>OY756945.1:36444795-37644795 GCA_963580275.1 Crataegus laevigata
GATTGGTTTTAACATTGTGCACAACACCTTTGGCTTTGTACACCATATCGGGATCATTGAACTTTTCCCTCATCACGTGACCAGTAAGTCGCGTGTTGACTTGCGGGTGACGGTCCTTCAACAAAGCCAAATCACACTATGGGAGAGTTCATCTTTGGCAATCCTAAACTCCTCACTACATTTCCATAATGCAAAAATCCGCCATGGACACCGGACATTCTTACACTCGACAATGAGACGCTCCTTCGAAGATGTATCGACCTGGTATTGAAAATTCCTTTTAATCGATTTAAATCAAAACCTTTTCAACAGATCTTGCTTGTTGACAATAAGGTCACCATTAGATTAATCTATGGCTCATATGAAAAATGACCTCACGTCCTGAAAATAAAGACTTTAAGAGAACAGTTATGCCTACCGTAGAAGGTTTAACTTGATTATATTAAATGAGTAAAAACCTATAAGGTTTTTAAGAAGGGAATTTCGAATTAAAAAAAACATAAGGGTATTGATAAATTATTAATTAACTCCGAAAAGATAGTTATAGTACACTTTCAAAACCATTACAAAATGTGGAAATTACAAAAATTAAAGGTTTCAAAAACATTACAAAATGTGGAAAACACAAAAACTAATGATAGCCCATGATAAGCAAACATACTACAAAGACCACAAAGCAAATTAAATTAAAAGGAGAAAAATGAAACTTTGCCCTCAACTCACTTGATCGGAACAATAGTTTCCACATAACTAAGAGCTTCGAAATCAGTAACCTTATTGATAATAGGAGGAATATGAAGATACTTGAGATTTCCGATACTAGAATTATAAGAGATGGCTCTTCCATCGGAGGTAAGCATAAGAAGCTCGTCACATTTCCAAAGTGTCAATGGATACTCAATGCCTTTAAAGGGTCCAACGGTTAGGAGTTTTGTCCATGAATTCTTAATACCATCATAATCGTCCATTACCCATATTTCAAATAATTTAGAATCCTCACTTGGATCATAATGAGAGCAATAAGAAGTGATGGATTCATTATACAGAAAAAGATCATAAAACTCAAAACTGGATTCCCTCCTAGATGGCAATTGTATTCTATGAAATATCTCATCACCTAAATCAAATGAAAGTATGTATTCCTCGCCATCGCTTGCAAACCAATAACAAAATCCCTTCAAGTACACTGAACAAGAACCGGTATAGGTTTTAGTTGATATATCATTCTTAATCTCCTTCCAAGAGTTAGCAGCTATGGTGTATACCTCAGCTGTGTGAGGAAGAGGAATACTATGATAAAACGTTCGCTCATCATCTGAATACTCACAATTTTCTATAATTTGCACAACCTTGTATTCTTTAGCTTTGCAATCATAACCAAATCCCAATCCTCCAAAAATCGTCTCCAATTGGAATTTTTCCTTGGGAAGGGGTACAAGAAGGCATGAATCGGGAAGTTGCCTGAATTCCCCGGTTCCAGGATTGCATAAAATAATAACAGTTTTCCCTGCTATTACACAGACAATCCCATTGCAATAACCGTGAATCTGTACAGGATGATGATCTTCTAATGGAAACGGTATGTTTATGTCCTCAACATCATAATGATGGTTGTGCTCATCACTATAAATGGAAAAATAAATCATGGACCATAAAATTTCATATTTCCAACTTTCGTCTGGGAAAACCGGCATCTGAGAACGGTTGAGAAGGATACAAGTGGAGGATGAGAGTTTGTTGTCTACGGAATTGCTGAGGTGTTTGGCAACAAAGCTTGAACTATTGATGAGAGTGCACCAAGACTTGCGTGTGCATTTGAATCGCATCAGAGACTTGGGCGGCAACCTGGACAGGATTTCGACCACCTTATCTCCAGGAGTTTCGCTTTCACGCATTTGGGACATTTCGAAAGTTTTGTTCCACATGAATTCTTTACACGTATATATACACAGGAATGAGCACCAATAGTTTGAGAGACAAACTAAATCAAACTCGAGGTTCAATTACTAAACATATTACCACATAAGATACCAAAATCCAACAGCATTAAATAAAATTGGACTTCCACAACCACAACATATATAGCTATCAAAGAAAACAAGGAAATCCAGTCAGTTTCGAATTTTTCGGAGGATCATTCGTTCAAATTTTAGTATTTTAATATTTTTATTGATACAAAATTAACCATTCAAATTTTACCTTTTAATTCTAAACTAGATTACCTAAGAAAGGAAAATTCACGTGATATCCGGACATGGGCTAATATGTAACATCACATGATTTTGATTTAACTAATTCATAGAGTTTTAATTAATTAAGCCAATTTTTCATTAGAAATACAATCACATAACCACTTTTCATCTAAGTTTACCCTAATTTTTATTTACACTCCGTTAAGATTTTAAAATGTAAACCTTTCCAAATTCACTACATTTCTTCCAAAAATACACACAAAGACCAACACCTTTCCAAAACACCCTAACACAGGGAAATGGATCCTCTCCGAATCCCTTTCCACCTAGTCCGGGATCCAAGCCGTTCAAATTTGATCAAAGGGCTACAGTTATTATCACTTTTAAAGGGGTTTCCTGCTTGTAGCTGTTAGATCAAATTTAAATGGTCCGAATCCCGGACTAGGTGAATTAGGTGGAAAGGGATCCTGCACCCCTAATTTCTGAACTTCATTATATATATAGTAGTACTAGCTAGGCACGCTCTTAATGCTAGATACCTTTGGCAGGGCACAAGCATCGTGAGTATTGTTTGAATCGGTGGGGGCAGTGTTTGAACTGCGTTAAGTTTTGGTCACTACAAAGAGTGACCTAAACCAATTCAATCGTCCCAGTCTAAGTTTTGAAAGAAAGAAAAAAAAAAAAAAAAAAAAACCTATTCTTATCACATTTTTCATGCCACATTACCACCTCTCGAACTGCCTCAAAAGACAACTGAAGGCCACCAACCAGGAATTGCAATTATTACTAGTGCCAGAGGATCGATCTACTCTTCTACCATCTCAGCGAGATGATCGAGGCTGCTTCTTCTCCACTGCCTATAAATCGAGCCAGAGACCTTCAAGCTCGGAATATTCGTCAAATTCAATCTCTTTGGATTGTACAAAACCTTTAAGTGATTCTTCAATTAACCCAAAACTGCTTTTCAACACAAAAACAATTGCTCTTCAGCAACCAGGTTTTCAGCTCGTCAGCTACAAACACTAAAGCCTTCATTCAAAGAAAAAACCCTGCATGTGATCCTTAAGATCTCAAACTATTTTCGTTCTGCCACCACATGGTATGATTTTTGGTTGAGGTACAATTCTAGCCACCCTAAGAACCTCTATGAGGCAAATGTTTTGTAACCAGTCTAGTCTGAAGACAATGATCTCAGTGGACTTGTCGAGTATTATCCTACCCTTCATGGCTTGAATCTTGCTAGAGTCTTACTGCTTTACATTTCCAGACATGTAGATTGGCCCATCAGCTTTGATTTTACCTTAATGAATGTTGTAATCTTGACTCAATCACGAAATGATTATGTTCCCTTCCTCTCTGTAGTTTCTATTTATATTTATTTACTTTGGGGCATAACACACAATCTCACAATGAATTTTAAGTCCTTGTTCGTTCAAGGCACAGAAAAAAAACCTAGTTGAATTAGTGTCCCACTCGGCTCATAATTGCTTGATCTAGAAGTCATTTCGCGCACCTCTGCACTCACTCACAAACAATTATTGTCTATTGTCATCTTCCAACAGTAACACGTTTATTCTCTCTTTTTTTTGAGCCACCTTGTGGCACCGAGACCGAAAACAATACTTGGGGTAAACACATGTTAACTACCGAATGTCCGAGCTCTATTCGAGTTTTGGCATCAACATAGTTTTTTCGCATGCCCATTGGGATAGTGTGAAAATTTTGTATGCCTAAAGTTTCCACACGTGTCTTCAGACATTGGAAACGATGTCTTAAAGGTAGACTGAGAATCACCTCTTTTTATTCTATTAAACTAAGTTTTTGAGCAATATACGTGGCAAGTAGAACCTCGGACGAAAGAATGACTAGTAATGGCTCTATTCCTCAGTCCCCTCCCGAGAAGTCTCCTGGTTCTCAGGAAAATCAAGAACCAAATGATTTGCATGTCAACTATTGTAGATATATATATATGCTTTGGTCTCTCCTTTCACAATCTATCGTTCATACTGAGAAGTTCGTCCTATTGAGAACTGGACACAATATTGCAAAGAGGAGAAGACTAACTCTAACTCGGAAGATGAATTCTTCAAGTAAGTTTTACTGATTGTTTCCATAGAACAATTCTATACTCTGCTATGGTATTAATTGTAGTTACTTGCATTTAATTGTTTTAGATCCTTCAATGGAAAACACTTACATGTGGTATCAGAGCCACCAATTAAACCTTGAACTCAATTACTTAACTAAAACCAAATAAGGTTTGAAACAGTGCCGCTTTGCTTTTTGGTATAAAGCTTCTTTTTACATTTTCTCCGTTGCGTCTTTTGCCTCTTCTTCTCTTTGTTCTCGCATGGCGGCTTCACTAAATTTTGGTTTTGGTTGAATTCATCAATAAAGTCGCTGAGGTTTTTCTTCTCATGTCACAATTGTCTCACGATCTTGTCTTCATCCAAATTATCATCTCAAATAAAGGTATTTAACCTAATTTTGCTATAAGCTATGTCTGAAAATTCGTAAAAAATTGAATGAATGTTTGATTAAATCAAATAAAGTTCACATTTTGTTTAAGATTATCACTGTAATCGTTTATTCTGGGTTCGTTTTCGATTATGGTTATGGTTGTGAACTTTGTCTGAATTATACTAGAATTCATTAGAAATCAAATTTAGTTGAATTGATTTGTCTGATGGGCTTTTGTAAATTTTTTGTCAATATCTTGAACTAACAAAATAAGACTCTGGATTGGTTTCATTAAGAATATTCAATTTACTACTAAAGTGGTTTATTTGAAATTTTTGCTCTTAAAGAATCAAGTTTCGTATACCTAGATTATGGTTTATGAACTGTAACAAGTGAACTTAGCTTCCAAAGAGGTTGTTTTACTAGGATTAGTTATAAACTATTGTATAGTGAGCAATGGAAAAACTCGGGTTGTGTATGTTTCTTCTTGCCTAAAGGTGTGGAATGACATAATTTCTAGTGCTTTATTCCTTGCTATGTGAATGTTTGAATGTTCATCTTAATATATAGAATGGTTTCTTGCCCAAAGGTGTAACCAGTTTCTATAGTTGAATATGAAGAAAGCTTGTTCAACTTTCTTGTCATAGATATTATGATTTCAAACACTTATGCAATTTTGAACAACTTACAGGTCTCAACATTTTGAATCTCATCAATATTGAAAAATTGAATGGGAACAATTTCAAAACATGGAAGCAGCAAATTGACTTGAATCTGGGTCTTTTGGAGTTTGCCATTGCTTTCAAGCAGCCTAACCCACATGCCTTGATCACTGAAAGTACAAAGGATCAGAAAGATGCATATGAAAAATGGGCAAGAGCCAATGAAATGTCCTTACTTATCATGCAAAATGCTATGGAGGAACACATTAGGGGAGGCATTCCTTCGTGCGATTTGGCCAAGGACTACTTGGCTGCCATTGAAAAGAAGTACAAGAGGTCAGATAAGGTGGAGACAGGGTCGTATCTAACTGCTCTCACTTCTGCTAAGTTTGATGGAGGAAGCATCAGAGAACACCTTCTTAAGCTTGTCAATGTTGCCAACTTCTGAGCAATTTATGGTTCACATGGCTCTTAATTCTCTGACGATGAACAGGTCAAGATTAACTACAACACACAAAAAGAATCCTAGAGTGTGAATGAATTGATTTCAATCTGTTATCAAAAGGAAGAAAGACTCAAGAAAGGCAAGGAAGAAGCTGTCAATTTTGTGAATGTGGGAAAGGGAAAGAAGGCTTTTGCATTCAACAAGTCTGGAAATACTGAGAATGTTCAAATCAAATCAGCAAAATTCAAACCAGGTTCTTCTTCTGGCACTAAAAAGGGTGCTTTCAATTCTGGAGGACTTGCTAAAAATATTCCTTCCTCTAATAACTCTGGTCTGAAAGTGAGTAAAGATTTGGTAAAAATTCTGTCAGTCAACTAAACATTTTATGAGAGATTGTGCTGGCTTTAAGGCTTGGTTGATTAAGAAAGGTATTAAAATTGTCAATGTTTTTGTTACTGTTGAATCAATTTAGTTTTTGTACCTCACAATTCATGGTGGTTTGACACTGGTTGCACTGTCCATATCACTAACTCATTGCAGGGATTCAAAAGCCAAAGGGAACCAAGTAGAGAGATCTACAGAGTGTTTGTTGGAAATGGAACAAAAGTATATGTCGAGCCTGTTGGAAGTATCAAATTAGAGTTGTCTTCTGGTTTTATTTTAACTTTGAACAATGTCTTATATGTACCTTCTATGAGAAGGAATTTGTTTTCAGTTTCTAAGTTTGTAATGGATGGTTTTTCTTTTATTGGAGATAATGAAAGCATCAGACTTTTTCATGAGAATCAATTTGATAATTTGCTTGGTTATGCTTTTCCAAATGGAGATTTATGGCAGCTTCAATGTACTTATGTTCAAGAATGTTTCAATGTTGAAAATTCTGCCCCTAAGAGAATGCTATCTAACGATAAGTCATCTATGCTTTGGCATAGAAGATTGGGACATATCTCTAAGGATAGAATGAAACGTTTGATGAAAGCTAGTATGCTGCCAGAATTGGATTTTACTGATTTAGAGTCATGCATTGACTGTTTTAAACGCAAAACCACAAGTACTAGGAAGTTAGGTTCAACTAGAAGTAGTAACTTGTTAGAAATAATACATACAAATGTTTGTGGTCCATTTCCAACAAAGACTATATGTGGTAATCTCTACTTTGTTCTTTTTATTGATGACTTTTCACGGTTCACTTTTCTTTATTTAATTTCCGAAAAGTCTCAAGTTTTCAATTGTTTTAAAATCTTTAAACTAGAAGTTGAAAATCAATTGGAAAAGACTATTAAAGTTGTTAGATTAGATAGAGAAGGGGAATTGTTTGGCAAGTACACAGAAAGTGGTCAGCAGAAAAGACCTTTTGCCTTGTTTCTCCAACAACAAGGAATAGTGGCTCAATATACAACTCCAGGAACTCCACATCAAAATGGAGTAGTGGAAAGGAAAAATAGAATATTGAAGGATATGGTTAGAAGCATGCTATCTCATTCTCAATTGCCAGAATTTTTATGGGGGGAAGCTATTAAGACTGCTAACTATATTCTTAATCATGTGCCTAGCAAATCTATTTCTTCTACTCCATTTGAGATATGGACAGGCAGAAAACCCAGTTTAGCTCATTTTCACACCTGGGGATATAAGGCAGAAGCAAGGCTTTATAACCCTAATGAAAGGAAGCTTGATCCGAGAACTACAAGTTGTTATTTTGTGGGTTATTTAGAGAAGTCAAAGGGGTTTAAATTCTATTGTCCTCATTCACATACTCGGATTTCTGAGACAAATAATGCAAAGTTTATTGAAGACTTTAATGCAACTCACTGTCAGTCTAGGAATTCATATATTTTTTAGGAAGTTGGTGAAACAGAAATGGCATCTTCAAGCAATACCCTGACTCTGCTTATTCCTATGTCAAATATAGCTCCTAAAGTGACATTGCAGCCACTCAACAACTTGTACCCAATGAAAACCCTGTTCATATGTCTGATATACAACCATTGCAACCACAAGAAAGTGATGTAGCACCTGCGCCAGTTCTGAGGCAGTCTCAAAGTCCAAGAAAATCTGCAATCTCCGATGATTATTTAGTTTACTTGCAGGAAACAGATTATGATATTGGTGATGATAATGATCATGCTTCATTTCAACAAGCTATACAAAGTGACAACGCAGCATTTTGGAAGTCAGCAATGGAAGATGAATTGCTTTCGATGGCCAAAAACAATGTTTGGACTTTAGAAACTCCTTATCCTCAGATGAACCCAATAGGATGTAAATGGGTTTTTAAAACCAAGTGTGACTCACAAGGAAGAATCGAGAGATATAAGGCCAGACTTGTTGCTAAGGGATTCACTCAAAATGAAGGATTGGATTATAACGAGACTTTTTCCCCAGTTTCCACAAAGTATTCCTTGCGTATTATCATGGCTCTTA
Organism: Crataegus laevigata; assembly: GCA_963580275.1. NCBI lineage: Eukaryota > Viridiplantae > Streptophyta > Magnoliopsida > Rosales > Rosaceae > Crataegus > Crataegus laevigata. Next base: position 36,452,979 of record OY756945.1, read on the forward strand.
CTGCTCATTTCAATCTTGAATTACATCAAATGGATGTGAAAACTAATTTTCTCAATGGCAGATTAGACGAACACATTTACATAGTTTAACCACCAGGATTTATTGAAAGGGGGAAGGAGAACATGGTGTGCAAGTTGAACAAATCTATCTATGGTCTTAAACAAGCCTCAAGGCAGTGGTATCAAAAGTTTGATGAAGTGATAACTTTATTTGGTTTTGTCATGAATAAACTTGACAACTGTGTCTACATGAAGATGATAAACTTCAGGTTCATCTTTCTCCTTCTTTATGTAGATGATATATTGCTTGCATGTTCGGATATTCAGTTGCTACAAGAAACAAAAGGTATGTTGTCTAATAGTTTTGATATGAAAGACATGGGAGAGGCTCATTTTGTGTTGGGCATTGAAATAATAAGGGACAGATCAAAAAGGGTTTTAGGATTGTCCCAAAAGAACTATATCATCAAAGTTCTTAGGAGATTCAATATGGAAACATGTTCTGGTGGCGATGTCCCAATTGGAAAGGGAGACAAATTTTCAAAAAGTTAGTGTCCCAAAACTGATTTTGAAGTTGAAGCTATGAAGGACAAGCCTTATGCCTCATTAGTTGGAAGTGTTATGTATATTCAGGTGTGCACCTGACATGATTTGGCTTTCACATTGAGTGTATTGGGTAGGTTTCAATCAAATCATGGTGTTTCACATTGGAATTCAGCCAAAAAGGTTCTTAGATACTTACAGAAAACGAAGTCCTATATGCTGGTTTATAGTTATGCAGAATCACTTGATTTGGTTTGCTTTAGTGATGCCGATTTGGCAGGGGATGTTGATGACCGCATGTTAATAGATATATTTTTATTATGGCCAATGGTGCTGTTTCATGGAAGAGTGAGAAACAAAGGACTCGTGTTGTATCAACCATGGAATCTGAATACATTGGATGTTTTGAAGCAACTAGGCATGGTATGTGGTTGAAGAATTTAATTCGTGGCATGAAGGTTGTCTCCAACATAGAAAAACCATTGAAGCTATATTGTGATAATAGTTCTGCGGTTTTCTTTGCTAAAAACAACAAAAGAACAGAAGCTTCAAGGTTATCGGATATCAAGTATCTCACAGTTCAGGACAAAGTCAGAGAAAAGTCAATTAATATTGAACAACTCAGCACTTTTCACATGGTTGCAGATCCTCTTACAAAGGCAGTGAATGTTACAACATTTCAAAGACTAGTGCCGAAGATGGGATTACATGCTTCACTTGAACTATTTTGAATGTGGGAGCAAGGTATTATTTCAATGTTCGCATTAAGTTATATCTTCAATGACTTGTGTTATGAAAATTATGCATGTTGATATTGTATTAATGGTAATGTTTTGCAAAACTCTTATGAATCTTGGAGATATTCATGACATTATTAGACCAAAATGTGGAAGCCTTCTTGGTGCCAATGCTTTCACTTATTAATTCCCTGTTTACAATAATGACACTTGATATGATTACTGAGTGATTATAGAGTGCTGGTACAAATGTTTGTGTCAAGTTTTCTGTAATTCTGTGATTGTGTTGAAGTGAAGAGTTATTGGACAAATTTTGTTTACATGAGTATGATTCAGTGATCACTATTGACTTATGGTATATAATGCTATTTTGGAAATGTTTTGGTTGCACTCATGTGGGAGAATGTAAGATTGTGTCACGTGAGTGAGTTTGCCACATCATTTATTTGTATTATATAAAATAAGAAATAGAATTATACATGTATTAGGAAATAAATAATATTATTATTTTATTTATATTTTAGTGGGAATAGAACTCTTGAAGAGTGGTTTTGAAGCACTCACATAGTGGATGACAGTTTCCTTAATAGGTGGAAACTGTCAACTATTGTAGATATATATGCTTTGGTCTCTCCTCTCACAATCTATCGTTCATACTGAGAAATTCGTCTTATTGAGAACTGTACACAAGATTGCAGAGAGGAGAAGACTAACTCTAACTCGGAATGATGAATTCTTCAAGTAAGTTTTATTGATTGTTTCCATAGAACAATTCTATACTCTGCTATGGTATTAATTGTAGTTACTTGCATTTAATTGTTTTAGATCCTTTAATGGAAAACACTTACATTGCAAGGTACCATTTCTCGCATGTTCAAGGCCTTCGATATCATGGCATTTGAGAATCGAAGGAATATTAGCAAGAGTGTGCCGCTAACCGCAAGCTTCAACAGAAACTGGTCATGGCATTGCCGTTATGATATGCCAGACCAGCCGCGATAACCAATTAGGGCTTAGGGTTCTTCGAATTGCCATTGTCTGAGAAACTTATCGAGTGCTCATTTGTTCCGTTCTAGTCCTGCCTAATGCGTAAGGTCGTTCCTTTCTTGATTAAAATTATTTATTTGTACTGCCGTTTATGGGAGATAGCTACTCTTTGTTTGAGATAGGTATGTTGGCCTTTTCAGAGATCGACTCAACCAAACCGTAGACTACATGCATGACTGAGATGACAATATATCATCAAACTAAACCATAAAAAACAATTATGCAGAAACTTTGAGCCTAACCTGCACAGAGATTGAGTTTCTATAGGCAAAATTAGTCTCCTCTAGTACTCCCCGAAAGATTTCCAAGCTCTCAATGGGAGAAGCATAGAAACTAGAAAATGACACAGCACCGAGAAGAGGGACGAACCCTATATTTATAGAGAAATTGTATTTGGACCCAGCTATTCTATCTCTACACCCAATTAAAAAAAAATTGTACTAAACTTTCAAGTTTGCCCTTAAATAAATAAGAACTAGCAATGAGCACACACTTTGTGTGTGAACAATTTCATTTTCTTTTTTCTTTTTGATTAAGGAGTGTGATTAGTTTTTAAAAATTTTAAAAAGAGTATGGGACAATGATGATGGGATAGTTTCTTTTAATAAAACATATTTTTCTTAATATTACATAATTACTATTTTGTCCTCCTTATGTAGATATTCTTTAAAAAAATGAGGGTAAAATAGAAAATTTTGGGGATATGATTGTCATTTTGACAAAAATTTGGGGATATGGATGTCATTTTCTCAAAATATACAAAATTACTATTTTTCCCTCATCATGTCAACATTGTGTGTTTTAATTGTGAGGGAAAAATTGCAAAGAAAGTGGTAAAAAGTTGACAATGAGGGTTCTCTTAATAATAATATAGAAAAGAAATTTTTGGGCTTGGGTGCCATGAGTAAGGCAAAGCCTTAGAAGCTTGGGTTGGCTACAGGCCACAGATTGAGGATTTTTAAGCCCAGTAGCAAGCTGTTGGCATATGTAGGCCGAGACCATAGTGCGGGGGCAAGCCTAGCCGAGGCTGACTTACGGGTTGGCTTACGTTAGGCCCAGCCAGAGTTGGGGCTGTGTTTATTGGGCTGTGGGACAAGCCAAGCTACGTGGGCTGGCATATAGAATCACTGGTTACAGTAGATGCAAAGCCTAGAAAGCACAAAGCTTGCTGGCAGATTGGGTTAAGTTCACAAGGATAGGCCAAGAAGTCTACGGGCTTTCTTAAGGAACAGGCTGGGCTTCGGGCCCATGCAAGTCAACCAAACCGGCTTAAAGGGTGTCCTGTGGTTGCAGCAAGGCCCAAAGGGCTGGTGTTATAGTGGTGCCATGGTGGAGGTGCGGCGATGGTGCCGCACAGTGCCTATAATGTTTTTTTTCGACATAATTAGGGTTTGACAAATCCTAAATTGCTTCTATTTTATTTTGATGCTTTGACTCACAATGTCACATCTCAGACCCAGTTCGCAAAGTAAGATATTGTCCGCTTTGGGCCATGCCCTCATAAATTTGACTTGGGCTTCCACCCAAAACGTGTCTTACTAAGGGAGGTGGGCATGTACATATAAGGCACATCACCTCCTCTCCCCCAAGCGATGTGGGATCTTACAATCCACCCCCCTTAGGGGCCCGACGCCCTCGTCGGCACACTTCCGGCCGGGGAGTGACTCTGATACCAAATTGTCACATCCCAGACCTAGTTCACAAAGATATTGTCCGCTTTGGGCCACGCCCCCAGGGAATTTTTCTTGGGCTTCCACCCAAAACGCTTCTTACTAAGGGAAGTGGGCATGTACATATAAGGCACATCATCTCATTTTCCTGGGATGATATGGGATCTTACAGATAAATTCCACATAGTAAAAATTGCGTAATGCATAAAACATGTGTGTGTGTATATATATATCGGAAGGTAAATATAAATTTAAGGGTTCTTGCATCATGGGAAATGTTTTCATGCTTCATGGTCGTTTCAAATATCTTACTTTATTTTATGCGTACTTGATTGGCAGAAAACTACAAAAGCCTTTGAATTTGTAGAGTATCCTTCTCAGAAAGCCAAAATTACATCTCCAATGCGTTGTATCACGTTCAACATAGAAAAATTAAATTGAATCAATAGCATGTAGATCTATTCAATAAAATAATAGATTAATCATAAATAGAATGATTTAAAATGTAATACTCCCCTGATTGAAGAATAAATTATGTTGTAGCATAAATTATGTTGTAGCTCAGCGTCAAGAGCATGCTGATAACATGTTGTAGGCATAATTTACTATACAATTATGGAGGCCAGAGAGAGGGAATGTGCGGCATAGAGAGAGAAAAGAGTGATGTGTAATAGTGAGGTGTGTTCTATTCCACCCCATTGTGCCTTTATTTATAGTAGTAGGATAGGTAAAATCCTTATCCTTTTAGGATTGCAACTCTTAATAGGTAATCAACTTCTAATAGGAATATAAGAGATATTTCCAGATTCACTAGGATTTACAAAATCACATTCCTAAATCTAATAGGACTACAACACATTGGTGTTTTATCTCTACACCCAATAACTCAAAAAAATGGCACACATCTGCACTTCTTCATTATTTCCCACGACACACACCCAAATGACAAAAAAATATTATCCTGAATTCATCAACAAGTAAGCTTACTAGAAACCCTTGTTGCATGAAACCCTTAGCGGCCCTCATTTATAATTGCAGCAGAGAAAACTTCTTACCAATTCATTGGACATGAAACAAATTCCTACAATATGAGAAAAAAAAAAGCTTCCTTTTTATTCAATATCTATTTAGAAGAGATAGCATCCAAGGTTTCGTAAACAAATTCTGGAAGCTTTAATAGACACTGACTAACATGGAAGCTTTAATAATTTATGCAAGCTGACTTGTTAGTTTAATAATTTATGCAAGTAGCCAACTCCTAGATAATGGTTCAAACAAGCAAACAAATCAGCCGAAAACCTACGCTGAAATTATAAATGAGGACTGATCAGGGTTTCTAACAAGCTAACTTGTTTATGAACTCGAGTGAATATTTTTCTGTTATTTGGGTGGGTTTTGCCGAAAATAATGGAGGAGTGCACTGGTTTACCAGTTTTGGATTTATGGGTGTAGAGATAAAAACACCAATTTTGATTTTCTTTTATTTTCTTGTTCTTATTTATTTAAAGGTAAAGTTGGAAGTTTGGTAGATAAAACTTGTTAGTTAGGTGTAGAGGTAAGATAACTGGATCCAAATAAAATTTCCCATATTTATATCATGATAATTGCTTCCACCCATTAAGGAAGTGGTTGCCATCAATTATTGTTGAAAGGGGTTTTTTTTAACTTTAATCCTTCAAGAAGATTGAAATTTAAAATAAACTTAATTTTAGATTACTTATTGATTATAGTCCCTTGATGTGTCCTTAATTCAAAACAATCAATGTACTTTTTATTTAATGTCTCCCATTAAATATTTAAATTTATTAAAAAACAAATTTAAATTTAAATTTTTTTTACCAAAAAAAAGTTTTTTTTTTAATTTATTAATTTTATTTAACATTTTTCAAACTTGAAAGACTCAATTAATGTACCTAAATGTTAGTACCAAAATGAATGTACCAAAATGTATTATAATGAACTAATGTATTTAAATGTTAGTATCAAAATGTATGTACTGAAACGTATTATATTAAATTAATACACCTAAAAGTGTGTACCAAAATGTATGCACCGAAATGTATTATATTGAATGTACCTAAACATTTGTATCGAAATGTGCGCACCTAAATGTATGCACTGAAATGCATTATAATAAATTTAATTTACCTAAATAAAGAAGACAAAGTACATCGAAATTTATTGTATAACAAAAATTAGTTTATCTAAATGTTTACAACAAAATATATTACGATAAATAAAATAAAAATTATAATTATAATGAAAAAAAAATTAATACATTAAAATTAGGAAGAAAAAAAAAGAAATAATTAAAAAATCAAAATGTAATTAATAAATGAGGTTATTAATGTATCAAGGGACTAAAATTATATTTTGATCAAACTCATGGTTTTAGTCTAAAAGTCATCTTTGCCAAGGATTAGAATGAAGTCTTCTATTGTTCAAACCATATCTGTCCTATTTCAAACTTAATTGAAATCATTAGATTCCCTCCAACATGGTTTTAATCCTGCTGTAAAAACCTAATTAAGTCTAACTTTAATACAACTCATTTTACCTATACTGTTGCATCCTTTGGTGTTTGATAAAAACAAGTGTATCTTGAAAAATCATCAATAAAGAGTGCAAAATTAGAATTTCCACATATTGCTCTGGTTGGAAATGGACCAAAAAATCAGTGTGAATGATCTCTAAGAGATCACTACTTCTTTTGGCATGGATCTTGTTAGTAGAATTAGTGGTATTGCCCTTAAAAAGTCTATGAGTTAGTTCATTTGGGTTAACATTTGCCAACACACCATCTTTTACAAGTCTCATCATTCTATCTTCTCATATATGCCCTAGTTTTCTATGCCAAGGCATGGAAGATGTACCATCAGTGAGCATTCGTTTTGAAGCAAAATGTACAACACTGAGACATTCTTGATAATATGTGCATTCAATTTGCCAAAGATCACCGTTTGGAAATGCATAGCCACTAGAATTGTTAAATTGATCCTTAAGATAAAATTTTATATGATTGCCATCTCCATTGTAAGAGAAACCAACAACAACAAGAAGAAGAACAACAACAAAGCCTTTTCCCACTAAGTGGGGTCGGCTATATGAATCCTAGAATGCTATTATGCTCGGTCCTGAGTCATGTTGTCTGTTAAATCCAAATACTCTAAGTCTTTTCTTAGAGTCTCTTCCAAAGTCTTCCTAGGTCTCCCTCTACCCCTCCGGCCCTGAACTTCTGTCCCGTAGTCGCATCTTCTAACCGGGGCGTTAGTAGGCCTTCGTTGCACATGTCCAAACCACCGTAACCGATTTTCTCTCATCTTTCCTTCAATTTCGGCTACTCCTACTTTACCTCGAATCTCCTCATTCCTAATCTTATCCCTTCTTCTGTGCCCACACATCCAACGAAGCATTCTCATCTCTGCTACACCCATTTTATGTACATGTTGGTGCTTCACAGCCCAACATTCCGTACCATACAACAACGCCGGCCTTATTGCCGTCCTATAAAATTTTCCCTTGAGCTTTAGTGGCATACGGCGATCACACAACACGCCAGATGCACTCTTCCACTCCATCCATCCAGCTTGTATTCTATGGTTAAGGTCTCTATCTAAATCTCCGTTCTTTTGCAGGATAGATCCTAGGTAACGAAAGCGGTCGCTCTTTGGTATTTCCTGGTCTCCGATCCTCACCCCTGACTCGATTGGACCTCCAGTTGCATTGAACTTGTACTCCATATATTCTGTCTTTGACCGACTTAGGCGAAGACCCTTAGATTCTAACACTTCTCTCGAAAGGTTAAGCTTTGCATTTACCCTTTCCTGAGTTTCATCTATCAACACTATATCATCTGCGAAAAGCATACACCAAGGAATATCATCTTGAATATGTCCCGTTAACTCATCCATTACCAATGCAAAAAGGTAAGGACTTAAAGATGAGCCTTGATGTAACCCTACAGGTATAGGGAAGCTTTCGGTTTGTCCTTCATGAGTTCTTACGGCCGTCTCTGCTCCATCATACATATCCTTTATAGCTTGGATATATGTTACTCGTACTCCTTTCTTCTCTAAAATCCTCCAAAGAATGTCTCTTGGAACCCTATCGTATGCTTTTTCCAAATCTATAAAGACCATGTGTAAATCCTTTTGCATATCTCTATACTTTTCCATCAATCTTCGTAGAAGATAGATTGCCTCCATGGTTGAGCGCCTTGGCATGAACCCGAATTGGTTGTCCGAGATCCGTGTTTTTTGCCTTAGTCTATGCTCAATGACTCTCTCCCAGAGCTTCATTGTATGACTCATTAGCTTAATACCCCTATAGTTCATGCAATTTTGTATTTTGCCCTTATTCTTGTAGATAGGCACCAAAGTGCTCTTTCGCCACTCATTTGGCATCTTCTTCATTTTCAAAATCCTATTGAAAAGATCTGTGAGCCATGCAATACCGGTCTCTCTCAAGACTTTCCACACTTTGATTGGTATATCATCTGGGCCCACTGTTTTTCTATCCTTCTTCTTGAAGGTAAATAAAGAACATTGTTCAAAGTCAAAATGTAACTAGATGACAATCTTAATTTAACAAGATCAACAGCTTCAACTAGAACTTTATTTCCATTTCCAACATAAACACTCTAGGGCTTCTTACTTGTCTCCTTCTGACTTTGAAATCTATGCAAAGAGTTTGTTATATGAATCGAACAACCGTATTAAACCACCAAGAATTGTATAAAAACCATGTTTGATTCAACAATTACAAAAGCGTTAAAGACTTTGTTATCTTTCTTGATTAACCATGCTTTAAAAACAGGACATCCTTTTCTAAAGTGATCAATGGACTGACAATGGAAACATCTTTTGAAATTAGCTTTGTGTACTTTCAGACCAGTGGATGTGGAAGCACCACCAGTTTTGGCAGACACAGTTGAGCTCTTGAATTATTTATTGAAACCAAGTACAGAACCTGTTGAATTTCGAAACCCCGATTGTTTCTTGCCTTTGTAGTTCTCATTTTTGTTCCCAACAACGACTTTTCCCTTGCCCGTGCTGGTATTGACATGATTTGCCAATTCCAACGTCTCCGCTTCTGATTTCTTCACTTTCTCCTCTTCTTGACAGCAAATTGCAATACGTTCATTATACTCCATGTTTCCTTTTGATTATTGTAGTTCATCTTAATATGATCATATTCTCCAGACAAGGAATGTAGTTCATCTTAATATGATCATATACTCCATGATGCCAATTTCCACTGCATTCAGTTTGTTTGAAATATTAACCAGTTCAATAGTTGCTCACGAACACTGCTTTCTCCATCATGCTTTTGATTAGTGCATAAAGATATGCTCCAACTTCTGCTTTGTCAGACCTCTTGTAACTTGAGAAGAGACATCTGGTTTGCTCTTGCCCATTTTGCAAAATTCTCTCCATCTTGTGCGGTGCTTTCATCAATTAATGTAGATGGTTGAGGAAGTTTGAAAGCTATATTGAATTCCAACATGCCCAGATTCATTTTAAATTGTTGCTTCCAGGTTTTTAAGTTATTTCCATTCAACTTTTTAATGTTGTCAAAATTAAACATGTTAAAACATGCACAACATTACAATTTTATTTGAAAATCCATGTGTTTTTGTGATCAAGAACCAAGAAAATTTTCCTTGTCACACTTGAACAATAGAGTCAGTGACACATTTAAGGCAAAAGACTGTCTATATTTATCTGTGTATGCTTTTCAAATTTGCATAGCCAAGTATAAAGCACATGAATGTATGTAACGCAACTGGTTTGGGCAAGAAGAGTTACAGTCCCATGATTTTCATCAATGACTATGCATCAGCAATCCCGGCGAATAAATTTTTAGAAATTTCTTTACTTGTTAACTTTATAAACTGCTTTTTGAGTACCCATTATGAAACACTAATATCATTAGACCTAATCTAACACTTTGGTGTAAAGATTGGGTTAATCTTATAGTGTCTGTATATATATAGGGAATTGTTATTGACACTCCAAAATTTTCATTCCACACTCCAAATTTTCTATATTTAGAAAGAAAAATAAACTTGTGAGGAGTGTAAAATGAGATTTTTAGAGTGTTAATAACACTTCCCTATATATATATATATATATGCTTCAGTTTCTTCAATTCATCAGAATAAGTGAAGGTAAGAGAAAACTCAATCGTTTATGTATGGAATAGAAACAAACATGTGGTAGCCGTCATTTTCAGTCTTGACGAATTTATACTTACAAAACAAACAACACCTCTAATCAAGGCCAAAGCCTCAAAGATATGCAACAATACAATATACATATGAGATCTCTAAGAGTGCCGATTCAAGTTGGGAGTTTGTCGTTCTGGGTCCTTTTTCCTAACCAGGGCTTTTTCCATGTGATTTTACCGGGGAGATCCTAAGCCCCAAGCAATGGCGGAGCCAGGAATCTTACCACAAGGGGTCGTAGTGTAAAAGTCCAAAAAAAAATTTAGGATGGAAAAACATGTTGAAAATGAAATCATAGTACTTTCATTCATAATTCATAATTCATAACGGAAACAATATTACAAGCTATAATTGTCCACGACGAGGTTTCATATTTTGAAAACGAAGCATTATAGCTTCATTTTCAATACAAGCAAAAATATCTCTCTCAATATAAACAAGCAAGCTATCACTCAACCATTGATCTCCCATTTTGTTCCTAAGTGGACCCTTAACAATATTCAAAACAGAAAATGCTCTCTCCACTGAAGCAGTTGCAACTGGTAAAACTAAAGACAATGTAATGAGCAAATATACATAATTGAATACTTGATGCATCCTTGTCTCCACCATTTTTTTTGCAAGATCACCAATCCCTTCCAATTGAGAGAAATCACTACTGGAACGCACATAATGAATATAAATCTCAAGTTGATCTTCAAGTGCCAAACGATCCTCATCCAAAAAGTCTTGAGGATAAAATTGAGCAAGACGAAGTAACTTTGGTTTATCAAAAGCTACAAATGAATCTTTCGGACTCAAACATGCCAAACAAATAAGCAACTCGGTATTTACCTCATTAAAGCGATCCTCTAACTCCGTAATTTGCTCATCAATGACATAAATAAAGAGCTCCACACGATAATGATGACGATTTGTCTTTATTGGAGCATTACGCCTTGACCTCCCTGGAAGTATAAATGCCTCTTCCATGTTAGGAACATCAATATAATGTTTTTCACAAAAAGAAGATACTTCATCAACCAATGCATCGAACCCATTATTCCTCATCCAATGTAGCTTTTCCTTGCATGATTTCACTAAAGCCATTGCATTCCCAATTTCTTGATCTTTCCTTTGCAATGCTTGTGACAAATCATTTGTGAGTCCCAATATGACTTTCATCAAGAAAAGGTGAAATACAAACTCAAAAGTACGTATTTCTCTCATAAGCTTATTTGCTTCACCCGCACTTTCATTGGGATTATCATCAATAACCATTTGAAGCACATGAACCACGGATGAAAACATGGAAATGATGCTAATCAAGGTACCATAGTGTGAGTTCCATCGTGTGTCACCGGCACGTTTGAGACTTGTTTCTTGATTTAAGCCTCGCCCCGTTATAAGACAATCATTTTCAAAAGCTATCACAAGCTCTTCTTGAAGTTGCCCTCTAAGTAAATCACGCCGCTTACAAGATGCTCCAACATGATTAACCACACTATTAGCCGTTGCAAAAAAAGAGGCAATGTCTATATTCTTCTTTGCTACGGCAACAAGAGCTAGTTGAAGTTGATGAGCAAAGCAATGAACATAATATGCACAAGGTTGTTCTCTCAATATCTTTGTTTTAAGGCCATTCAACTCACCTCTCATATTGCTAGCACCATCATAACCTTGTCCTCGTAGCTTGGAAATGCTCAAACCGTTGCGAGAAAATAATGTGTCAATAGCATCCTTTAGTGAACTTGAACTAGTGTTGGTAACATGTTGGATACCCACAAATCTTTCAATTACATGCCCGTTGTCATCCACATAACACAACACCATAGCCATTTGCTCTTTCACCGACACATCACGTGCTTCATCCACCAATATTGAAAAGAATCTATCTTTTAGACCATCCATGATAGCATCAAGTGTTTCAAGGGCACATGAATTCACAATTTCTTTTTGAATGCTAGGAGCTAGTAATTTGAGATTCCCTAGAGCATTTTCCATCACAACTTCTCTAACTTTATCATTATTATCTGCAAGGAATTGCAATAGCTCCAAGTAATTTCCCCTATTGCTTGAAGTGGCACTTTCATCATGGCCACGAAAAGGAAGACCTTGTCGCAATAAAAACTTAGTGCACTTGATTGATGCATTCAAGTATGTGCGATAAGCCTTACGAGCTTGGTCAGAGTGTTTGCTCACTACCGTTTCAATATGTGTAGCTTGATTCATCAAATTTGTAGCAGCTTCTCTAGCCTTATTATGAACACTCCCAACCGGTCCAACATGCATCTTAAATCTTTCTCTCCCTTTCTTCCAAGTCTTAAATCCATCTCCAGTGAAAGCTTCACTACCCACTTGTGCAAAATTGGTTTTAAAGAGATAGCAATAGAGACAAAATGTCGCATCTTTAGATATACTATACTCCAACCAATCAAACTCATCAAACCATTGGGGAATGAAGCGTCGATTAATTCCCGACATATTAGTTATTGGGAAATTATGACCTCTAGGTTGACAAGGTCCTTTTTGTAGATATGATCTTTGGACCTCATCTCTCATATTAGCATCATAATCTATTATTCGAGTTCTCAATCCAGGATCCGCTTCAAGATTACCCAAAACACCATCTAACTGACTTTGTCTTGAACTTGGAGTTCTTGAACTACCAACAGCATTTGAACTATCAACATTATTCGAACTACCCGAACCTGATGATAACTTTCTCTTAAAAAACCGTTCCATAATAATTCTACATATACAAAATATTCAAAATAAATACTCACAATATAAATAAAGAATCAACATAATCAAAATAAGTATGAATTGGATTTCAATTAAATTAAATATCTCATCTTGCATTCTACAAAAAGTTTTGTTTAATAAAAAAACCATGTTATAAGTTTTGTTTAATAAAAAAAACCATGTTATAAGTTAAGTCACTATTTTTGGAATTTAAGTCACTGTTTCTGGATTTTGGTTCTTTTCGACGGACATTGTTTTTGGAATTTAAGTCACTGCACTGTTAGTTTATTTCCAGCGACAGTGTTAGTTTTCCAGAAACAGTGTTAGTTTTTCAGAGACATTGTTATTTTTCCAGCGACACTGTTAGTTTTTCCAGCGACAGTGTTAGTTTTCCAGAGACAATGTTAGTTTTTCCAAAGACAGTGTTATTTTTCCAGCGACAGTGTTATTTTTCCAGCGACAGTGTTAGTTTTCCAGAGACTGTTAGTTTTTCCAGAGACGGTGTTATTTTTCTAGCGACAGTGTTATTTTTTCAGCGACAGTGTTAGTTTTCCAGAGACAGTGTTAGTTTTTCCAGAGACAGTGTTATTTTTCCAGCGACAGTGTTAGTTTTTCCAGCGACAATGTTAGTTTTTCCAGACACAGTGTTATTTTTCCAGCGACAGTGTTAGTTTTTCCAGCGACAGTGTTATTTTTCCAGCGACAGTGTTAGTTTTCCAGAGACAGTGTTAGTTTTTCCAGCGACAGTGTTATTTTTCCAGCGACAGTGTTAGTTTTTCCAGCGACAATGTTAGTTTTTTGCAGAGACTGTTATGTTTTTCCAGCGACAGTGTTAATGTTCATTTTCTTTCAATTAAATTAAATATATTCTACATATACAAAATATTCAAAATAAATACTCACAATATAAACAAACCACCAATATAATCAAAATAAATATGAATTAGGTTTCAATTAAATTAAATATATCATACATAGGGATTAGAACTTACTTGAATTGTGATATTTTACAATAACAATGAGCAAATACAAAGAGCAAAGCTGGTGGCACCACCACCACAATGACGACCAGCACAAAGGCACCTTAATGGCGGCAGCAAGGGAGGAGATGGAGTTGAGGGTTTGGGCGGGATTGAGTTTGGAACTTAGGGTTGGAGGAGGAGAAAACAAAAGAAATTTGGGGGTTTTGGAATGAATTGCTTCGGATCTGTGTAAAATAGGGATAAAAAGGACACGTTTGGTATTTTTTTTTTGTTTAGACATGCCCAGGACACGCTGGGCATTTTTTTTTTGTTCATGCCTGGCCCAAAGCGACGCCGTTTTGGCCAGGTCATTTAAAAAACATTCCTGGGCCAAAACGACGTCGTTTTGCCCAGGGTGTTTAAAAAAAAAAATTGGCGCGCGGAAGGCTTCGTCTTCAACCTCCCAACTTCCTTCAGACACCTTTCGTCGAACACTTGGTGTGCAGCCAAGGGGTCGCACCAGCCAGCTCCAAGGGGTCGCACCAGCAGCTCCAAGGCGTCTCTAAGGTTGTTTCCATGGCTTCCAAGGGGCCGTGCGACCCCATTGACCCCACTGTGGATCCGCCACTGGCCCCAAGTATTTTGTGTATGCCTGTATCTTGTATGTCTTGGTTAAAAGAATTCATCTTTTACCTCAATAAAACAAAATTACACGTGTTATTTTTTTGGAAGCTTAAGTCACTTGTATGTCTTATAGCTTAGAGTATGGTTAGTTTTTGTTTGTGCAAAATGCTTAATTAATGAATAAACTGGGTAATTAAACTTGGGGCACATAAAGTCTTAAAGATACAACGACAATGCCTTCAAGCATTAAACTCTTTTAAAGATCCCTAGAATACCATTTTCTTTCTCAGAAAGTGACACATTCAATGACTATTTTTCACATATGATTTTGTATAGTAATGAACCGAATGAGGGAATAAGTTTCATACAAGCGTAGAATTACAATGGTGAACATGCAACATTGAGAGGAATAGACAAGGTAGACCTTGTCACACTCATTTGTTTCTTTGATGCAAGAGCTTAGAGCTTCCTGGTAGGTGAATAGTCACCTCTCATGGTTGAAGGTCGTGCCTTTTGTAATTGGTACCAAGTGGAAGCGCCAGTAATAATGTGTAATAACAGGAAAAAAAAAACAGATCTTATTTCTACCCAAAACAACAAAAAGGATTCCATTAAACAAACAATAATCAATAGCTTTACTGGTCACATGTTGCTAGTCAAGCAAGAACACAACTCAGATATGGAATATTTGGGTTATCTAATTACTATTTAGATGCTATATATCCAAGGTTCTAGTAAACACATAACAATATCATTCATATAGCAAAAAACAGGTTTCAGAGAAGAAATTTAACAAGCCAATATTTGTGCTCAGAAAATGTTTAACTGGGTAAAAAATCTGGGGAATTCCAGGAGTTCCATCCACTAGTAAGCAGTCAAGTTCGTACAGAGAAGATCACATGAACAAGCTCAAATCCTAGACACATTTGAAGAAGCAGTTTGTACCTCTGTGAAACTTGAATCTCTTCAAGCGAATATGGGTTCAATCTTCACAGTTGGGGCAACTTGATTACCAAGCCCTTCACTTATGGCACTGATGAGAATGCAGGTGAACTGAGAAGCAAGTTTTGATTCAAAAGTATGAGCAAATTTGTTTAATCGAACATTGACAGACTGAATAGATTTGAGATGAATCTTCTTCTCAAGATCAATATGCATGAGCTACAAGCTTAGTTTATAAAAAGGGGAAGATTTTTGACATCTCATAATTTCAATGAACCAGTTTTTCAGTTCAAAGAAGAAATTTTTTGCAGCTAGGTCTGAAAGCTGTGGAAGTGAGAACCAAATTAAGAGAGCTAAGCTCACCTTTTATACCCCTAACAACACTTGGTAAGCATGATCCCATCATAACCATACAAAATTCAGCGAAATATGGATACTTTAAGGAGACTAAATTTGAAAACTAAATAATGTGTCCCAATAGGAAATTAGCACGTTTATCAAAGTTTAAGTAATAATTCAATCTCAACTTTTATGTCATTTAGTTTACAAAATTTAATTTATAAATTTAGCCTTCCTAGCATTTACTCCTAGGCCTGGCAAACAGGTCGCGTCGTGTCACACCCGTTATCTTAACGGATCCTTTGGTAAAGTGACTCGGCCCGTTATGACCCTATGACCCGTTAAGAAAAATATTTTTTTTTCTTAAATTTGCACATACTACACATTGCCACATAAATATTACTTCAAAACATTAAAACACATTTGTCGTTTAAGTACTACATCTACACTTGAAAATAAGAGCCTAATAAACAAACATCCATACACTACTAGTCTATTACAAAATATTAAATGTGCAAAGATATGCAAAATGAAAGATTTTTTTGTTTTCAAGGTTGTGAAGCCTTTCTCAAAAGTTTAAACCTTACCAATGGAACTCAAAGCTTGCATGTTATTCCTTTTATAAAATCCTCAATTTTCATCGATCATCATGACATAAGATATATGGTATCCACTTGTGTAAATATTTTAAATTGACGATCAAATTAGTTCATTGTATTCATATAGGATCAATGAGTGTAGCTATAAAAATAAATCATCAAAATCAGAGTTAAAATAACAGTTAAATCGTTATTTTTCATTTATAACCGTCGAAAAGTTTTGTCATGTTACTTGATCTTTGAATGTTTGTTTTTTTTTCAATTTTTGGCATATGCGATCTCGAAGTATATACAAACATGTTTTACGGTTGGATAGTTGAAACTAGTTTCATAGAATACATATCTCATCAAAATAATAGATTCACTAACATTTAAGAGTTTAATCATACTTTCATTAAGTATAACATAAGATTTTGTGGTATCCACTGGTGTAAACATCTTAAATTGAAGATCGAGTTCATTCATTGCATTTATATAGGGTCAAGGAGTGTAGCTGTAACAAAATCATCAAATCGGAGTTAAAATAGCCGTTAAATCGTGAATTTTCGTTGATAGCCATCAAAAAGTTTTGTCCCGTTACTGGATCTCTGAATGTTTGTTTTTTGCAATTTTTTGCATATGCGATCTCGAAGTATATACAAACATGTTTGATGGTTGGATTGTTGAAACTAATTTCGTAGAATGCATATACCACCAAAACAATAGATTCGCTAACACTTGAGAGTTTATTCATACTTTTATTAAGTATGACACAAGATTTTGTAGTATCCACTAGTGCAAATATTTTAAATTGAAAATTGAGTTCATTTATTGTATTTATATAGGGTCAAGGAGTATAGCTGTAAAAAAATCATCAAAATCGAAGTTAAAATAATTGTTAAATCGCGATTTTTCGTTGATAGCCGTCGAAAATTTTTGTCCCATTATTTGATCTCTGAATGTTTGTGTTTTATGATTTTTGACATATGCGATCTCGAAGCATATATAAATGCATGTGCTCAAACTTGACTAGGCAGAAAACACTAGTCAGAATGCATGAAAGTATAAGTTTGAGGTGCAAATGCATGAACAAACCCGCCAAGAGCTAGAAAGGCTTGATTACTTCAATTTCCAGCTTTATCAAAAATCGCAACACTAACCCATAAACTATGTCGAGCTTGGTGTGAATCAGAATGATAAAGCAGATTACATTTTGGACGAGTTAGACAATAGCTCATTGATAGTCAGAGTTACTAAGTCCTAGACTTCCTAGACTTCTTTTATATCAGTAGGATCAAAATAGATAATAGCTCGTTGAAATACAGGCAATGAAAGACACTATGAAGATCCCTGAACGTTGGGACTAAAAAAAAGGGAGAAGATTATGGCCAATGACTAGGTCATAATAATAGGGACTGTTATCTCATAAGAAAAGAACAAGTGGTCGTTAAAATTGACCGAGTACAAGGTTCGCTTTGATGGATGAAGACACATGGCAGTATCACAATGGTTGCTGCCATGTCAGCTTATATGGTTGGGGTAGTTGTAATTGGTTGTAGTTAGTTACAATCTGGAGGTTAGAATCTGTTAAGTAGATAAGGAAGGGTATCTTAGTCACTAAGAAGTAATCATATAAAAGCTTTGTAAACACACTTTACAATTCAATCAATACAATCAGTACCTTTTCTCTCTATCTCTCTAAATTCTCTCTTCTCTCAGCTCTTCATCTTCTTCTTTGAATCCCTCTTCCATAGCCATGGATTGCTGAAAATACATCTGTTATCACGCTTGGTAGTGAAAGGTTTGGGCCATAAGAAAGGATTTGATGTTTTTTTACCAAGTGATATTATCTGCACTAAAAGGGAGGAGGTGGGTTGACCCTCACAATGGATAAGTAATAATGTGGTTCAAATTCACCTTTGGCGAGAATCAAACCTAAGACCTCTCACTTATAAGTGAAGAAGAATATCACTAAATGGTAGTACTAAATGGTAAAAAAGAATTTGATTTTGATGAGATTTTCTCACCAGTGGGTGAAATTAGACTTAGGATAAGCAAGCAAATTATGGGCATGCATACTTTTGAAGCACTTTGTCAAATTAGAAGTGGTGAAGTGGCATCCCTTTCAATTTGATGCAAAAAAACAATGCATGGGATTAATTTGTTATGCCATGCTACTGTGTTTGGTTTTATTTTGTTTGTCCTTCTTTTCGATGGTTCATGACAAAGAGTTTTGTAGTATCCGAGGGTGGAACAGAATCGGATATTAAAGTTTTCAGTGAATTCATTTGAAGAAAAGCAATGCTACAACAATGTTAAGAGAATAAGCAACAACGAACTCTCTTCTTTTATTTATTCTTTCAAACTAAAAACCCTTTAATATAAAGAAGAGTGAGATTACATTAACTAATTACATGCATTCCAAAATCTTCTCCTTAACAAAGCAACCAGGTCAAACTGTAGGGAAGTACTCAAAACAACAAATAGCATAAATATAGGGAAGTGGTCAAATTTGAACAGAAGTGCCCAGGGTCTGATTGGGACATATCTCTTTATCCATTTGAAAATTTTTCATATTAATAAACATCACAATTATTGTCCAAAAACCCCAAACTTTTAAACTGGAAAAGAATGACATGATCGTAAAGTTTTGCAAATTCACTTGTTACACTTTAATAAAGTTAATAGTGGATGAATGCTTCATGCTTGTTACTGAAAATGTAAAATATATACATAACTAATAGAAACTTCTATTTGTCAGGAGACCTATGACCAAATAGAGATTCACAATACATAATCGTAAATTGCTACCAAAATGAGACTTGTCCTGAATACTTAGACATGAATTTTTTTATTGTTAAAGTCACGTTATTATGGTTTCACCAATTCACATATAATAGTGCAACTGCACGGTATGCTTTTGTCATAAATCTATTTAAACAACCTCAATTCATTATGATATGACAAACGAAGCAAAAATTGTTCGATTACAAAACCTCGAGTAGCTCTGAAGCCTTCTCAAGAAAGAAGTAGCTTTCCTAGACAAAATGGAGACTGACTTAATTTGTTCTCTCTACAGAAACAAGTGCCAACACTAAGGATTCTCACGCTGCGAATCGGAGAGAAGGTTTCCATCAGAATCATAAACAATTTTCCCGGAAAATTTCAGCGGACTACAACGTTCTCCCATCATGATCGTTTTCTTCCAAACGGCTTCGTCATCATCAGTTTCATAATCTTCTTCTGCTGCTGCCTCTACTTTCCTCCAAGAAATCATCTTCGCCATCGCAACAGCTTTGCTACTGATCTTTCTATTTAATTTGGCCACAAACTTTACGTCTTTTGACTCAGTGTCTATGATCACTTCCTCCGTTTCCTTCTCCGATTTCTTAGTAGAAGCACAAAGGAAGATCAAGATGGAAAATATGGAGAAAAATGAGATGAGGATCACGAAGATAGGATGTGTAGAACAAGAGGCCATGGGCAAGCTTGGTAAAGGCCTTGCCATGGTTACAATAAGGAGGTAGCTAGGGGAGGAAATTCAGGTTTAATTATTATGATTTGCATAAGATGAGATATCTATCTAGCTAGCTCTTCAAGTACTGTTGTAAGTATGAGTCATTCTATGCTGACTTGGAATCATGTGGTTAGTCCAGTGACAAAGTGGCTACCACCCTGGCTCACCGTGTAGTGCAGGCTGCATGGACTACTTGACCGATTGACTTAAAAGTCGTCTTGAATGGTTTTCCAACTATCTTCAATTTTGTAAAATATGTTTAATGAAAATGGTCCATAGATTCTTTTTGTATGCCTTACTTTGCTTGCTTTGTATGCGAAGGAAGAAATTTTTGGAGAGGCTATGATAGGATTTTTACCACCTACAAAAATAGGGATAAAAACACTTAAAAATACTTGCAAGAGAACAAGGCAGTTGTAGTATAAACGGCTCAAGCAAGGTCGTTTCTGCAAGGATTGAATGAATAATATGTATTTATACTAATTCTTAGCTAATTATTTAAAAACAAAGATTGGAAGAGATTGATTTTATGACCTAAAATATTAAAAACGAATTTTATTAAAAGTAATTTAGGGAAATTAGCAAAGTAAAGAAAACAAAGGAAAACGTTTTAAAAACCAAATTGTAAAAGCCTAGGGTTCCACCGTCCCCTTAACAATCCTATGTAGGTTTACCAATTACTTATGAATTACCCATGCAACTTTGAAGGTTAGGTTTTTCTAATGCATATTCTACTTGTGGCATTCAAGGTAGAACGTATATCAAACATGCAATCCGTTTGTGGCATTCAAATCAAATATAAACATGCATGACTCATTACGCTTTGTGAAAACCTTTTGAAAAACCATGCAACCCCTATGACGTGGCATTCGCCCTAGGTGAACTTACAACTATTAATCACAAGAAGCAATACCCAATTCCCCGGTGGCATTCCGATCGAATTGCATCCAATTACTTATCTAAACATCTTAATGGTCGCAAATCATTAAGACACAAAGACAGTTTAAAGCACAATGATTAATAATTCAAAGTATACATGCATAATATCATAAGCAATTAAATAAAAACTACATATTCATGCTAAGGCTCAGGCATCGCCGTAGCAAACGAAAATTAGTTACTAACAACCATAAACAAAATATTATTAAAAACATGGATAGAAAACACCTTAAATCGTCAAAAGCTCTCTAAAACCAAAGTAATGCGTTCTCTCCTCCTATGTTGCGTAGAATGTTGCGTCCCCTCCCTAATGGCTAAAAAGCCTTATTTATACTAGTAGAAAATAAAACCCTAGCTAGAAAAGGTCTTAAAATAAAATTAGGAAACCTAATAAAATAATAAAACAGAAAATAAAAGGTTTCCTATTCTAACTGGAATTCGGAGTTTTCAGAAAATCAGTACTTTGACCGATCAAATCAACTCTGATTTGGTCCCATAAGGTCTCTTTTTAAAGCTTGAGACGTCGCCTACAAATCTTCAGATGAAATATTCCTTAAAATATGCCATCTTGACCTTCAAAATACCCAAAATGTCCAGAAACGTCAATCTGGGAAAGCTGTGCGCTGGGTCTTCTTTTCATCGCCACGGTCAAACGGCTCGGTAGAAAAATCTGGAATTTTGACACAATCATTTCGAAAGGCTCACGAACATCCTCCAATTAGAATCACTCCAAAATTCATCATTTTGATCACTTTTCGCTCAAGAGGAAGTCGAATGACCTATATTAGAAAAATATAGCAAAGTATCAAAATTCTTCCAAAATAACTAATAAATTATAACTAAGAATAGGGTAAAATATATAGTATAAAATGGACTCATCAGGCTACTAAGCAAAACAATACGCTTACCAAATTAAAAGTTTGAACAGTGGTGGGCACGATACACTTACCATACGAGGGTGTTGCATATAATGTTTGTCTTCTTTTATGGGGAACTTATTTGTCCTTTCATTTACAATTAACGGACTTTTACCATTCAAACAACATAATCAAAACCGATCTTTATTATCATTTAAATGTTGGCGCGAATCAACTTTATGATTTAGGAATGTAATTAGAATAGGATTACTTGACTGATTCTTTGTATATTTGGGATTTTTGTTTCTTAATTTATAAGGTCTCATGTATGATTATATATATGCCTCTTAGAGAGAAGAGTAATATAACAAATTCAACCCTAAACACATATACTTTTATCTTGGCATCAGAGCAGGTTTTGGCATGTCTCTTCCCAAACCGTAAAACAAGTCAAACCCAAAGTCGTGCATTCTGCAAAGATTGTATAAGAAAAAAACAAGTCATGGTGTTCTTAAAATTTGAACCCAAAAACCAAACAAAACCCTTATGGCTTTGTAATTCATCAAAGCTACATCAAAATTTGATCTTGCCAAATCACAACCAACCTGGTGCGATGGCAGAAGATAGAAAGACTAGAGAGTTGGTTACCATCCGACCCATGTCTAGTTCAATGGAGTCCACCAACATCAGCGGCGTATCGTTTGGAATTCGATTGAATGATACGAACTTTAAAGTTTGGTCAAAGATGATGGAAGTCCATGCTGCAGGCCTTGGCAAGCATGGATATTTGACTGGGAAGATTCCAGTTGTGGAACAAGACTCTTCGAGCTACACAAAATGGGTCACCGAAGAGGCGATTGTGCGAGGGTGGCTGTTGAAAACCATGGAACCACACCCGTTGAGTCTCTTCATTGATCTTCCGATAGCCAAAGATATCTGGGAGAAGGCAACCCAGATGTTTTACAACGGATCCGATGAGTCTCAGTATTATGAACTAAGATGTAAGGCTACACGGACTAAACAGGATGGTCATCCTGTAAATTTATACTTCACAGAATTAAAAGGAGTATGGCAAGATCTTGATAAAGACGTCCTATCAAGATGGTTTGCGCAGCTAATCTTCGAACCTGTAAGGAAGAGCTTTCAAAAGACATGGTGTATGACTTTCTTGCAGGATTAGACAATGGCTTTAACCAAGTCCGGAGTGAAATCCTAAGAATGAAACCCATTCCTGGGATTGAAGAGTGCTTCAGTTTGGTTCGACGTGAAGCATAAAGAAAGACAACTATGGTTGGGACAAAAGCCACGACAACAAGCTCTTCTATGGCAATGGTCACCAAGTCCCCATCACCATCCATGCGTCCACAATCCACGGGAACACCACACCCGAACCGTACCCAAGAAGACATCAACAAAGATAAACTTCATTGCAATCACTGCAATGGAACGCGGCACACTAAAGAAACATGTTTTGAATTACATGGGTATCCAGAGTGGTACTAGGAATTAAAAAAATAGTTGAAAACCAATGGAAAGCACATAGGCCAAGCCAAACTGGCTGAGTCTGGGGTTGGAGGAGATGTTATGACAGCAGGCCACAGTGGATCCAATTGCAACGCTGGGAAAGTTGTTATGGCAACAAAGTATTCTGAGCTTAAGCCCCACACATTAGCCCACGGCTTGGAGAAACAAATGGGCCACAACCTGGAAGAAAAATTGCAACCTGCAGCAGAGGAAGGTATAGACCAGATGCTCTCATTAATTAAGTAGATATCAAATAAGGATCCAGGTAACATTAGTACTGCACTCATAACATCCATTAAATGAGATTCCAACTGGATAATAAACTTCGGGGCTACTGATCACATGACATACGACAAATCATTATTTCACCACATAACTTTCCCACCAAAGGAGAATGTTATCACAGCAAATGGCGAAGTTGCTCCCGTTACAGGAGCTGGTTCAATAGACCTTACTTCATCTTTATCCTTGCACAATACACTACTTGTTCCATCATTATCAAATAATTTACTCTTTATTGGTCAGGTTACGGAACAGTTGGATTGTGTAGTACTAATGTTTCCTACTTTTTGCCTACTTCAGGATATCCAGACACGGGTGATCATTAGGCGTGGTACTAAGAAGAAAGGGTCATATTATGTGGAAGATGTGGCACCAGGCCGAGTCAATCAAGTGCGTAGCAGTTACAATAATAAGACCAAGACAATTTGGTTATGGCATCGTCGACTAGGACATGCATCTTTTGGTTATTTAAAAAAATATGTTGTTATTTAGTGGCATTTCAAAGTTTGATTTCCGTTGTAATGATTGCATTCTTGCAAAAAGTCATCGTACTTCATACTATTTGAGTTTCAATAAAAGAACAGTGCCTTTTAAGTTAGTTCACTCTGATGTATGAGGTCATTCACCAATAGTTACACAACATGGTCTTTGGTGGTTAGTTATCTTTGTGGATGATTGCACTCGAATGACATGGCTTTATGCAATGAAACAGAAAAGTGATGTTAGTCCAATCTTCCAACAATTTTACCACATGATTGGAAATCAATTCTCCATCTCTATTAAAGTCCTCAGATCAGATAATGGTGGAGAATATCTTAATTCAGAGCTCTCTCAGCTTTTCACGAAGCACGGTATTGTTCATGAAACCATTTGTCCCCAAGCTCCACAACAAAATGGTGTGGCGGAGCGTAAGAATAGGCATATCTTGGAAACTACTCGAGCACTTCTTATTGGAGCACATGCACCTAACACATATTGGGCGGATGATGTCATCTATTTCGTGTATCTCCTGAACCGAATGCCTTCCCGGGTTCATAATTTTCATACCCCTTTGGCAACCTTGACGGATCATGTCTTTCTTCCGTCCACTCTCTAGTTATCACCTCGTATTTTCAAATGTGTGGCATATGTGCATCTTCAAAAAAACCAACGCAATAAATTGGACCCATGTGCGGTTCGTTGTGTGTTTTTGGGATTTAATAGTCAACAAAAGGGATACCGATATTATCATCCCTCTACTAGGTGTTTATACGTCACCATAGATGTCAAATTCTGCAAAACTGAAATGTTCAAACCCACTCTACTCGTCAGGAGGAGTTGGTTAGTATACAAGATGAATATAGGTGGTTTGATATGCCACTAAAGCTGTCCAATAGGAGGGTGGAAATCAACCAAGAAAATAATGAGCTTGCTGCTAGTCCACTTGACAGCAGCCCAAGTGCCAACGTAGGCAGCAGCCCAAGAATTCATCATGCATTGACAGCGACCCAAGCATTGATTCCTGTATTGAATGTGGGGAACATGATGTGGAGTCTTTGGGCAGCCCAAGTGCTGACCCACTGGCTAATTTTAGGGAGCAGGTTGCAGAATGCAGTAGTGGACCGAGATGAGAGCCTTTAACTAGGCCTATAAATAGGCCTGAATTGTTTGGGTCAACGACAAGGAAAATGGATGGCACCGAAGCAGCAGATCCAGCAAATAATAACCCTTATTCTCCTATACTAGTACACGTTCATGTCCCTAAGGATATCCAAAAGGTACATTCTCATAATTCAAGTATTATTAAAAATTCGTATGTTTTACCTCCTAGGCAAAACCATGGTAAACCGCTTGACAGATTTTCTCTTGATGGAAAAGTGAGATATGCAATTGCATAGTATGTGTCAACACATCGTTTATCACCTAAGTATCAAGCGTTTGTGAATCAAATGGCTGGAGTCAAGATCCCAACCAAATGGAAGAAGCCCTGCAAGATTCTTATTGGATAAAAGCCATGAAGGTTTAGATAGAGGCCTTACAAAGAATTGGAACATGGAACGTGGTACCACTACCACATGGGAAAAGACCGGTGGGATGTAAATGGGTATTCACCATAAAACACAAAGCAGACGGATTCATAGATAGATACAAGGCAAGATTGGTTGCTAAAGGGTACACGCAAACATTTGGAATTGATTATCAAGAAACATTTGCTCCAGTTGCAAAATTGAATACTATTTGAGTTCTTTTGTCCTTAGCTACTAACTTTGATTGGCCCTTGAAACTGTTTGATGTGAAAAATGCCTTCTTATATGGAGATTTAGAAGAAGAAGTATACATGGATTTTCCACCTGGATACGAAGTACCAAATAGAGCTGGAAAGGTATGCAGACTTCGAAAGGCCCTCTATGGACTCAAACAATCACCTAAAGCATGGTTTGGGAGGTTCACCCTAGTAATGAAGAGTTATGGGTACAAACAAGGGAATGTAGACCATACACTGTTTATCAAATGCATGGGAGGTAAAGTCACTTTGTTGATAATGTATGTGGATGATATGGTAGTCACTGTCGATGATACAGAAGAGGTAAAGAAACTGCAAAGTTATCTTTCTTCGGAGTTTGAGATGAAGGATCTAAAGGGCATGAAATACTTTCTCAAAATCGAAGTTGCTCGTTCTCGTGATGGTATTTACCCGTGTCAGCGTAAATATGTGCTAGATCTTCTCTCTGAAATTGGGATGTTGGCATGTAAACCAACAGAAACTCCCATCGTGCAGAATCATCACTTGGTAATATACCAAGTGGTTAGAAGGAAGATTGATTTACTTATCACTTACGAGGCCAGATATTACATATGCAGTTGGCGTTGTAAGTCAATTTATGCACTCTCCTAGTGAGGATCATATGGCAGCCGTAATGCGTATATTGAGTTATCTGAAACGTGCACCTGGGAAAGGATTAATTTTCAAGAAACATAGACATATGGAGATAAAAGGGTATACTGATGCTGATTGGGCTAGGAACATTACTGATCGTTGCTCCACGTCAGGCTACTTTACATTTGTAGTAGGAAATCTTATAACTTGGAGAAGTTAAAAAACAAAACGTGGTGGCCAGGTCTACAACTGAGGCTGAATATCAAGGTATGGCAAATGCAATTTGTGAATTGTTATGGATCCGGATTCTTCTCACTGAAATAGGATTTAAGCCTCGGATGTCGATGTTGTTATACTGTGACAATTAAGCAGCGAGAGAGAGATAGCCAATATTCCAGTCCAACATGATCGTACAAAACATGTGGAGGTGGATAGACATTTCATCAAAGAGAAGTTGGACGTTAAGTTGATTGACATTCCGTATGTGAAGTCCGAAGAACAGTTAGCTGATGTGTTAACTCATGCAGTGTCGATGAAGGTTTTTCAAGACTCACTCGACAAGTTGGGCTTAGGTGATATCTAGGCACCAACTTGAGGGGGAGTGTTGGCGTGAGTCAACTTTATGATTTAGGAATGTAATTGAAATAGGATTACTTTACTGATTCTTTGTATATTTGAGATTTTTGTTTCCTAATTTATAGGGCCTCGTGTATGATTATATATATACCTCTTAGAGAGAAGAATAATATAACGAATTCAACCCTAAAGACATATACTTTTATCTTTGAATACCATCTCTACAAAAAGATCATTTAATCATTCATATGTGTTAAACCATATAATTTTGGTAACAAGTAGCATCTTCATGTAACCCTCACGATAAGTCTCTCATACATGGAAAACCACTATATTAATTATTAGACTACCTAAGTTTGCTCAAAATGAAGTTGAAAGTGTTTAAAACTGAACTCATGCGCCGACACGCTCCTAGGCAGAATATTTTGTCACCAAATGAAATATTTTGTCAACATCAATGAATATTTCGGCAAAATAATATACCTTCTGTTAACAGAGTATGTCAACGGTGTTAGGAAATATTTTTTTCACCGTGGGAGAATATAAATCATCTTCTACCTTGCGCCAATCGCCGGAGCTGCCGTCCGCCACCATCTAGTTCGCTAGAAACTTGGTTATTCGTCGAAATGATTCATCGAGCCATAACAGGGTCAAATCTCAACCACTTTTCACGATCTTTATGTCAAAATGAAGCTTGGAAGGAAAGAAACAAGATTATAGCTAACTCGAAGTTGAAAGGTGCATGGCCTGAAACTGGTCGCAGAAGTTAGGCAGAAAACGGAGTTTTGGGATTCCTTGATTCCAAGGTAGATCCGAGCACGAATTGCTCGAATCTGAGTCTAGGGATGATAGGAAGTTGATTGGTTGCTAACTTCAAACATGTCAACATCGACGAGATTAGGCCAAGAATCCGATCGGAGTTCTGCAACTTGGCCGAAAACTACAGCCGTCTTTTCCTCCTCTATCTATGTCAAAAACTCACCATATTCAACAACTCATACTAGAATTTGAAAGTACTCAACACGATCAAGAATACTGTCGGAGTTCGAATCAGAGCCTTTGGGCTCAGTTTTTCACAAAACGAAACTCAAATTGAGTTCCTAGTGGTGAGGTGATGAAAATGTGGTGGTTTGGCAGTCCCACTTTTCTATGAATGACGAATGTTTCGTCTGTGAGAAAGTCGGGGAAGAAGAGAGTCGAGGGAGAGAGAAAGAGTACGTGAAGGGGGAGAGAGAGGGAGAGAGACAGGAAGAGAGTCGGGGAGAAGGAGAGAGTGAAGTATGAGGGACAAAACAAGATGTGTCCATACAAAGGTAAATTATCAAAATACTTTCGACGTCCAAGTTTCATAAAATTTTCTAGCTCCGAATTCTATTTTGTTTACACTCATGCATTCATATGAACGAGTACTATTAGAATTTTCACTTAGCCAATCAAGGCATTTTTTCCATTATATAATTTTGAGAAATAAATTACAACAAAATTAGGGACTTGTCATAACATATAATACTCGTATCATATGTGTATGTATATATTTTCAAAAAATACTTCTATTTTTGGTACACTTCTTAATGATTCATTAAATTGCATGTTATTTTAAATTATAAATATATAATCAATGTTTTAAAAGGTGAAGGTGAAGTCAAGGCATTTCATGAATAGTCTCGCATAGGCAAAAGCCTTGATGTGTGAGGCAAAGCCTCACGAGACTTCAAATGTTTAATATTTTCTAAACCATATAGTCAAGAGAAACCGTGAACCAGAATAGAAGAGTTTGCCCCACCCATGAGTAAATACTTCGTAGTAGCCTCATTAGACCGTATATCTTTCTTGGTATATCCAAATAATAGGTAGGAGCACAAATTAAAACATTTTGGAGCTTCAAAGATAGTTATTAAATCATTAGCACAACATAAAAACATTCCTCCTAGAGTAGCTGTTAATACGAATAACAGAAAGGAAAACTAACCAAAAGGGCTTCAAAAGTTTAACTTTTAACCAAAAACCACATTGGAAGTTTATTTAATGGTTAGTACAAAGCCCATTTTTATATTAGTCCAAATACAATAGCCCAAACTAAATAACATTATGGTTTGTCAATTTTACCCCTAACGGTTTTGGTTAACCTACCTTAACTATTCTGTTAGATTAGTCAGGGTTTAGCAGACGTACAAACTGATTGAATTTTGCAGACCAATTTCAGAGAGATCTTCAATTTTTTTCTGAATCTGGTTGAGTGGTTTTGAGTAATGCTTGCCGACGAATGTTGAGAGCGATCGCCGTTGGTCTTCGTTCCTGTTAGGGGATTTTTCCGAAATAAACCTTTGTTTTAGAACAGATTCGCAGTGGTTGCAGATTTTTGAGATTCTATCGAATCGTTGTGATCGGTGTTGTTCGTTGTGCTTCAATATTTTTCACTGGAGTGATCGTCTTTCATATTTGGTTAGATTTTCGTTTGGAGGTAAGCGACGTTGTTTTTGCAGTTTTGTATTTGATTTTGAATTGGATTTTTTTTTAAAAAAAAATTGAATTTGTTTTTGCATGTAATATGCTTAACTTTTTATTTGAATTTATATATTGTTGTTGATTTGTTTTCAGATTAGCAGATTCATGCCGGTTTGTGAAATTTTCAGTTAGGAGTTTCTTATTTCGAAGAATCTCAGGTTAGTTTTGATTTTCATTTTTTTTTTTTGTTTTGTTTATATTTGTATGTTGTTGGTCTTGATTTTGTTTTCCTTTTTCAGAAATTTATTATGAATTAATTCGTGTTCTTCACATTTGAGGTTCATAACATTTTTCAGAAATAGTGTTCTTCTTTTATTTACAAAACAGTGGATATTTCAGTTTAGTTTTTTTTTTTTTTTTTTTTTTTCTTTTTTTGTGATTGTTGTGTTTTTATAACTAGTGTAATTTTTGTTCACTTTATATGTATATTGTTTAACTAATAGGTGTTCATCACATTTTTTATGTTTTAACATTTTCAGAAATAGTGTTGTTTTTTAGGAAACAGTAGATATTTTAGTGTACTTTTTAGTTTCTTGTGGTTGTTGTGTTTTATAAATAGTGTCATTTTTGTTTACTTTATATGCATATTGTTTAACTATTAGGTACTGATTTGTTTTACAAATATTAGAATTTAGATTTGTAACGGATTAATAAACAGTTGTTGTTGTTGTTTATTAATAAACAGTTATGGAGAATGGTAAACTAGCTCGGTTTACATATGGTGGTTTATGCGTTGTTAGTTCTATTTCATCAACTTCTACCTTCAATCAGATTTGCATTGATCTTTGTTCTAGGTTTAAGGGTTTGAGAGTTGGTTGTTTTCAGTTGCGATATGGTTTGAATGAAAATCCTAATTGCGTGTTAGATTGTGATGCTGATGTTCTGAACATGCTGATGGTTCTTGATGTTGTTGGGAAATCCATTGTAGAAATATTGGTTATAGATAAATGTGATGGTTCCATTGTTCAGTTGCCTACGGAAAGCACAACTTCTTCTTGTCGTTCATCAGACTCTATGATTGTTTCTAGTGAAAACGATCATTTAGGAAAGTATGGTTCTTATGGTGTGCACAATTATATGTCATGTGAATGGGACAATTACATAGAATCTGAGGGGCAAGTCTTTAGGGGAGGTTGTGTTGATTTCCGAGATAAGTTGAAGAAGTTTTCTGTTGAATGTGGTTTTGATTTGAAGTATTTGAAGAATGATAAGAATCGCATTAGTGCGGAGTGTTCTAGGAAGGAATCTGATGGTTGTCTTTGGCGTGTGTATGCATCCAAGTGTGATATTAATGACTTTTTTGTTATTCGGAAGTTGCATAATCTGCATACATGCAAGGGTATGATTCGAAAGAAGAAAAACAAAGTTGTTGGACGACAGTTTGTTGCTTCTCTCATCAAGGATAAGGTTCAGTCAAATCCTCTTATTAAACCGAAGGAGATCATTTCAAACTTAAAACAGTTTTATGGTTTGGATATTGATTATTCTACTGCATATTTTGGCAAACAGAGGGCAGTTTTTGAGTTAAATGGTGATGATGTTGATGCCTACAAGTTCTTGCCTTGGTATGTTGAATCTGCCCGTTCAAGCAATCCTGGATCTGTTTTTGAGCTTGAAGTTGTACCGGAGAGCAATAGATTTCTTCGTTTGTTTATTGCTTATGACGCATGGATAAAAGGTTTCATGTTTTGTCGCCCGATGTTATTTGTTGATGGTACTTTTATCAAGAGCAAATATAAGGGAACACTTCTGTCTTGCTGTGCAAAAAATGGCAACGATGGTGAGTTAATAATTTCAGACTTTTAATGTTTTAGTTTTTTTTATTTTGTTTCAATTGGTGTTTCGGATTATGTATTTGTTGATTTGGAATTATGATCAAGTAATAAATGTGAATTCAATGTTTTAGTATTTCCAGTTTTACGAAATAGTATGTTGAGTTTGATAAACAGTGAATACATATCTAAGTTTATGGCTTTGTATGAGGCAAGTATGTTGGTTTTCATTCTTGATCTACTTAATTTTCCATTTCTAGGTAAGATAAAATGAAAAAAAACGACACTACTTATCAAAGTGAATTAGGAAACCAAACTTTTTTACCAAAACAAACTTAATGTATTTATTTCCAGTTTTACGAAATAGTATGTTGAGTTTGATAAATAGTGAATACATATATAAGTTTATGGCTTTGTAGGATGCAAGTATGTTGGTTTTCATTCTTGATCTACTTAATTTTCCATTTTTATGAAAGATAAAATGAAAAAAAACTACACTACTTATCAAAGTTAATTAGGAAACCAAACTTTTTTACCAAAGCAAACTTAAATGTATTTATTTCCAGTTTTACGAAACAGTATGTTGAGTTTGATAAATAGTGAATACATATCTAAGTTTATGGCTTTGTAGGATGCAAGTATGTTGGTTTTCATTCTTGATCTACTTAATTTTCCATTTTTATGAAAGATAAAATGAAAAAAAAACCACACTATTTTTATAAGTTGATGGTACTTTTATCAAGAGCAAATATAAGGGAACACTTCTGTCTTGCTGTGCAAAAAATGGCAACGATGGTGAGTTAATAATTTCAGACTTTTATATTGGAAATTATTTGTTTCTGTTTTCTTATTGTGCAAAAGAAATATATCCAGAGCTAGTTGAATAATAGTTTAAGAAATAGTTCAATCAGTCTCATAAATAGGTGATACTTGACTGTATCTGTGTTTTTTTTTTTTTTTTTTTTTTTGTGCATTGGTCTTTAATTTTATGTTCAAATAAAGAGAAAAGGTTGCAGTAGTAGTTCAAAGAGAGTATAATAAATAGTTCAATTACAGTTTCAGAAGTAGTTGACATTTGACAGTGCATTTTCACTTATGTTGTGCAGAGATTTTTGAGGTTGCTTATGCTATTGTTGATTCAGAAACTATAGCAAATTGGAGATGGTTCTTGGCAATATTATCTGATATATTGAGGCCTCAAGGGAGGGTGATCACATTTATGTCAGATAGACATGATGGTATTTTGAAGAGCATTCGAGAATTCTTTCCTGAGTGTCCACATTCATTTTGTATTGTTCATTTGAAACAGAATGTGAGTACTTTATTTCCAAAGGCTGCTGGTGAAGGACTGAAGAAGAAAATGATGAATCTGTTGGCAAATTGTGCATACGCATGTACTCCATCTGATTTTGATAATTGCATGGCAGAATTTAAGGATTATGGGCAAGGGCATGTGAAGAATTTTTTGTGTGATTTGCCAAAAGAGAACTATGTTATTGCCCATTTTCCTGGGAAGAGATGGGGATCGATAAGCAATGCACTTTCAGAATCTTTTAATGCCATGGTGTCGAATAGTCGTTGTATGCCACTTATGGATCTTCTTGAAGATATTAGAGTTCGTTTGATGGGTAGTATGGCTGAGAAAAGAATATTTGGTCAGAATATTCATACGATTTTGTGTCCAAAGAAAGAAAATGAGATGAAGTTGATGTTGAAGGAGGGCATGCATTGGAGGATTAGTCGTTCTGATGCGGATGTTTTTGAAGTTAGGACAGAGTGGAATCGGTTTGTTGTTTGTCTGGATGATAGGACCTGTTCTTGTGTGCAATGGCAGCATAATTGTTTCCCATGTTCTCATGCTTTGCAGGTGTTGCAACATGATAATCGTGATGTTTTTTATTACGTTGATGATTACTGGAAAGCAAGCTTTTATCGGAAAACTTATCAATTTGTCATGCATCCATCTTCAGATTTGGAAAAGCCGAGTGTTGATACTATTATAAATGGTTTGAGGCCTCCAATTACAAAGATTCCGTCTGGAAGACCAAAGAAAACTAGGATCAAATATGCTGGGGAAATTTGTGGGAGTAAGAAGACTGTCACTTGTAGTAGGTGTGGTTGTTCGGGACATAACAAGGTTTCATGTAAAGTTGTTATCCAAGACGGTTGATTTTTTTTTATTTGGTTTGATAGATGGGAGTTGTTGGTGATATGTAACAGTTTCTCATTTTGGATTTTTTTTATTTTTTATTTTGTTTCAATTGGTGTTTCGGATTATGTGTTGATTTGGAATTATGATCAAGTAATAAATGTGAATTCAATGTTTTAGTATTTCCAGTTTTACGAAACAGTATGTTGAGTTTGATAAACAGTGAATACATATCTAAGTTTATGGCTTTGTAGGATGCAAGTATGTTGGTTTTCATTCTTGATCTACTTAATTTTTCATTTTTAGGTAAGATAAAATGAAAAAAAACCACACTACTTATCAAAGTGAATTAGGAAACCACACTTTTTTACCAAAGCAAACTTAATGTATTTATTTCCAGTTTTACGAAACAGTATGTTGAGTTTGATAAACAGTGAATACATATCTAAGTTTATGGCTTTGTATGAGGCAAGTATGTTGGTTTTCATTCTTGATCTACTTAATTTTCCATTTTTATGAAGGATAAAATGAAAAAAAACCACACTACTTATCAAAGTGAATTAGGAAACCACACTTTTTTACCAAATCAAACTTAATGTATTTATTTCCAGTTTTACGAAACAATATGTTGAGTTTGATAAACAGTGAATACGTATCTAAGTTTATGGCTTTGTATGAGGCAAGTATGTTGGTTTTCATTCTTGATCTACTTAATTTTCCATTTTTATGAAGGATAAAATGAAAAAAAACCACACTGCTTATCAAAGTGAATTAGGAAACCACACTTTTTTACCAAAGCAAACTTAATGTATTTATTTCCAGTTTTACGAAACAGTATGTTGAGTTTGATAAACAGTGAATACATATCTAAGTTTATGGCTTTTTAGGATGCAAGTATGTTGGTTTTCATTCTTGATCTACTTAATTTTCCATTTTTAGGTAAGATAAAATGAAAAAAAACCACACTACTTATCAAAGTGAATTAGGAAACCACACTTTTTTACCAAAGCAAACTTAATGTATTTATTTCCAGTTTTACGAAACAGTATGTTGAGTTTGATAAACAGTGAATACATATCTAAGTTTATGGCTTTGTAGGATGCAAGTATGTTGGTTTTCATTCTTGATCTACTTAATTTTCCATTTTTAGGTAAGATAAAATGAAAAAAAACCACACTGCTTATCAAAGTGAATTAGGAAACCACACTTTTTTACCAAAGCAAACTTAATGTATTTATTTCCAGTTTTACGAAACAGTATGTTGAGTTTGATAAACAGTGAATACATATCTAAGTTTATGGCTTTGTAGGATGCAAGTATGTTGGTTTTCATTCTTGATCTACTTAATTTTCCATTTTTATGAAGGATAAAATGAAAAAAAACCACACTGCTTATCAAAGTGAATTAGGAAACCACACTTTTTTACCAAAGCAAACTTAATGTATTTATTTCCAGTTTTACGAAACAGTATGTTGAGTTTGATAAACAGTGAATACATATCTAAGTTTATGGCTTTTTAGGATGCAAGTATGTTGGTTTTCATTCTTGATCTACTTAATTTTCCATTTTTAGGTAAGATAAAATGAAAAAAAACCACACTACTTATCAAAGTGAATTAGGAAACCACACTTTTTTACCAAAGCAAACTTAATGTATTTATTTCCAGTTTTACGAAACAGTATGTTGAGTTTGATAAACAGTGAATACATATCTAAGTTTATGGCTTTGTAGGATGCAAGTATGTTGGTTTTCATTCTTGATCTAGTTAATTTTCCATTTTTAGGTAAGATAAAATGAAAAAAAACCACACTACTTATCAAAGTGAATTAGGAAACCACACTTTTTTACCAAAGCAAACTTAATGTATTTATTTCCAGTTTTACGAAACAGTATGTTGAGTTTGATAAACGGTGAATACATATCTAAGTTTATGGCTTTGTAGGATGCAAGTATGTTGGTTTTCATTCTTGATCTACTTAATTTACCATTTTTAGGTAAGATAAAATGAAAAAAAACCACACTACTTATCAAAGTGAATTAGGAAACCACACTTTTTTACCAAATCAAACTTAATGTATTTATTTCCAGTTTTAGGAAACAGTATGTTGAGTTTGATAAATAGTGAATACATATATAAGTTTATGGCTTTGTAGGAGGCAAGTATGTTGGTTTTCATTCTTGATCTAGTTAATTTTCCATTTTTATGAAAGATAAAATGAAAAAAAAACACACTACTTATCAAAGTGAATTAGGAAACCAAACTTTTTTACCAAAGCAAAGCAAACTGAACTAGAAAATCACACTATATATCAACATGAATTATTTATGACTGTGAACGGTATATATCAACATGAATTATTTAGGAAACCAAACTATATATCAACATGAATTATTTATGACTGTGAACTAGAAAATCACACTTTTTTAGCAAAGCAAACTGAACTATTCATCAAAATAGATTAAAATTTAGACTAAGTCATGAAATATAGCAAAAGTAAATTTAGAGTTGTGTCAGACATGTTTGACAATGACATTTGTAAATCATAGCAAAAGTAATCTTGAACCTATAAGTATTGCTTCAGTTTAGACCAATACTTTCGACCATCTCTTAGATTTTTATCTTCAACCTTAATAAGTACATCCGCATCAATTTTACATATAATGTCTATTTTTTTTCTAATGTCCAATGCTTGTGAGTTGTTGTGAAATTTCGATATATGCTTCTTGTTCCTTTGTCCAGCTAAACTGATGGTTCATCAACTCCATGACTATATCTTTCCTTGCTTTCATTACTTGATAATCTTTGATACGTCCTTGAACCTTTCGGTTATTTGAGAGTTGATCAATGAAGCTCATCATGTATAATCCACAATCTAATCTGAGTTTGCAAAGAAATTCATGGAATGATTATGAGTATTAAAATGAAATGAAGTGTGTGCTACAAACTATTTATATAA
Organism: Crataegus laevigata; assembly: GCA_963580275.1. Lineage (NCBI taxonomy): Eukaryota > Viridiplantae > Streptophyta > Magnoliopsida > Rosales > Rosaceae > Crataegus > Crataegus laevigata. The sequence goes on from OY756945.1 coordinate 36,489,305, forward strand.
TTGTATCAAATTATTCATATTGTTTCTGAAACTGCAGTAATCACAAACTCTATATATATAACTGAAATGCTTTTAATTTTATAACTTACGATGTTGGCTTCTGTTGTGCACATGTTCTGTCTTCTTTGACTTGGAATTCAAAGTCACTTTTGATGGAATTGATTTTCTTCATTGTTGCTTGAGTTGAATCCATAAAATTTGAATTGCTTGTTGATTTTCTTGCTTTATCGAGCCAATATTGAACAAAGTGGCCCTGCAAAAAATTTATAATGTAAATAAGATGCTTTTTTCTATAAATATGACAGAGTTTTTGGTTGTGCGTTTTTGCTTACCACTGAACTATTTAGCAAACTGAACTATTTAACAAACTGAACTATTTAGCAAACTGAATTACAAAACCACACTTATTTACCAAAGCAAACTGAACTATTTATCACAGTGAACTAGAAAACCACACTTTTTTTACCAAAAGCAAACTGTTTGGCACACTTTTTTGTAAACAAAATTGTTTGGCACTTATAAAACTGAACTATATATCAAAATGAACTATTTATCACAGCGAACTAGAAAACCATATTTTTTTTGTAAACAAAACTGTTTGGCACTTACAAAGATGAATGAAGGAAGATACAGATTTTGATATGTGTATGTAAATATTTTTTTTCAGAATATTAGTTTTTTTGTTTACTCACAAAGATTGTTGTGGAGACATAGAAGTTCATTTGTTTCATGCTGTTCTCTTTTTCTCTTTTCAGGTAGCAGAAAGAATCAACAATCTGAGTTGATGTAGGTCCATTTGCCATCAAACTGTGCAGGTCTTCTTTTAACACCATTATTCTGTAATAGTTGAAATCTGTAGTTTCAGCCGTCCAGTATTCATCGCTGCATGACAATGCAAAAGTATTAGTTATACAATAATTCGTCAGTGCTCTTAAAGTTATGGGTGTGTGTAAAAAAACTTCAGTGAAGAGTTTTGTTTTGTATTACTCACCTGCTCTCTGTTGACCAGAATTGAGTTATTCTTCTTCTATCATCTGGTTTCAGTATTTTGTACACTTGAAGTTGTGTCCAATTCACACTGCTGTCTATGTGATTTGTTGCTGGAAGGTCATCTGGTTGTGAAGAAGGCTCGTCTTTGAAATGCAGGTTGAATGATGGAATTTCAGCCAATACTTTGTTTCTGTTTTTTGTCGTTGGCTTTGTTGCTGTTTGGCTGAATGTTTGCTTTTTGACCTGCAGATCATTCTTGTTGGTAGTATTGTTGCTTTTTAGAGCTTCAATATATGTTTCTTGTTCTGTTTCTTTTGCCATTGGTGAAACATTTTTGTCCGGCAATGTGTCATTTCTGTCACCATGCTCATTTGTTTGTTCTATTGCCTCTTTTTGCACTATTTTTTCTTCAATTTCTTGATTGTTTGATTCTGAAACTGGTCTGGCATTTTTCTTTTTTTTTCTCTGTGAAACCAGTTTGTCATTTTCCTTTTTCTTTCTCTTGATTGCTGTTGGTTGTTGAAGTGTTTGGGACCTTCTCTTCTGCTTCCTTGATTCACAATTGATCTGTTTTTTAGATTGTGTCTCCCTCTTCCTCTGCCTTTGTAGTGGTTTCTTCTTTTGCACCTTTTTATTTACAATTTGCATTGGCTCTCCAACTTCTTCTTCAGTAGTGGTGTCAATCTGTAGATTAATTGTCTCCTTCTTTGTACGTGATATGTTTTCTATTCCTCCAAGCATTTTCCTTTGTTCTGTCCTCTTTGTTGTTTTGGATATCATTTTGACATTGGCTTTGGTTGAGTTTGTTATTTGTACAGTTATTCTAACTGAAACCATCTGTCAATATAGTTTTTATAACTACGTATGAGTACACATTATGAGTACACATTATGTCCGAAATATACCAAGGTGAATTACTATTTATGGAAATAGAAAACATTTTTATAACTACGTAAATTTTTATAATATTCATATAACTAAATAAATTAGAAATAAAAATCTACAATAGGAGATGTATTATGTGTAAGATCTGGAAAAATTACAATTCTATTTATAAATGAAGCAATTGTAAACTGTTTCGTAAACACTGTTTATTAAACTTTCAAAAACAGACAACGTATTTACTGAATGTACAAATTATTAACATATAATCACACTAGTTCGTGAATGCATACTATTTCGTAAACACTGTTTATTAAACTTAAAAGTCGTGAACTATTTTACTGAAATGTAGAAATTACAAACAGAGAATCACACTAGTACGTGTAATAGAATAATGTATGTTTATATATTGAACGATTAGCTAGTAAATAGTTTTTTTTTTTTTTTTTGGTGTGGATCTGTGATGGATTCGTACTGATAGTAAATAACAAAATAAATTTAAGGAAATAGTATAACCTGGATTTTGTTTTAAGTTGATGCATGTTATTCTATATGGTTGATTCCAGTAGATGTTAGTTATATAAACAATGAACCGTATCATTTTGTAAAATATGTTGAGAAAAATTGTAAGATTGTTACCTTTGTTTATTTTCTGAGTTTTTCTGCCACCGTGGAAGAACTTCGTGAATTCGTCCGTGAAAGAACTGGAATGATGTACGAAATCAGGAAATGAGGATGGATGATTTGAGCTGGGGGCTGGGTTTCTGGTGTGTTTTATAGTGCATGCAGTTTCTTCATCGCGAATGGCTTATCTGTGCGTGAAAATGGGAGTTGGTGTTAGGGAGAGAAAGTGAAGTGCTGCGAGAGTGAAATGATGATTTTTGCTGGGCGTTATTTATGCGTGAAGGATGAAATAAAAAATAAAAATAAAATAAAAAATAAAATAAAAAAAGGGGTGCTAATTTTTCATTTTTTTAGATATAGTGTTTACATGTGTTTCAGAAACAGTTTAAGTTATCTAGTTTTTTATTTTGCATAAATTTATCTAATTTGGTAACTATATTCTTGGGATAATAAAAGGGAACTTCAACAAAAAGGAAGTGTCAATATGTAAGCATGTGAAATTTTTTAATATAGTTCTCATTCTCATAACTCAAAGAATCAGGGATGTGAAGTTGACTGCCTTCATACTAAACTTTACTTCTTTTTCATTTTTTAGATGGTGTTAGGCGCCCTACGGCCCACAAGTTATAAAATGTACGCAAGTAAAGGATGGGCACCAACTTACAGGCCCACCTGAGCTCGGGGTTTTGTATGTACATGTTTTTTTTAAAAAAAAACTCAGTATAATGTAATAAAATCCTCATCAAGAATGTCATCAAATTGAGCAAGTTTATTTTGCTGTCTTCTGTCTTCAAGTATCTTCTTCAGTCCATTTGCATAACTATTCTTGTGATTCACAAGTGTAGTTGCAATCTGAGCTCTTTTGGCAAATACTTCTTCCTTCTCAAAGGTGGCTTCTATTGGTTTGCCCTTTTGCACTTGGTTTGCAAATTGAATGACAAATATGCCACAATCCAATCTGCATTTTTTTTTTTTTGGAAAAACAAATAAGTAAGATAGATAATGAGATCATATTATAACATTCGATGACATATTTAAAAGTGAACAAACCCAATACTAATGATCCATTTCATGAATTACAAGATTCCAACCACATTTGCATAACTATTATCAAGACATAACATTTGCAATCTAAGCTTTTTTGGCAAATACTGAACTATTTATCAAAGTTGAATTATTATTGAACTTCAATTTTGAACTATTTCCATGTTTTAGTACTGGAAAACATGGATCTATTTCTTGTTCGTAACACTAATATGCAAACTGGAACTATTTATGAAACTATTTTGCAAAGTCTAAATTTATAGTATATTTTCCTAGAATGATTTTGTTTTCTGTTTTCTACGTCTCTTTTCCATATATTTGTAGGTAGATGACATATAATTACTGGAAAAAAAAGAACTACTTGTTGATTTGTAATACTGTTTTGTAAAGTGTAAAGAGTGAAAAATCAACAATTTCTGAAACTTCTTATGACATTATTTTGCAAACTTCAAACTATTATAGAGATCGACTTGTTTGTACATACGTGTCCTCCTTTTGTTGTGCACAAGTTAACCACATTTGCATAACTATTATCAAGACATAACATTTGCAATCTAAACTCTTTTGGCAAATACTGAACTATTTATCAAAGTTGAATTATTATTGAACTTCAATTTTGAACTATTTCCATGTTTTAGTACTGGAAAACATGGATCTATTTCTTGTTCGTAACACTAATATGCAAACTGGAACTATTTATGAAACTGAACTAGAAAACCACATTATATTAACAAAGCAAACTGAACTATTTAGCAAACTGAACCATTTAACACACTGAACCATTTAGCAAAGTGAACTATTTGTCAATGTGAACTAGAAAACCACACATTTTTCACCAAAGCAAACTGAACTAGTTATCAAACTGAACTGTTTATCAAACTGAACTATTTATCAAACTGAACCATTTAGCAAACTGAACTTTTTTATCAAAGTGAACTAAATTTATAGTATATTTTCCTAGAATGATTTTGTTTTCTGTTTTCTATGTCTCTTTTCCATATATTTGTAGGTAGATGACATATAATTATTGGAAAAAAAAGAACTACTTGTTGATTTGTAATACTGTTTTGTAAAGTGTAAAGAGTGAAAAATCAACTATTTCTGAAACTTCTTATGACATTATTTTGCAAACTTCAAACTATTATAGAGATCGACTTATTTGTACTTACGAGTCCTCCTTTTGCTGTGCACAAGTTAAGCATCTTTCAATATCTATTCTGATGTTGCTGTCTCCTTTGAAATCTTTGTAAAATTCTTGTATTTTGTCTCTCTGCCAAAACAAATAAAAATAACATAAAAAGAAATTGTATTAAGAAGTTTGATTTGTCATATCAGCATAAGAATATAGTTTGTAATTGAATTATAGTTTTGTTATTTACCACTTGGACAGCATGTTCAAAGTATAGGTCTGTATGGCCATGTATCCTTGGTAGTTTGGAATTGTAGTGGGTCATTTTTCCATTTTTAATGTCCCAAACTACCAAGCTGAAGTGGAAGTAATGCTTGATCAGTATGAAGACCTTTCCAACTTTATCCACATTATCTTGTAAAACAGTCTTCAATGTTTGGTCAATGTGTTGCTGATCACTGTTACTCTTTTCAACCTCCATATCATTCTGAACCAAAAATACATATTTATTTATTAACTGAACTATTTATCAAAATATTTATCAAAGTGAACTAGAAAACCACACTTTTCTACCAAAATCAAACTGAACTATTTAGCAAACTGAACTATTTATTACACTGAAGTACAAAACCACACTTATTTACCAAAGCAAACTGAACTATTTATCACAGTGAACTAGAAAACCACTCTTTTTTTACCAAAAGCAAACTGTTTGGCACACTTTTTTACCATCGCAAACCGAACTATTTCTCAAACTGAAGCAGAAAACCACAGCTTTTTACCATCTCTAACTGAACTATTTATCAAAATATTTATCAAAGTGAACTAGAAAACGACACTTTTCTACCAAAATCAAACTGAACTATTTTAGTAAATTGAACCATGTAGCAAAGTGAACTATAAAACAACATTTTTTTACCAAAGCAAACTGAACTATTTATCAAACTTAACTATTTAACAAACTGAACTATTTATCAAATTGAACTATTTAACAAACTGAACTATTTATCAAACTAAATTACAAAACCACACTTATTTACCAAAGCAAACTGAACTATTTATCACAGTGAACTAGAAAACCACACTTTTTTTACCAAAAGCAAACTCTTTGGCACACTTTTTTGTAAACAAAACTGTTTGGCACTTATAAAACTGAACTATATATCAACATGAACTATTTATCACAGTGAACTAGAAAACCAGATTTTTTTGTAAACAAAACTGTTTGGCACTTACAAAGATGAATGAAGGAAGATACAGATTTTGTTGTTGCCCTGTTTTTGATTCATTTTCTGCCATTATGTAGAACGAAGCATCAATTATGTTTGCGTCAATTGCCCCATCCACAAACAATGACGTTATATCTGTTTTCAGGACAACAAGCTCAGTTGCCATGGACCCTTGCCTTGGTTGCATCCAGAAGTAGTCCCTGTGTCAGAAAATAAAAATTATTAAATATCTATATATGTGTGTGTGTGTATGTATACACATGTATTAAGTTATGATTAATAATGTAAACTTACATCTCTTCTTGTCTGTAATATTCTTTGAATTTTTCTTTTGTCTCATCTTTAAGTAACTTGTACGCCCTTGTTTGTGCAGGTAGATGATATCGTTTGTCAATCTTTCCCTTTGCATGCTTCTTTGTAGAATTCTTCACAGATTTGTTTGCTATTTTTTTAGCAATTGGCTTCAAAGGTGATTCAACCTTTATCTGCTCCTTTGCTTTCTCAATTATTGGTTCCAAAGGTTGACTTTCTGACGGAACAATTGAAGGGCTTTCACTATCACTCACAGCATAAATATATTTTGCCTTCTTTTGTTTTTTCTGTATTGTGATATAATCATACTGTGGATCAACATTTGGTTTGCGATCATCCCTTTTTCGTATATTTTTGACCAGTGTTCTCGTCTTCTTTGTGGCAGTCTCTTTTCCTTGCTGTTCAGGGTCCTTGATATTTGGAGTTTGCGTTTGAACATCTTGTTGAACTCCAGACATCTCTTTTGCAATGGCAGTGTGTTTTGCTTCATGCTCTTGATCCTCCATAGCCACATCATTTTCAGTTGCATTCTTTTCAGCTTGATCATCATTTAAATCTGGTACTATTGACTGCTTTTCCAGTAGCTACTTCTTCAAAATTTCAATTTCATCCAGAAGTTTATTTACTTTCATAGAAGCTGTTGTGTTCTTTAATTGCAACTGTCTCATTTCAAGTTTCATTGAACTAATCTTCTGCTTGTCCTCATGTTTTTCTTGCAGAAGCTTTTCAATGTGTCTGTTTAATGCACCATTTGTTTGATTCGTTACAATTGAATCTGTGTGTAGGTTGTCCAGTGCATATATCATCATGTGACTGAGCACTAGATACCTCTTTTGATCCATGCTTGCACATCTTTTGAACTCTTCAAAACCTTCCACACTTAATGTGTTATCAATGCCGATGAAGTCATTTTGATACATTGCATCAATTTTCATCACTTCTTCTGTGTACAATTGATCAAACTGTAATTGAGCTTCAGTGATGTTGATACTTTGATCTTCTTGATTTTCAACTTCACTTCTTTTCCTTTTCATCTTCTTTTCCTTTTTCTTTGAAGGCTCGTTATTTTGTTCAGAAGAATGAACAGCATTGTGTTCTTCTTGGTTTTTGTTCGAATGCTGCTCTCTTGCTTCTTCAATACCACCACAAATCGGCTCATTTTGTTGAGCACGAGCAACACCAGCACCAATCTGCACGGTCACACATTACATAATAATGTCATTGTTTCGTGAACATTGTTTATTAAACTTTAAAAAACTAAAACTATTTTACTGAATGCAAAGTTGAATTACTATTGAACTTCAAATTTGAACTATTTTCTGTATGATTATGAAGCCACTACTTCTGAAACTTTAAATTGTAAAGATCAGTATGCTGGATTTGTTGGTTCAAATCTGAAACTTCGAATAAAACTATTACTGGATTTGACAGTTTTTTCTGTTTTATATAAATGATACTATTGCTGGATTTTGTTGTATTAGAGGTTATGCAGGTTTCATTGTTGGTACAAATGCAAAGTTGAATTATTATTAAACTTCAAATTGACCTATTTTCCGTATGATTATAAAGACACTACTTCTGAAACTTTAAACTGTAAAGATCACTATGTTATGAAAAAGTAAAGTGCAAAAATATATTGTTTATTATTTGTCCTTACCTCAATTTCTTCAACTCCAATGTCTCTGATTGCTTTGTGGACTTTTGTAATGTCCCATCTTCCAATGGCAGGAATCATGTTTTCTCGCCCACTTATTGTCTCCACCAGATTGGTGTGGAGACAAATCCAATACTGCATCAAATAAGAACTTTGAATTACTTTTTTGTGTAATTTATAAGACATAATTCATGTTTTTAAAATACATTTGTTATTTCTTACCAAAATAAAGGCAGTACATCCGCTTGTTGTTGCTGATTCTTTTCCATTTTTTCTCTTTTGTTTTGACTTGTTAATCATCTTTAACAAGTAATCTCTCACTCCCTTTGCCCAGTTGTATTTGCTGATTTCGTCCAAAGCTCCACAAATTGTTATGAAGCTCCATGCAATGTAAGTTCCGGACGTTGCAAATAACAATGATTGTAGCAGATGCACACATATAATTGAAGCAGTATCTTTTGCGCCTTGGGGAGTTTTGTCTTGGACTGATTTTTGATTTGCTTCAACAATGTCCTTTTTCTTCACAATTTTTTGCTTTGCGAAGTATGTCTTGACAAACTTGTCCTTCATGTTTTTTTGTGGACTTGTCGGTGTTTGGTAGTTCAACCCCTTGGTTGTTCAATCCAAATATTTCAACATCTTCACTGGATATTGCTTTTGGGTCATGATCTCCAAATTTGAACTTTTGTTGCTTGGAGTCATAGCATTGAATGATCTTGATCAGATCCATATCAGATTTCTTTTTTCTCTCTGTCGCAACAATTTGATCATCCATGTAAAACTTGATCAGACTCCAAAATGGTGTGTCGACCAAATGATTGCAAACATCTTTGCGTTGTTGAAGCATTGGTTTGTACAATTGCATTGCATTTGCAAACCCAAAAACGTTGCATCTATATTGCAGGTAGGAAGTTGCAGGTTTTGTTATCACTTTCTTATGTGCACTCTTTACAACAAATGTCTTCATTCTGGGTTTCTTTTGTTCCTCCATCTGTAAGAATAAACATAGTTTAATTATTGCAACTATTTATCAAACTGAACTATTTATCAAACTGAACCATTTGTCAAACTGAATTATTTAGCAAACTGAACCATTTATCAAACTGAACTATTTATCAAACTGTAGTACAAAACCACACTTTTTTAGCAAAGCAAACTGAACTAGAAAACCACATTATATTAACAAAGCAAACTGAACTATTTAGCAAACTGAACCATTTAACACACTGAACCATTTAGCAAAGTGAACTATTTGTCAATGTGAACTAGAAAATCACACATTTTTCACCAAAGCAAACTGAACTAGTTATCAAACTGAACTGTTTAGCAAACTGAACTATTTAGCAAACTCAAAAGTGTGGAAGGTTTTGAACTATTTAGCAAACTGAACCATTTAGCAAAGTGAACTATTTATCAAAATGAAGTAGAAAACCACACTTTTTTACCAAAGCAAAACTAAACTATTTGTCAATGTGAACTAGAAAATCACACATTTTTCACCAAAGCAAACTGAACTAGTTATCAAACTGAACTGTTTAGCAAACTGAACTGTTTAGCAAACTGAACTGTTTAGCAAACTGAAAAGTGTGGAAGGTTTTGAACTATTTAGCAAACGGAACCATTTAGCAAAGTGAACTATTTATCAAAATGAAGTAGAAAACCACACTTTTTTACCAAAGCAAAACTGAACTATTTGTCAATGTGAACTAGAAAACCACACATTTTTCACCAAAGCAAACTGAACTAGTTATCAAACTGAACTGTTTAGCAAACTGAACTATTTCGCAAACTGAACCATTTAGGAAACCGAACTTTTTATCAAAGTGAACTAGAAAACCACACATTATTAACAAAAAGAGGAGAGGTTTTACTTTAACATTGATGATGCGGGGCAACATCTCCATAGCAACATCTCCATAGCAATCAGAAAATAACCCACAAGCTCACTATTCACAGAAATCGACAACATAGGAAGAAGATGTAGCTCACTATTCACAAAATAACCCACAAGCTCACTATGTTTGATTTATTGTTTGGCTTAATCTCTAGATTCTCTGCCCTTCACTACCCTAGTATCAGAACAAACTTGGGACAAAAAATAATAAAGGACCAGAATGGGAAACCACAAAATTGTAAGATTGTTACCTCGTTTATTTTCTGGGTTTTTTTGCGACCGTGAGATCGAACTTAGTTTTTTCGTCTTCAAACGTAGTTTTTGGGTTGAGAATGTGTTGAGATCAAACTTGATTCTTGACGGTTCGAGGAATGGGAGGTGAAGAAGCTCTGAGAAATTGAAAAAGTTCTAAGAAGTTGAAAATGGTTTTCGTACAGTGTGAAGGTTTGGTAGGAATTAATGGGGGTTCTGGGTTTTGCTGATATACTTTTGGCTAACGGACCTGGGTTAGGCTCCGTTAGAGGGTAATTGTGAAATATTAATTGTTATGCTGTTTGGGCTTTTTGGCAAGCCCGTGTTTTAGTTTTTATAGAGCCTGACATAAAACTTTTGTGTCCTTATGATTAAAAGTTAAGCCCTTTTTATTAAATAATAGTTTAGGATGGCTTTCCATTATATAAAAGTTAGTCCAAGCCCTTTTCATTAAAGCTCCCATAACAGAAACTCTGTTATAGCCATTTCTGTACATTCAATGTACACTAGGATAGAGGAATACATAGAGTTGAACATAGTAAAATAAGAAATTGAAATATTCGTTGAAATTGTTCGTTTGAATATATAATGCAATATATCAAATTAATTAACAATCAAACATATAAAGTCGAAATCAAACATCGAGAGTCAAAATCAAACATTATAGAAGAATAATCAACAATCAAGTCATAAATTTATTCACTGCAGGTGAGAAACCATAACCTTAAAATTGAAAATTTGTGGGCATCGTGCTGCTCAGTGGGTGGTGGGCGTGTTCCAACTCGGTGTGGTGGCATGGTGACATCGGTTGGTAGTGTCACGCAAGTTTCGTTGTTCCGTAGAACTCAGAGAGGAAGGTCAGCAATTTCGAACTGTCTAAGAGGACGGGTTGCAAGTTATATGAAAAAAAAAAAAAAAAAACACCTGGAAAACCTTAAGGCCCGTCATATAAAACCATTATTATAATAGGTAGACGCCATATATAAAAAGGAGTTTTAAGAAACACTTCCGGTACTGTTCATTTTTTAACGAAAAATCATATTTTTACCTTTCTGTAATACTATTCACTACACCTTTATTTATCCTTTTTCATTAAAACTTAAGTTTTTTTTGAACTTTTTATTAGTTTTTCTTATATAAAACTGTGAAAGTTACAATAATAGGTTCAATTATTGATAGTGGCCAAGGTAGAAGAACAATGCTAGCCATAGACTTTATTCGAAGGTCATGGAATGGAAGCATTCCTCCTGGAGACATACAAACCAATCTTAAGTCTTAACTGTCAAGCTCTGAAGTCTTCTTCTTATTGCAACCCCACAAATTTTAAATGCCTTGTGAGCTTACAATATGTTTGAAGAATATCTTACTCCTTAACTACGCTAATTTGAATGCAAGCAACTATAATTTTCTTTAATACAATGTTATTATGTATACTAAAGGGGCGGAGAGATGGGCTACAATGAGACAAACATCAAAATTTGGTATTGAACTCGATGTATATATAATATGGGAGTCGAACTTAAGATTTGTCACCTACAAATGGAAATAGACCCTATTAGTAAGTGACATAACTAAATACATAGTTTAGTGGTATCTCAAATTCGAAACCCTACTCCCCCTTCTACGAACATGGATCCGGCATGTGTCCTAATCCATCAAGTCCAATCATCTGGACCATTGAAATTTGGTCCAACGGCTACAAACAGGAGTCCACTTTAAAAATTATAATAACTTTAGCAGTTGAATCAAATTTCAATAATTCAGATAACGAGACTTTGTGGATTAGGACACATGGATCCGGAGAGGATCCATGTTCCCCTTCTACAGTCAGTAACGGATTTGGCGTAACAATCTTTGGAGGAGGGGGACAATAACAACTTTTTTAACACTAGTATAATTCCATTCAAGTTCAATTTGTTGTCAGCCAATTAACATGGAAGCCGAGAAGACCATGACAAACTTCAATCCACATGTAGATGCGCGAGGCTCTTCTTTTGACTATACTGTTCTTTGATTCAAATCTTGTTAATTTCAGTTTTTTTTCGAAGTCTCTGACGTTGAAGTAATCATGTATTTCAATGTAGATTATTATATTTTTTAAATTAAAAGTTGAAATATGTAGTTATTTATATTTACATATTTTTGAAGAATTAAATTAAGAAAGTTTTAACGAAATATTTCCGGTACTGTTTATTTTAACGAAAAAATCATATTTTTACCTTTCTCTGGTACTATTTACTACACCTTGATTTATCTTTTTTTATTGAAACTAAAGTTTTTTAGAACTTTTCGTTAATTTTTCTTTAAATTAATTAATTTTAATAAATAAATATTAAAATTAAAAGAAAGTGGTCGAATTTTTTAAAGTAAAGTTTTAGCAATGCACTTGCATATTGTTCACATACAACAGTAGTTGTTCCGTATTTTACTAAGTATGGTTAGGGTTAAAAGGCTATAAATATTCTTTGTTGCCTAATTTCTATTTTTTTTTCTTTGCACCCCAGATTTTACTTCTCAATGTTTGCACTCCTTGTATAAATTAAAAGTTACAATATTAACAATATATCAACAATGTTTATCTTAATTATAAATAAGTCAATCATGTATTGTAATACTTAAATACTTTTTAAATAAATAAAAATTACAAAATCTGCCATTACAGCTGGCACCCACTTCAACTGACACCCTTTTTCATAGTTTTTATATTTTGGAATAAGTCAATACGAATCAGACATTGCAACGTAGTGTCTGTTTGCGTATTCTACTTTCTACATTTAGATTCAGACATTACGTTACAGTGTCTATTTCCTAATTTCATTTATCATTCACACGTCCTCTAAATATTCTTTTACATTTGGATTCAGACATTGCAATAGAGTGTTCGTTTCCCGGTTCTTTTCTTTTTCTTTTTCTTTTTTGGATTCAGATGCTGCGTTGCAGTGTCCGTTTTCTAGTTCTGTTTTTTCCATCATTCACACGCCTCTTATGTTTCACACCTTGCGCGACTTCTAATTTTTACATTTGGATTCAAACACTGTAATGCAGTGTTGTTTCCTAACTCTGTTTTTTACATTTGGATTCAGACACTACAATGCAATGTACATTTCCTAGTTCTTTTATTTTTTTTATTTTTTTTTTGTCTCAAAGATAGAATTTATTAGATTCTAATTGAAATGTTTTCATCTTCCACCAGGATATTGAAAATAAAATCTGGGCCAATAAAATCCCATAAATAGAAACCTCCCTACTTAGAGACATAAGAGGCAGCAACCTGAGCAGTGTGGTTGCACTTCTAATGGGTATACATGAATGTTGCATTTTGGAATGTTTGAGCGAGATTCCAGATGTCATCAATGATATTTGATAGGTATTTTACCACCTGCAAAAGTAGGGATAAAAATACTTAAAAAATACTTGCAAGAGTACAAGGTAGTTGTAGTATAAACGACTCAAGCAAGGTCGTTTTCCACAGGGATTGAATGAATAATTTATGTAAATACCAAATCTTAATTAATTATTTGAAAATGAAGATTGGAAAAAGTTGATTTTGAATTTAAAAATAATAAAAACGAATTTTAAATAAAAACAGTTTATGAGATTGGCAAAGCAAAGAAGAAATAAAGAAAGTGTTTTGAAAACCAAGTTGTAAAAACCTAGGGTTCCACCGTCCCCTTAACAATCTTATGTAGTTTTACCAATTTCCTATGAATTACACATGCAACTCTGAAGGTTAGGTTTTCCTTATACATATTCTCCTCGTGATATTCAAGCAAGAACGTATATCTAACATGCAATCCGTCTGTGATATTCAGATCAAATATGAACATGCAAGACTCATTAAGTTTTGTGAAAACCTTTTGAAAAACCATGCAACCCCTAAGAGTGTGATATTCACCTTAGGTGAAATTACAATTATCAATCACAAGAAGCAATACTCAATCCTCCGGTGATATTCCGACCGAATTGCATCCGATTACTTATCTAAATATCCTAATGGTAGCTAAGCATTAAGATATAGAGACAGTTTAAAACGGTGATTAATAATTCAAAGTAAACATACATAATATCATAAGCAATTGAATAAAAATTACATATTCATGCTAAGACTCAAGGCGTCGCCCTAGCAAACAAAAATTAGTTACGAAGAACCATAAAAAAAACAAGGATAGAAAACACCTTAAAGTAGAAAATCTCTAAGAACCCTAACAAAGTCCTCTGTCTCCAAAGTTGAATAATAATCAGCCCTAAAACTTGGCAAGGCAAAAGCCTTATAAACCCTAACTAAAAATCCCACGCCAAACCCTAGTGTTTGGTCTTCTTCTCTAATTAGGAAACTAATAATAATAATCAAATAAATAAGAAAATAAAGTCCTAATTAAACTAGGATATCTGCACAGAAACTGTTCAGCCACGTTTTAGTCTCATGTCTCCTCCAAATCCGGCCCAAGATAGCTTGTTTTGAAGATCAGGAAGTTCTGAACATATCTCAAGAAGGCCACGAACCCATCCGAGGTCATCTTGGGCTCCAAAAACGCAATTCAAGCCCAAAACGTCACTTTTCCAGCACTGCGCATCGCTCCTTTATTTTGTTGTCAGAAAATCATCGCTTAGCAGAAAAATCTGATATTTTGATACAATCAAGCTAAGTGACTCACGAACGCCCTCCAACTGGAATTACTCCAAAATTCATCCGTTTGACCATGGTTTGCTCTAGAGGAAGTCGAAAGTCCTATATTGGAAATACAATTCAAAGTATCAAAATTCTTCCAAAATATTAACCAAAATATACTAAGAATAGGGTTAAAAATATAATATAAAATGTACTCATCAAAATTCTCCAAAGATGCATCCGTTCTAGTTTCCTTTTTAATCATCTGCATGATTGTCTTTGCATCAGTTTCAATCTCAATAGCATAGATGTCTTCCCTTTCACACTCCTGCAGCGCTGCTCTCAACGTAGTAGATTCAGTTATTTCAGGGAAATGGAAATACAGGTCGCCCTATCCTCCTGGAAAGTACAACAGGCCGGCAAAGTCGCTTATAACCCATCCCACTCCACCTTTATGTGATAGTGGATTCCAAGCTGCATGACAATTCACCTCAAGTTTCCCAAACTCTGGTCTTTTCCATCTCACCGTTCTCCTGCAAATTCCAGTTCATTGGTTCTTCCATTGCATTTGTGGTTGTTGTGCTTTCCCGTTGTGCTTCCTTACATTCAAACATTTATATTCTGTTTCTTACATTTAGATTTAGACACTGCAATGCAGTGTCCATTTCTTGGTTCTATTTTCTTAAGTTGAGTAGGCTCCTCCATGTAAACAAATGGTGAGAGAGAGAGAGAGAGAGAGAGAGATATATATATATATATATATATATATATATATATAATATTCATGTTCTTACTATTTTAAATAGCTTAAAGCCCATATGTCATTCATAGAGAGAGAAAAACATAGAAGGATAAAAAAGTCAATTTTTAACTATTTATAATGACTTAAAGCCCATGTAGCATTTATCATTGACATATACCTAATTAGTAAAAATATATCATAGATTAAGTCTAAAACAAAAATATGCCATTAATATGTGGCTAAATAGTAACGTTTTATTGACTTTTAACTAAATTACCTAAGATTTTATTTGATTATGTTAAAGGGATAAAAAGTTATTACGTTTTTAAGAAGGGAATTCTGAAGAAAAGAAAAAGGAAAACATTGTAGACATTGAAATTTCGGTGAAATAAATGTTCATGAACACATTAAAGTGTGGGCATGCCAGTGCATACGTGGCATACGCCATGTGTCTCACAAATTGTACACATGGATGTGACTCATCAAAATCAGACTAGTCATCAAGAAGAACATGTGTCAACACTTGGCCGAAAGGAATTATTTGATTTTAATTTAATTAAATCAAATGTTAATTGATGGAAACAAATCACGAATCGGCCCACAAATTGAGTCCTAGTTCTTTCATCAGTTAATCAAGCCCACAAGCAAGGCCAAATCTATCTGTAGGCAAAGCTTGGAAAGTCTATAAATAGGAGGCTCCAAGACAAAGAAAGAATCATTTCACGCTCAAACGCTGAAATTTTGAAATTCTAAAGCTCTCAAGCATCCAAATTCCCAAACACTCTCAAACACTTAGAAGAATTCAGAAAGCCCTCTACGTTCTTCACCAAAACCCTTGAAGAATCATCAAGCACCACCACACGTGCCGGTTCTTACCTCGCCACAAGCCAAATCCTTGAGGCTATCGTTCATCCAAGATCAAGTCATTGAGACCCTTGGAGCAACAACCCCAACATCACACATCTACACATTTCAGAGATTGAATCAGAGTATCAAGTTGAAAAGAGATTGTAACCCTAAATTACATTAATACAAATATTCTTTGTACATGTGTTCTCTTGTTATTTGTTACAGGATTTTCGTGATTACAAACATAAGGGAATATTATTAGTATTAATTAACTTTAAGAAAAAAATATATCATACACTTTCAAATCGAATAACGTTACAAAATGTGGAAAGCCCAAAACTAAAGGTTGTCCATGATAAGCAAACATAGTACAAAGGTCACAAAGCAAAATTAGAAGATGTCAACTCAAGCCTTATATCATGCATACAAGCTAAATAGGAGAAAATGGAACTTTTCCCTCAACTCAATTGACTAGAACAATACTTTTCACGTAATCTACAACCTTATTGTCATTAATAATAACAGGAATATGAAGATGCTTGAGATTTCCGGTACAAGAATTATAAAAGGCGGCTCTTCCATCGGAGGCAATCATAAGAAGTTCGTCACATTTCCATGGTGTCAATGGAAGGTCAATGTCATTAAAGGGTCCAGCAGTTAGGTGTTTTGTCCATAAACTCTTAAATCCGTCATCGTAGTCCATTACCCATATTTCAACTAATGTGGAAGGCTCTTCGTAAGTAGTGCAATAATAAGCGAGTGATTGATTATACAAAAAAATACCATCACTCTTAAAACCGGATTCTCCCCTAAAAGGCAATTCTATCATATCAAATATCTCATCAGCTAAATCAAATGAAAATATGTATTCCTCTTTATCGCATGACAACCAATAACAAAACCCTTTCAAGTACACTGAACAAAAATAAGGTTCGCTATATGATGATAATATTTTACTTAATATATCAATCGTGATCTCTTTCCAAGAGTTAGCAGCCATGGTGTATACCTCAGCAGTGTGAGGAAGAGCAATATGCTCACTATATGTTTCTCCATCATCTGAATACTCACAATCATAATTATCTATAATTCGCACAACCTTGTATTCTTTAGCTTTGCAATCATAGCCAAATCCTAGTCCTTTAAGTGTCGTTTCCAATCCGAATTTTTCTTTTACCCCGGGAAGGGGTAGAAGGAGGCATGAACCAGGAAGTTGCTTGAATTCCCCCGTTGCAGGATTGCACAAAAAGAAATTTGCCCCTACTGTTACACAGACAATCCCATCGCAATAACCGTGAATCTCTACTTCATCATGGTCATCCTTTACAATCGGTACATTAGTTAGGTCCTCACCATCATAATGAAGCTGATCACCATCAATGGAAAGATTAATCACGGACCACAAAACTTGTTTCGAACTCTCTTCCGGGCAAACGTGAGCCTGAGAACAGTTGAGAAGGATACAAGTGGAGGATAAGAGTTTGTTGCCCACAGAATCGCTGAGGTGTTTGGCCACAAAACATGGACTATTGATAAGAGTGCACCAAGACTTGCGTATGCATTTGAATCGCATCAGAGACTTGGGTGGCAACCTGGACAAGATTTCGACCATCCTATCTTCAGGAGTTTCACTTTCATGCACCTGGGACATTTCGGCAGTTTTGTTGTTCCATGCACATGAATTCTTCACACGTATATATACACAGGAAATAACACCACCAATCTGAGAGCCAAACTAAATCAAACTCCAAGTCCCTAAGGCCTGGTAGGTCGAGGTTCAATTATTAAACATATTACCACATAAGACGCCAAAATTCAGGAGTACTAAATAAACTTAAAGTCAACCACAACATATTTAGCTATCAAAGAAAACAGGGGCGATCCAGAGTAGGCAAGTTTTTCGAAGAAAACAGAGGCGATCCAGTCAGTTTCGAGTTTTATGGAGAATCTTACGTTCAAATTTTACTATTTTTCAATTTTTTTTTATTGATACAAAATATATAACATTTCAAATTTTACTTTTTAAGTCTAGATTAAATTAATGATAAGGTAAGTGTGATATCCGTATATAGGTCAGCTTGTAACATCACATTATTTTAATTAACTAACAAAGAAAATTCACATGTTCACACGATTTTTAATTAATTAAGCCAATTTTTTTCATTAGAAATACAATCACATAATGCATCCTTATTACAGCTAAGAGTTTTCCTATTTAAACACCACTTCTCATTTAAGTTTACCCCAATTTCTATGTACGTTCGAGATTCTAATAGACATTAGGTGCTAATCAGGCGGCGGGCTGAGACCTAGTGCCTAGGCGTTTAGGCAAATTTAACCAAATTTATTATATATTGAATAAATAAGTGTCTATTTATACTTAAAAAATATATGATTGTATTGAGATACAAAAATTACAAAATAAATTACATATATATTGTAAAGTATTAGAACATATTGAAAACATGGGGAACAAGCATATATAATGAGTGTTCATTTAAGTATTCAACAAGCCTCTTACAAAATGCAAAATTAAAGTTATCGATTTTCTGTCTAAGTGAGAGTCGTGATCTAGATAGATGCCTAAACGTGTCTAGACGCACTTTTTAAATTTTCAAAAACCTATAGACTAATCTCGATCAGCCGCCTAATGCTTAGGTGAGGTGTAAAAAAATGTCTACACCCCATTTAAAAGTTAAAATTTAAACATTTTCTAAGTTCACCACATTCTTCCAAAAATACCATCAAACATCAACACCACATCCGCAAACACCCTAACGCAGCCTCCCATGCACCCCCAGTTTCTGAACTCAGTAGAGCAGTTCCAGCGGTGGAAAGCAAGGGAATAAATATTGCCCAAAACTCATAAGCATTGCTCCACCACCCCAAAACTTGAAAGGCAATCAGTAGGCCCTTCTTTGCCCAACTTACTCCCAAGGCAAGTCTCGCCCGATCTGCTAGGCAAAGATTATTGGGAAATTGATAGAAATGGGTCATTTCTTTAATTTTGGAACCAAAATAGGATTTTTGTGATATGCACGAACATGTACACAACATGCAAAATAATATGACAAAAATAAGATTTATCTAAAACTTGAAATGACAAATTGTCCTCCTATATAAATGGGTTATTTCGGCCAACCCAGTCAGCATTTTCTTCTTCCCTCTCCAAGAACCTTGAACGGCGCGGCCCCCAGCTCCTTGTTCAAAACCCCCTAGTGCTACCCCCCCACGTCGACGAACCTTAACCTTGAACAGCGCAACCCCTACTCGACGAACCTTAAGTTTCCAAATCCAGGTCCACTTTTCCTACCCACGGGGAGTTTCCAAATTCTTCTACACTTTTCCGAACGATGACAAGTTTCAAATTTTCCGACAATCGGCGCTGTTTTAACTCGGATTTTGTGCAAGTTTTGTGGCCAACGATTCAGACAGATTTAATGGCCAAATAAATAAAAAGATGTACATTTTTAATTGAATTTTCATTATTTGAACTTAGGATTTTTTTTCAATTTGGGAATTTAGGGTTTTGGGTGTGATTGACTATTTTGTACACTTAATTTGGGGAACGTTAACGGACTAGGGTTTAGGGTTGTGTAATTGCATGATTTTGAAGTTAATTTTGGTCATGGTTTGTTCGATCTATATTAAATTTTTCATTTTTGCATATTGTGTACATATTCTGGGCATGTGTATATGATATTGCTGGAAACTATTAATTGATTAAGTTGTACTTTGGTTGATGAATTGGTGTAGATGTTGGGCATACTTGCTTGAATTTGGTACATATTTTGTGCATATAATATGGTGCAGATGTTGGGCATACTTGCTTGAATTTGGTTGATGAATTGGTTGAATTTGATCTATATGAAAGACTGTACATCATATGTAGATTGAGCATATAATATGCATATACTATGCATTTCCTGTGTGCATGTTTATGTTATTAATTTGATGTGTGTATAAAACCTTATGGTTGTCATTGTTGGATTGAAAGGCTGTATTGAAAATCTTGCAGATCGAAAGTGAAATGGTTCTCCTCCAACAGAACTTGTGTGCCCGCCTAACGAGGTGTTTCCTGCCATCATTTCGTGTCTATCCTACACGACAGGATTTCTTCTAACGAAAGATTTTTCAGTGTGACCGGTACGCAGGGTGGTACATCACGTGTCACTATACAAATGGTGGAATATATGTGCTAAAAAGTTAATAACTTAAAAAATAAAAAATTTCACAATTCATATTAAAATGTGTGGTGTACCACTTGTGTTCCCGTCACAATTAAAAATTTCTCCTTTCTAACATAAGAGCGCAATTTTCAAGAGAGCACCTAAACAAATTTAAGGATCCTTGTTTCGGTCATCTCGTTGACGTGGACCGCATTGACTGGTTTGGGCAACTGAACCACTGCGCTATCTTTAAGGTTATAAAGGTTACAGTGACCAATGATTCCATGTCCTTTATTTTTGGGGAAGATGTTACAACATTCAGGAGCCAGGAATTCTGTTTGATCAGTGACCCAAAGTTTGGAGATTTCCCGCTAGAAGCAAGAGGAATGTCGTATACGAGAGACATATCTCAGGAGAAAGAAGATATCCCTGAAACAATTGGAGGACCAACTCAATGTCTGCCAAAACCAAGATAATCTGTACAAGCTGGGGTGGGCTATTGTACTTAGTCCGCTTCGTTCTTTTGGGAAAGAGAATGACTCAATTATCTAGTACTATCTGCTTGACTTGGTAGACAACGAAGAAAAGTGGGAGACCTATCCTTGGGGTTCGCCGTCGTTCCAGTTGTTGATACCAACCATCAGGACCGCTGCTTTGACCCGATACACCTTTATGAAAGAAAAGGGGTGACTACCTACCGGGATTCTTATAGCCTGAGGGAACTTCCTTATGTCTTCTAGGTAATTTTCTTTTTCTTTTTTGTTATAAGTTTAACCTACTTTTACATTTATTTCCGTTGTAACTTTTTGACATTATCAATTTCAATTTTGCAGATTAGGTTGTTCGTAACCTTGCCGTACGTAAAGACAAAAACAACTCGAGGGTGTGGATTGAGATTCCTGATTTGTTGCCCCGAAATTTTCCCACGAGATATGAAATTCTAAATCTACCAGAGGATGACAGTATTCCTACATGTGATTTAGGATTGCTTGCTAAAATATTAAAATGTCTAATTAATGGTTCTATACAAAGAATGAAAATAAAAGGCGAGAAGGGGTCGCCATGTCGAATTCCTTTCTTGGGGTAAAAGTAACCGTGAGTAGACGCATTTATCACAATTGAGAAAGATGTAGATGTAATACATTCCATAATCAGGTTCACCAACCTTTCCACAAAACCAAATCTAAGGAGGACATACCTGATGAACTCTCAGTTTAGATAATCATAGGCTTTCTCCAAATCCAATTTAATCCTCATCGCTCTCACCCTGCCTTTCTTTCCTTTAAAACTGGGAAACATCTCATGAGCAATAAGAATAGTATCATGAATAGAACATCCAGGAGTAAAAGCTCCATTACCTAAAATACAAAGATCAAGAAGAGGTTTCAATCTCTTAATAATAACCTTAGTAATTATTTTAGGGAATTGTTATTAGCACTCTAAAAATCTCATTTTGTACTCCAAACTTTCCATAATTAGAAAGAAAAATACACTTATGAAGGGTGTAGAATGAGATTTTTAGAGTGTCCATAACAGTTTCCTTATTTTATAACTAACATTACAAAGACTTATAGGTCTATAATTATTTACCAATTCAGGGTTTTCCATTTATTTGGACAATAAGCCTTAAGCTTGAATTCTTCTCAAAGAAATTGTTAACCATTGGGACAATTGAATCTTTGATCGTATCTCGATACTCATGGTAAAAACTTGCACTAATTCCATCCAGACCAAAAGCTTTCAAAGTACCAATGCTTTTAACCGCCTCCCATATTTCATTTTCCTCGACAGGCTTTAGTAATTGATCATTTTGATTATTGTAAATACAAGGGATGATAACGTTAGCCATGGAAGCAATATCTACTATAGATGGAGGTCTATCACAAGAGAACCACAATTTGAAATCCTGCACAAAAATCTGTTCTATCCCATCCCCATAGTTCCACAAAAAACCATTACCATCTTTAATCTTTGTGATTTAATTTTTCTTTTTCATTTTTTTTGTTTTTTTTTTTTTTTTTGAATTGTGGCCACAGTTTGGAAATATCTTGTATTTTTATTCCCAAGTTGTGGCCAATTTGCTTTGGCTTTTTGTGCCCAAATAGTTTCTTCCTGATTTAGTATTGTATTTAGCTCATCACTAAGCTTCATCTCCAACTCCAACTCTCTATCAATGATTTGATTCTTCATAATTGCTTCTTGTACCTTACTAAGATAGCTTAGGATTTTTTCTTGTGTTCCTTAAATTACCAAAAGTTGTTTTGTACCAGTTTTTCACAAGACACCTAAAAGTGTCAGCACACGCCCTAAATTTATCAATTAGAGAAAACTCCTCATTATAACTCCATGCATTTTTAACAAAATCCTTGAACTCTGGATGCATATAGCTTCGAATTTAAAAAGGAAATTATTTTTAATTTCATTAACCATGTTATTGGTTAACAGAATGGGGCCATTATCAGAACCATAAATTGGATAGTTATGAGGATTGTAATCAGTACTCAGTTAGTCAGTAAGAGTTAGCAATACCTTGATCGAGTCTTTCATAAATTCTAGTACCATCAGAGTGACCATTGCACCAAGTATAGGGCACTCCCATCGCATTCAAGGATATTAGGTTTCCCTTATTCAAGAAGTTAATTAAATTGTTCATGTGAATCGTTGTATTTTGACAACCTCCTCTTTTTCATGAATGGACTCATTGCTGACGATTTTCCAAAGCTCAATGGTAGGTTCATGAATCCCTCTTCGAACCTAATATTGGAGACCATTAAATCATATTATCGAACAAAGTTTTAATTTTATGAAAACTAATGAAAAAGAACTTGAAAACTTTGAATTTTAATCAAAATGACAAAAATGTGTTGTAAGTGAATAGTTTCATGAGTGACTAAAATTGTCTTTTTTCTTTAAAATAAACAGTACCGAGATTGTTTCGTTAAAACTCCTTTTAATTTTCTCTAAAGACTTAACGCTAATTTTTTTCCTTTTCCCATTCAATCTTAACTGTAACCCTACGACCCACAACCCATCAGGAGGGGAGAGCAGCAGCCCCAATTTCTATTGTTTTTGCC
This sequence comes from Crataegus laevigata, assembly GCA_963580275.1. Taxonomy (NCBI): domain Eukaryota; kingdom Viridiplantae; phylum Streptophyta; class Magnoliopsida; order Rosales; family Rosaceae; genus Crataegus; species Crataegus laevigata. The sequence goes on from OY756945.1 coordinate 36,512,758, forward strand.
CAATCAGCAATTGAAAAACCCAACCTAACGATTGTAATTTCCTTCCTACGGACATTACCTTCCTCATGACCTCAACATGCTTTTCAAAATTATCTTTGCCGATGTTAACTCTCCGTGAAATTAACTTCTGCAAGTATTAATCAAATCCATAATATGAAGATTATCTCGCAGCAATTGGGCTAATTCAGAGTTCATGCGCCGTCCGCGCCCCAAAAGCTGTCGAAACCCTATAGGCATTAAGCTATTCTATCGTTTGTCCATAGCTTTAATATGTAATGACGGTTGAGAATGAGTCTCACATTGTTAGAATAAGAGACCTTGCATAGGCTTATAATTAGTTAGGCTACTCTTCATATTGCCAATTGGTTTTATGGTGAAACCCCAACTTTCTTCATGGTATCAAAGCAGGTTGTCCCACTTGTGAAGCCAAATGGCCCACGTGTGAAGCCAAACGGTCACATGTGCTCCACGTCATTCTGTTATGTTGTCTACGTGCAGTGGCGAAGTGAGGAATAGTTGAGAGGAGGGGATAAAATGTCCCAAAAAAATAGACGATCAAATCATTGTAGATAGTAAATAATATTAATGACACTAGACCCTAATTGAGAGGCGAATTGGAGTCTAGTGTCTAGGCATATACAAGAATATTAGAATTTTTGCTTTAATATTTTAATGGATGTGATAGTATGAGATGAAATATTTTAATAGAATGAATTATATATTTCTAACATATGTATGATACTTTCTAATTTTTATAAAACTCGAACCCTAGATTAATTAATAAAAAATAATACTCTGAAATCTTTTTGATAATATTGACAAAATATTTATAAAAAAAAAAAGAAAAAAATCAAAAGTGGCTTCCAGCTGTAGTTTCATTGGTAGCCATAACAAATTGTTTCAAGTTAAATAGGAAGCCACCTTCTTCTTCCTAGCGACTCATTTGAACCGCCGCTTCTGCAATAGTCGTGGCTTAGGCTCGCATCAAAAGGGCCCATATTTCGACTGAATCTTCACTATTCGCTGATAATACCTGGGGTTTTCAGAAGGCAATGCACGCAACAGAGCAACCAGGGGCATTTGCTTTCCGACGGACCATAGGAGGCGCTACTCGCTCCTAGGCTTCTTTTCCGGCGAAAGAAGGGGTGGCCGCCCCTCCTTGGGCCTCTGTGGCTTCGCCCATGTCCACATGTTAGGTTTGAAAATTTGCCACATGTGAAGGGGTGTGTTGAGAATGAGTCCCACATTGATAGGAGGAGGGACCTTGCATGGACTTATAAGAAATTTGGCTACTCTTCATATTACCAATTGATTTTATGGTGGATCCCCAACTATCTTCAATGAGGAAGGAAACAAAATACTCAACTTATCCAGAATTGCAACATAAACAAGTTACCATGGATTGTCATTCTTCTCAGAGTCTTAAAACCTTGGAAGTCTTAAGACTCTTAGGGCAAGTTTATGTACCTGTAATTGGAATCAATTTACGGAATTGGATTCCGATTACGGGATACACCTTTGTTTACGTAATTTTGGAGAATCAAAATACATGTGGGGTTCATATGCATTAAAGAATCCAACTCCTCATTTTGGAGGAATTGGACTCCCTAGATAAGGGAGGTAATTAAACTACTGGACTGGTGAGGAATCTATAATCGACTTCTTTTACCAATTATGCCCTCACTTGATTTTTATTATTCCAATACTGCCTTTCATCTCCTTCACCAGCCATCTCATTCCCGACCATTCTCCCTCTCCATCTCCCTTCTCCATCACCCCTCTTCATCATTACTGCACAACCAATACCATGCCCAGGACACAAAACATTTGCAACCTAAATTCGTCAAATCACCTCACACCCCACTACCTGATATGACCGTCGAAACACTTTCCCCAAAGCCCACCAATTGATTCCATAACACCAAAACCTGAGAAAGAAATAGGCATGAGTAAACGAACTTTTTGGTTCTTTCTTCTCCGGGGTTGGAAGGTCTTGACAGCTTCGAAGGTTCCTGGGTTCTTTCTTCTGCAAGGCAGGAAGATGAATGTGGCTAGGATTTTGGCTTTTAATTAGATTATAATCTAACGGGACACTATGAATGCAGTCCCTAGCTATCAATATTCTTTTATTGAAACCTTATCTGTTTTTAGTTTTTTATCGAAGTCCCTGACATTAATGTAATAGTATAAGTTACTATATTTTTTTAATTTGAAATTTGTATTTGTTTATATTAATGAGACTTTAAATATAACCCATAATTTGTGGGATTAAAAATAATAAATATAAATTATACTCTCTATTATATTTTGTGTGTGTATGTATATATGTAAATATGGGTACATTCATCAAAATTAACAAAAAAAATTATTGTACCAAAACATGGGTACATATTATTCAAAACACATAAAAAAGAAGATATTAGGCTTAATAACATTAGTAAATTTCTTCGATAAAACTTGACATAGATACATTCTCAAATCAAAGAAAAAGAATGTACCCATACAAGTTTAAAAATGGATTTAAAAAATTTGAATGGATTTTATATTAAAAAATTGGGTACATTTTATATGAAAAATTTGTACATTTTATATTAAAAATGGTACATTTTACGTATAACAATTTAGTATATTTAAGAATAGGTACATTTAAGATTAAAAAAATTGAAAATTATATAAATGGGTACATTTAAGATTAAAAAATTGAGAATCTTTTTATAAAAAAACTAATGGGTACAAACTTATTCTTTTTTTTTCTTGGAAATGTTTGAATTGAAAATTAATTAGGAGTATAATAGAGGTGTATTATTAAAATCCCTACTAATTTTTATTTTAAAAAATATGCAATAAACATGTAAATTCATTATCACATTAATGCTAGGGACTTCAATCAAAATTGAAAAACTAATAAGGTATCAGTCAATAAATATTAGTAACTAGAGACCAGATACTAATTTTCCCTAATCTAATTTATACACTATAAATCAATAATGGACATTTTAACTCTACTTTAATTAAATAAATAAAATTTTCTAATTAAAATGTTTTTAGACATAAATATAGAATAAACAAAAAAAAAAGACAATTAGTAATCATACTGATTTCTATTCCGATTCAGCTGAATTAGTAAACAACTTAGTTTCATTCCTATTCTGATTCCTGAACATTTAAGTAAACAATTTCAACAGGAATCTGATTCAAACTCCCCTTCATTCCAATTCCCCCTCAACTCAATTTCTCATCATTCCAATTCCACCTATTTTGATTACGGTTACGTAAATGTGCCATTAACCTATTCCATCATTTTCATTATCAAACACTTCATGCTATTGCATGGCCTTAGTAAGCAAGCCATCTCTTAATTTGTAGTAGGATTTCCAGCTACAGTGAATTGGTTTTAACTATCCGGAGAAAAATTAAAATTAATGAAATAATTTACCAGGGGTTATGAAGTTTATGCATATCCATATATTTTTTTGGTCATGAAAATTAGACAACGTAGTTGAGGTAAGGTCCCTCTCATGCATTTACAACATCCACATGCAGTTTCCTCTCAAGCATTTCAAACCCTCTAAAGAGGCTCATAATTTCAACTCCCTCTCGCTCCGTCACCTATATATATGTTCCATTACCACAAAATTCCAAACCCTCTAATGTGATGTTGGAAAGAAAAATGAAAATTATAGCTAAAACGGTCCCTTTTTAATCTTTACCCAGGGCATACGATTCCCCTCGTTGTTGATGAAATGCAACCAGAGACGAAGTGCTGCTTTTTGGGAATCCACTTTTGATGAAATGCTTTTGATCAGGAAATCCTTTACAAGCTAGCAACTTTTGAGCAGACGGAACACATAAAGTCAGTTAATAGGGTGCAGTTTTACTTACGACCTTCAAGTGTTAGTAATGATCATCACCTTACTTATTACCACTGGATGACTTTAAGTTTGATATTTGTGTCTACCCACTACACAAATTTCAAAATTTAAATTCATGTAACGGTGATAAATAGGATGATGAGCATCATCTCCACTCGGGGTAGTGAGTAAAAATATTCCCTAAGTTAATAATAGTAAAGAATAATAAAACCTTTATTATAATAGTTAGAAGCCGCATATAAACTGTGAAAGTAACAATTAGGTTCAATTATTGATAGTGGCCAAGGTGGAAGAACAATGCCATCCATAGACTTTATTCGAAGGTCATGGAATGGAAGCATTCCTGCTGGAGACATATAAAGCAATCTTAAGTCTTAACTATCAAGCTCTTGAGTCTTCTTCTTCTTCTTAAAGTAACCCCACAAATTTTAAATGCCTTGTGGTCTTACAATATGTTTGAAGAATATCTTACTCCTTAACTACGCTAATTTGAATGCAAGCATCTATATTATGTTTTTTAATACAACTTTATTATTTATACTAAAGAGGTTGAGATATGGGCTAAGTCACACAATGAGACAACCAATAACAATTTAGTATCGAACTCGCTGCATATGAGAATCGAATATAAGATCTATCACCTACAAGTGGAGAAAGACCTTACTAGTAAGAGACATCAACTAGATAAACAGTTTAGTGGTATCTAAAGTTCAAATGCTGAAGTAGGTTGCCAAATTTGAAACCTTATTCATGTTAGTGTAGATAAGATCGTTTATTCAAAAAAAAAAGTGGTATTCCTCTTCACTTGTAAGTGAGAGGTCTTAAGTTCGATTCTCGCCGACAGTAAATTTGAATCACTTTATTGCTAGCCCATTATAAGGCTAAGCCCTCCCCCCTTCTACAGTCAGTTATGGATCTGGCATAATAAAGAATCTTTTGAGGAGGGGGACAATAACACATTCGTTAACATTTTTATTAGTATAATTACTTGCAAGTTCAATATGTTGTTAATAAGCCAATTAACTTGGAAGCTAAGAGGCCATGACAAACTCCAACCTACGTGTAGATGCGCGATGCTCTTCTAATGATTATAAGAAAACGTCCCCTTTCAGGAAAACATAATTAAATTAGTTGGATTGATCCTATGGATCCGACTTCGAATCCTTCTTCCCATATTTTATATTAGTTTAGCAAAATATCACTTGTCTAACGAGTGGAAACAGTTGTTAATTGATCCATCAGTTCGACAATATAAACAATAATTTATTCACCAATTAACTGAGAATTAAGGGAACGACTTAGTACCTGACCTCCAGTATATCTGTCTTCCAAAAGCACATCCTGAATAATTCATATAGCTCTTCATCTTAAATAATAAACACTTGCTACTAAGAGAAAATCTAAATTAAATAATGTGGTCAAGGGTTATGAAACAGTTTATATTCATAAATATTTAAGGGCATGGCAACTAGAAGTAGTTGAGATGAGGTCCCTCTCATGCATTTACAACATCCACATGCAATTTGCTTGCGTGGCATCTCTCAAACCATCTAAAGAGGCTCACAATTTCAAGTCTCTCTCGCTCATCCAACTACATGTTCCCCGAAATAACTAAAATTACCTAACCGCATGATCCAAGCCTTTACCACTTCCATGCGCCCCAAACGTAAGCCACAAGCTATCTAGCTGGCATATCCAAAAACAAATTTAACACCCCTTACATTCCTTTCTTTTCCCACCCACTAGTACGCTCTCTCTCTCTCTCTCTCTCTAGCCGGAAATCAATGGCATTGCCTCCACATCAGACACTCGTTATCATGCTTTTGATTTGTTCTTCAGCAAGTGTCACCGCCACTACTTCTGATGATCATCAACCCTTGGTGTCTAAGGAAGTGAACGCGGGGATAAAATGTGGAACATGCCCTTGTCTCAACCCATGTGAACAACAGCAGCTGCCTCCACCACCTCCGCCCCCACCACCACCGCCAAAGACTCCAACGACAACTCAAGATTGCAACCCTAATCCAAGCCAATACGTGCCTTTACCGCCGCCACCTCCAAGGTTTGTTTACATGACAGATCTACCGGGGGATGTGTATCAGTACCAAACGGATGCCTATGCATATTACTCAGCTGCTCCACGTCATCACAACAGCATGGGGTTCCTACTCTTGGTGGTATGTGGGGAACTAATCATGGCCTTTGGGGGACTCTGATAATCATATTATCTAGTTAATTAATTAGGCCATGGTCTATTAATTTGTCCATTAGATCATGGGATGTATCAATTAAAAGGCTAATTAAGTATTCAATCCAAGTTAATTAATTAGTACTGTTTCTGCAATGCTGTTGTGTTGTCCTTAAGTAATGCATGCAATTTTCTAATGCTAATTAATGTCGAATTGCCACTTAGTACTGCGGTCTACTAGTATTTTTCTTAGTATGTGAGAGATTTTGAGTTTGATTCTCACCAAAGGCAAATTTAAACCGCAGGCTTAACACACTCTCTTACCCCCTTAGTGTAGATAATATTATTTGATCAAAACAAATTAATATCGAATTAACTAGTTAAATATTTGCATCTACATACTGGTATACGTTATATCGTATCCCTCTACAGTAGATAACTCATTACTAGTTCGTTTTAGAAATATTCACAGCTGCTAAGCTAGCTTTATTCAGATTAACCTACAACAACACCGAGCTTTAATTCTTATAGTATGCGATTTGACTAGGAGTGTGTTATCCATATACCCTTTTTTACTTCTCACACACCTCTTGTTAATTTCTGTCCGTTGATCTTCTTCAATTCATCTAATCCAACGGCCAAAAACCAAAAATGTGTGAGAGAAAAATAAAAATGGGTGTATGAATATCGCACCCCTTTTACTATGGACAATACTTGTGTTCTCCTCGTGAGTAAGCCACATGTCCTCATTTGTAATTAACGTATTTGCATCTTATAAATGTCATAATCGAACCGTTCATTCTCTTTATCATCTAAAGGTCATCTCTGCAAAAAAAAAAAATCATTCACTTTGGCTATCATTTAGTTATTCATATGCATCAAATACATATACAGTTCATCGTGAATGCTACTTTATATAAAATCGTTGGCTAGTTTTGACACGCATGGATGACTAAAAGAACTCCAAATTGACTATGTTTTGCACAGATGATTTTTAAATAATAAAAAAGAGAATAAATGGTTTCGATTATGATGTTTGTACAATAAAAATACATTGATCTCAGGTAGAGTGAACAAGTAGATTCTTCATGGAAGGAGGAAGGGACACTAGTAGTTTCCTCTTACTATTAATTCGCCAAAGCAAAACACCTTCTCTTTCTCCTTTGTTAACCTTTTCAAAGTTAGGGGGTTTCAAAACTTTTTTTTTTTTAGAAGTAATGAGAGAGATAGACATAATACTATTATTGACACTTCAACAAAGTTATACAATAATTAATTACACTTTAAAAAGTGTAATTAAAATAACTCTTTTAAGGTGGCAATAGTAGCAATGAAAGTATTATACTCATGGTTATTCAGATCACATTTCATCGATGAAGTTCTATTGACTTGTCCACGGCTGCCTTCATATATTTGGTAAATTGCCATGCCCAGTTAACCCCCCACCCATGCAGCTCATAACAAACAGGATTTGGATCCTCATCCTAATAAATAATGGGAAATGATAACCTAGCAGGCTAACACCCTTGTTTTCTCCGTACACATTTTATTTAAGAGAGCTTTAATGGAAAGAGTTTTTTTAAATTTTTTATTAACAAAAACCTTTTTATTAATTTTATTTAATAACGAGAGCTTAAATTTTAATAAAAATGACTCAAATTTTAATGAAAAATGACAAAAATTAAACATAATAATATAAATAAATAAAAAACAAAAGCAAAAGCCACGTCATATCACACAAGTACAATTATCCTCCATCTCTCTCTCCACCGTTCTTATCTCCTCTCCTCTCTCTCTCTCTCTCTCTCTCTCTCTCTCTCTTTCATATTCTCATTAAATTTTTCTTTCGAGTAATGTTATTCATAGTATGTTTTTGTACTATATTTTCATACCACCTTAGATGGCATTTGATGTGGACAGCCACATCATTTGAATTAATCAAATTTTTAAATTTAGCTCATTATTTAATAAACTAATAATTAAGAAAAACTAGTTAATTAAATTATAATTGTGGTATACGATGAGTCTTTCTCCTTCATTTCCTTGGGTTTTGCAAATTTTTCAAATGATGTGGCTATCTACATCAGATGCCACCTAAGGTGGTATAGAAATATGGTATAAAAACATGGTATGAATAGCATTACTCTTTTCTTTCGTCTTACCTCACTCATCCACATCAACTTTTTTTTATCTCTCCTCTCTCACTTCACATCTCCTCACTCTCTCATATCACACTACTCTCACTCTATAAACAATACATTCTTTTTAATTTTATTGTTTGTTTATTTGACCATTGCTTCATAATTTTTTTAGAACAAACTAAGTAATAATATTACAAGACCAAAATTAAAGAAAATATTCATTGCTCAGTTATATAAACAATACTTATTTTAATTTTGAAATAGTGATTTTATCTTTGGTTTGGACAAATTTTTAAGTTTGTGTTATGTCATATGAACATTGATTATTTTTATAACTGAACACTATTTATTTCTAGAATTGAACATTGATTATATTTAGAACTTAACACTAACTATTTCTAAAACTGCACCATGGTACTACTACTATTTTTTAAACTAAAAGTTTACTACTTCTTAAACTGAACACTATTTCTTAAAATAAACAATGACTCTATCTTAACCGATCACTAATACTATAACTATTTCTTAAATTGAACATCGACTATTTCGTAAACTGAAACTAATTATTTCTTAAAATTAACACTAATATTATCACTTTTTCGTAAACTAAACACTGACTATTTCTTAAACGAACACTAGTATTATCACTAATTCGTAAAGTAGTATTATCACTATTTCGTAAACTAAACACTGACTATTTCTTAAACCGAACACTAGTACTATCGCTATTTCGTAAACTAAACACTAACTATTTCTTAAACCGAACAATCATATTACCACTATTTCATTGCATGATATTTAATGGTGTTGGCAACCTTTGTATACACTACAAGTCAATCAAAATTTATATGACAGATATTACCCATCTATCCATCTATAAAATTAAAAGTTGATACTCGACAGATTAAATTGGACATCCATAGGAAATTGCTACTTTTGTTTTTTTTTTTTTTTTTTGTCGAAAAATTGCTACTTTTCTTTTCCTTGCTTAAATAGTACTCTTTCCCTCCCTCTGAAAGGAAAAAAAGCCATTGAAGCGCCTCTCTCTCTCTCTCTCTAACGGTTTCCTTCCCAATGACACACACACACACACACACACACACTCTCTCTCTCTCTCTCTCTCTCTCTCTCTCTCTCTCTCTCTCTCTCTCTCTCTCTCTAACGGTTTCCTTCTCAATGACACACACACACACTCTCTCTCTCTCTCTCAGCCTTTTTATTCCTAATGAAATATTAAAAAAATAATTTTGCTTCATGTATCAATTCTATCTCATTATTTATTGTACTACTCCCACTACTTTTTTTGCACTGTACGTGGGTTTTGTTTTCGGTTCTAAGTGCCCAATGTAAAGGCTTGATTTGATATTTGAATAGGTTAGCATCCACTTACACGCAGTTGAGTTGAATTTTTTTTTTATCTCTTGTTTTTATTATTAAATGAAGTCGGTGTATGATTTTTTATTAAAATTCAAAGTTTTAAAAAAAATTCAATAGTTTTGTTTTTATTTAATAACATCCATTTGCTTTTGTTTGATTATTCGATTACCAGAATTAAAATAAAGTAAGAAAAAAAAAATATGTGTGATTATAATATCCCGACATAGTATACTTCGACAAGTTAGATTGAACTTGACGCCCACCAACACCATGTACTGTTGACTTTCCAGATGTCTAGATGAGATCCACCAATCATCTTTTTTTTTCTGGTGATGATTTATGTAAGAAAAAAGAGAAAATTTTACTAATAGTTTCTTAACTTTAACTCAATTAAAACAATTGTTATTCATTTAAAAATTCATGATTATTGGTCACTTTACTCAACATGTAGCTATAGTCTTTTTTTTTCAACTCTATTAAAACTTCTATTAAAATAAGTTATAGGTCACACAAATGAGGTCATAATCAAGAGGTAAATATGAGAAACTGATGAAAAAAATTGTAGAAATAGTTCATCAACTTTAACCAAATTGGAGATATGGTTCCTCAATTTTAACTCAACTATAGCAATGATTCTTCCAACACGACTCATTTTGATAGAAGTTCTGACAGAATTGACGAGAATGACCATAGCTGCATGTTTTAAAGAGTTAAGGAACTATTGGTCATGAATTTTTAGTTAAGTGACCATTGCTCCAATTGGACGAAAGTTAAGAGGTCATTTCTACAATTTCCGTTAAGACAAAAAAAAGTCAAAAACAATTTAAAAACTAAACCGAACTAATTTATTTTGGTCTGGTACTTTTGAAACTTACCAAAATCAAACTGAACCAATTATATAGCTTTTAATTATTAATTATATTTATTTTGCACATGTTATTAAATGCATATGGAGGTCTTATCATACACATTTTATAAGTTGTGAAACTATTAACAATCAAGAGATTTGTTTGTATTTTATACTTATGTGAAATTGTAACTCATAAAAAAATTTCGCTTATAAAATTTTATTTAATTGAACCTTGGTCGTAGTGGAGTTGTTGAAATTTTTATGTTTCGAAAAACTTAATCTTTTGATTAAATTGGAATTTGTGTGATGTGCAGATCAATGTTTAGAAAATTAAAACATTTCAACTGTTACATGTTTTTATTGATTCACTTGAATAGGCTTAACCAAATTGAATCAAACTGATTAATAATGATTTGGTTCGATTTCAATGGTGGCAATGGTCAAAACCAAACCAAGCCAAACCGCTAAAGCTAGTTGGTTCAATGTATTGTGTCAAACCAATTCAAATAAAACTGCAGCCAGTCCTAGTTTTATGACACCAGACAAACAATTTTTAGTAAGAATGGGGACGACTCTTACGTAATCGATTAACATGAATAAATTTCCATATTTGGTTTACGAGGACGGATGATGAAAATAACCCAAAAAGTGTTACACAGCTTCCGCTACGTTCATCGCGAAATCTCCTTGTATGATGAACCTGGAATCTACAAATTTCACCATGTAAAACCGGATTAGTTACACATGATACAATCACATACAGATTCTCAAGAATTTTGCTGACGCGAGCTTTCAGATACAAGAACAAGGGATAATATCCGTCGCCAGAATTGGAAGAAAGGCCACTTTTGGGAGATTGGAACAATTCCACACTTTGACTGGAAAAGGGAGATTTACAGATTGAATAGTGCTGTCCTTCAGATCACAAACCAGTGTAAAATACGTCGCAATGGCACCGAGAAATTATGGATTCGTTGCCATTTGGTTTCTAGCCTGTCCTCAATCGCGATCACTCTGTACAGTATGCGGAGTCCGACGAAAGGGAGTAAGGTCGGACATTCCCTCAAGAATAAGTGAATTCCCACCAGCCAGCAGAGTCCCATATTACAGCAAACAAGGGAAATAATCAATACCCTGCTGAGTTAATTTTAGCCTGCTAGATGCTGAATAAGTTTTTTTGCCGATACAATTACAAATTCCTCACCCAGAAAAATCGGCCAAAACCACTATAAGCAATCCTTTTTTCATCTCCGACGAAAACTCAGGCAGCTTGCATATGCGCTATTGATCAAATACTCGCGGAGCTGGCTTTTCCGAATAAAACCATGTGATTATCAACAAATTCTAACTTCACAGTATTCCATTCAAAACCCTCTGATAATAATCATACTGCCTTGTTCGCCATGCGTCCAAGCTGCTGCTGATCAACGAAAGCACCAAGGATACGCATTGCTGATATAAAGCACCAAACAACACTGTTACAACAATAGCAACGAAACACAGTACACTTGAACAGCAAAATAAGAAAACAAAATCAAACCTCTTCCGTCAAATTCAAGTGAAATCTTTTCCGTAGGTTCTGTATTGTTCGTGTACCACCTTTAAAGCATGGGAAACCAGAGTCCTAAAACATTTTACAACAGTAGCCTGAGTAAACCAACCATCATAAAAGGGGGTATTTTGATAAGAGATTTTCCCTACTCTTGCATGCTCATCAATCGATTACACAGGCACATTGTAGAGTTTTTCACTCTTTTTTCCATGAATAACAACATTTTATTGAATTGAAACGGATACAGAAGATATCAGCAAACAAACAGTATAACATATATGAACAAGCTAAAACAATCAGGAATCGCGAACCAACTACAGCTCTCTAAACCAATAAGGTAAAATAGTAATTCCTGACTCTTGAAAATAGTGATTTCAACACACCCTTTTTCACCTCGTGCCACTCTATTAATCCTAACTGTAGATTTCACTTTAATTGTTTGATCTAACGGCTACAGAACATGAGGGGTTTTGTATGAGGTGAGAAAGGGTGTGAAAATCATTTCTGCTCCTGAAATTCTGAAGACGCCACATCCTCAATTTCTTTTCATCCCATAGTTGACAAAAAGAAAAGAAAAAAAAGAACAGAGCATTGACAGCTAAATTTGGCTTTACCTGCAACATCTCAACAAGAAGAATAATGCGTTCTGCGTGCTTCCGACATGTAAGGAATCCTTGAATGCACAAAACCTGAAAACAGGACGAGAGTTTACCCCCAGAAAATATAATAACATCCAAAGACATAGATGTCCCTGAACCTGAACAAAAACAACTAAATTTTTCTATTGTTACCTTAAAATAATCAAAGAACTCGCTAGGAACTCCCTCAGCATCAGAGTCCATGACCTAGCATAATCACATGTTCAACTTAGATGGAAAAAATGATTCACCCTAGAATGTTTACAAGCAGCAAGGAAGATTATTGGACACAAATATAGCAAGAGATTAAACAACGTAAGCATATGTCTCTTACCTCAAGAAGTTCACGTGTTAATTTGAATGGAGCACTCTCAAAATTTACACCCCCAGGCGAATTGGAGAGCATGAAACCAAAATCAATATGTATAATATGACCTTCTTCATCCATTAAGAGGTTCCCATTGTGCCTATCCTTTATCTAAACAGCAAAAACAGTGGAGAAAAGTTATTATATGACCTTCTTCGAGGAAACAAGGAGAAAAAAAACTAAGGATCAAAGGTATTTGAGAAACTAAACGTGCCTCAAGTACATGCTTCTGAAAATGAAAAAAAATGTCAAACATACAGTAGATAATTTAAATCTTCATTAACATTTGATATTTTCATACATATACGTATTCAACATATGGCAGATTCCAGGGTTAACTTACAGTACCATCTCTTGTGCATAAATGTTTAGGAAAGAGATTATTTTATTATACCAAAGAAAATAATAATGGTATTTAGGGATGAAAATCTTGAGTATAACAACCAGGAGCAATACATCATCAGAAAGTCAAGTAATTTCTTAATTGCATTATTGCTTTTTTTTTTTTTTTTTTGAGAAGAAACAATTCTATTAAAAAAGAGAGAAGTACACAGAAGTGGATAAGAAATCCACCAGCTACATAAGTAAGAAAAAATCCCAATGGGATTTGGCTACAGCAGCCAATTCTAGACCTAACTCACTTAACTGCTGCTAACAAATCCCACAGTAATTGAGAAAGAGAGTAGTTATTAAACTCTTTTGTGACCGAAGCCCAAAGAGCTGCCCAATATTTTACTCTCCCCCAAAGTACTTCTACCCCCACTCCAGTATAGTCTTCAAAAATTCTTTTGTTGCGCTCCAGCCATATGTTCCAAAAAAATTTAACCAGTGACGTATTGCATTATTGCTATTAAACTGTATCTCCTTTCACTAGTGACGTAAATGAGAGTTTGCTAACATGTGCATTCCAGGTTAACAAGCAACCAACATGAACAATTTTAACCAGACATAAACATGATATCATGAAGGATTTTTTAAACCTGAAGCAACATGCACGTAATAAAACATATAAACACAGTGCGATGTACATAACGTATCACATATATACACAAAATGTCATTTTTGAAACTAACAACAGAATTGAAGCTTAATTTCATTAGAGGTTTGCCCCTCCATGACAGAACTAACACTTAACTTGTTTGAGTTATGGATGATAGAGCGAGATGATAGATTTAGAGAAAGGGAAACCATACCTGCAGAAGGTAACACACTAGAGAATATCCAGCCATACTTTCAACAAAATTTCTCTGTAAAACAAATTAAATAAATAAATAAATCAAGCCTTACTATTCACTAAGAACATTAGATTCAGTGAAATTAACTAAATGTAACAAGGAGACAAAATAAAATTCACTCGTTGCACTACTTGAATCTGGATTCTGGAGAGTTTTCCCTAGTGCACATTTTTCTTTAAATTAGTTTAGATGACCAAAATATTGATTGGGTTCACTAAGTTGGTATGAGACTCGGGAATCCGGTACTCAAAAAAAGAGAACTGAGAACTCCTAAGATAAAATTGATATAAAGAGACCAAGATGGAAAACCTATTATGGAATTTTAGCCACATCAAGGTGTCTATTGTTCTTTTCTGCCAAGATGAATAAAAATCTGATAGAATAGAAGATAATCCATGGAATTAAACACAACTCACAAGTGAAAAGCACCTTCAAAAACAACTTCATTCACATCTAACCAAATAAACATCTATGAGTATGCCAAATGCATACTCTTATCCAGAAGTAACTACACAGAGTTTTAGAAAGGACAGGGTAAAGGTATCATAATTCAAAAACTTCAAAACGATAGCATGGCTTCAGATACTGCAGAAAGTGGCCCGAACAGATATGCATGCACTGTAAGCAGGGCAGTTGGTCAAATGACATTACAAAGAGCCACTACAGGATAATACCATATGACATGCTTTTGCAATTATATAGAATGCTAACTCAACGTGAATCACATTTCTTGTTTCAGAGCATATTAATATGCTTAAACAACCAAATTGGTCCAAGTCCTACAATGTCTACAAACAACCTCAATCTGGAAATTCTATATGTTCGGAACCTTAGGAATCTATTGTCAAATAATTAAATGTCATATTATTAGAAAAGGGTAGTGACTATGCTCAATTGACTGAAGAACTGATCTTCATGTCCTTATTAAACGTCATTATTTCCACAGTTTCCAACACATAACCCTAATATCCAGAAACAGAGAAGGAGAGAGTCATTAAAGGCAATTCTCAGTTCTCAATCTTATCAAGAGTTTCCATATCCTTCCTACCTTCACCCCACCCCAGCACTTCAAAAAAAATATAAAATCATACAAATAGAAAAAACAGTGTGTGCACTCCTCCATTGCAATTATAAAAATTAACCATGATGAGGATAAAGATGAGCATTAAAAGACATTTTGATAAGCATCTGGTTCATGTAGTAGATTACCTGAGCAAGTTTAAAACTAGAAGAATTTTCTTGGTACTTAGCAGCAAAGAAGTCTCGCAAGCTCGTGATGCTGGGATATCTATTTTTGATAGAATGAATTGAAGCCTACAACACAGCAAAGTATATTATGTATGAGATGGTGAAGTTTTGAAATTCTTAACTCACTTAAATAGAACAAGAGACCAGAATTACCGTATCTGGAATTGTTTCAATGAGAGCTGTATAAGAAGAAGTAACTAAGACTTCATAAGGGCGCAACCAGAGAGGGAGACCAGCTTCTTGAAATATATCTGTCATCAAATCCAATGTTAAAGTCTTCAACTAGTTTGAGGAGTGGGTACAACTACTGTGAATGCAACAAGGAAATGATTTTGATAAATCTGGAAAGTAAAATAACAAGTTGAATTCAGTTCAATTAATATTTCCAGCTTGTTTAATTAACTGTCTAATATGGGAACACGAGAGAAACAAATTTGAAACAAAAAAAAAATGAAAATAATGTGGTCGATAAAAATATAACAGTGAGCTTGATAAAAAAAATTAATAGTGGTTTGTATTAGCAAAAATATCAACATTGGTTGAACAGAAAATGATGGTTAAATCACTCATTTAACACATTAATTGAGGTATTAGATACAATAACATATCTATAATAAGGATGGATCTGAACTAGCTGTATAGTCATTCGGATTCCAAAATTACCTATTTCAGTCCCACAATTGAAGTGAATTAGATGTATTAGATACAATAACAGAAATAGATAATTTTGGCTATATGGATAACATATCTAGAATAAGGATGGATCTCAACTAGCCATATAGTCATTCGGATTCCAAAATTACCTATTTCCGTATAGCCGTATATTATGGAATAGTTTTTCTCTTAGTATCTTCGCTATTTAAAGTGCTCTTATAAGAAAATAACTAGGGCATGGGAGTTCTGTTTGAAGTTGGACAGTTTGATTTGTGCCTTAAACCCAGCCCAAACATTTATGGCAGCCGACTCAGTTTAATACCAAGTAAAAACAAAGAGACAACTCTCATTCTTGATTGCACAACACAAATAAAGAGCATTTCCTGACACACGGTGCAATCCGAGGGTTAAACTATCAAACAGACCTAGAGGTTCAACTAGCTTTCTTCACACAGATTTTGATTGGTTCTCCACAAACTCTAATAGAAAGAAACAAGAGACAGTTCAGTTTTTCCACAATGTATTTTCTTCCCAATAGGTTTTAAGAAAGCATCTTGTTCGATCTAATCAAACCAAAGACTGAGTGAGGGAGAAGGAAGAAAGAGAGATAGACAGAACTGCCTTCAACGAAACAGAAGAAAAATAATTAGAAAGATACCTACCATAAAAGTGAGAAATAAGTTGCACAGCAAGATGCTCCTGCCTACAATCATCACCACTCTTCACAATAACCTGCACGAAGTATATATTAAGCTAAATACAGTACAGTACCAAGAAGTCTTGAACATACAATTGTAGAATCGATAAATGGATAACAATGTACAAAAGAAAACCAAGGACATCCAAACATAACCTTTATTTAGATAAACATAAACACCTCAAACATTCTGGAAGAGAAAAAGACAAGCGCAAAAAGAACCAAATTTAGCCTGTCCACCCTTTCAAAGGGTGACCAAGTTAGTTTGACATTTATTATTTTGTTATCACTGACAGCTTAAGCTTTTCAGGTCCAATGCTAATCTAATGTGGTATTGAATCTCTGGTTAAAAAACTCCTGGAATGAAAAAAATTTATTCCCAATACCCAAATTTTCATATATAGAGTGGGGCTGCACCTATATGTTTCTGGTTGTCTGTCTATGAATGCGCAAGATAAGGCTGCAAGCCACGGCTGGTCTTAGCTCAAGATAAATCGCTGACCATTCCCTAAAAGCTCGGGTCTGGCAGTTGTACCTGACAGCTTGAGCGGATCTTCAAGGACGTTAGGGGATTGAAAGTGGAGGAGGTGTGAAAGAAGGTCCAGTTTTGGGTGGTGCTTTGGGCTTCTGTTTTTCCTGTTTTCAGGGACAAACCTCTATTTGACATTGTTCTAGCGTGGAAAGTTGTAGTGTCATGATTAATTATGGTGTCTTAAGCTAGAAGTAGTTTGTCAAATTAAAATTATTTTCTCTTCTACTCATGGTGGATTACTTGTCCACTTTTCTGTACAGTTTCTATTATCCAATAAAATTTCATAATAGACTAACAATTATGTTAGTTGTTAACCAGCTTCATCTGAAAAATGAGTTAATAAATTTAAGAATGTAATTTCTCAAAATTATGTTTCAAAGTAATCTCACTCAAGTGAGAAAGGGGGCTGACATAGTCACTCAATTTCAACATTTCCTCAACTTTACTAGAAATCTAGTTCATAAGTGAAAACCTTACCAACAGAATCTTGATCGTACTAAGTTCTCTTTATAAGGAAACGATTATATTAAAAGAGGAAAGAAGCAGAAACAACAGAGAGAGGGGAAGTACTCACTGAGCACAAGTCCCAACCAGGTAACTTTCCATGAACTGAAGCTTTTCTTATTCTCTCCTTCTTTACCTCCCAAAGTTCGCCAGACAAGGCATTGCTGGCCTTGGGAATACCACCATTAGCCTGTTCAAAATTTTGAATGTTGTCAGATAATATAATAAAGCATCTCCAGCATCTCCATGATATAACTCTTAACACAGTTGCAAATTATAGATATTGTCACCATTGGCTGTGCATCTGATGAATCCTGACCAGCCCCTTTCAGAGGAAGTCCAGGAGGTGCTTCTCCTTTTGCTGCAGCAGCCTGAAGAAAGAAAAATTTTATGAACAGAGCAAGGAATAATTGGAATATATATTCAAGAATACATAAAAGAATCCAAAAATTATACAGATAAATACGTTATTTCAGAAAGCATCAATCTTATTTGTTTAACTTAAGGCTTCAATGCCGTTACAATTAACCTGTGCGTGAATGTATAAGCACCTATGCTACTGCAATGTCAATTTATGAGGCACGAAATAAATCTGTGCTCAAGAGAAGGGAATCAGGTTTGTCTCTCAAGTTGAACAAGAAAAACAGGAAATAGCTTTCCATTTTGCGAAGTGATTCATAAGTATAATACTGATAAGATTTCTTCTCTAATAAAACTCTTATACAGGAATGTCTAAGGTGCCAGATTAAGGTCCTGGTCCATAAGCATTCTTCAAAAATAAATAAATCAACAACTCTTATACAAGAACAAGTTTCTCAACCATTTGAATAAAATGTGAATGTGTAATATAGTGTAAGCAAGATCATCTCGATAGTATTTCACCTCATTATAAAATGGTCAATGTTCAGACAATCTAGAATGTTAAGTAGTTAGACAACCAACAAAACTACAGAGTCAGAAAAGAAAGCACCTGATAAATGTCCCAAACACAGAATTTGACTATATAATATAGTAGAATGACTGGGAGGAGAAAATTGCCCCAAGAAATGCCCATCTCTGTGTGTGTGTTGTGTGTGTGAATAATCAAACTTACAAAAAACCAGTTCACCAGAACAAATTTGGGTGTGTGTGTGTGTTTATCAGTCTATTGATATTGGTGAATAAAACAACTTAAAGAAAAACAGTCCATCAAGAAAAATTTCAAAACCATGGGATTTCATGCTGAAGACAAGAAAAGAGTACTATATATAAGAAATGAGACAAACATATGCACAATCGAACCAGTTACATCAAATTTGGAGGATATTGGTACAAAAAAGATAAGCAACAAGATAAATGTGGTTTCATTCAAACATCAATAAATGCCAAATTAACATCAATTGGTGATGAAGACCTAACAAAGCCCACCTTTACTTCCTCTATAGCCACTGTACTTGGTACACGACGGTGTTCCTTCCGCCGAGGGGGGCCTTGATCCTCAATGTCCTCCATTCTAACACCAGGGTCTGCTGTAAGCACCACCCTTACCCACTCCAAATCACTCCCTTGTGCACAAGTCGCAACCTCTCCACATTGATAACTCCTTGATATATTCTCTGCTTTTACTGTACGACTATGCAATTTATTCTCCACAGATATTTTTACAGTAACAAATTTCACTTTCGCCTCGGATGTATATGACATCGCCTGGTCAATTGCTTGAGCAGTAGAACTCGACATCCTATCGTTACTATTGCGATAGACCTCCTGAACAGTCCACAAAGGATATGCCCACGGAGGCGGTCTTGGCAGAAGTGCATCCCCATTTGCTAAAGGAATTCCTCCTCGAGAAAGCTTTTGAGAACCAGATGCATCCTTTGCATTGCTTAGCAAAAGAAATAGAATATATTTCAGCTTCAAACAATTACCAGGGAATTTCGATTATCAAACATGGAAACTTGGGGGGGTGGGGGTGGGAATTAGACCATAGTGAACTGTAAGCATACCCCGGAATTTCACTTTTCAGGACTTCAACACAGATGAGATACGGTGCCTTTTCCCTAGAATTCAAAAGAACAGCTTCATCTTCCGGTATATAAACCACGCGATACATCCCCTTCCCCATTGGAAAGCAAACTCCTAATATTATCATCAGCAATATTCAATTAAGAGTATGAAGATAACTGTCAATACAGATGCCCCAAAAGCATAAGACTAGAATTTCGCTGAACTAAAAGGGTAAACCAATATTCAGAATAGTAGGAATTCGGTCCAATTTCTGCATCTGAGTTTCATTGGATTCTTTTTCAAATAACATTGTACCTAGATTCTCATGGAATCCAGACTTTCACATTAAAATAAAAGATTATGCACAAGGCAGACCACATGAATCCGCACACAATAGTAACACCTTCCATGAACATAATTTTGGGAGGGAAAAGGTGAAACAAAAGAAAACAAGATCAATTTATGCTACATGATTCTCAGACAAAAACAAGTATGGCCTCATTTTCCAAAGTGTCATGCAGAACAAAGACAAAAATCTCAAATCTACAAAAATGATCCCTTTCAAGGATGGCATTCTGCAACATTTCCAATGTCTTTAAAATAATATTTTTGGAACTAATATTATGATATGTATACATATTCCATACCGATCAGAAATCGAATTTATGGAATTTAGAAAACATTTCCACAATCTTTTCAATTTCCAAAACATACTTTGGTAAACTTAACACAAAGGACCCAGAAATGTTGACTAAGAATTACCTCCACTACTTTGAGCCTCAGCAATGTGCAAATTGATCTCTGCAAGTGACTAGATATGCAAGAATAACAAACACATGTCAGACAAAAGATTAAAAATAATAAAACATGCACGTTTATTTGTGATATGAAATAAAAATTTAAGACTCTTTGTATTAGGTTCGTTAGGTTCCTTGTAACAGTTAGCATGGAGCTGACTATTAATACAATTAATATGGAATTGCTAGAGATATTAGATTGACTTGAAATTTTATACGTATGGTAAGCATGATTTGAGCATTAATCAACGGAAGGATTGATGGAAAATAAAGGGTTAAAAGATAGTAAATAGTTTTGCATGTGTCAATCAGCCATGCCCCTATATGCTGTGTGTGCAGAGTAAATGTATATGATAAGCCAGATGACCATCAACCTCACAAAGAGCACTCTTGCGATCCTCAATTGGAAATATATCCACTAAGCCATAAGATGTCTCACATAGTGACTGCACAAAGTCCAGCGACTCATGATAAGCCCCTTTACGGTATTGGGATGCTGTAGCATTTGGAAGTGGGGGTTTAGCACTTGACTTTTCATTTTGTTGCTTTGGAGAACCAGGGCGTTTCTGTCAAAACATAATAACAGTGAATAAATATGAATCATCAAATAAGTTATGCATCTCTTTGAAATGAACTTTAACCACACCACAGTGACTACAATCAATGTTTTAAAAGGCTGGCCTCAGGGCGCACCTATGCGCCCTCTGAGGTTAGGCTTGAGGGTTGCCGCCTCTGTTTTGAGAGAGTGGGCGTAAGGCTTCGCCGGAGCCGCCTAGGCGGCGGAATGTGCGCCTCAGGGGTTTTTTTTTTTTGTAACTCCCAAACCCAAATTTTGGGTAGGATTTTAACTGCCTCATACCTCTTCCTTGCACTTTCGTCTCTATGCCTTTTTTCTGATTTTTATTTGGTATATAATGGATGTGTGTGCTATATGCGTGCATTGTTATATGTGTGCTCATTGTGCTTTTCATCCTCTATTTTATACATATATAATATAATACATGTATATATATTTATAATATATGCGTGTGCTCAGGGTGATTATTGATTAATAATCTTCTTTTTAATATAATATATGTGTGTGCTCAGTGTATATATTAAAAAATTTAGGTCCCGTGATACGCCTAGGCCGGGCTTCCCCTCAAATGCCTCGCCCACACCTCACACTTTTAATACACTGAATACAATAGAATGTAACTGTATTGCCTATAATTCCCTCATCTTGCAAATGAGTGTAGTCTAAGAGGCCAAGAGCTCAAACCGTGCCATGATATGTTGGCAAGATTAGAGGTATCATTATGTCAATGCATCACTTAATATCACAACACAAAATATAAAACAACATAAGGTAGAATTAACCGCTCTTCTGCTACTTAAGTTGGGGAAATCAACTTCTCTTTCAACCAGTCAAACTAGGGGGAAAACTGCAATATGACCCTACCCAGTCAAAGTTCAAATTTGAACACCTCTACCGTTCGTACATTATGTTCGACATACATGTTTTGAAATTTGAACTTAAAATGGAGATCAAATGATCGGTTTAAGATAATTTCACAAAAATGGTATTACGAGGTTCATATAAAAATATTTATATATGTTATTACAAGGTTTATATAAAAAAAAATTTAAAAATTAAGCTTTTAAAAAACTAAAACTAAAGATAAGAATAAATACTGAAATCTTTATGCATTTGCACATATGTATATATCAAAACTACACTCCAGATGAATGTAAATATCAAATCCACAAAATCAGTGTTTCCTAACTTCATCACCGAACATGTTTGGTATTCCATGCCATCCCAGCCTAAGTATTTACTGATTAACTCCTACATACCCACCCAATAAACAAAGAAACCAATTATCGACTAGCACAAATACCCATAAAGTCGGCAACTGCAACCTATACACGAGATCGGAGAGTTCAGTGGCCATCTAGAACTACATTTCCAGTGGCAATGCCTATATGACCAAAAGTAACGTTCTAATGTTTCTAAATTTCAAGAAAAACTAATTACTAGAACGTAAAAATCACAAACTAGATCAAACGAGATTACATACACCAACCCCAAGCCAACAAGGCTCCCCACTTTGCAAGGGCCCGCGAGGGGAATGTCTATCGTACACAGCCTTACCCTTGCTTTTTTTGAAAAGAGGCTGTTTCAACAACTCAAACCCGTGACCCTTCGGTCACAAAGGAGCAACCTTTCCGTTGAGCCAAGGCTCGCCCTCACTGGATATGTTCACCATTGAAAGAAAAATTTGTAATGTAATTCAAGAATTTGACAGTTGAGGGAATTTCACACAAAGCAGCTAAGCATTTTCAAGAGCTAATTATTACATATTTCAGCTCATAACACCGAATCTAAAAAAAACTGATGGAAAACGTTATTTAATTAAAACAAATTTAATATATAGAAGACAATGATCCTTTACAATTTGTGGGAGTAGTAGCTGCTAGGCTCTTGTTCTTTCTGTACTGTTCTCTTTATTAGTGGTCTTCCTGACCACTTTGTTTAGCCTTTGTTTCATTGTCTTTCTTTCAATAAAACAGTCTCCTACTCAAAAACAAAAAGAAAATAAAAATGAAAAAAAGCACAAACTGCAAAGCCGTACTCCCACTAACAGCGAAGCAACAATAGATAAGTAGAAACGGGCTTACCTCTTTGTGTTTCCTTGAACCAAATAGCTCTGAGTCTTCAACTGAACGGTCACGGTCTCTAAACAATTTGCGAAAAAAGTTCTCAGTCCCTGGACTACTTTCTAGCAACCCACTGGTACCGCTATTTTCATTTGCAACAATCCTTTTTGCATCTTCAGGGTGCACACGGAACAATCTTCGAAACAATGGAAGGTCAGAAGGCTCTTCTTCATCTCCATTGGCACTCCCTTCCTCGATTTTATCATTCCCATCTTTCTTGTCATCAAACTTATCTCTGAAAATTTTTCGGAAGAACCCCGCTTTTTCATCATTTTCAGCAGATTTCAAACCTTTTTCTTCAGAGTATGGTGCATCATCATCTTCATTCTTATCAATCCGGTCCTTTTTGTCCTCAAACTTCTCTTTGAAAAACTTCCGAAAGAACCCTTCTTTTTCTTCATCTTTCACTGATTTAGAGATTGATTTATCGTCAGAATCACTCTTACTATCACGAAACAATCTCTTAAAAAAACCCTCTGAGCTCGATGTCAATTCCTCATCGTCACCTTTACTATCCCTTAATAGCCTCTTAAAGAAGCCATCCTTCTCTGCATCATCATCATCCTTCTCGGAGGACTTTCTAAAAAGCAAAGAATCTCTAATCTTAGAACCTGTCTCATCATCACCTCTACTGTCTCTTAAAAGCCTCTTAAAGAATCCATCTTTTTCAGAGTCGTCATCACCTTTCTCCATTGACTTCCTAAAGAGCAATGCATCCCGAACCTTCGGCCCTGGTATCAATTTTTTAAAAATTTTGTTCTCATCGGGAGAGAACTGACCACCATCCTCTTGCAAATTGTTTACCGATGAAGGCGAGAAAGAAAACGACCTCTGGGCAGGTGGTGAAGATGCTAATGACAACAATTTCTGTTTTGATGACAATATTCTATTCAATACCTGGTTCTTGCTCCCAGGGCTAGCTGACTCGTTTTCAGGACGTACCAAAGGCGGCCACTCACCCATCAAAGTGGCCGCAATCTGACACTTCTCCTGAATTCTACTAATTCCTTCATTATCATCTGAGTCTTCAAGCTCCGCCAATAAAAACCAATGAACCTTTTGTGCTATCTTTAGCGACTTAGAGCACATATCAATAACAAACTTATCCAAAGATGGGCTAGGCTTGTGCACTGACATGTAACATATCTGAAACAAGTAGCTCTCAATTCCCGATAAGGGAAGAGTGTACATTCGATTACAGAGGTAGTCGCGCACCCCCGCATGATCATGCTTGTACAGGTAGCTAACAGCAATCCACTCACAGAAAAATGCCGAGTCAAAGAACCGTATGAGCCACCCATTCTCACTGGTGTCACTTGACAGGTTCGTCCGAGAGGTGATCTCTCGGGGCGACTCTCCCTGAACTTTTGAGGACCCAAGGCGGAATTTTAAAATGGTGCCATCCATTCACATTCACTTTTTTTTAAGAAAAAGAAATATGGTAATTACCTACAAAAAATCAAAAGATAATGGCCTCAAGCTATATATACTTGAAAAAAGTAAATAGGAAAGAATATTAAGTTCAAATTATCCAACTAATAAACCTTACAGAGTACACCTGCTACATCACAAGTATAAATTACAATGTAACTCCATTCGAATTAACCATCAAATTTGTACTGTATCAGACTCATAAATGAGAATGAAACCGGTATTGCATATTTGATAATTCGATGAGCTACTACATACAACAGTAAATTGTATAGCATTGAATTGAGCAGCACTACGAAACTATTCGATAATTTGTAGTACTGGGTTTAAGTCAAAATCCTACACACTAAACTAATACGTTTGATAACAAGATCAATTCTTTGGCATTCATTTTCCCTACAGGGAACCCTAGAATACTACAATAGTCAAATTCTCCAACCTAATCAGTACATTCTACGATCTAACCTTCAACATATCAGCGATCCGAGGCGGGTTACGATTATCGAATAGGTGAAACAATGCACACCCAAAAAGCAACAGAAGAAGAAGAAGAATCTGAGCAAATTTTACCTTTCAATCAGAAGCCCAAAATTGCTATATTTCCTCAGAAATTTCGGCAGCGGGAAGTCGAAGAGGTGAGAGTAAGGGAGTGGAAATTGAATCAGAAGAAGAAAAGAGGAGTCTTGATTGCTTGATTGCTCCGGAAAATAAAAATTGATGAATGATGAACCTCAATGGACTCGAGAGAGAACCCGCGAGACGAGAGAACGTCACACATGTTGGGGGTTTCTTATTCTTTTATTTTCTTTTTATTTTTAATTTGTTTATTTTAATTATTGTTTTCGGGTTCTTGCTCCAGAACTTGTACGGTCGATATGATAGGGTGAGGGAACCATAGCTGAACGGGGACAAAAGCTTAGCAAGGATAATTTTTAGGCCTAAACAAGTGTGACACATGTAATTCAATTAGCATGTTATCATATGTTGATATTTAAGTGATACTTCACGAACTCCTCCTCGCTAAATCACGACTCTTTGTTCCAACTAGTTTAGTTAACACGTGTACCACTCATAGCATATGAAACATGATTACTTGAAGTAAACTCTCTAATCATGAGATAAGCTCCCTCAAAAAACCCCTACTTGGATCTCAAAGCTATAGTATCGTTCCAAGTACCACACACAAGTCACACTTTTACATTCATTGCATGATTTCTCTAAACCTCACTATGCTCATGTTTTGAAAGAACTAAACTGACCTCCTTATTTATATTAGACTACAATAAGCAACTAGTTGATTGCCTTGAAGGTGAGGACCTTCTTTTCCAATCCATTGTATTCTAAGTTTAAACATTTCCCCTCTTCTTAGTGTATATTAGCATACAATATCGCTTGTATTAAAATAAAATATAAAAAATTACTAGACTATACCTCAATGTTTATCATATATAATAAAGAGGTGGCTAGGAGGAGTTGCCCAATTACTTGACAAACAAAGAGTAGCAAAAACACAACCTTAATGTAGAATATCATTATGGTTAGTTGGTTACTATGCTTTAGACCAGTACTCCACGATAGAATACCCACTTGCTACCATGAAAGGTTTTTGCAATCCTTGTCTTCGTGTGGTTGGCTTTTGTAACGATCTTGTCTATCTTGCGAACGATGAAATATTTAGTTACATCTTCTTACGGAACCCAGTCATTCAAAAACTAAACCATCATAAACCTAATGTACGCATTAAGCATAACAGAGATGCGAGAAAGGCAGGACCATTACAAATTCCAATCACACGAATAAAGGAATTGCAAAAACCTTTCCTACTAGCGTGTATTATGTCATGGAGTACTAGTCAAAAGTCTGGTTACCATATCAGATGGAATGAACCTCTTCAATTGGGTGTGATAAGACCGTTGTGTGGGTGGCGATGATGCCAATCTCACGAGCAACAAGGCGGAAATACATTCATGTAATTAGATTCAAGTGATACGATAACCAACAAAGACTTAATGAGAAGTTTGAGTAAGATTTTTATTACAGCATCCTCAATAAGTACAGTTGAGTATTCATTTCATGTAATTAGATTCAAGTGATACGATAACCAACAAAGACTTAATGAGAAGTTTGAGTAAGATTTTTAATACAGCATCCTCAATAAGTACAGTTGAGTTTCCTTTTAGGTTCTAGGGTTATGCCTCGTGATGGAAATTAGACTGCTTTTCTTTTTTTTAAAGAAGGTGTCCTAGTTCTCGATATTTCACATTTGCATAAGGAATGAAGGATGAAAAGACTAATTTGTCCATAAGTTTGACAGAATAGTAAATGAAATCTAACTGCGAGAGAAAAATTGTCTAAATTTCAAAAGTTTAAGCCTTTAATTTACCATAAATAAATAATTAAGCGGATCACAGTTTGGCCTTTGAAATATTTATCACTCATACTTACTTTAGGAATAAGATAGAAAGTAATTAATCAACTCATGAAACTCAATGAACCATACCTGTAGAGAAATAAATTAACCACATCTAACAGGAGAAGGACATGTAGTGTGACATCCCACATCGCCCAGGGGAGTAATCCTTAAATGTATATTCTCATTCCTACCTAACACGAGGCCTTTTGGGAGTTCACTGGCTTCGAGTTCCGTAGGAACTCCGAAGTTAAGCGAGAAAGGAGCTAAAGCACTCCCATAATAGGTAACCCACTGGGAAGTTACTCATGAGTTCCCAGAAACAAAACCGTGAGGGCATGGTTGGGGCCCAAAGCAGACAATATCGTGCTACGGTGGTGGAGCGAGCTCGGGATGTGACAATTGGTATCAGAACCAAACCCTAGCCGTGGTGTGTTGACGAGAACATCGAACCCCTAAGGGGGGTGGATTGTGACATCCCACATCCCTACCTAGCATAAGGCCTTTTAGGAGCTTACTGGCTTCGGGTTCTGTTGAGCAAAAATTGTACACAATATGTAAACAAATAATTCACTCGACATAATTTCACCCTCGTTCATTTCCGAAGAGGGTTTTATTGATTTCGAGTTCGACCCATTCTAGGCTACGCGCCTATTAATTACAACCTTTCTCCAAGGAAAGGAATACCCTTTGATTCTAATATGAATAAATCGTAAATTGGGGACTTGGTTGTTTCATTTGATTTTGTGATTGCATCTAGGTAGAGCCCTAAATTGCCTACGTACCCTCATTGAGGGATCAAGTCATTCGTAGTTCCTTAAATCAGTGTTTGTTGCCTTATGCAGTTTCAGCTCGTGCAGGCGAAGACTTTGAGCCATTGGAGCGTTTGATGCCTTGTGCAGTTTAGGCTCTTGCAGGCGAGGACTTTGGACTTTTGGAGCTTGATGCCTTGTGCAGTTTTAGCTCATGCGAGCGAGGAGCATTTGATGCCTTGTGCAGTTTCAGCTCATGTGGGCGAGGAGCAATTAGGTGTGGCTTCATGCCATTTGAAATTTTTCTTCAGCTTTGTGCCTTTTGGGATTTGATACGGCTTCATGCCATTTGAGATTTTTCTTCAGCTTCGTGCCTTTTGGGATTTGATACGGCTTCATGCCATTTAAACTTTGATGTGGCTTCGTGTCATTTGATATTCTTTACAGCTTCATGCCATTTTGGTGCGGCTTTGTGCTATTTGTAGTAGCTTTGTGTCCTTTGATCACTTTGGTAGTTGAAGGGGAATTTGATCCATTTGTTTGGATAAAATATGAATTCACTAATTTGAGGTAGTAAGTTTATCAAGTTATGCTTTGAGATGGTTTACATCCAAGACATATGAAGTAATATGCATCCACGAGTTTGATGTTGTCATCACTATTGTCTCAACACCTGTTGTTTTAGACCAATTTTGAAACCGACGTGCCTTAGTCACATCGTTGGTCCTCTTGTCCTCTATTATTCGGCCCAAATTCCAACTCATAGAGTTTAAATTTTGCCAAACCCAAATAAACTTATATAGGCTACGAATGTTCAACTTCCCCAAGAAGCATGCTTTGCAAAGCGGATGGCCGGGATATGATGTCAAGTGATACTTTGAGGATACAGTGCATCATATCTCATCCAATGTGTCCCATTCAATCATGCCAAAGTAAGAGAGTGCTCTGGAACCCAGCCATATGGCCGGTCAAATGGTATGTCTCAATGACTCAAATGGTTGTTATATGCAACCTACTCGGGAGACGTTCCAGCTTCTCGTGAATACGCTTCTGGCTATATTCGTAAGAATTGATACAAAGAAATTCAGAACCATTCTCTTCAGTGGGTTCAACATGATATTGATTATTTCGAATATCTCTAAAACTCAACAACGTTTTTCCAGAACGTAGAGAACAAAGTGCCTCTTTAATGGTTAATTTAGTACCATTGGATAATGTAATACGGGCCTTTCTATATCCTTCTATCAGGTTGGATATGGCTGAGATGGTTATCAGATGTGCATTTTTAGGTACGAAGTTAGTAAAATAGTGTTTCTCACGCAAAATGGTGTGCGTGGTTGCACTATTTGCCAAAACACTAACTTCCCCACTAGTCATACCTATAAATAAATTAATTGAATCGGTCATATGCATAAATATAATTTCATTCATTCAATTAATTAATTTGAGAAATAATGTCCATAAAAATAATTATCCATAATTCAAAACAAACCAAGCCAAACAAATAATTCCAAAAACTTAGAAAAATTGTCTGAAAATTAAACCATAAACCTAGAAAAATAAGGGGTTCGGTCACTAGGGGTGTAAAACGTCCTAATATGTCTTAGACAAATAAAACTTTATTCTTCCATGGGAGCATATGCCTCCTGAAAATCTAAAACCTCCATAGTTGTAGTAGTATCTTCGGGGTGTTCCACTTCTACTAAGCTAGTCTCACGATGGGAATGATACTTGGCAATAGCCTCGAGGGTAGCTCGGCATACATGTGACCAATGATCCTTTAATCCACAACAATATCACATGTTTAGTTCAGTATAAGCCGATTGAATAGTAGTTTTTCCCTTGTTCTTGAAGTTTATGGACTTAGGGGCAAGAGGTTGCCGTTTCTAGGTCACATTTCCTTTCTTGGGTGGGCCTTGTCTTTGTTGACCTTGGGCCTGTGGTGAGGTTTGCGGCCTATTACCACGGCCACGACAGAGTTTCTGTTGGTTGTGGCTACTATAATTGGTCGCATGAGCTTCAGGCTGAGCGTTCGAGTCAGTTGGTCGAGTTTGATGATTCTTCATCAAAGCTGGTTCTGCTTTTTAGCAAGAAGTAAAATATAGATCAAATCTAATAATTTGGTGAACTTTTGTGCCCTATATTGTTGTTGTAGGACAATATTGATGACATTGAATGTCGAGTAAGTATTCTCCGGGAGATCTTGTTAGGTTAAGTTTTTTTGATAAAACTCATATTTTACCTTCAACTTAATAAAAAAAATTGTCAGAATTAAGAAAAAGAACTACTAAAATAATAAATTATAATTCGATGAGGGAAAATTATTAGTAGAGATTAGAGATGAAAATTGAACTTGTAGTCTAAGAGCTCGTTTAGATGTGCTTTTAAAATAACTGAAAACGTTTTTGATGAAAATATTTTTAAAACTAATCTTTAGTAAAAATACAAGTAAATCCTGAAAAAGAAAGCACCTTAAGTGCTTTTAAAATTTAAAATTATTTTCTCTAAAATTATTTTTAATTATATTAAAACACATTCAAACGAAAAGTAAATCATGCATCTTTGCTACATTTTAGGTTTTTTTTATTTATTTTTAAATTCACTTTTCTATCGTTACCAAATGTAATAATAAAATTTTATATTTTCCTTCCCCTAATGAAAAGCCACTCCGGACGCATTTGACTCTGGTCTGTCGGTACTTTCCATCGCAAAAACCAATTTCGCACCCACTTGGACTAAAAGAAGCAAAAACACTCTTTCTAATCTTCACTAACCTCGCTGCCATCCGTTTCACAAACCCTAGATTATTTCCCTCCTCCAAAAATCTCCATTTCTCTCTCTCTACCTGATTCAGCGACGGTGTTCGAATGGCCGATCCTCTGGAGATGCTGGGATCGGAGGCCGTAGGGAGCGAATCGAACATCAAGGACGAACTCTCCATGGAGATCGATCCTCCTTTCAAAGAAAACACCGCCACCGCCGACGACTGGAGAAAGGCGCTCAGCAGGGTCGTCCCCGCCGTCGTCGTTCTGCGGACAACCGCCTGTCGTGCTTTTGACACCGAGGCGGCTGGTGCTAGCTATGCCACCGGCTTCATTGTCGATAAGCGCCGCGGGATCATCCTCACCAATCGACATGTTGTCAAGCCTGGTACTTTTTTGTCTCTTGAACTTTCTTGTTGTTGTTTGGATACTGAGAAAATGGGAGAGAAAAAAAAGGAAAAAATTCGCTTTCAAAGTTTAAGCCTTTCGAGTTATAAAGTAAAGTTTTAC
This sequence comes from Crataegus laevigata, assembly GCA_963580275.1. Classification (NCBI taxonomy): domain Eukaryota; kingdom Viridiplantae; phylum Streptophyta; class Magnoliopsida; order Rosales; family Rosaceae; genus Crataegus; species Crataegus laevigata. The sequence goes on from OY756945.1 coordinate 36,543,961, forward strand.
TCTTTTAAGTTCTAACCAACCAATGCATTGCTTGGTAATGATTGTCTACTTGGTAAGTATTGTCTAGTTGGTAACATTTAGTGCTCCACTGAATTTGATTTAAGGATCTTGAACCTTCTTTGATATTTTCCCAATCTGTTTCTTTGGTACTGTAGGACCTGTAGTTGCAGAAGCTATGTTTGTGAACCGTGAAGAAATTCCAGTATATCCTATATACAGGGATCCAGTGAGTAAATTCTTTCTTATGTTTGATTTATGATCTGCTGTAATTGCATGGTGGTTTGTAAAATCTATAATTTTTTGCTCCATTAAACAATCTCGTACATTTCCAGTGTGATATAGTTCCTTACGCTTTGTTTTCTTACTTAACATAGTAAATGAAAAGTTGTCACTGCATAGCAAGCAGTTTATTTTCATTATTAAGTTTTGTTGAACTTCCCTTTAAGTTCTTCAAATTGTAAGACATGGTTTCGATTTTGGGAATGTGTAAAAAAATGAGATTATCTGTTTTTATGTCCTCTTACATGTTTAACTAGATTATGTGAATGCGATTATCATTGACATGTGAAGTATTTAAATTTTTTTTGGGTATTTAGGAAGTGATTTTGAAAATGAAAAAACCTTCAAAATGTTATTTAAAAAGCAGTTTACAAGTAGTCTGCTAGCAACAACAAAATAGCAAGAAAAGAATAAATAAAACTATTTGACTGTCAAAACGAATCATAATTGAATTGCATGTCATATACCCTACAATTCAAGTGCATTTGAAAATTTTAGTATGATAGTAAAATATTTACATGTTTTCTTGTAAAATAAGAAACTCTTAAACATTACCTCACCCCTAGCTATAATTAAACATGGGATTTATGTAACAGGCACAATTATAGATACCTTTGTAATCAATTTGTGCTTTTGACATCTTGTGTATATCCGAAACACTAATATATGTATATGTTTTTTCAGGTCCATGATTTTGGTTTCTTTTGTTATGATCCTAGTGCTGTACAATTTCTTAGTTACGAGGAGATTCCTCTGGCCCCTGAGGCTGCTTGTGTTGGACTAGAAATCAGGGTTGTTGGTAATGATAGTGGTGAGAAGGTATTCATTTGTCAAGTTTGTGCTTTTACTTAATAGGCTTGTAATTGTATCCCTCACATTTTAGTAATTTGTTATTTACTGGATTCACTTTAAATTTTAGGTCTCAATTTTGGCTGGTACTATTGCTCGTTTGGATAGAGATGCTCCACATTACAAAAAGTATGTATCAGCTTGACTAACATCTGCCTTATTCCTTTGTTCTTATTTTTCCTGAAAACTAGTGAAATACATACGTTGTCCTATGGATTTTTTTTTATAGAAGAAACGGTAACACTTTATAAAAATAAAACAAGATTTACAAAATAGTGGATAAGAAATCCACCATGTAGCAAAGCTAGCTAAGACCTCTCAAACAGATCTGATTACAAATAACATAAGCTCAACCATAATCATTTTACGGCTGCTAACATATCCCACACTATATGAGAAAGAGAGTAATCCTTGAACTCATTCGAAACTGATGCCCAAAGCGCTGCCCAGTATCTTACTCTACCCCATGGTTCTGATACCCCCACTCCATTATAATTCTCAAAAACTCTTCTATTACGCTCAGCCCCACAAAGCTTTAGCTTTCCTCCCCTTTCCTAAAGCCTCAACACTGGTGCTTAGAAGCTTAAAACAACCTTTTGGAATGACCCAACTAACTCTAACTTCCTGAACCAGTTTCCACCACAACTGTATTGAATAAGAACAATGGAGAAAAATATGGTTAACACTCTCGGCCTCAGATTTACACAAACTGCACCAATGGGGAGAAATACAAATAAAAGGCCTTCGCCTTTGAACTTGATCACAAGTGTTGACCTTCCCAGTAGCCACTAACCACACAAGAACTTTGACCTTCGGAGGAGCTTTTGATTTCCAAATCTGAGAAAAGGGTCGAAAATGTTGCACAGTTCCATTGTTGCTCAAGAAAGAGCTATAGGATTTGCAAGTGAACAATCCTGATGAGTCTAGTTTCCACCTTCTGTTATCTGCTCTTGTTTGAATCAAATGAACATTTTCCACCTTCTGTAATAACCTAACGGCCTCTTCTATCTCCAACTCATTCAAATTTCTTCTGAAATCAAAATTCCAGCTCAAAGAATGAAGAGAAAAATCCACAAAACTTGAAATGCTCTGGTTGTGCATTCTCAATAACGAGAATAATATAGGATATTGCTGTTTCAAAGGTCCACCTTCCAACCAAACATCCTCCCAAAACCCTTGTAGAGAATATCGCGTTTAAGAATGGGAAAACAAGAACAAACTCTGGAAATCGAGAAACAAATAACCAAGATAAATAACACCAACAATTTACGTGGTTCGGCAATATGTGCCTACGTCCACGGAACAGCAACAACAATCTTTCACTATATCAATAATGAGTACAACTAATAATCTTGCCAAATCACTAGAACTAGGACTTGACGAAAAACCTGAAAGAACAAGAACAAGAAATACTCTCTTTTCTTTTCTCTCACACACTTATTGTTTTGCTCCTCCTATTCAAACCTAGTACAATAGCCCCTTTATATAGACATAATAAAGGTCTTCTTCAATAAGGATTATTAATCCTAATTGGAATCTAGTTAAGAATCCTTCTCCAATTGAGAAACCAACTCTAATTGGGTAAACAACTCCAACTGGGAAAACAACTCCAATTGGGAAAAACAATTTAATCCTCTAAGACTATTAATTCCCAATAGACTTAGGACAACTTAACATGGGCTGGAAAAAAACCCAACAATCTCCCCCTCCAGACCATGAGGAAGGTATACCAAAAAAATAAAATAAAATAGGATTGCTCCTCTTGACCAAACTCCCATTGATCGAACTTTTCATGACCAGACTCCCCCTGATCGAATTACCCATAACCAAGCTCCCCTTGATCGAACTACTCATTAACCAAGACCCTCTTGATTAGACTTCTCTTGACCAGGCTCCCCCTGATCAGAACTACCATTGTCATTGGCAAAGGCAATTATAGACTCTTTGCCAGAAAACCATCAATTACCTGCATTAAAGAAGCTCTTCACCGTTTACGACAATGCTTCTTCATGTGACCCTTTTTCCCACAATAATGGCAGTCGCCATTGAATCTCGTCTCACCAGAATTTTTGCCTCTCTTCTCCGTGACAAAGAGTTGTCCAGCGCCAGCGCTTGCACCTGAAGCTTTTCTCCTTGTTTCTTAATTAAACATGCTATCTTTAACAGCATCCATAGACAGTACGCCATTAGAAGCCGAATTGCTTACAGTTACGATGAAAGTTTCCCAACTATGTGGCAAGGATCCTAGCAACAAAAGTGCTAGCAGCTCTTCTTCAATATTCAAACCCATAGTGGCTACCTGATTGATCACGTTCTGAAAGTTGTTCAAGTGCTCGGTTACACTAACATCTTCCACATACTTCATGTTGACAAGCTCTTTGATAAGGAATGCTTTCTTGGCAGCGGTCTTCTTCTCAAAGAGGGATTCTAACTTCTTCCAAAGAGCTTGCGCATCAGTTTCTTTAGACACATGGTGATAAATGCTCTCATCCACCCATTGTCTAATCGTACCAATAGTTTTACGATTCATCTTGGTCCAATTGGCATCAGACATATTTTCTGGCTTGCTATTAATACCTTCAATTGGCTCATGGAGATCTTTACAATAAAGCATATCCTCCATTCTTGATTTTCACGTAACCCAGTTGGAGCGGGTGAGTTTCATCATAATTGAACCTTCCATTCTAAACGGATATCAGTCAAAATCAGGCTCTCATACCACTTGTAGAGAATATCGCGTTTAAGAATGGGAAAACAAGAACAAACTCCGAAAATCGAGAAACAAATAACCAAGATAAATAACACCAACAATTTACGTGGTTCGGCAATATGTGCCTACGTCCACGGGACAGCAACAACAATCTTTCACTATATCAATAATGAGTACAACTAATAATCTTGCCAAATCTCTAGAACTAGGACTTGACGAAAAACCTGAAAGAACAAGAACAAGAAATACTCTCTTTTCTTTTCTCTCACACTTATTGTTTTGCTCCTCCTATTCAAACCTAGTACAATAGCCCCTTTATATAGACATAATAAAGGTCTTCTTCAATAAGGATTATTAATTCTAATTGGAATCTAGTTAAGAATCCTTCTCCAATTGAGAAACCAACTCCAATTGGGTAAACAACTCCAACTGGGAAAACAACTCCAATTGGGAAAAACAATTTAATCCTCTAAGACTATTAATTCCTAATAGACTTAGGATAACTTAACATGGGCTGGAAAAAAACCCAACAAACCGCACCTTCTCCCCGTTGCCCACTTCAAACTTGCAGCACTCTAGGAACAAATGAAGACCAGATGAAATATCTTTCCAAGGACGACGACTTGAAACACGCAACGAAGGATTTGCATCCCACCCATGGATTCATATCATGGTTACGAAAAATTAAGAGTGTTCATTGGAATTGTAGTTTGTTGGAATAATAATTGTTTTCAGAACCACTAAAGTGGTAAATCCTTGGTGCATGTGAATTGGTAATTATACTAGGAAGATGCCTATAGTGAAAAGAAAGCTTGAAGCTTTAGCATCCAATGGTCTAGGAAAAACCAGAATTAACAAAATTGACAAACTGAGACCTACAAGCTGTCGTTATCACTTATCATGCGCGTGAGAGACGCCAACCGCATGATGCTCTCATAGTGCCTTTTACTGATTTCCTTTTGTTGTGTAAAAGAACAAAATAAATAAATAAAAGTCCAAAGGAAGAGCTCTTCAAGTGGTGTAACATTCTTAGTCAGCTACTTTTTTTAAACAGAGCATCCATTTAACAACAGAACTTGGCGTTTTCTAGTATGTCGTAGATGCACACACCGTAGTGTGGACTGTGGATTGCCCGAGTCACTGAATAATGTAAAAGTAAATCATTGTGCTTAACATATAAGAACAACTACGAAAACTTTATAAAAAATATAGAAGAAGACCAACTAAAACAATCTTTGTTCTTCTTCATTAGTTTTACAGTGAACTCGTTCAAAAAAAAAAAAAAGCAGTCAATAGAAACAATAAAAACCTTTTATGATACCCCAACCACCTCTCCAAATACTCAGTCCAATAAATTTTCAAGTGCTGATTCCTTACAAATTATAAGTCCTTCTTGATATAAATCGTGGTTTCACCTTATCTGCAACCCGCAATAAACTACATCTACAAGGTTACAATTAAGAAAATTGGAACTATCCTAAACTACATGGAGAAAATCATAATTGTCTCTTCTATTAATAAATTCCTCTTACTGAGGTGTGCTCAATATAAGACAACAGTGCCTAAGTTACTTTTGTTATGCTACTGACCTATGGTAGGCAGAACACTTAATGGTTTGAGCATTTGTTCTTCGGAGACTTTACAGCCAGTTTTCTTGTTTTTTTGGTTAATAATGATTGTGTTTTTGCGCAGGGATGGTTATAATGACTTCAATACATTCTACATGCAAGTAAGTAGCATATTTTCATTATTTTTGCTACCTAATAGTTTCATGTAAGCCTCTTCCACTGGAGTAGGTTTTGGGTTTAGAATTTCGTGACTATTTTCATTATTGTGCCTTAAAGAGTACTTCTGTTGTAAAAAATGCTTCTGTTAGGGACATATGTTAAGCGCCTTCTGTGCTGTAAACATCCAATTGTTGGATATATTTCAATGCTTGATATACTGAAGTGTTTGTATATTATCCTGTTGGGTTTTTTTTCCAGCCCATGTTAAGTTGTCCTAAGTCTATTGGGAATTAATAGTCTTAGGGTGCGTTTGTTTGCACTCGTTAGCCTTCACTAGACTAGACAGGATTAAAGATTAGTCCAGTACTGTGTTTGTTGCTGATAAGGATTAGCTTTAATGGTACTAGCTGGGATACGCGTCGACTAAAGGCCTCACTAGAAGTTCTTAGTGAGAGCCTCGCAAAACCACGGGATTGCTAAGACCTTCGTCTTCTCGCGTTTGTTCTTGCACTTCACATCCTTTTTCTCCCTTCTTCTATCTCTTTGCACCGACAACCCAGACTCGGATCGATGTCGGCACCACCCACTCCTCTTCGTCGAGGTGACAGAACACTCCTTGGGTGGTGGATCGATTAGAAAAGGGAAAGTTTATTTGATTATCACGATCGATTGATGGCTGGGGTCGACGACGGCGGCCCAAACGATGGGACCTTCGAAGGATGGGTTTGAAGACTGAGTTCGAAGAACGGCGACCCAAAGGCTGGGGTCGACCACCGCTGGACGAAGGTGACGAAGATGGATTTGTAGCGCCATCAATTGGATTTGTTGATTTGTGGTTGTGGCGATGACGTCGATCAATTTGGGGCGCAATACAGAACCTCAAATAGCGATGGACAAAAGGATTACAATGCAATTTTAATTCTGAGAAATTGTTTGGTTTTGGTTTGAATTGGGCAGGTAGAGAAAAGTGGATTTAGTTAATTTCGATTTTCCTTCTATAATGAATCTAGGTTGGTTAGTTTGTGATGTCATATTATCGAATTCTTTTGTTGTGATTGTTCAAATAGGTTTATTTTTCATTGATTTTCATTATCTTGCTTTTTAGTCTGACACTGCATCAAACGGTTCACTAACCTAGTCCAGCTTAGTCTAGTCTAAGCCAGTCCAGCTTAGTCTATGAAGCTAATCCAGTCTGAGATAGTCCGGTGCAACAAACGCACCCTTAGAGGATTAAGTTGTTTTCCCAGTTGGAGTTGTTTACCCAATTGGAGTTGGTTTCTCAATTGGAGAAGGATTCTTAACTAGATTCCAATTAGGATTAGTAATCCTTATTGAAGAAGACCTTTATTATGTCTATATAAAGGGGCTATTGTACTAGGTTTGAATTAGAGGAGCAAAACAATAAGTGTGTGAGAGAAAAGAAAAGAGTATTTCTTGTTCTTGTTCTTTCAGGTTTTTCGTCAAGTCCTAGTTCTAGAGATTTGGCAAGATTATTGGTTGTACTCATTATTGATATAGTGAAAGATTGTTGTTGCTGTCCCGTGGACGTAGGCACATATTGCCGAACCACGTAAATTGTTGGTGTTATTTATCTTGGTTATTTGTTTCTCGATTTCCGGAGTTTGTTCTTGTTTTCCCCATTCTTAAACGTGATATTCTCAACATATCCAACCTGAAAGTGGTTGGCACTTATAGATGCTTAAATGTCACTTATATGAGCATTTCTGTTTCTTTTGTAGGGTAGTTTTTGGGCTATACTTGGGCCGTATTGTACTTCTTAATTGGTTATTGGGTGAGGATGAAGGTATAAGATACAGAAAAGGGAAGGAGATTCCTTTAATGAAAATGTAATTAGAACAAATAATTTGATCAACAACAGAAGCAGACTGACGTATAGAAGACAAAATTTCTTGCTTTAAAATACATTGATGTTTTATATATGGCTGGTTCAGACTGCTGAGAGTTGTCCTCATGGCATAAATATTTTTGTCTCCCACTTTTGGTACCTGAAATTTGACCCATTTATGAATTCAGTGCGTGAAGATTAATTTGTCCCATTTAGTGGTTATCTAACTTTTTTTTGTTTCTAACAAGTACCAGTTCAAACTTTAAATAGGAATGGTTAACATATCTCAGGGGTAATATGTACTGTCCTCCTTATTATCATCGAGGGCACATTTGATGAAAAATAAGTACCAATGACCAAATTTCATTGTACGGAAGTTTGATTTGATACTTGTTGGATGCAAAAACATAACTTTAGGATTATAATTTTTGTTCAAGACTTGGCCTTGAATTGAGGCCAAAAGTGGAGAAAGCCCTTTGTATATAGGTTATAGATTCTATTATAAAATAAAAGGAAATAGGGAACAAAATCTGAGTGGTGAGCATTTTGTCTTTATAAATGCCCTTTGTTCTCCTCACTCATGTTGGCCGTGTTTGCACTAAGAAAATACATTAAATTTGTAAACAAGACTTTCATGGAAATAAGCCCCGAAGCCCCATCTAAAGATGATGGAAATCTAACATTATAGGTTGATTGTCTTGATTGCAAAGAATAATGTCATATTAATCTCTGTGTTGTTATAACTTGTAAGATGAGAATGAATTTTTACATGGGCACATCAATGAAAAACAATTACTGTTTTTTCCTGAAACATTCAAGGTTTCAGTGGCATTTCTACCTGAGTTCTTTAGGGTATAACCTTTTCTTCTCAATTAATTTAATTTAATTTTACTTTTGTTAATTTTTTATTCATAACAAACTAGCGTATTTCCAACCCATGTGAGTTGAGAGGAATTTCTGCGGTCCTTTAGATGAAAGTAGGGGGAAATACTTGTTCTTAGAAAAACAAAATCATAGGTGTAAAGTTTGTTTACCTATGGTAATGGTCTTAATGGTTTACACTGTGTTACTGATAAATCTATATACATTCCATTCATGGCATACATGTACCTTTAGAATCTGGGAGAGTTGAGATGCGAATATGGTGTTGCATTGGCATAGGATTTATGGATCTGTTTTTTTACTATTTTGTGTTGAGAATATTGCGTTTAAGAATGGGGAAAACAAGAACAAACTCCGGAAATCGAGAAACAAATAACCAAAATAAATAACACCAACAATTTACGTGGTTCGGCAATATGTGCCTATGTCCACGGGACAACAACAACAATCTTTCACTATATCAATAATGAGTACAACCAATAATCTTGCCAAATCTCTAGAACTAGGACTTGACGAAACCTGAAAGAACAAGAACAAGAAATACACTATCTCTTTTCTTTTCTCTCGCACACACTTTACAATATTCTCTCACTCTAATCTCTTGAGTGGTATACAATTTATTGTTTTGCTCCTCCAATTCAAACCTAGTACAATAGCCCCTTTATATAGACATAATAAAGGTCTTCTTCAATAAGGATTACTAATCCTAATTGGAATCTAGTTAAGAATCCTTCTCCAATTGAGAAACCAACTCCAATTGGGTAAACAACTCCAACTGGGAAAATAACTCCAATTGGGAAAAACAATTTAATCCTCTAAGACTATTAATTCCCAATAGACTTAGGACAACTTAACATGGGCTGGAAAAAAACCCAACAATCTCCCCCTCCAGACCATGAGGAAGGTATACCAAAAAAAAATAGGATTGCTCTTTGACCAAACTCCCATTGATCTTACTACTCATTAACCAAGACCCTCTTGATTAGACTTCTCTTGACCAGGCTCCCCCTGATCAGAACTACCATCGTCATTGGCAAAGGCAATTATAGACTTCTTTGCCAGAAAACATCGCTTATCTTCATCTTGGTCTAATCAACATCAAACATGCTTGCTGGCTTGCTCTTAACACCTTCAGTAAAACATGTCCTCCTCTTGATTTCCACATAACCCAATTAAAGTGGGTTGCACCCTCCATTCTAAACGGATATCAGCCAAACCTGGCTCTGATACCACTTGTTGAGAATATCGCGTTTAAGAATGGGGAAAACAAGAACAAACTCCGAAAATCGAGAAACAAATAACCAAAATAAATAACACCAACAATTTACGTGGTTCGGCAATATGTGCCTATGTCCACGGGACAGCAACAACAATCTTTCACTATATCAATAATGAGTACAACCAATAATCTTGCCAAATCTCTAGAACTAGGACTTGACGAAACCTGAAAGAACAAGAACAAGAAATACACTATCTCTTTTCTTTTCTCTCGCACACACTTTACAATATTCTCTCACTCTAATCCCTTGAGTGGTATACAATTTATTGTTTTGCTCCTCCAATTCAAACCTAGTACAATAGCCCCTTTATATAGACATAATAAAGGTCTTCTTCAATAAGGATTACTAATCCTAATTGGAATCTAGTTAAGAATCCTTCTCCAATTGAGAAACCAACTCCAATTGGGTAAACAACTCCAACTGGGAAAATAACTCCAATTGGGAAAAACAATTTAATCCTCTAAGACTATTAATTCCCAATAGACTTAGGACAACTTAACATGGGCTGGAAAAAAACCCAACATTTTGCATATGGAATAATATATGTTTGCAGTCCTTTACGACATGACTGTCATTGTTAATTATGTTATGCAATGACTTGGCATTGTTGGTTGATACTTGATAGCAGTGCATCTTTTGCTGATATAGTAGCTTTAGCCTAACATTTCACATTTATATTTATTAGTTGTTTTTGTTATAGGCTGCATCTGGTACTAAAGGTGGTTCCAGTGGATCTCCTGTGATTGATTGGCTAGGCAGGGCAGTGGCCTTGAATGCTGGTAGCAAGTCATCAAGTGCTTCAGCTTTTTTCTTACCATTAGAACGAGTAAGTGCATTTTATGTATCTTCTGTATCTTTATTAATTATGCATGGGGATTTAATATTTAATATTCCACAATTATGATTTATATATAACATGGACTTATTCAAACGGCAGGTTGTGAGGGCATTGAACTATCTCCAGAAAGGCAGAGATTCCTTTGTCAATAAATGGGAGGCAGTCTCTATACCTCGTGGTACGCTTCAGGTTTGTGTTTGAATTATCCTTAAAGGGAATCACTTCAATTAAACCGTTTCCCAATTCTTTTAACTTCATGTTCAGAAGGGTATTGCTATCTTGGTGGGCAGTTGACTCAGTTTCCCCCAGTGTTAGGTTTTTTTTTTAATTTTTTTGAAACTAGTGTCTCCGGATCTTTGACCCGACTAATCACTAGGCCCCCCCGCCTGACCCCACAACATTTGGGAAGCAAGAAACTCTAGCAATTGCTAGGTGGGTACCTTGAGAGGTGTTGAACCCCAGACGTCTTGGTAGCAAACCAAGGGCCTGACCATTAGACTAAACACTCTTAGGTCCCCCAGTGTTAGTTTTACCTTTGAGGTTGAAATTGGTTGCAGTTGCAATGGATCATGGTGTTTTTTACAACTTAAAATTTACGCATATATGTTTAGATGAAACATTGAAAACATTTTTTGGTTGAGGGTAGGAGAAATAAAACCATAATATAAAAGAAATTCTTGGTTTTTGGACCTGATTGATTTTATTCTTGGAAACATTACAAAGATTTCATGGTGTTCAGAGTTGTACGATGTTTGAGTAATTATTATTGTGACACAGCATATATAATTTATAATGCAGGTGACATTTGTCCATAAAGGGTTTGATGAGACACGGCGGCTTGGTCTTCAAAGTGAAACAGAGCAGGTCTTTTTTTTTTTCTCTCTTTTTCATCTTATTTCCCCATACTTCATTATTTGCATGAAAAGTAGGGTGCCTCAAGTAACCTGTGCTTTTGATTTGTTCAGTTAGTTCGTCATGCATCTCCTGAGGGTGAAACTGGGATGCTGGTTGTTGATTCTGTGGTGAGTATTCTTGCATACATTGAAATTGTGTTAAGTTCTTCTTTCTTGGTCATCTAATATTTACTCCTAGGATTCTTATGAGGCTGGACTTGTTTCAGGTTCCAGGTGGTCCGGCGTACAAGTGTTTGGAGCCAGGTGATGTTCTTGTTTGCATGAATGGGAAAGTAAGTTATACTTTTCGTCTCATTTAATTTTGTATTTATTGAAGAGACTTTGATGACATGCAAATTCATTGCTTTATTTGGGGGATGTGATATTCACACACCCCATTTTACTTTTCACACACCCTTCTAATTTTCGACCGTCGGATCGGATGAATTGAAGAAAATCAACAAATAGAAATTAACAAGGGGTGTGTAAGAAGTAAAATGGGGTGTGTGGATAGCACACCCCTTATTTGGTATTGTTGTTTTATAAATATGACCACTATTTTGTTTGCAAATGTCCGGATAAAATTATAAGGTTACTTTTTCTCACTGGCCACCATCTATATGGGGTCATCAATCTGGATCAAATTATAAGCTTTATGCAATCTTATTGTTGAGTTTTGTGATGCCATTAACTTGATATTAGCTTCGTATTATGGAGGGTAGCTACAGTAACTCATTATGAATGTTTTTCTACTTTTGCAAACGCATCTTCCAGATTGGATAAATAATCAAGGATCATTTTTTATGGTCCATATTGTTCATTTTAGATGACTTATGTTAGAATTTAACTCTTTATCTATAATCTCTTATATATATAAAACTGTGAAGCTTTCATAATCTCAAAATTGCCCTTCTTCCATTAGGATTTCAAAGAAAAAATAAATTCACAAAAAATAAAAAAAACCACTCACGTAAACTATAATAACTAAATTAAGTAAATTTGAAGTAAAAAAAAAACAGAAAGACAAAACAATAAATACTATATTATCAGACAAAAATAAATAGTACGCTTGTGGCAATAGGTAGTTTGTCTGTAAATGCTATTCCAAAGTAGTTACTTTTAGGCTCCATTTGATTGTGGGAAAGGAAACCTCAAATGTTTTTCATGCACACAAGTCAGTAGCTCGACAATTGAATCTAACGTATTGAATTGTTGTGCAGGTACTTACCCAATTCCTAAAATTGGAGACTTTACTTGATGACAGTGTCAATCAAAAGATTGAATTACAGATTGAAAGGGGTGGCACACAATTAACTGTTAACTTGACGGTGAGAGTTTTTCTTGTTTGGTTTTTGTGTTTTGCTACAGAAAAGTCTCGTATATATGTCTGGAAAATTTAGCGCAGTGGCAATCAACTGGTGCACTGCTTAATCGGGGCGCTGCAAGCTTTACTCTTATCTTTTTACTTTTATTTTTAACATTAATTTTTATCCAATGTTGGCACCCTTCTGGAAGATTAAGAAAAGTTAATGCAGTATTATGAATCAAGAGTGTTTGGACTTGTTACTTGTAATTTACGTCTTTTCTTGACTGTATAATGCTCTACTTGTTTTTTCATGGGATTATGAATTTGTTTTTTAATAATATTTTAAGAAAAGGAGAAAGAAAATGAGAGATGCCCATCTGAACCAGAAATTAAAAAGAACTGCCACTACACACTTTCAAACAAGGTTTTCACTAATTTTTCCTATTCTTTGTTTAGTTCTTGGAAGCACAAATTATTTTCCTTATAAATGAGAAGATGAGATTTCATTTCTTAGGAGAAACCAAATGTTGTAGAAGATATTTGCACACACTAACATGCCATCTTTGTCTCTCTTTTTGTGCATCGGCCAATTGAAGTCAGCTGGTTGAGATCATTTAAGTGCTTAGGTGGATCTGGTTTTACCTTATTTAATTTTATATGTTCATGTCCGTGGTATGTTTAGAAGATGCATCGGTGAATGTAAATGTTTCAGTGCACATGATTTTAAGTTGCGGTGTTTTTCTACTTCACTTTGTGTTTCTGAGAATGCTTCAGTGTATATGTGTCTGTGTTCCTAAGGTTCCTCGTAATATGAATGGTATATGTGTGCATTTGTGTTTTGTTTTTTTTTTTTATCAACAATTCCTGTCCATGAGATTTGAACGGTTAGGACACCATTGGCAAATGGTATCGGTTTGTGTGGGTAATTTAACTAGGAGTTGGGACTTATGGAACCTCAGTATAACATGAGGGGCATCTTTAATGGACTGAAAACAGGGTAGAGAAAAGGAAAGGAGAGGAAAACAAATAACAGTGAATTTATTGAAATGGTTGAATCGCACATGTAGAGGTGTTTTCTCTGATAATATTTTATGTCACAAGTCACTTTCACTGCGTTAGCCTTTGTCTGAAAATATTTAGATATAGTTGCTTGCATTAATATTAGCTTGGTAAATTGAATCTTTTGTTTTTTGTTCTGAAATTGTCCCTGCCCATTCCTCATTATGCATTGTGATGAAAGAGAGACTAATGCCTTTATCACGATGCATAATTAAGTTATTTTTTCACTGGGTTAGGTATGAATTTATTGAGGTCTTTACTTCGTAATTTATTCAACTGTGTTATATGTTATATACCTGGATGCAATTTGGTGGTATTCCTTTAGTTATCCAACTGTGTTGTATACCTGGTTGCAGATTGGTGGTATTCCTTTAGTTTGTAGCATTGTTTCATTAAGGTGCCATCAGTAAATTTGTTATCCTATTTATTTCAGGTGCAAGATTTACACTCAATAACCCCTAATTACTTCTTGGAAGTAAGTGGTGGAGTGATACAACCTCTCTCGTACCAACAGGTTGGTTGATTTTGCTGTTTGTACTTGGTATTTGAGAGTGATCTTACAAGTTGTTGCTGGGCTGTTGTCCTCATATAGAAGTCTGCATTTGCTTGAACTAACCAAGTCAAGTGCATTTCTTTTGCATATTGCATGTGTAGCTTGTGGTATACTCTCTCTCTCTCTCTCTCTCTCTCTCTCTCTCTCTCTCTCTCTCTCTCTATATATATATATATATATATATATATATATATATTCTATTTTGAGAGCTGATTAAAGAGTGCATAAAGACGCCTTTTTTGAATTATGTTGACCCTGCCTACTGAAATAATGTTTCCTCATTGTCCATTTACCATGGCTTTGGCTTATTATCTTGATTTGTCTGATTTGTATTCTGTTTGAACCTTTTACTTTATGTTATGACATTACTCTGCTTTTCATACAGGCTAGAAATTTTCGTTTCCCTTGTGGCCTTGTATATGTGACAGAACCAGGGTACGTTCTCTTGATCTTGTGCAATATGTTTTGCTTCCTTTTATTACTCAAATTAAAGAACTATGGTGTCAGCTTTTTTTTTCTTTTTTCTTTTTTTTCTTTTGAGAAAAAAAAAGATGGCAAATTTATTAAAACAATAACATGAATTCCAAAATAGTGGATGAGAATCCACCATCTAGCAAAACTAGCTAAGACCTCTCAAGTAGATCTATATGAGAAAGGGAATAAATTTTTCTGATGATATCAATAATTCCATCCTGGTTGTGATAAGAACACTGCTCTTAGTTTTGATTTTAAGAAGTGTTTTAATTCAGATATTTATTGAAGGGTGAATTTGAAAAGTATTATAGGTCATGGGTCTCTCTCTTTATAGGTCTTATTTAGTTTTTGAACTACACCTATTGACAAAATTGATCTGCAATTTTTTTGAGTAACATTTGATCTGCAAATTTAATTTGTTACAGATATATGCTCCTTAGAGCTGGAGTTCCTCGCCATGCTATCATTAAGAAATTTGCTGGTGAGGAAATATCACAACTTGAGGATCTAATCTCAGTTCTATGCAAGCTATCTCGAGGTGCTCGAGTGCCATTAGAGTATATAAGCTACATGGATCGTCATCGAAGGAAGGTAATACTTTGATTTAGTAATACTGTATTCCACCAATTATTGGCATGAAAATAGTTGCACATGCTGGTTTGGTCGATTCATCTTTAAGATTGCACAAAGGAGTAAGAAATAAACTTCTGATTTCTGAACCATAGGGTCCCACCAGTTGGCTTTTCTAATGAAACCCAGCAAATGCTTGTAATGAGCTGCCCCATTAGATACATTAGAGAAATTAGCTAAGTGAACTGTTTTTATCTTTTCTTAGTTGGTTCTCATCTGTTGATTGTTGTGGTGGCTGCAGTCAGTCCTGGTCACAGTTGATCGCCATGAATGGTATGCGCCTCCACAGATATACACTCGTGATGATTGTACTGGTCTTTGGACTGCTAAGCCTGTGTTTCAACATGATGGTAATCTACAATCATCTGGTATCAATGAACTCGGAGATACAGGAAGCCAAGCAGTTCCACTAAGTAGCGAAGTCACTTCCCTGGTAGACATGCAGCATAATAGCCACGAGCAATTGACTGATGGTGTCACCAGTATGGAAACCAGTTATGACCACGTATCTGAAGGAGCACATTTTAGGGATGAACTTGATGTTGAAACAAAGAAAAGGCGAGTGAAGGAGGGTTTTCCTTCTGATGGAAATGTTGTTGCTGACTGTTCTTTTCCTGAAGCAAATGACAGTAAGCTGGATGATCCAAATACTATGGAGAATGCTGTTCTGAGAGACTTTGAAGGTGCAAATGTAGCAACTGCTAATGCTTCATTAGCTGAACGTGTTATAGAGCCGACTCTTGTTATGCTTGAGGTAACTATCTCAGAGATATATTAAGTTCTGTATGTGTTTCTCGACAGTCTCTTTCCTAACACTAAAATCTTTGTTAGAAAGGAAACTGTCATTATTCTTTTTATTGGCAGCATGTTCTCTCTCTCTCTCTCTCTCTCTCTCTCTCTCTCTCTCATGCGCGCGCGCACGTGAACACATACACGCGCGCGCACGCGTACATACGAGCACGCATGCCCACAGGCTTTTACACACACACGGAATTTCACTTGGTCACAATTTTTTCAAAGGAAAAACCCAACACTAGGTGGTTTGCAGCCTATGACTACAAATTCTTTTTGTGCCATTTTATTGTGATACTGTCAGGATAGGTATGCTGTTTTTGTTTGCAGGCTACCAGCTGGTTTTGTGGATTTCTTTATTTATTTTGTAGTGGATAGCTTGTTTACTGTGTGTTTGTACTTGGGGATTTTTGTTGTCTCAGTTAGTAGTGTCACTCTGTCAGTATATTTACAGTCATGGGTGTTTTGTTAAGTATTTTGTATTGATGGTTTAAATTTTTTATCACCAAAAAATTCTTGCTACAGATTTGTATGACAATCTTGTGAATCTTAAGAGTATGCTCTCATATGGTTACAGGTTCATGTGCCACCTTCATGTATGCTCGATGGTGTACATTCACAACATTTTTTCGGGACTGGTGTCATCATCTATCATTCTGAAAACATGGGGTTGGTTGCTGTTGACAAGAACACAGTTGCAATAGCTGCTTCTGATGTGATGCTTTCATTTGCTGCTTTTCCAATTGAAATTCCTGGCGAGGTAGTTCTATAGAATGTCAACAGATGTAAATAATGATGCCCTTGAAATTTACCTAAACTGCTTATTTTAAATTTCAGGTGGTTTTTCTCCACCCTGTTCACAATTATGCTCTCATTTCGTATGATCCCTTGGCCCTGGGAGCTGTTGGTTCCTCTGCTGTTCGTGCTGCTGAACTACTTCCCGGTAGGGCTGGCTTTTCACCGTATTTCTCTAATTTTACCTTTCAGTTTATGTGCATAGTGTGTATGTGTGTATTAGTATACTATACAATGATATTATTGCTTTATTTTATTAAAATGATTTGTTACTTGTTTATTTCTAATCCATTTTCCAGGATTAGGTTTGTAAATTTGATATTGCATCTACTTAAACAAAAGGTACTGATTAAGGATATTAGTTAAATGTTTTTTTTTTTAATTTTTTTATATTTTAATTTTAGACATTTATAATTGTTCAAGTCAAACTGGAACTCAATTCTTTTAAAGCATTTGTTAAAGCACTTTTATTTTACTTTTTGTTTGTGTTTCAGCTTGTTTATTTGTTGTCAAGGTATTATCCTATTGTTAGGATATGATAGAAATAGTTAGCTTAAGTACTAACAGAATCAGTTTTTGAAAACAGTTGTCAAGCAACAAAAAACTTAGCATGTTATTATAAAGGGATGATAATGGTTGATGGAGTCTCAGTCAGTTGAAGCCTTGGTAGTTTGAGTAATTTCTGAATATCTAGAATTTTGACTTTATATAATGAAATATCTTTAATATTTAAACCTTTGATAGTTTGAGTAATTTATGTTGTCGTAGAATTTCGGTAGTAAGAAGAGGGGAGCAGTTTAGGGAAGATGTGCCATGATGGCAATTTTTTGGATATTATGGGTAGAGTGCAACAGGAGGGTTTTTGAGATGTCAGTGGAGGAGCTGGATCATTTATGCTGGAAGAGGGTTTATTTTTGGGCTTCTTTGTAGGATCTACCGCTTCAAAGTTAGAGAATTGTATTTTTTTTTTAATTGTTATTTTCTCAGATTGGACAGTAGTAGTTTGGTTATTTTTAGGCTTCTCTGGTTTTGTTGTATTATATTTAGTTTACAGCTAGCTCGTGTAAAAATTTATATTCAGTTGCGGACTCCTCCACTATTGTGGTACTTTCGCTTCTTAATTATGTTTCTTTTTCCTATGGAAAGAAAACAATTTTGTGGTTCGTCTCTTTTGCATCTCTTGTTGGGATCTACTCCATTGTCTTTGGACAAATTTACTGATAAAATTATTCTCTGAGACAGAGCCTGCATTGCGTCGGGGGGATTCTGTGTATCTTGTGGGGTTAAGTAGAAGCCTACAAGCAACATCTAGAAAGTCCATTGTAACTAACCCATGTGCTGCATTAAATATTGGATCTGCTGATTGTCCACGGTACAGAGCAACCAATATGGAAGTCATTGAGCTTGATACTGGTAACTGAAATTCTTATTGCTTAAACTAGATCTTGATTTCGCTGTGCTGATTTTGATTCACTTTTTGTTTTTAATGCTGCGCTCTGTTCAGATTTTGGCAGTACATTTTCTGGTGTACTAACTGATGAGTATGGAAGGGTTCAAGCCATCTGGGGTAGCTTTTCAACTCAGGTTTCCATCTTTCCCCTCAGCAAAAGGAAAAGAAAAAGAAAAATAAAAAAATTCAGGTATTTACTAACATCTGTTAATTTTATTTTCATTGTTGATTTGTATTTGCAGCTAAAATTTGGTGGCAGTAGCTCCGAAGATCATCAGTTTGTTAGAGGTCTCCCTATTTATTCAATCAGTCAAGTCCTAGAAAAAATTATTTCTGGTGCTCAAGGCCCTCCTCTTCTCATAAATCGTGTCAAAAGGCCAATGCCTCTTGTGAGAATTTTAGAGGTTGAACTATATCCTACATTGCTTTCAAAAGCCCGAAGCTTTGGACTGAGTGATGATTGGGTTCAAGTACGTCTTCTTCCTGATACTAAATATTTCTTCTGACTATGTCTTTGTTTTGTATCTTTCTTTCATGTCAACTTTGAAAGAATTAGATGTTTTTGGTATGACGTTGCTTAAAGGTAACTAGTAATCCCTCATGGTGTATATAATTATAAAAAAACACTTTTAAGGTTGGGGTTGGAGGAAAAAACCCAACTATGAATTTATAATGTTTATATGACACAATTAGTGATACAAAATCTGTTTGAAATTTTGTATCACAATAAAATCAAAGTAAGAAGCCTCTGTTTTAACCTTTATTTCTTAAGAGAGCATCATATAAATAATAAAATTCTGGAGATCACACTACCACTTAACAAAATCTTCTCTTGATGATGTCCCTACTTCTGCCAACATGAGCGTAACTGGATAGTTGTGGCCATCCAAGCTGTTAGGCCTTTTATTGTAACCCAGGTTAGGGGAGTTTGAATTGAACTGAAC
Source organism: Crataegus laevigata (assembly GCA_963580275.1). Lineage (NCBI taxonomy): Eukaryota > Viridiplantae > Streptophyta > Magnoliopsida > Rosales > Rosaceae > Crataegus > Crataegus laevigata. Next base: position 36,563,268 of record OY756945.1, read on the forward strand.
TGAAACTCGACATTGATTTAATCATTGTCCTGTCTCCTGCTAGGGGGTCTTTTTCATCAGTATTTGGGCTTTGTTGATCATCTTTGAATCTCTTAATGCCATCTTGGCCTAGTTGATTGTGAGAAAAACTGGATTGGTTTTATTAAGCTCCCACTGTTATTTGGTGTACTTGGATGGAGAGGAGCATTCCTATCTTTTTCAGGTTGGAACATTCAATGCTAAAGATCCACCCTTACCTCTTGTTCCGCTTTTAGGAGTTATGTTTTATGTTTCTGGGCTGTGCCCCAATGGCACTTAATTTAGGGCGGTGCTATACACACACCCATTTTTACCTCCCACACACCCCTATTAGTTTTTGTCATTTGATCTTTAATTCCTTTGATCTGACGGCGGGAAATGAAGAGGAGTGTGGGGAAGGTAAAAAGAGGTGTGTATAGCACCACCCTTAATTTATTTTGAATAAACAAGAGAAACTGCAAGGGCTAAATATAACTGTCCCTTATTCTCCACATGGGGTAGCAATGTACAAGTTTTGACTATTATTCTGAACCTCTTTTGGCCTTTTGATATCCTTTGCTCTCTTGGTTTTACTGTTAAACTCAGAAGCCTTGTTTCTGATCCTTGATCTCGATTGTGCATTTTTTTGTTTATTGATTTTGGAGTTGGATAATAGTTCCCTAAACTGATATGTGTGTGGAAAATTATCATTAGATTGTGATTATTGTTCTTGTTTTAGGCTCTTGTTAAGAAAGATCCGATTAGACGACAAGTTTTACGTGTCAAAGGATGTTTAGCTGGATCTAAAGCCGAAAATCTGTTAGAACAAGGAGACATGGTTTTGGCGATCAATAAGGAGCCAGTTACATGTTTCAGCGATGTCGAAAATGTCTGCCAAGCACTAGATAAAAGTGAAAACAATGATGGCCAGCTTGACATGACCATTTTTCGCCAGGTAAAGAGAATTTGTTTTTTAGATCCCATTTCCAGTCATTTTAAAATCTTTAATCTTTCAGTTAGGAAAGTGATAGTATTTTGTCTTGGTCTGGCTGTTTCCTTGATTATTACTGTTTGGACCTTTTACTTTTGTTTTAATGCTTGATTTAGGGGCAACGTCTTTTAAATTACGCTTCTCTAAAGTCTCATCTCTATTGTTTTCCAGGGACGTGAAATCAATCTTCTTGTGGGAACGGATGTTAGGGATGGAAGTGGTACTACTCGTGTAATAAATTGGTGTGGATGTATCGTTCAGGATCCTCATCCAGCAGTGCGTGCTCTTGGGTTTCTTCCAGATGAAGGTCATGGCGTATATGTTGCAAGGTAGGAATTCCTGTGTGTGAAATTCGAATGCTTGATTTAGGTGAAAGGTGATTACACTGGTGTTTAAGTTAGTGTGTATCTATGAATGCCTGGTGGACAGACACTCCTTTGATACTAATTTTACAGTTTCCACGTGTCAAAAGAAAGTTCATTCGTCATCTCAGCACTTGTGTAGACTAGTGTCATGCATATTGCACTTGTGTTGTCTCTTAATAATTGCTTGCACTTTATGTTTTATAAACTTTTCAGTGATGTGACCTTCCATGTCCTACAGTTGGATTCTCTTAATATGGTGATGACTTGCCAAATTTGTCAGGTGGTGTCATGGTAGTCCGGTGCATAGATATGGTCTATATGCTCTTCAGTGGATAGTTGAAGTTAATGGAAAAAAGACACCTGATTTAGATGCTTTCGTGAATGTAACAAAGGTACGTACACTTGACTTCATATTTTATACGTGTTGGTGCGATGCATTGCTGAGATTTGCACGACATATAGCTCCTGATAGCTTTTCTGTTTCCCCTATGTTTTTCGTGTTTTATAGATTGAGTTGCTTATGATATCTTTGCATTTTTGTGTATTTTCTAATTTTTGTAATTTTGAAAAATATGTGATCAGGAATTGGAACACGGACAGTTTGTTCGCGTGAGGACAGTCCATCTAAATGGGAAGCCGAGAGTTCTAACATTGAAACAAGACTTGCACTACTGGCCCGCGTGGGAACTTAGATTTGATCCTGATTCTGCCATCTGGCGACGAAAGACGATAAAGGCGCTAGATTATACTAGTATATAAACAAAGCGCGTTCATCTCGCAACGCCTCGGAAGCAGGCGGTAAACGCTTAGAAAGGCCGAAGTCCCTCGTGACAAGTTGGGGCTTCGGCCCGTCATACATGGAGTCATATTCAGGCTGGCAGCTATCTGCATTGTGCATTGAATCATTATTCTTAGGGGTTCATTATGTTATATATTCTGGAACCATATATCTTATCTCTAGATGCGATGGGAGTTGTTAGATGAAGAAAATAAAAATAAAAAAAAATAAATAAACATTTAAAAGTTGATATTTTAAATTATTGTAGAAAATGTGTTATGGTTATTTAGTTAATGTAGGAATGTATTTCCAGCTTCTTTTATGATACTAATGTCCTGTGGTGACCAACCACGTACAAGACAACTGTGATGTATCAGATTAAAGTAGTAGCTTGTATTATTCCAACATTGGAGTTCTCTTTTTTGACATATATATGTATTGAGCGCTTATGTTTTGGTGTCTAAACTCATTATTCTAATTAAAAAATCAAATTTTCTTCATACTCAAGTTTACAACTGATATTACTATCGCAAATTAAATTAAATATGTAAATTTATCTTTAACCAAAAATTAATTTATCAGCAACGGTGCTGACCACCACCTATATACATGTACATGTACTCCCAAATGCAAAATTCACAAATGCTGTTTGTTGTGTTTAATTCACGAAGGTGAAGAAATTGTTAGCTAGTCCCTGACAAGATCATGCATTCCAAAATACACAAGACGATATATTTGTGCTTAAATTCTCGTAACAGCTCGAGTCCATGATAAGGACCATGCACTTCCAAATGCAAAAACCTCCGGCATACGTATAGGCACTTGGTGCTACAAAAAAAGAAAAGAAAAGAACATATATAACAGAAGCTGACTGGCACTCGGCACTCGACGGCTGTGAAGCTTTTCTCCTACCCCGGTATCATGTGTCCGTCGTGAATCCGGTATAGGTATCCTTGTCCAATTGGATATAGGTTTGCTTTTTCAGGTTTCCTTGTGCGAGTCGAATTTAGATTTCCATCTGCTTCTTCTCTTCTTCTATGAAACGGGTTTACCACTACGTGACGTCTCTGTATTGTGACGAGACACAATGTATTATTGAACAGAGGACACTTTATGCGCTCTACTCCTCCCTTGGCAGCATAAATTGGGAGCCTAGTTTAATAATCTCTTCCACATAACGACGTCTTCTTCTTCTTCCACATAACGACGTCTTCTTCTTCTTCCCCACTCACTCACTGGTGTCAGTCTGCCGTCTCCCGCCGTGCTTTGCAATGTCTTCCCCAACTGCAGAGGCAGATATGATCAAGAAAAAGAAGAAGGACGCAAAGGTTGGTTCGCTGTTGCTTCTTTTAAATTTGCATTTGGCTGAGGACTTCTTTATATAATAGTTTACATTAAACTACGAGGAGGGATAATGTTCTTAACCAACTGAGTTACACAAGTCACTTGAATTTTGAGTAAATTATTTTTGCTTACTGGACAAACAAATAAAGCAAGTTAATTTATTATGTTTTTGGCATTTGGGCAGGCAAAAGAGAAAGAACTGAAAAGGCAAAAAGCTTTACAGAAACCTATCAAGCTGCAGGTAATGGTTTGCTATACTCGTCTTTGCCGATCCTCGGAAAGTTGAGAACTTTAGACATTTAAGATAGCTAGGTTCCTAATTCAAGCATCTGTAACTTAATACACACACACTCATGCTCTAAAACTTCACATTAAAAAATATTCGAATTTCCAAAACCCCCATTGATAAAATATATTGAAAAAATATTTGATTATCAATGCAGTGATGAAAAGCTAAGGCTTTATTCATTCTTTCTGTTACTTTTAAAATCATCAGGAGCAACAAGCATGTGCTTCTACTTTGAAGACGAGTAAAACGAAGAATGCAAGGCTTTTGCCTGACTTTAAGATGTTATAGCATACACTACTTAGAGACAAAATTTTCTTGTACTTGGTAAAGCCTGGGGTTAAAGAAGTTTTGTGGAAATAAAAATACACTGTTGTGATGAGATTCCAATGTTACATGACTATTTTTGTTAGCTTGTCAGTGTGTTCCAGTAGGTGTTTTAGTTTTGTGTCTTAAAACTTAAAGACTTTTGCTTGTTTGCTGAAGGTATATACGTTTTGATTGTGTGGATATCTTCCTGTGATGATTTTCATTTTATGTTTTGATTACTGAAGTGACAGGTGGACTTTTATTGGTCCGCAGGTATATTTGCATCCAATGATTCGTGATGGCCATGGACGTAAAATGTCAAAATCCTTGGGGAATGTCATTGATCCACTTGATGTAATAAATGGTATTGACCTTGAAGGTCTACGGAAGAAGCTTTTAGAGGGAAATTTGGATGCCAAGGAAGCTTTTAGAGGGAAATTTGCCGATCCTCAGAAGAAGGGCTAAAGAAGGACTTTCCTGCTGGAATTTGGGAATGTGGTGCAGACGCTCTCCGTTTTTCTCTCGTGTCTTATACTGGTCAGGTTTAGACTTCTGTCTTACTATACCATTCATGTAATTATTTTCTCGCATGTCTTATACTGGTCAGGTTTAGACTTGATCTAATAATCTTTTTATTGTTTTGTCCTTTCAGCATGATAAGATTAATTTGGACATAAATTGTGATCTAATAATCTTTTTATTATTTTCTCGCATGTCTTATACTGGTCAGGTTGAGAGCTATAATTGCTGGTGTAATAAATTGTGGAATGCAGTGCGTTTTTCTCTAAGCATACTTGGGGAGGATTATGTTCCACCCTCAAGTGTAAATCCAGATTTGCTTCCATTTAGTTGCCAGTGGATAGTCTCGGTACTGAATAAATCCATATCCAAGATTATTTTGTCTCTGGAATCCTATGAATTATCAGATGCGGCCACTGCTGTGCATGCTTGGTGGCAATACCAATTGTGCGATGTTTTTCTTGAAACTCTCAAGCCTTACTTTTTTGTTAACGATCCAAAGTTTGCATCTGAAAGGGGTTTTGCACGGGATATGCTATGGTTATGTGTTGAACATGGGTTACGATTGCTTCATCATTTTATGCCATTTGTCACAGAAGAACTGTGGCAGTAGTTTAGAAATGGTGGTTTTATTTATTTATTTTTTATTTGTTAATATGACCTTGTAACTTGGAAGAAGGTTGCTGATACCTTGTTTGCTGTTGATCTGAACTTGGTTTGTGTACTAACTGCCTTTTTATCATGTTATTCTTCCAGTGCTGGACAAATGAAAGGGTGGAGTCTGAGATGAACCTTGTAGAGACAGTTGTGAAATCTCTCCGTTCACTTGCAAAAGAAAGTCGTGAAAGGTATATCTTGAAAGTGCAGTGCAACGTCTATCTTGTTTCTTAAAAATCTCTGAATTTTGATATGTGATATCTTCAGTTGGACTTCTCATTCTCTTTCCACTTCTTATACGCGACCAGGTCATGTGATGTGTCGAAACAATTTGGATTGGAAGATAATCTGCGGCCGTCAACTGGAGATTGAAGCTCTTGCCCATTTGTCTTCTTTGACGGTAAATGATACATTTTTCTTCAAGAAAATCTGCTCTATCATGTATCTTTTGTTTTGGTCGAACCTATCAACCTTCTTCTTTGACGACAGTTCTTTTGTGCCACTAGTCAAGCATGTTTCTTGTAAAGAGAACAACGAATCCCTAAGATAATACATAGAGTTTATGCCATGCGGGGAGGGGGATTGGTTGGTTTAGGCTATAATCGAGCAATTTTAAAACTAAAAACCTAAGCCTACATTTGACCTGTCTATATCTTAATTAAGCAATTGCACTGGTTAATATAAAAAAATTTAATTCACAATTTAATTGACAGAGAGCTGCACATTGACTTGAAATAGCTTGAAAGAATTTGATGGTTAAGGGTACTTTATTCACCCACTAAGTTACCCTGAGCAGAACCCATGGATTGGCTTGTTCAGATATCCGAATACATACGGAGATTGGATTTCTGCTCAAGGAATATAATCTCAAAACAGAGACAAGGGAATATCCATCCATTGTAGATATTCTGCTCAAAGAATAAAATCCTATATATTGCCGGGACATGTTCGCGAAACAAGTGTTTGATGGCGATGCTTTGGTAGTAAAGTTGGTTGTCTACTAGGTTATTAGGTAATTAGATATGATAAATATTCTTGTCCCTGCAGATACTCAGCGAGAATGACAGTTTTCCCACCAACACCGTCTCCAGTGGATATGAGATGTGTCTTGTAAATGAATCTCTGTTGGTTTTTCTGAGGGTTCCAAGAGTAAAGGCAGACCCTGAAAAGATCCGTGAGAAGATGGAAAAATTCATACTGTAAGCCCATGAATAAATTGTTTTTACTTATACAACGTTGCCTGCGCTGTTTGTTTTATGGCATATACATATATATATATATATATATATATATATATATATATATATATATAGGCCGTGTTTGACAGGTTGTAAGACTAGACTAGACTCGACTAGACTAGCTAAATGATTAGATTTCATGTGCAATAGAAAAAGAATATGAATGCCTTATAACTTGAAGGATTAGGATAGATTCTGCAGAAAGAGGTTTAGTCTTGTACTACATGATATCAAATGTTGCCCAAAGCGTAAGCTGCTGAGTACTAACGAACTTTATTATACAGGGAACGGGAAAAGCTGTATCTGATGATAAACTCTCCTGGTTACCAAGAAAAGACATCTGAAAAGATTCAAGAATCTAACGCTGACAAGCTAGAATGCTTGAAGCAGGAAATAAGTACTCTGGGAAGGCTATGGTGTATGAATTCTCCTGGTTACCGAGAAAAGGCGTCTGAGGAAGATCAAGCATCTAATGCTGACAATCTAGAATTCTTGGAGAAGGAAATAACGGAAAGGCTGCGATGCTTCTTTCTTTAAAGGGGTGACTCTTTTGTTCCCAACCGCCTGTGGCGCCAAGATTTGATATTTATGATCGAATTATGATTTTGTTAGTTTAAATTGCCTTTGGTACATTCACGTATCAGCAAAATTGCAGAAATAGAGAGTTATCTCCCTTCATCACTCTTCTCATCCTTATTACACTACCAACTATTCCATCTTGCAAATCACATGGACCAAATTTGAAGTTATATTTATTCATTGAGGTAAGTTATGAGGTAGCTTGGGAGTCAAGAAACCTGATGGCAAAAAGCAACGAAATGGTTGTGGAGATTTCCGTTACATCCAGAAGCCTTATGGCACTTGGTACCTGTTAATGTAAGCTAAATTTTGTGTGTTGGCATGTTCGTAGCACAAAACTAATGTTGTGTAGTCGCTGGGGATAGATTGAGTCGAAGTTGGGAAGCCCTACGACACAAACTTGTCTCGAAGCATCATTATTCAAAATGGTAAGTGATGCTTAGATTCATTTATGGTATGTTTGGGTGAAGAACTTCCAAATTCCGAGCCAATTAGTAAAACAAAAAAGAAATGGATCACAAACAGTTGGATGCAAACTTAGACACATTTAAAACTTCTCGGACAAGTGCGGTTTAACAATTAACAGAGAAGCCTCATAGGACAGGTAATCAATGGAGATATATGTAAAGCTTTCACCAGATTATTATACTAAAGGATACAACAGTTTCTTCACAAACCAACTAATAGAATATTTTCTCTCAAACTCTCATACATTATCCAGTTTATTGACACTTACCAGTCACTCGACCTCTCAGAGGCCTGGACTGGCATCATTTTTACTATATCATCTTTGTTCTTTGTTCTAGTACAGTATCGAAATTTTATCTCACAGGACCCTTGTCAGAAAGACGAAGCTACTTAAACGAAAAACTGTCATTTCAAAGATACTTCAGAGGTGCAAGCACTGATAGGCAGATCAGTCGATGTGCATACCAGAGCCCTTTGCTGTAAATGTCTCAAGCTTTGCTCCATGCTAACTTGAACCATATCGGCCAGAATTTTCTTTGCTTTACTGGACTGATCATCACCGTCAATTTGAGAGATGATGTTGCATACAATGTTCTCCAGTGTGTCTGCTTCAAGCTCTGATCTTGGGTATGGAGATTCCCTCAATAAGCGCAAAAGCGTATGCGCTTTTGTCTGAGACTTGGGCGTTCCTTGAACTGTGAGCTCGAGGAGTCCAGGGATTACTCCGTCTTTAAGAATCGCTTCTCTATATCTGCACCTGTCACTTTGACACATTGTTAGTAGAGCACTTACAGCGTGCTCCCGACTTTGGAGCGATCCATTTTCAAGCACCTCAATCACTGCAAGCACTCCACCTTCTTCAGAAGTGAGGGCAGTTCTTCCCTCGTCGAATCCCACCAGGGATTCTATCAAAGCACAGCATCTCTCAGCTGTTTTTGAAGATTTCTTGCAGGGCTTTAACAAAGTAACAATGGACGGAATTGGTTTTGCTTCAAGAATGATGCTAAGATTAGAAGGATGTGTCGAGAGATTGGAAAGCGCCATTACTGAGTCAACTTTAGCTTGTGGGCTGCCATGTCTAAGGATTTCAACGAGAAGAGGAATGGCACCAGAAGCACCGATAACTGGCTTGTTGACGGCAGAAGCCGATAGAGTGAGTAGAGCTGCAGTTGCATACTCCTGTAGGGTGGAACTTTGTGACTGAAGGACAGTAATTATTGGCTCTAAAGCGCCAGCTTCCACTATCTTAATTTTGTTCCTGGGAGACCAAATATTGAGAAGAAAAATTAGCAGCAGAAAAGAAAGATTGTGCCCAAAAACATTAAAATTCAAATTACCCAAGCATCTTTCCAATTTGAATGGAAGTACACTTAACTAGTAATTTCATCCAAAATCGTAACTGTCCTATTTCTCAAATTGCTTAGACAATGCAATATTCTATTTTAAATTACTCTAATTTACGGGAGTGATCCAAACTCGTAACTGAGAGACTGGCCTAATCCACCTCTGAACTTAGTTACACCCCCATTTAGGTGCTAAGAAACTACCACAAAAGAATACAAAAAGATATGTTTTTGTTTTATTTTATTACAAAAGTGTGATTTATATTTAGACTAAAGAAAAGGAAAAAATTATTAAAAACAAAAGAAAAAGAAAAAGATGGCAACAAATATACATGCAAAAAGGTTAAAAAGGAGGACCACCAATGTGCTTCTCTTACTCTCTGCTTAGAAGGTACACATAGTTATCTTCTTCCCCACTAAACAAAAAACCTTTTTAATTAGAATATGATAACTTGAGCAGTAGGATTCATAAAAAAGGAGGAGATGGAGTAAAAAGCAAAGAAAAAGAGAGCAACAACTCTCCTTGGATCCCATGGGCTTCTCGAACCATGAAGCGTCCAATTCCTTTCAATACAAGTCTATCGTAACTCACAAAGCAATCTCTTTTGTTTTCTTAACATTTTGATTGGTTCTTACTTGCTTTCAACCCCCTAATGCTCCTTTTGGTTGCTACAAACATTTAACATTTATCTTTGATCACGTGGTTAAATTTTTTAGTGTACTAAAAATACAACCATGTATACAAAGTGTAATAATAAAATTGGTTGGCAAGTTTTCGACAAATCATATTATTACACTTGATATATTAGACCATGTTTTCAGCACATTGAAAAATCTCTCAATCACATGGTGGACTTCATATTAATACCAACATTTTCATTGGCCATGCAAACAATACTTCAATTCCTAGAAAATGTTATATATCTATGTGTATATTTATATATTGTTCCTTTAATTTCAATACTATTTAAGAAGTTAGGCTAGAAGTACTATTTTCTAAGCAACCAAACGAGCATAGCTTCCAATTCCATAAGAAAATGGAGCATAACTTGATTGCATTCTTTTCTTCCTTTTGGTAACTTTATGAACCTAATTATAACCAACCAAAGTACCAACACATTTAAATAAACATTCTTTTTTTCTTCAAAACAAAACAAAACAAAATTGGAGAAAAGTAGATTTGAGCCGACTAACATAACAGAACGGTGCAGTTATAATTAGGTATTTAAATTTACGAGAATTAAATATGGGACTTTTTTTTAACAGAAAATATGTGATTTATTTACAAGTGAAAAAGTTATATTTTTGAGCTAGTATTACCCTATTAATTTGTTTATCATAACTTAAACAAGCTTTATTTATTTATTTATTGCTTCCCAAATAAAATTATTTTGACAAAACCAAAAACATTTATCATGATAAAAAAAAATGAAAAGGCAAACAAAACAGTTATATCCATGAAGGAAAATCTGACCGACAACTTTAGGATATTCTTTCCCAACATCTTCTCGGCAACCAATCAGATAAAAGAAAAAGTAAAGCAAAAAAGAAAAAAAAAAGAAAATACTCGAATAGGATTCTGCGTAGAAACATTTTTCAATGCGATTGAAAATATATTATATATTATTATATAAATAATGAGATATATGTTAAATAATTTATAACTTAAAAAATACAACATATATTTTTTTCACCAAATTAAGAATCTTATGAAGAAATTTCCAAAAATTCAAGAAAATACATACACAATTTCCAAGAAAATATAGTCACTAAATTCCATGAAGAAAATAGAAAGAGTTCGAAGGGGAATGTTTTCACGTACGTTTCATCCTTGACGGCGAGGTTGAGGAGCGCGAGTAGGGCGGACTCGTGAGACTCGGGCGAGTCACGAAGGCGGAGCATGGACACGAGTGGACCCACCGAGTCGGAGAGCTGGCGCCGACACCGCTGCGAGGTCTTGGTGAGGCGCCGGATTTCCTGGGCGCCCTGGAGCTTGGAATCCTGGTCGTCGGATTGGATGAGTTCTAAAGCGCGATGGACGGCTGAGTATGAGGAGAAGGTGGGAGAGAGTGAGTCCGGAGTCGAACTCGGACCGTCGGACGATGAGCGGGAATCCATTAAGAAGCGAGGTGAACGAAGTGAAGAGGTGGTGGTGGGTAAATTTAGTAGGGTGGGTGGTCGAGTTAGAAAAAAACAGAGAGGAAGAAATATCTGAGTGGGGAAATTTAGAGGCTAAGAAGCGCTCCGAGGAGAGAGAGAGAGAGAGAGAGGGAGGAGGGTTGGCGTTTAAGCAAACAGTTCGAAAGTTTTATTGGACAGCAACTTGGCTTCCGTCCGTTGGTTTGCCTTTTTTTTTTTTTTTTTTTTTTGGAGAACATGTTGGTTTCTTTTGGAGATTTGTCGACATATAAATAATTTAATCATTTTTATTTCTATATAACCAAATAATCTTACCCCGTTATTCATAAAAAATTTAAAAACTCTCACTTATAAAGTAAAAGATAATTTTTCATTTTTGAAAGCAAAGAAATCGGGTTGGGCTTGTGCCCGTAGTATATAATAAACATTTTTTTTAAAATACTTTGAAAATGACTAAAAGCAATTTCGGTGAAAATATTTTTAAAATCATGTTTAATAAAAATATAAGTAAATTTTGGAAAAATAGTTTAAGTACTTCTTATAAAAAACACATAACTAGTGGTTCTTGTAGAAAACACATAATTAGAGCTGCTTGCAAGACGCACTTCAATTCTTGGTAAAAGTGCAAGTAAATTTTAGAAAACACTTGAAGTGCTTCTTATAAGAAATATATAACAAGTGCTTCTTGCAGGAGGCATGCCACATCCCAGACCGGCTTCGCCGTTACATGATATTGTCAACTTTGGGCCCAGCCCGCATGATTTTTTTTTTGGGAACTCACACGAGAACTTTCCAGTGGGTCACCCATCCTGAGATTGCTCTCGCCCGAACTCGCTTAACTTTGGAGTTTCGATGGAATCCGAAGCCAGTGAGTTCCCAAAAGACATCGTGCTATATGGAGGTGGGCATGTACATATAAGACACATCACCCCCTTTCCGTTGGTCGATGTGGGATGTTACAAGACACATAATTAAGCTTCTTACAAGAAGTACTTCAAGTATTTTTTTTAACTCACATTTTTTGTGAACATGTTTTTATTTATTTTTAAAATACTTTAAAACAAGCTCTAATGAATTGTCCAGTCATTTTAAAGAGCTCCAAGTGCCTTTTCAAGAAACACTTACATTTTAAAAGTATTTTTTATTGCAGATTTAAAAAAAAAAAAAACCAATTTCAAACGAGCTCTAATGAATTGCATGGTGTAATACTACTTTAATTTATAAGGAGACAGTTTAAACTAGGAAAAAAAAACGGAAGAAAATCCTTATTAACGTAGCAATTCGCCACTTGTCAATACTAACTTTATAAACTAAATAAAATAGTTAGGTGCTACAAGCGTGAGCATTGTGTCACCTTTGCAGTGGCTTAGCGATTGATCATCTGATTAATAACTTTAATATGCGAATGGTAATGTCTGGCCATTTATGGGAACACGTGGCTAATGCATGATTAGAGAATGGATTAGTCTAGATAATTTTTTTTATTAAATCAATTAAAAACAGTATGCATCTAAATCACGGTCCAAATAGCTAAAACTAAGACTACCAATTATAAAAATATAAAAGGGATGATTAAGTAGTGGAGTTTGAAATTTCGTCATGGGTGGTCCATACGTTTAAGTATAGTTTAACATTAACATATATAGAGATTATATTCACACACTCTAAATTACTTCTCCAACACCTTTTTATTTTTTTAATATTTTTTACCCACCACAAACGCTTGATAGAAAAATATTAAAAAATTAAAAGGGTGTGAGGGAAGTAATTTGGGGGGGTGTGAATATAATCTCCCTAACATATATCTTTCATTATCTTATACAGTTAAACAACAAAAGTAAATGTAATTTGGATTTAGGTAAATTCATGAACCTAGATTTAAAAAACTGGAGACATTAAGCTGATCAAACTTTGAAACCCATTCAGTTAGTTAATGGTTGAAATATTTTTATCCAACCAGTTCGATTGTCAATTTATGGATTTTGAATAGATATATGTAAAATCCAAATCAATATATGAAAATAATAGCTTCAATAGAAATATTAGAGCATGTCTAACGTCCTTCTTGGATCCAACTTTTTATTTTGAAATCAATGAATTCTAAGTAATTTAACTACGTTCATTATTTTTTGAAAAATGAATCTATGAAGCTTACCAAACAGCCCCTTTGATTTTTGTTTCGTGGTAAAATAGAATATTAGATTTGGAAAGTGTACAAATTCAAGTTTTAGAATATAACCAATAATTAAAAAAAATGGTAGAGCATTTGGGGCCTCTTAAAATTGGGGTCATTCATCAGTGTCCTCCCCTTTAAAAAAGATCAGTCCATGGACATATTTCAAATAAACTCAAATTCTTGGATTATTGGCTAATCTAGCGTGCACAAGAGGACTTCTTTCAAAATTTTGAGTAGCCAATTATCGTATCCTTTCGTTAGATTACATGGATCTAACTTACATTAATATTTGACCATGTCTCTTTTCTAAAATATGGATCGAGAACAAAACAAATGGATTCTCCGTGAATGGCACTAATGCAATTATATAGATCAAGAAGCATAATTAATTAGATGATAACATTTCATAATTAAAGGAAAAATACAGGTTACAATTATTAATTCATTGCCAACATCCCTGTGTGACAAAGCTTTTCCTTTGCCTACATATGTAGTTGCTCTTTTTTATTTTTATATATTATTTTCTAGCTCAATTACGCCTCATTTTCAAGTACTAATCAACAATTACTTTTAGCTCGAACTTGTGTCTCTCTGAGATGAAGAGAGGATGGCATCAATGGCTTCCTTTACTTGAGAAATATCAGGAGCTTTCTCGCCTTGAACTGGCCAAAATTCATCGGTTGCCAACACCTAAATCATCATATCTCACACATATAAGACTTTCTAGTAGTAATTTGAAGGCAGGCAATGGAAAAATTAATTTACAAGGAAATTATTTGTTTGATGTCACACCTTGACTTGCAATTGAAGAAATTTAACATAACTGATCGCTTTCTCTAACATGGTCACCAAATCAACCTGCAAATATGTATAAAACAAATTTAAGAATTACAATATATAATCTAAACTTACAAGACTTTATGTGGTGATCAAGAAATTGTATAAGATAATTAAGAAATTAGTCCACCTTGCAGCCATTAGGCACCAGTTCTTGCAGTATCTTAAGCCGCTCGCTAATCCGCTCTCGTCGATTCTGAAAGACAAATATTCTTTCATCATTATAAATTCCATTTGATATGGTTTGCTTAGGTTGCACTCAATTAATCAAAACTGCATGATATGTGTCCAAACCTTGGCTGCAATACTCTGGGGGTCCCTTGAGGGATTTGTCGATGACTTGGGTTTGGGCTTCTTAGTTGCACTAGTGCATTGCTTCTTTGAAGGTTGCATGCTCTCTCCCTGTCAACAAATTTCTGCTATATCAAGGCCATTATTTGTGGTGCACAAATGAAACTATACAAGTTACATGACAATGTTGACTTCCAATATAGCAAGAATGTACTGTCAATCTAGACTGCACATTGCAGCATGAATCAACTCAATATATTTATACAGTCGAGATTGACAGTTTTCCGACATATTTAGTTAATTTTGTGAACAAAGAGAAGAATAAGAGGAGCTAAATACCGTAATGGGACGCTTGTGAAAGCCGGCTTCTTGCTCGTCTGATTGCTGGAAGTTATCAGTTGCTTCAGAGTATAACCATCCATAAGCCTCATGATCTCCATGGTCTTCTTTTGATGTGCTGGGGATGGAGCTGCTGTAATTGCTAGCCGTCTGAAACCAATTCAAATCCACCGAAAGGCTATGATCGCCAATGCCAGTCGTCTGATTCCACTGGCTGTAACTACCATGATGCAAATCACTGTCGCAGTTATCTTTGCTGGCACTGCTGTTCAAGTAAATGCTTTGAGAATTCTGCTTGTTTTTATCAAAACTAAGCAGAGATTCACCGCTGTTGTAGTACCCACTTTTGAAGTTAATAAGCTGATCAGGTTGGTAACTAGACGTGGCTCTAAACACAAATCCATTGGAAAGATCTGAAACTTGAAGGGACTCATGAGTGCATGAGTCATGAGGAGTAGGCATTCTAATATCCTTGGCTAGTGCCATTTCTAGAGAGAGAGAGAGAGAGAGAGAGAGAGAGAGAGAGAGAGAGAGAGAGAGGAGAATGATGCTAAAGTAAACTACTAAACTTGATGATCAAGTAGTTAGCTAGCTAGGCATGCATATGCAGAATGACACAGAGTGGAAACCCTATTTGTAGGGGTTCAAACTAAAAGATTATTATATTATTGGTTATGGGTCTGATTGCAATATTATTAATTAAACCAAAATAAATAATTAAAATGTATGACACTGAAAGTAGCTAGCTAGCTAGCAAAGTCTAATTAATTATAGCGCTCATGGGAACAAGAAAAGTTTATAACTTAACTAATACTGTTGGAGATTGAGAGGTCTATATTAGTACGTATGGCATTCATCTAAGTTTTAGCCTTGAGGTCTCAAGTTCGATTCACATGGATGCCAATGACGTATTATATTTGTGTTGTATTCGACTGATATTTAGTCATTGTCGACTTGAAGGTCTCAAATTCAATTCACATGGATGACAATGATATATTATATTTGTGTTGTATTCGATCGATACTTAGTCATTCTCTGATCTATTGCATAGCTTAGCCTAATCCTCATCCCTTATTGTAGAATAGCCATCTTCTTTGAGAGTAATAACGAGGAGGAGGTAGGATTGGCAGTTGGTTAGATCTAATATGGAACGTACATGGACGGTAGTGGAGTTGACGACTCTCCCTTATGAACAACTTGATGCACTATCTCCCTTCAACCCTTTGGGCGAAATGCGACAAAATGAAGAAAAATCCATGGAATGACCCTATCGTCTCCACTTGTAGGAACTACGAGATCACCCCAAGGATGCCTTCAACATCCAAGGGTCGTTGATTTAACCACATTTATCATACCACATTTGTACTATTTTTCTAATACAATGAGACCCACATGTGTTATGAAAAATATAGTAAGTGTCGCATTACTCAAAGAAAAAGAAAAAACTAAAATTGTTGGAGATTATAAAATAATAATTATTTTTTGTATTGGGAATGTTAGCTGGCAGAAGTGAGGAATTAGATAGGGATAAGATTATATCCTATATAGAAGAAGATGATAATTATAATGGAGGAAAAGCATGCATGCAGCAGAAGGGTCGCCGGATCTTTCGCCATCCCACGTCGCTGAGATTCCCAGAATTCATAGTCTCTCATCATCTTCCGGAAACTGGACCACTTTAACGTAGCTTCCTATCAGCTTTACCTTCTATCTCATCGGCATGTGGGTTCCGGCTGTTCTTTATTTATTTAATACCATTTTTTTACATTCTATTTCTATTTTTATGCATAATAATACATTCTTGTTATTGTTATATATCTATGTGTGTGTGTATATATATTCAATAATGACGATCAATTTACAACTTGAAAGTTTGAAAACCTAACTTCTGTACTTTTTAAGACAAATTGTCAAACATATCACAGTTGATGGGATACTAGACTTAGTAATTTGGTTCGAGGAATGAGTGATTTGAAAAAGTAATGTAACTCTCATATCGGTCCGTTTTCCTGAAACACTGAAAAATCTCTCCACCGTGAGGTAATACTAAATCATTTACTTTTGTTTTTGAACCTTGAGAAAGTTACGATGTAGAGAGGACCTTTCAATCACATATCAAAATTAAAACTGGGTATGACTTTTTTAGAGAAATTACATAATCAAGTACATACGTAATCTAAAGTAGCAAAATCGTATGCTGGCATATTTATAAGTATGTTAAAATTGTATATCAAAATTTTTGTTGCGATAAACACCAAATATTTAATACAAGAGACTGGATTCGCCAAAAAAAATTGTAATTTTTTGCTGCAAAATTTGAATTAAACGTCTTTGCGTCTCGTTTAACAACGACATATTTTAGTTACAAACAGACTGGTTAAGTGAGAGTGTAGTCTGTTTTCTACATCTCGATACAAGTTAGAGACAAAATTAAATTAAGCATTTTCTGAAGTCAAATATGTAAAGAATATTTACGTGCACTGAACCATTTGCTGCTTGTTATAAACATATAAACTCATTGAGTATCACCATCCACATGCATATTTTGCGTCTTTGACAGAGACACTGGGGGAGGAATAGGGAAACCCAAAGCTGGCATCGAAACAAGAGAAAATTCCTTGTCTCAAGGAGATTGTGTTGTCCTTTTCCTTGGAGAGATTTTTCAGTGTGCATAATACACGGCTCAGTATTATGACATTTGGTGTATCGGCTTGCATTCTCGATCGGCACATCAAACATAATAAACTGTGTAACCAATTAATTATAAGATTTATTTTAATGCCGTTTCCCTTATGTCCTTGCTGGTTCCAGAACCTCTAAGAAGAAGACTATGTATTGAATCCATCTGGCAGTTTTAGTTTCTAATTATTCATTCTTAATTATATGTTTAGCACAGGTCGGAGCAATAAATTAGTCCCGTCTATCTTATCTTTATCTCTATCATATTAGATATTCATAAGATAAATTTGAACAGTATATCAAAGACTCCGGTAACAATAACCTAAAGAGTTACAATTTAACGCGGAACAAATCACATAACTCAAACCGCTCTCTCACTAAATTTAAGCATAATCCTAAACCAAACTCAAGCAACTCAAACTAACTAAAACCCTGAATTAACCCGTAAGTTTAAACCTTCATTGCCACCGTAAATCAAAGTCACGCCACAATAGAACTCACCAAATCTTTCCATGAAGAACTAGTGCATAATAGCGAACAGAAGCCCTAATCTAACGCCAAAATCATATGATACATGAAAAAAGAGTATTGAAAACCCATGTCTCATGTACGTCTCAGGGCCACTTCATGAAGTGCAGGGCCGGCCCTGAGAATTTGGGGGCCCTAGGCGAGTCTTCGAATTGGGGCCCTAAAGTTCTCGGACCTCCGACTCTTTGTATATTGGTATGTAGTAAAAAGAATTCGCTAATTACATAAAAAGTCTATTTCTTCATTGAATATCATTAAAAATTAATATCAAAAGAAAAAATATATACTAACATTACTTAATATACATGTCACATGTCTTTAGACGCAAATGCACTAAGTGTTTGCAGTCAAGATTGAGAGTGAAGATCAATAAAACTTGATGATCAAGAGAGTAAAAAAATAATAAAACTTAATTGACGAATATAATAATTCAACAACGCCAAGTAGTTCTGTTGTGTTCTTTCTAAAATCAACACACACTAGCGAAACAAATTTTAGAATAACCTAGTTTAACAATAAATTATTGAAAATGAAAATTTAAATTTAAAGCTATGGTTACCTCAAATTACAATCTTCAGGACCAAGTTATAATTGCTTAAACATTCAATAGAAATAGAAAGACTGGGAAGTTGACAGAAAAATGATTACAAAGTTATGATTATTCTGGTTTTTTTAAATTTTAAATTCATTCAAAATTAATATTTGTTGAATTGTTTTAACTCCTTTTGATTCTTGTAATTTTAAAATTTTTAAAGAGCAGTTTATCTTTAATTTTAATCTTTAATTTCATAGATTTGAAAAGAGCATTTCATAGATTTGAAAAAAGCAAAAACTAATGCCTACAAGGTGTTTCGAAACCCCAATAAAAGCAAAGTGGAACCGTTTCCACTGCACCAACGAACTAATTGTGATGTTTTTTACGTTTTCATTATTTATATTTTATATACAGGATGTATAAAAAAATTTGGGGGCCCCCCGAACTTGGGGGCCCTAGGCGGCCGCCTACCTCGGCTACCCTCAGGGCCGGCCCTGCATGAGACAGAATAAAGTGCATTACATGTGAGACAAAAAAAAATGTAAGTAATAAGGCGAGACATAACCTAGTATAGTGTATAGGAAATAAATTATAATTTGTTATATGGTGCAACAGCGTAGTTAAAAGTAAATTTTGTGGTTTATTAAAGGTAGTAGAATGGGATTTTTTTTATATAGAACCCTCAGTTTTGAATTTTTTAGATCAAATATTCATGCCTTTTAGTGATTTGATTAAACTTTTTTTTGTGTCATAATTTTGGTGTTATATGCAGATTATATCGTAACAAATTTCCTATAATCTAGCATTTTGATTACACTCTTTTACGTTACAGATAATTGTAAAAAAAAAAAAATTGTTAGAGTCAATTTATTTTCACAATAATGCTACAATTTAGCAATAATTATCTACCATTTAAGATATTTTCTTTCCAAAATAGTTTAAAATATTTTCAAATCCCACAAAATCAAACATACCGAAATAAGTTTTTCTTTTAGTACATTAAGAGAAAATAGGATTGAGAATAATATAAACGTACCAATACACAATGTGTACGAAAATAAAATGTACCAATATTAACAATATGTGTCAAATCAAACGTACCAAAATTGCAAATAAACACACCAATTAATGATTTTTGTAAATTCAAATGTACCTGCAAATAATATATACGTAATGTATTGTACCTAATAATAATTCATCAACAACTATAAATAAATAAAACAGCAAAAAATATTATAATTTCACAAAAAAAATTGAAAAAATTCACGTAGCTTTTATGTTGATCACCAACTATTTGAAAGAAAAAAAACCATTTGGAAAAAGAAATAATATTAAATGTTTGCATAACAAAAAAAAACTATGATTGAAAAAACATATCTGGAAGAAGAGAAAATATAATATAATTACTAATATCTCTACTAAATAATGAAAAGTGCATCATACAGATAAAATGATAAATTCAAAAATTATTTTAATTTAAAAAAATATAATAATGACATGTAATTTAGCTTGAGGTGACTGTTGGTAAAATCACTTTAATCAAATTTTAAAAAGGCACATCTTAATCTAAATGATATAGAAAAACTATAGGAGATTCTAATTTTCTCTAGAATTTTTTCCCATTTGAAGCACTTATTAGAACATTATAGTCACTTTGTCTCATATGCTTACCCAGTTTTCCTCCTACATAGATTTTTCTTGGTAACTATGTTTGGATGAGGGAAATAAATTTAGAATTTGGATAAAAGTCAGAATTTATAAATTGGCATGCACCAATTTACTTGTTTGGATTCATAAACTTAAAAATTTAGAATTTTCGCGTGGAAAAAAACTTAGAATTTGAAACCTCTAATTTCCAATTTTAAATTCCATGTAAATAGGTGTCATTTCTCAATTTATATGATTGACAGCTTAAAAATGACAAATTTCATATTCAATTTCATTGTTTTTCTAGGTTAATCAAACAAGAAAATTCACAAATTATATCAAATAAAATCCCGTCATTTCAATTTTTGACATTTTAAAATTCCTTAATAATCGTAAATTTCTCCATTCAAACATAGTGTAAGTCTTGGTCGATTCCCATTTTCCACGCCCATATTTCATGCTTTATGAGTAACGACTAAAGACACTGCCAAACAACTCCCCTCTTCTTCTTTTTTTTGGAATTTTGGACAAATGTCATGTTTTTTGAATTCAATCCTAATTAGGAATGAATTAATCCCATTCTCATTTCGTTTGAGAAAATCTCAAGGCGCACTATATAATCCCCCTTCTTTGTATCTCCCCAATCCCATCACTAGTCTCACCACCACTAATCATTTTTTGTGAATCGTGCCCATCGCCATGAGAAAATGATATGTGTGTTGTAGTAATATTAGAAAATATGAAAATAATAATATAAATTTTGATAAGAATAACTATAAAAAATCGAACATACTACAACAATACATGTGTATAAAATCAATGTAAAGAACATAGAAAGTTAGGAAGAAAAACTTGGGCATGGAAGTTTGCATAAATGTAATGTCTTAAATACAAAATTTTGTCTGCATTCGTCTCTCAGGATTCAACAATCTATAATTTGAAGTCGAAGCATTTTAATCTTCAAACTTTGACGAACTCAATATTTCAATACTCTCAAGACAAAACTCGAAATTTGACAACAAATAATAAACGACCATGGTGAAAACTCTACTCTTTTTTTATTCAGACGAGTGGGATGGTTGAGTTTATATAGAACTCCAACCACCCATTTTGAAACATTGTGACGGTTGAACTAAGTTCCAACGAACAGATCAATGCAACTCATGCAATTGAATTTGAATTCAACCAAAATACTTGGATATTATTTTCATCCACGCAGAATTTAAACATTAGAAAATTAGAAAATTAATATTATAACATATATATAATTTCCAACCATGTACGTCTAGACGAAAAGAGATTAAAGCCCCTCCCTGCTGCCGAAGAAAGTTCTGTTATTTTTTTAATATCGTTAACAACATTGTTGTGTGACTATGATTTTTTCAAGTTGCTCGAATTTGTTGTTGGAGTTTTTGAGACTCTTGTCCCACATTGGTGAAACCAAGATTCCCAAGTACCTTTATATAGGTTTTGTCTTTTACAATAGTAGTTAAGACTTGAGCCATTTGGAATGAAGATTGAGATTTGGGCCACAAATTGTGTGGATCAGTCTTGAATTAATCAAGACAAGGGCCTTGGGCCTAAAGAATTAAAATTAATCTGATCAATTAGTTTTAATTTTGAATTAAGTTTTGAATTAATTTATTAATTAAAAACGTTTTGATTAAAGGACACAGCTCTTAGAAAGAGTTGTGCGGGTGTGAAACAGCCTATAAATCCGTAATCACAGTATCCAAATGAAATCATCTTTCTTCCTTCTTTTCTTCCATACGAAATTTCCAAAGAGTAAACTGATTAAAGGACACAGCTCTTAGAAAGAGTTGTGCGGGTGTGAAACAGCCTATAAATGTAAACTGATTAAAGGACACAGCTCTTAGAAAGAGTTGTGCGGGTGTGAAACAGCCTATAAATCCGTAATCACAGTATCCAAATGAAATCATCTTTCTTCCTTCTTTTCTTCCATACGAAATTTCCAAAGAGTAAACACACAAACACAATTCGCTAGAATTCTATAATTGGGTTGTAGAATTAGGTAGTTGAATCCTGGTCGAGCAGACGTTGTAGAACCAGAAGCACGAGAGTGGGACGGAAATACTGTTCGAAGGACATATCTTTTGCGCTAGCCTTTACCTTCTGTAATCAAGTTAGTAACTTTAATATTCGTATATTGTTTCTGTATTCATTATGTAATTTTATTTTGTACAACAAGTAATTTAGTTAATAAAATAATCAAAATTTCAAGTTCTGTTATTTTTATTTATCTCTGAATTGTACTCCAACATTTGTGCCTTTATCATCCGTGGCGATGTGAAAATTTAATTGCAACAATTATGTGCTTTGTTGGTAACCATTTCCACAAATGTCGATATCCACACATTTTTGGTGTTCTATTTCAATTTTCACTTTATTTTCCATATCACTGTGGAACATGAACATTTTAAGAATTTTATACATAGGTAATTACACTTATAGTTGTATTATCTTTCATAATTTCCTTTGTATACAGATTCAAAAACAAGATATTAGCTAATGTGATGAAGTTTTCTAAGTGTTAAAAATGTTTATACCCTAATTTAGCAACAAAATTTCTCACCAAATTGAAAGCAACAAATTTATAGTCTTACCTCTTTTACCGATACCACCAAGTCCCAACAATTATAACAACCGTCGAATCCAAATTTTCCTTGTCTTGGTCGTCATCCTCTATCATTTATGTGATGGTGGCCAATGTTGTGAGGAAGATGAAAGCACGAGGAAGAGAGAGACGGGTGAGAAGAAGTCCTAACACTACTGAATTAGTGAGACTGTATGATAGCCGGTGAAGAAAGATGAAGAAAGTAGAGAGAATCGCAGAGAGGGAGAGAAGTGAACAGAGGATTTCACATCAATTAACCAACAAAAATGTATACAACAGTTGCTGTTTATTGCAGGCAAGTTGTAACAAACCATGCTACAACCTAGTTTATGTGGCAACTCATCCAATAATATAATGACATCTGCCATTCTACATATTTGGTCATTAAGAAGGCGCGAGAGAGAAGATGGGTGAGGAAGATGAAGGCAGATAGAGAAGAAAGAAGGCAATATTCTATTCCGAGCTAGTTAATGTATGAACTAGGGTTGAACTGAAATTGTTCATACTTGGTTTGGTTGATCCAATAAGTTTTTTTTATCCAATAAAGATGCCAAATATATATATATATATATATATATATATATATATATATATATATATATATATTTATTTATGCATTCATTCTTCATGACTATTGTCAGATAGCGTGACTACTAAAGTCATTCAATCAAGGGGGAGAAAAGACATATACCTTACTAAGTTGATTTTTTAAGTGGTTGCGTAATTATTGTTAACTAGTTTTGCTAACTAATAAGAAATTGTATCGTACATGAATGGAATTCCACTTTCAGTTTCTATGTTAATTGGAGCACGACTTCTACTTTTTCCAAAGGCAACAAAAAATCTTCCAAGTATGTGGACCTTTTTTAGTGTTTTTTATTAAGCAAATAAATTATAATTTTGTCTATCAAAAGTATGGTCTTAGACAATCAATAATGATTTTTTTTTTTTTTTTTTTTTTTTTGAGAATTTAGCTGCTTGGTTGACTCACTCATATTATTCCCAACTACGATATGCACACAACCAAAATATGGGCCACCAAAGGAAACGAAAAGAAAAGCCCAAAAAACAGACTTTTGAGCCCAAAACAGAAAAAACACTGGAAGAACTTAGCAGCTTCCAACCAGCGCTGCCTCCGGACCGCTGCTTTCCAGCCATCTGAAACCAGAGTCTCTTGCAATCAACAGAAATCAAAACGTGCAGAGCCCCAAAAAAGACTAAAAGGAAGACTCCGAACTCCTTCAACGAGCACCACATCGTTTGCCACCGCACATTGAAAGAAACCAGTGGGAGGAAGCCTGCGAGCAACAGGGAAGCAGGTGATGTAAACACCTTCTCGAAAAATCGCGTTTTAACTGCAAGAAATCGCAGTGAAGAAAAGCGGGTAACAAATCAGATTGCGAGATCGATGTAGGATGGAGCTGATTGGTAAGGAAAGGGATTGGATTGGAGGTGGAAGGAAGTGGATAATGGAAGTAGGGGCTAAGCACAGTAAAAGCAGATGTAGAAGGGGTTGGAGGAAAGGGACGATTGAACCAAAAGACATGGGAAAAAAGAAGATGCAGGAGAAGAAAAGAAAAAGGAAGAAGAAAAAGAAGAAGAGGATTGCCACCAACTCTAGCCATAGTTAGGGCCAGCGAAAAGTAGGAGAAAGACAAGGAAAGGAGGGCACCACCCACACAGTGGTGGGAAGACTCTCACAGAGGGAGAAACACTCTCACCAAACGGAGAGAAAAAGTTAATTACAGAGAGATTATATTCACAAATTTCAAATTACTTCTCCGACACTCTTTTAATTTTTTAATATTTTTTACAGATAACTTCCTCTTGATAAATAAATATTAAAAAATTAAAATGGTGTGAAAAAAGTAATTTGGGGCGTGTAAATATAATTTTTCTAATTATATTATATTGTTTGGCAGCAATTTGTTTGAGTATAAGTTCGGAGGTAAAAAATGGGGAAATGATGATTTTAAAATCTTTCATAGTAGCTAAGGTGAACATTACGATGAATTAAAGAGGAAACGAGAAACTTGTTCGTAAATACACACGATATTATATATATTAAAAATAAGTGAGTGGATTAAGATAAACATGACACGAATTAAAGACGAAGTGAGAAATTAAATGAGAGTCATGCATGTGAGAAGAAAGAGGAGAGCCAAAAATACAAAATTGCGCCCAAACACGATGCAGAGACCCACAATTTCTTATTCTTTATTTGAAAATCACCATAAAAAAAAAATATTCAAGCAAGAGGTTTTCTGGCCATCAAAATGTATCAATAAATAGATGGTTCATTATGAATAGGCTATACATTTGAATAACTAAACGATTTCAATTTCAAATGATTTTTGTAAGAGTGATCTTCATAAATTGAACAACTCTGTCTATAAATTTTATATGGTGTAGATGCCTTATTCGTAAAGGGTAGTGATGAAATTGAGGTTCCACCATAAAACCAATTGGCAATATGGAGAGTAGCCCAAGACCATATAAGCACATAGCAAACCTTGTCCCTCACCAATGTGGGACAACTCTCAACACGCCCCCGCACGTGTGGCGGATTTTCAAGCCTACACGTGGACAACAACTGGGTGACGTGGAGCGCGTGTGGCCGTTGGGCTTCACACGTGGACAACCTGGCTCTGATACCATGATGAAATTGGGGTTCCACCATAAAACCAATTGGCAATATGGGGAGTAGCTCAAGACCATATAAGCACATAGCAAACTTTGTCCCTCACCAATGTGGGACAACTCTCAACACGGGACAACTCTCAACAGGTAGGATATGGAAACTTCCTGCATAAGAGGATACAAGTATTATCCTTCTATTAAATTCTAACAATATTTGATACTTGTAGTTTTCCTCTCGGAATGATCACTACTCGTTCTTAGCAGACTTCTGCGAAGATTGAGATTTCAATTTTCATCATGTGATAAATTCTTGGTCGTACACCCACTACCTAGGATATTTGTAGAAACACTCAGACAACCAAAATGTTTTTGGTAAGACTGTAGCCAAAATGTTTTTGGTAACCTTTCTTGTACATCAATCCTTGATCATTTAAACACACTAGTAAAAAAAAAAAAATTACTTGCACGAAGGATCTTGAAGTTCGTCGCTCAAGAAGGCATTGCGCAACCAAAAATAACACTCGTCGTGCAAAAACTCTTACAAAAAAATATACATCCTTTGCGTGATGTCAATAGAAGTAAAGAATTTATAAATTTCCACGCAGTAGTCTGATTTCGAATCCTTATCCTGTTTTATTACAAACAAAGTGTGCATATGTGACAAGAAATGAGTGCGGAAAACACTTCCTGTTGCTAAAAACTTTTTTTTATCAATAAGGCCCAGAAGGGAACGACTTTGCAAGTTTTCGGTTGCCATATGGCCGAAAAAATAACTTTGCAATTGGTATTTTGTAATTGATGGAAGTTCGCTAAAGCCCCAAACCTGTCGAGCAAATCTTGAATCAGAAGTCAATTCCAACTAAAAGCAAAAGATACAAGCCGTCGATAGCAATGTCAAGCAAATTTTTACCACGCAGAGACAGAGAAACATAGGTCGGAGTTGAACCATTTCCAATTTCCTAGCACGCGACCGCAATGAGTTATCTTGCAGAAGCAGTCAAAATGTCCAACAAAATCTAAATACATAAGAGCCTGACCTACACCTTGCAATGAATGCCATGCGGCTATCGTATTCATTGCGACACTGAACAAGATGCTGGTTGATTCAAGTTCAGCGTACCAACTGGCAACCTGCAGTTTTCAGAACACACTTCAATTAAGCTAGCGGCGAATACAGATTATTATGCAACAAATAAACACACAGTTTTTGCAAATCGGATTTACCATACTTTATAAATGAAAGCCAAACAAGTTATTATACCTTATATAACTTCACAGGAATTCATTTATAAAGTATGGTCAATCCGATTTGCGAAAACCGAATTCCACTGAGTGGCAACTAATTTCATAGTATATTTCCCTGCTCAATCAAGTACATCTTTTGGTTGATTACTGTTCCATATGCACGGACTAATTTTAAGCAACTGTGAAAATTTGGAAAACAAAACGATCTAGCAGGTATATTAGCTTATGACTACTTATCATGGCAAATTAAGGAATGCAAAAGACCCTAAACATGGTACTGTGGAAAACAAAAGCAAAGGAAAATATTGCCTTATACCCAAAATTCTTCAAATCGAAAAGCAACATGTGCATACATATACTCCAGCAATAGGAAGTTTCATATTGCTCAGAAGATTATTCAGTCTTCATGAGAAATATAAAAAATGTTAAATTATAATTGTGACTGAACGCACAGGTCAAAATATAAACAAAAAAAAATGAGAAATAAAAAATAACAATATGCTATAACTTATTGGGCATTATTCTGCAAATTCTTTTCAGCCTTCATGTTCTTACGCCGCTTTTTGGAAGCTGGAAGAACAGCACAAGAAGTTGGAGAGACACCCAAAGAAATTGGACCAGGGGGCAAGGAAGTTGGATCAGCAACCAAGGAAGTTGGGGCAGTAGACAAAGAAGTTGGATCAGCAGCCAACGAAGATATGGGAAGCTGCGGGGTTGCTTGCGAAGCTGGTTCCTCTTGCTTCCGTTTGATAAATTCATGGTGTGGAGGATGCATTCCCAAAGATGCCGTGGGTGCAGCAGCTATTGAAGTGTCAGTTGAGATTACATAACTTTGTCCTGCGTTTACTGCTGAAGTTGCAAGACCGGCATGAGAACAGTCTGGCTCCTCACTCTTATGTCCAAGTTTGTTTTTAGACCTAAGAATCTCCAACATAATGGGCGCTGATTCAGAGTCACCTGAATTTAGCTTCAATTAGTCAGCCACAAGAAAATAAGTGCATGCACCACATTAACTCACATATAATTTTTAAGTTGCTTTAAACAAATATGTATAATTAAAATAGTAAAAACAGTACCCAGAAGCGATTGAACAACAGCACGAGCCGCCAACTGTTCAGCCTCCTTCTTTCTTTTTGCAACTTCCCCTGTATAAGTCACGCCATTGAAAACCAAAGAAGATACAAAAAATGGAACCTTCGTTTTTCCCTGATAAGTGTGGTATGTAGGTGGTTCAATATTCCTCTTCATTCGATAATCATTCAGGATGATCTTGCACAACATCAGATCCTGAAAATAACCAATGGAATGTAGTGAAATTTAACATCGTCCATTCCCTTCCATATTGCATGGTAAACGCAAAGTGTAAAACAAGCAAGCAAAAATTTCATTTAGATAGTGATGATGCCCCAAAAAGGAGTTGCAAACTAATATGACAAAACAAGTTTTTGAACAATTCATATATTATGTTAAAACAAAAAATGTGTACCCAAACAGAAACTTTGAGTACAGAAAACTGAACCTCGTGAACAGGAGTAACAGAAGGAATAGGAGGAATAGGAGGAACTTCATCATTTGTCTTCTCTGTTAAACTAATCATGGCAAGTCTCGCTGCATCTTGTTCAGCGGCTTTTCGCCCAGGAAATGTGTCGGGTGAAGTATAGCAAACTCCACCAACCAACACAGCAGACCTAAAGACTGGTCTATTTATCATTCCTTCGTTAACAGTCTGATAAACAGGAGGCGAAATACCTGCTCGCTGAGCATATTCATGCAGCTGATTTTTGTGCGTCAGGTGACCTGGTAAGCCGATATGAACTCAAATGTATAAGAACTACCAAAGATCCAATCTTTTGCAAGTTCAAAACCATTATAAACAAAGGTGATGGTTTACAGAATTGCGAGCTAAATTTCATTTCTCAGATTAAAACTGAAATCACACTAAAGTAGAAAAAAGTTAGAGCTACACAATTTATAATTTTGATTGGAATCCACACACCCAAAGAGATTCTCTCAATTAACTTAACGGGTTGGGTTCGGATGACCCGTTAAGTTAATAGAGCAGGTTCAACTGACCCAAATCTAATAAATCCGACCCATTTACAGGTCTCCTCATGATTAATAAGACGCATATCATATCACCGCGAATATATACAGAACGAAAGGTAAACCATAACAAAACTAGTTTGTTCTCCAAAACCAGACATAACAGTTTCTATAATCTTTTGGGTGAAATATACAGAAAATTAGGTAGAAAGATGTAGGACTTACTCTTGGAAGAAGAAGCTGATGGAGAAGCAGAAGAAGCCGGATGCTGAGCCGGAACTTTGTGCTGAACCGGAGTCGGGGTCGGGTTTTGTGGTGGAGGTTGGTTTGAGGGCTGCGATTGGCCCTGAGGGACATTGGAATCTGAAGCCGCCATTTCCACAGGTGTAAGAAGCTTTCTGCTTCAATTTCTTGGGGTTCTGAAACGTGTTTTCTGTTACGGCGGTTCTGTTTACTTATTTCGGGGGAAATTTTAAAAACCCTTTTTAGGAGCCCAAGCCATCAATGATAGACACTTGATCCATCAACTTTTGTTATCACAAGTTTTAAGTGTTAACAATATTATATAAACTTTTATATTTTTCAATTTGTTATATAAAATAATATTTTAAAAGAGTTATCATATCAACTCTCTAAAATTATTACTTTGTCATCTAACTTCTCTTAAGTTTTTAATCTAAAATAAGCATGCGTTTAGGGTTATTTCAAACAAAAAAAGAGAGGAAATTTAACAAAATTAGAGTGCTGATGACAATTAATATCTAAAAAAATTAATACAATAAATTGCTGAATATTAAAGGTTGAAAATAAGTGTATAAATTTATAAATAAAATAAAATAAATTTTTTTTGATAGATAACCGATATCCTTCCTATAATTTTTCTTACGGCTATTTCCGATCCAAGAAGAAGAGGGGAAGGGAGTTGGAAATCCAAAACAACATAAATGGGAGGAAACAATCAACCAAAATGGCCAAGACACCACGATTTCCAAGCCTAGCCCTGTAGTATTACAATTACTAACTTTTTCACAATTTATCATTAATTGTAAGATAAAATACTTCAATTGAAAATTTAATTCCTTTTTTTAATAAATAGAAATAACACAAGGTTTAAATAGTACACTTCGCAAAATTGGGCTCCGTCCAATGAGTTATTCTCCTCCTTATATAGGCCATTTTCTGAGTCTTCAATTTCTTTTGTTTAGAAACTGTCACTTTGCATTTAATGCGCTAAATGCACTTACTTGACTTGCTAATTGTTCTTCCCCTCTTTGGTCAAAATTGGTTTAAAATATAACTGCAGATCTCTCCACATGTACTTCTTTAACCAATTTCATCACCCCACATGCACTTATTTAACCAATTGCTAGTCGTCTACTTACATTACATTTATAACCACATGATGTTGCTAACAGAAGATCTCTCCATAAAATTTATAATTTTTAATGACATGTGGAGTGATAAAATGGGTTAAAAAATTAATTTTTAATACCAATTGCCGAACTATTTGTTTACAAAACTAAGGCAATAAGGTAATGCTAGGGAGACAAAATTTGGAGGCAGTTAATGATTAGTTTATTATTTAAACATCAATAAATGTACTTATTTCTATTGGTTACACATTTGTAAATTTAGTCTCCCTATGACACACCCTGACCCGGAATGTCTACTTAGACTCCCAAATCAAGTTGTGATGGCCGACACCTGGACGGTGACGAAACCATAAAGTGTAGCGATGTGGAAAATGAGAATGAATTTAAACCTAAAAGTGCCTAATCAAGAGAGTGTGCAGGTGAGCGGGATTGAACCCTATTCACACGTGATGTCAGAGCATAAGACACTATAGTAAACAGGATAAGAGTTATACCACTGAAGGTAACCATCTCCTGAGATTTGCCAGAATCCTCGTATATACATAAGCACAGCTACTAAACCTGGAGGGGCGAAAAACAAAGTTGAGTGGGTCAGTAAAACAATGCTTATTCGAAAACCTTTATTTTTGAAAATACTAACCCCTAACCGTAAAACAAGTATAGTTTCCTTAAAACCTACTACGTAAGTATGTAGTAAATAATACGATAGCAATATAACTAGAAATATGCCAAGTAACGATGTATCAATGCCACAGTAGTATAATCAAGTGATAACCAATATAATGAAGTACTCATTAATCTAATGCTGGCACACAAGTTCGAACAGATAAACTCTGACACGAACAGGACTGGGTGTAATCAATACGCTCAAGTACTACGATCACGTGAAGACTGGTGCAGAAGCACATCACATACAAGTCGGATTGCCTAATGCAATCTACCCGACAGGACTGGCACCTAACCTAGATCCAAGATGAGTGAACGGTGCGATGTGAACATACACGTGAAGGACTGGCCTTGGCCCTGAGGCGAGTACTAACACCGGTGCAGCAAGATGAGTATGTATACAAGTATGTATGAATGTCATGACAGGTATATCTTAACCGTATTTCTGCATTTATCACATTTATAACGAAATTATCAACTACTTGGCAATATATACGTAAAGTGAAATATTTATGCAATTTCGGAAACTATAAATACGTATGGTTAAATTACAAAAAACTACCTCAACTATTGGTGTCAAGACACTTTCATACCTAATCTTTTAAAAGTGACAATGTCATACCTCATCTTACAAATTTGTGACAATGTCATACCTTCCGTTAGTTTGGCGTTAATTTTTCAGTTAAACGCTGACGTGGCTTGATTTGGGGCCCATTTTCTATTAAAAAATTATTAAAAACAAAAAAAAATCATTTAATATTTTTTTTAAATATTAAAAAGTAAAAAATAAAATTAAAAAAAATGGGCGTTCGTCCCTCTTCCCCCCACCCCGCGCGCACTCAGAACCCAGGTCTCTCAACTTTTTTTTTTTCCTTTTCTTCTTCTTCTTCTTCTTCTTTTTCTTCTTCTTCTTCTCTGTCCGCGCAGCAACCCAGATTCGGGTTCTTTTTTTTTTTTTTTCCTTTCTTCTTCTTCTTCTTCCTCATCCTCCTCCTCCTCCTTCTTCTTCTTCTTCTTCTTCTTCTTCTTCTTCTTCTTTGTCCGCACAGCAACCCAGATTTGGGTTCTTTTTTTTTTTTTCCTTTCTTCTTCTTCTTCTTCTTCCTCATCCTCCTCCTCCTTTTTCTTCTTCTTTCTGCAAGAAGATGGGAAGAGAGAGAGAGAGAGAGGTCGACTGACAGTTTTTTTTATTTACTTTTTTTTATAAATATTTTTAAAAATATTATAAACAAAATTTACTAATTTTTTAATAAAAAGTGGGTCCCGAATCAAGCCACGTCAGCATTTAACTGAAAAAATTCACGGCCAAGTAACGGAAGGTATGACATTGTCACAAATTCGTAAGATGAGGTATGACATTGTCACTTTTAAAAGATCAGGTATGAAAGTGTCGTGACACCAATAGTTGAGGTAGTTTTTTGTCATTTACTCAATACGTATAGATATAAAACAAACTGCCCACTCACAGATACGCAGTCCAAATGAAGCCTCCTAGCCTGGCTTAACCACGTACGTCCTCAGAATACGTTTCCCTATACATGAAATTTCTAATTAACTTAGTTTAATAACACATAAACGGAAACGTAAATAAAATCTTCGTATATTGTCCAAACATAGGGTTTAAATATATGAAATCGATCTACTCGACATCACGGACACACACAAATTTTTAGAATCCAAAATGGTCCACTCACGCGCATCGTCACAAGGTGGCTGCGTTGGCAGCCACGCGCGCCCACGAGCCTTCCCCACGATTTTCTGCAGTTTTTCCAGGTTTTTGGTCCAACTTTCAGAGCTTCAAACAAGCTCGTTTCTCAACCAAAATCCGTGATTCAAAAACCAAAATGAAGCTAGGAATGTGATGTATGGATCTACCTTCACCGAAAGTTCGAATATGGTCTGTGTTGTTCAGAAATTTGGCATAAAAGTGGCCAAACGACCACGCCTACATATTCCCCAGAAAACGTAGAATTTCTTCCTAACTTCCAAAGTTGATATCTAACTCGATTCTTAGCCAAACTTGATGATTCAAAAGCCATTATGAAGTTAGGAATGTAGAGAACAAGTTTGTACCTAATGGGAGTCCAGTTGTGGTCGAGGTTGACCGGAAAAATGCGATGAAAGTGGCCAAACGACCATGGTCCTTTACGTTGGAAAACTGGGCAAACTCCTTCACTTCGAGTTTTCTGAGTTTGGGTTCAATTGAGACATGTATAAGAGTTCAAAAACAACTTATAGAAATGAAATGAAGGTTCTTAGAACTTTCTGAGACTTACTTAAGCCGTGAATGGCTCGAAAAATAGTTGTACGAACTCGCCAAGTTGAACCTTCCGAGTTGGACGTCAAAAACTCCACCAACGCATGAACCACGGGTATAGTCGTGCTCCTGGGATCGAGAAGATCATGATGGTGTAATTTGTTCGTCGAGTTTGCAAGATTTGATGAGAGTTTAGAAATTTACAAAGAGTGAAGGTGTTCGGCGAGGGAGAGAGAGAGAGAGAGAGAGAGAGAGAGAGAGAGTGAGTGAGTGAAGTTTGATGGAGAAGGTTTTTGATTGGGTACAAAGAGAGAGAGAGTGAGTGAAGTTTGATGGAGAAGGTTTCTGATTGGGTACAAATAAAAAGGGAAGGAAATGATTGGTCATGCATGGAGGAGAGGATTTTAGGGGAGATGGCTGACGGGTTGGGTAGAAAAGGGAGACACAAATCCCTTTTTTTAGGGAAAGGTTCACTTTTCTGATTTTCAACACCTTTAATTGTATAAAATCTACCTCATTACAGTGTTCCCAAACACTAATAAATTTGTACGTGCAAGTATAAATTAAAATACGAAAGTGTGAACGAAATAAAATTAATATAACGCGTCCCATCACTCATCGATAAAGGCATAATAGTCAATGCACATACTCGGAGAGAAATTAAATAGGAAAATTAGGTACGGGTCGTCACACCCTAGCATTACTCAAGACAATAAATAACTAGCCTTGATTATATTATTATATTTTTATTTAACAAACGATATTATATGCACTAAGAGATGGTGAATTTAACCTCACAATGGATTATCAATAATGTGGTTCAAATTTATTTTTAACGAGAATCAATAATGTGGTTCACATTTGCAAAGTTATCTTTAATGAGTTTCTTTTTTTTGCCAAAAATCTTTAATGAGTTTAACCTACACATTCTTGTCTTCACCATTTCTTACACTCTCAAAAATTAATTTCAAATAAGCCCAAACAAATTAACACCCCGCCCTCCATTCCAAAGCCTGAGTTCTTCCCCACCCATAAAACCAAGAATAAATTTTTTTTTGGGCATTTTCCAAGCACCCGTATAACCCAAAAATTAAATCTCCGAACAGCCAAGCCAAGGAAGGAGAAAAAGGATAAAATTTCAGATTTCGTATTTGACGCGAAACCATTAAACCCAGTGAAGGCGAAATGGGAGAAAAATGCTTCGGATCGAAGATCGTCGCTTGGGCTGTCTCGCACAGATCGGCACTCAAACGCGCTTGAGGAGTAGCCCGCTAAAAGGGAAACCTCTGCCGACTCGCTAGTTCAGTTTTGAAAGAGGAGAGAGGGAGGCAGGCTTTTGATGTGAAATTGAAATGGTTCCTACAGCTTTTTGATGGAAAAAGAGAGAGAGAAGAAAACTGGGGAAAGTTCCAGAAATTTTTCTTATGTGAATTTGAGGGAGATAAGAGAGGAAAGAGAGACTTATTTTGATGTGAAAATCATTAAAAAAAGAATAAATGTTTAGCCGTAGGATATTCATCTAACGACCATTATTAAATTGGTCCGGAGGCTCCGCTTTAAAAGATCAGGAGACGACCTGAGCCCCTAATTAAAAGCACCCAAGTGCAAAAGATACACAAGTGAAATCGATGCATGAGCACGGGAGAATCTAATTCAAAGAGCTTGTTTCCTTCCCTTCTTCTTCCTATCGGTTTTCCGACAAGAAGGGATACCGTTGTCCGCTCCACCACCGGCGTCTGTTTTCAGATGCCAATCTAGGTTCTTGAAGCTCTGTAAATTTCTCTCCATTGAGTTCCTCTTACAAATATTCATATGGCCAGAAGAACCAGCAATAAACAACGTTATGGCTACCCTCATCCCCACAATCCCTCTTCTCCAAACCCAAATCACCATAAAGGCCAACCCGCTAAGAAACTGCGTTCTTCCTCTAACCCAATTCACAAAATCCCCAATTCACAAACCCCACAATTCTTTAGCCATAGCTCTTTTGCTGGCAAACCAACATCCCCAAACCCAATAGCAAAGTGCCCAACCTTCGCCTCGCACCTCGACACTCAAAATCTGCCTTTAAAAATCAGGCTTCTCTGCGAAATATTGGCGAAAACCCACACCATTTTTGTTGAGGAACGGTTGGAGGAGACTGGTGTTAGAGTGACCCAAGAAGATGTTAAAGAGGTGTTCAAACTCTTCTATGGGTTCCCGGGCCCGTCCGTGAAGTTCTTCCGGTGGGCCGGTCCCCAGCTAAATGACTTGCACAGCCTCTATGCTTGGAACTTGGTTGTTGATCTTTTGGGCAAGAATTACTTCTTTGATGCAATGTGGGACGTCATCAGTGCCATGGCGAAAGAAAGGTTATTCTGTTTGGCCACTTTTGCTTTTGTTTTTAGTAGTTACGTAGTTACTAATCTTGTCAAAAAGGCTATTTCGACTTTTGAACGTATAGGCCAGTATAGTTGTCATAGGGACATTGTGGCCTTGAATTCACTTTTGAGTGCAATTTGTAGAGATGGCAAGACTACTGATGTCGTTGAGTTTTTGCGTGTTGCCAAGGTTAGTATTACGCCAAACCCTGATACAAATGCCATTTTGTTGGTTGAAGGGTTTGGAAAACGAAGGCAATGTAGATTGTGCTAGGC
The DNA here is from genome assembly GCA_963580275.1 of Crataegus laevigata. NCBI lineage: Eukaryota > Viridiplantae > Streptophyta > Magnoliopsida > Rosales > Rosaceae > Crataegus > Crataegus laevigata. Next base: position 36,598,808 of record OY756945.1, read on the forward strand.
AGGTTTTTTATGAGATGGTGACTGAGATTGGTTGGGACCCAAACAATGTGTCAGCTTATGATTCGTTCTTGAACACTTTGCTCAAGGTACCTGATGGGATCCACGAGGCAGTGAAGTTCTTTGAGGCCTTAAAAGATAGGAGGTATTATCCAGGGATCAATTTTTTTCAGGCTTGCACTCAATGAGTGTGTCAAGAAGGGCGATGCTAGGGGAGCTGACACTCTTTGGTGTGCAATGATAGGGAGAATAGGATTCCGGCCTGATACAAGTATGTATGATGCAGTGATTTATTTACATTGTCACAATGGCAATACAGATTTAGTGAAGAGGATGTTCGATGAGATGGTGTACATGTTCCCGAATTCGCAAATATATAACGTGGTGTTTAAGTTTTTAATCAAGGATAGGAAGTTAAATGAGGCTTCAGGATTGTTTACTAAGATGGTTAAAAACGAGTGTGTTCCAGAGCTTGCTAATTATGACACAGCAGTAAGGATTTTCTTGGATTATGGGGGCCCTTACTTTGCTATAAAAGTTTGGAAGTGCATGATGGAGAATTACCATTCCAGCTTGGAGGATACCAGGAATTTATTGGTCATAGGGCTATGTGATCTGAATAGGGTCTCATAAGCAGTCAAGTACGCGGAGGATATGATTTCAAGAGGAATCAAGTTGGAGTTTTCGACATTGTCAAAGTTGAAACAGAACCTCTTCCAATCAAGGAAGGAAAATGTGTACGATGAACTTTTGAGGAAGTGGAAAGCTTAATAGGTAGGTTAGAAATACTTTAGACTTATGCATGTTTGCGACATAGTTGCTCTAGTTTCGTATTCCATGTATGCTATGTCAACTGATAGATGTAATTTCGGGTAACGAAGATATTAGTTCTTTTCTTCTGAATGTAATGGCTCCCCGTTCAAACTACCAAAAAGACAGTAATACCCTAAACCTCCTATCCTCTAGTCTCACAAAACCACACATTCATTCTTGTGAATCATAATCAACTCACTCTTCGCTAATTAGAAATAATGTAAACATAAGTGAAATAGGGGATACAGCCTTATACAAATATCTTAGTTGTTGTTGTTGCATTTAGCCAAGTATGCATCCCAGCCTTGACGACAGTATTCACAAGCGACCTCAGCAGGGTTTGCTGCTTTTATGATTCCACGACCCACAATTATGATGTCACTACCTCTATCATAGATGACCTAGAACAATATTTGTTTCAGGCACAAGGCTGGCTAATAAAAGAGTATAGTAATATGAAATGCAAGTCGAAATATAGACAGGTGATGTAAAAGCCCCTTTGAGTGATCCCTCGAAAAATGGTGTGAACATCAAATCTCTCAAGTTTTGATTTGAGGGAAGAAGAAGTGCAGGAGTGAGTTTGGACCTGAGGGAAGAAGGAAGAGAGGGTATGGGTTGAGGGAGATTGGTTTTGGTGGTCAAGGAAAGTTGGGGGAGAGGGTGCGGGTTGCAGGTTGGAGGAGGAAGATTGGGGGAGACTGGTTTTGGTGGTTGGAGTGAGCTTGAGGGAGACTGGTTTTGGGGGAGAGGGTGCGGGTTGTAGAGGGAAAAGGAAATGAGGGGGTTGGGGAGGTAGAAGACGGGTGAGGTTTTTTTTTAAAATTTAATTATTTAATATTGAAGTGGAGCCATATTGATACGTGGCGTTCAATTATTGTCTATTTAGGCGCCACGTCATCAGTTAACAGAAGTTCTAATGAAAAACTTAACGGATGTATAAAACTGTTCTAAAATTAAGACTTGAGGTATGACTCTGGAATAGGGCTGGCAATTTCTGACACGACCCGATAACCCGACACGACACGACACGAAATTAACAGGTGTTCGGGTCGACACGATAACTAATCGGGTCGTTATCGGGTAACCCGATAGCACCTGTTAAGATAACGGGTAAATTCGGGTATACACGTGGGTAACACGATACACGATAAGCAGAATATTAATTTCATAATTTTATAACCCTAAAAAAAATACTAGTATAATTATATATATTAATTTAACAATTTTATACCCCTAAAAACTATAATAAATAAATAAATATATATTAAATTAAGTTAATTAACTATAATAAATAAATCAAAAAATTTTAACTATAATAATTATAATTATAATAATTATATAAACTATAATAATTATACCCCAAAATATTAATCATCTATAATAATTATATATATATATATATTAAATTTTATAAAACTATAATAATTATTAATTAATAATATGCATGAATCGATGAGCAATGCATGATGCATCCAATATTCCAATCCAAGTCCAACCATCGGACAGACAATCCATTCATTTTGATTCCATTTAAACTTTAAAGTGTCGCCCTTTTTGAAGAAAAAGGGAGGGAAAATGAAAATGATAAAACAAGTTGAAAATGAAATAAAAAGGAGAGGGAATTATGAAAAGATGGGTAGACTACCGGAGGGAAAAGTGAAAATTATAAGAAAAGTTGAAAAGGAAACAAAAAAGAGAGGGAAAAATGAAAATTAAAAAAAGTGGTGAGAATTTTTTTTTTTTAAGTTATTAACTTTTTATCACACATATATCATATCCCACTATTTTTATAATGATTAACACGTGTTAATTTAATTATACATACAAAATAAATGTATTTAAATCTACTTAATAAATATATATACACACACACACACACACACACATCACTAACACATAATACACACTATTGATTCATTGAAACTTGATGATGGGATACGAATTATCCAAAACTAATTTCAACGATCACAACCGTCAAACTTGTATGTATATGCTTCGAGATCACATCAGCAAAAAATCACAAAAAACAAACATTCAGAGATCAAGTAACGGACCAAAGTTTTTCGACGGTTATAAACTAAAAATCACGATTTAACGGTTATTTTAACTCTGATTTTGATGATTTTTTACAGATACACTCCTTGATCCTATATGAATACAATGAATGAATTCGATCTTCAATTTAAAATATTTATACAAGTGGATACCACAAAATCTTATGTTATACTTAATGAAAGTATAAATAAACTCTAAGTGTTAGTGAATCTATCGTTTTAATGGGATACGAATTATCCAAAACTAATTTCAACGATCGCAACCGTCAAACTTGTATGTATATGCTTCGAGATCACATCAGCAAAAAATCACAAAAAACAAACATTCAGAGATCAAGTAACGGGCCAAAGTTTTTCGACGGTTATAAACTAAAAATCACGATTTAACGGTTATTTTAACTCTGATTTTGATGATTTTTTACAAATACACTCCTTGATCCTGTATGAATACAATGAATGAATTCGATCTTCAATTTAAAATATTTATACAAGTGGATACCACAAAATCTTATGTTATACTTAATGAAAGTATAAATAAACTCTAAGTGTTAGTGAAACTATCGTTTTAATGGGATACGAATTATCCAAAACTAATTTCAACGATCGCAACCGTCAAAATTATATGTATATGCTTCGAGATCACACCAGAAAAAAATCACAAAAAACAAACATTCAGAGGTCAAGTAACGGGCCAAAGTTTTTCGACGGTTATAAACTAAAAATCACGATTTAACGGTTATTTTAACTCTGATTTTGATGATTTTTTAAAGATACACTCCTTGATCCTATATGAATACAATGAATGAATTCGATCTTCAATTTAAAATATTTATACAAGTGGATACCACAAAATCTTATGTTATACTTAATGAAAGTATAAATAAACTCTAAGTGTTAGTGAATCTATCGTTTTAATGGGATACGAATTATCTAAAACTAATTTCAACGATCGCAACCGTCAAACTTGTATGTATATGCTTCGAGATCACATCAGCAAAAAATCACAAAAAACAAATATTCAGAGATCAAGTAACGGACCAAAGTTTTTCGACGGTTATAAACTAAAAATCACGATTTAACGGTTATTTTAACTCTGATTTTGATGATTTTTTACAGATACACTCCTTGATCCTATATGAATACAATGAATGAATTCGATCTTCAATTTAAAATATTTATACAAGTGGATACCACAAATCTTATGTTATATTTAATGAAAGTATAAATAAACTCTAAGTGTTAGTGAATCTATCGTTTTAATGGGATACGAATTATCCAAAACTAATTTCAATGATCGCAACCGTCAAAATTATATGTATATGCTTCGAGATCACATCAGCAAAAAACAAACATTCAGAGATTAAGTAACGGGCCAAAGTTTTTCGACGGTTATAAACTAAAAATCACGATTTAACGGTTATTTTAACTCTGATTTTGATGATTTTTTACAGATACACTCCTTGATCCTATATGAATACAATGAATGAATTCGATCTTCAATTTAAAATATTTATACAAGTGGATACCACAAAATCTTATGTTATACTTAATGAAAGTATAAATAAACTCTAAGTGTTAGTGAATCTATCGTTTTAATGGGATACGAATTATCCAAAACTAATTTCAATGATCGCAACCGTCAAACTTGTATGTATATGGTTCGAGATCACATCAGCAAAAAATCACAAAAAACAAACATTCAGAGATCAAGTAACGGGCCAAAGTTTTTCGACGGTGATAAACTAAAAATCACGATTTAACGGTTATTTTAACTCTGATTTTGATGATTTTTTAAAGATACACTCCTTGATCCTATATGAATACAATGAATGAATTCGATCTTCAATTTAAAATATTTATACAAAAACTCTTTCATTTTGCATATGCTTGCACATTTAATATTTGTAATAAATTAGTAGTGTATGTATTATTTTTTTATTAGGTTCTTATTTTCGAGTGTAGATATAGTATTTAAACGACAAATGTTTTAATGTTTTGAAGTAATATATAATAATATATGTGGTATGTGCAAATTTTTTTTAAAAATATATATTTTTCTTAACGGGTCATAACGGGTCGGGTCACTTTACCCGTTGGGTAAAGTGACACGACCTGTTAAGGACCCGTTAAGATAACGGGTGTGACACGACACGACCCGTTAAGATAACAGGTGTTACACGAAAACGACACGAACACGACAAAAACGACACGTTTGCCAGGCCTACTCTGGAATGAAAAAACTTCATGTATCATCAAATGTTGAAAATTACGAAACTTTAAGATAGTAAAGTGAGATTAACCTTTTTTTTTAAGGAAAACTAATAAAAAGGGCTTGAAAACTTTGAGTTTTAACGATAAGGACAAAATAAAGGGTAAAGTGAATAGTACCAGGATTGACTTTTTAGTGTAAAAATGTGGTTTTTCGTTAAAGTGAACAGTACCGGGAGCTTTTCGTTAAAGTTCCTTTTTTTTTAAGTACCACAATCCTTGATCAACCATTAATGTATCAATAAGTTGTGGTAGGCAAATCCCAAGTCCCTGATGAAGTTGGGCTATAGCCTATAGCTAATATGGGCCGTCGGCTGTTGGATGGTATTTGGGAGGTCACCTACGTGCAAAATCTTATTTTTTATTTTTTATTTTTCTGCAAACACGTGCAAAGTCATTTTTGGAATCATTATTTATTCATTATTCATTTGTTCTTAATTTTAATTCTCAAATCATTTCACCCTCTTACCATAATTTCTAACAAATCATTTCACCCTTAACACACAAATTTCACAAATCATTTCATCATTCCCTACTCATTGGCCCTTTCAAACCATTATTACCACAATTTCTGTGCTTACTTTTTAGACAATCAAAGGGCTTACAAGCCAACTAAAATGTTCACTTCTTAAACATATTTTCAAATTTATTTATCCTCCAAATCTTTATATTGTCTAAAACTGAATGGAAGCCGAACATGCCAAACCAAATCGAACCAAACAACACCCGATGGGCCAAGAATAGCTTGGTTTGGTTCGATTTCACTTTGTAGGTTAGTTAAAATCTAATTAAACGAAACTGTATTTTATAGTAGTTAAAAAGAAAAAAATTGATGGTTAAATAGTCAAAGAGAAAGTGTTAACATGCACAAACTTTTGATCTTATAGAGGCAACTTGTTTAGTTACGGTTCTTTCAACAATTTGGGCGTCAAGTTGAGTTTAATTAATTTTGAATTGAAATTAGACTAATGGTTGATTGGAAATTGCGCTTGAAAAAAAATACCCAACATAAATAAAAAAAATATTAATTTACATATACGTTCAATTTTTGAACCACTAAAACTGAATCAATAGTTTTATGTTCAATTTGATTTTTTTTTAGTTTCGGTTTGATTTTCATTTGATTTGGTTTTTTTTCAATTTCAATTCAATATTCGATTCAATTTTTTTCAAAATTCGATTTTTCGAGCCCACCACAGGGTGAACAGGAAGAATCTCTCTCTTTTCTGGGACCAACGCACGCTTTCCCTCCCCCTACTTAAAATAATTGCCATTTGTTTTCTTGGTAAATGGAAAAGATAATCCCAAAAGTAAGCAAGCGACCCCATGACCATATAAAATTAAGAACACCTACTCTCCTTCTTCCTCCTCTGAGTCAGTCGGTCTCTTTCCTGCCAAATATTTTTCACAGATTACACTTTCTCCCACTCTAATCCAACCTTTCTTTAATCCCAAAAACCCATTTGTTATAGTACATTGCTGTCTCTGATACCCCATCTCTCTCTCTCTCTCTCTCTCTCTCTCAGTGTCCACCCACATTCATATTTTTAGAAATTCTCTCCTACCCTGCAAGCAAAAGCAGCTTTCACCTTTTCTTTGGGCCTCTCTCTTGTTTCTGGGATTGTGTGCTTTTACTCATTGAGATCTGCTTAAAAATGGGCTACTCCCAAGGCACTGTCACCTACTCCAGAGAGCCACCCAATGCTCCTCCTCCTCTTCCTCTATACACTTCCTCCTCCTTAGCCATACGTCACCATTACTACAATGACCACAGACTCAAAACCCTTTTAAAGAAAATGTTCTGGGAGCTTGGTTTGGCCTGCTTTCTCCCACCTCCTCGCCGGAGGACGACCAACCAGAAGACCTCATTTGCTGACGACGGCAACAATGGCGGCAACAGCAACAACAACAACAACAACAAGAAGACGATAAATTTAGAGCACAACAAAGCGTGGCTGCTGGCGGAGTCCGGCGGGTGTGGGGCGGAGTTGGCAAATGCCGATCCCCATTCAGTTCACTCATCTTTCAGGTTCAGCTTCTGCTCTCAGGTCGAGCTGGAATCCATGAACATGAGCTCCTCCGCCGCTGCAACGGTTCTAATGGTGAATTTGGGAGATGAGTCGTCTGAATCCAAAGCTAAAGAGATGAAATGGCGGAGATTCGAGTCGTTGGAGAGGAGCATATCCCCAGTGGCTCACACGCTGATCAGATTTAGCTACGGTGAAATTCTCGCAGCTACTCGTAATTTTTCGAAAGGTAATCAAATGCGTTTGTTTTGTTTGAATCAAAATTTGATCTTTTATCGTATGAGATTGTAATGGAATTTGTTGTTCTGGGTAGGTAGAGTTTTAGGGAGAGGAGCTTTGAGCTGTGTGTTTAGAGGCAGAGTTGGGATTTTGAGAACTGCTGTGGCGATCAAGCGATTAGACAAGGAAGACGAAGAGTCTGCTAAGGCATTTTGTAGAGAGCTGATGATTTCTAGCTCTCTTCACCACCCAAATGTAACACCCCTTGTGGGATTTTGCATCGATCCAGAGGAGGGTTTGTTTTTGGTTTATAAGTATGTCTCGGGGGGAAGCTTGGAGTGTCATTTACACGGTGAGTTCTCTTGTTTCAGTCTTTTGAAATTTAATTTGAATTTGGTGAGTTTTTTAGTGATTTATGGCACATACACATTTGCAGAGAAAAAAAGGGGAGTTAAGGGCTCTGCAACACTTTCTTGGTTCGTAAGGCATAAGGTTGCTATTGGAATTGCTGAGGCAGTTGCATATCTGCATAATGGAACTGAACGCTGTATTGTTCACAGAGATATCAAACCCTCGAACATTCTCCTTTCGTCCAAGAAAACTGCCAAGGTAAACGGAGAGCAATTTTATGGACTTCATTCTGATTTGAAACTTAATCTTTTGATTGATTGACTGCGGTTTATCGACATTGCTTGCAGCTATGTGATTTTGGATTAGCCACTTGGACTTCCGCACCTTCCGTCCCTTTCCTTTGCAAAACTGTCAAAGGAACATTTGGGTATGATCTTGAGGAAACTTGACCATAAAGAAACACTTTTTTCCTGTTGCTTGTTCCATAAAGATTTTTTTATATTTTTTATTCATTGCACAATTTTTAAATGGCATGTGCAGTTACTTGGCTCCTGAGTATTTCCAGCATGGGAAAATATCCGATAAAACTGATGTGTATGCTTTTGGGGTGGTCTTGCTGGAATTGATAACTGGTAGGAAGCCGATTGAAGAAAGAAGGCCACAAGGAGAAGAAAACTTGGTTCTATGGGTAGGTGCATCTTTCTATCTTCTTTTTGTGTCTTGATCTCCTTTTTTACAATGTGATGGTGAATTGATTGGGCCCTTGGTTTCTTCTCATGCTCGACATAGTTTCTTTTCTTTTAATAGCTTATTCTTCTTTGACAAAGCGATATTCTATTCTAATCTAATATATGGGGAGTGGGATTCGAACACGGGTGTAAGGGGAAGACACCTATCCTGGCTTCTTGGCCTAACCCACGTCTCCTTAGAAGTTTATTATTATCTCTTTTAAGAACGGTCATTCATTCAATCGGGTTACTTCCTTGGATAGACACTTTTGCTTAGCGAGGGTTTTGTTTACCAACCACATCACCTTCTGAGAATCAAATTTCTTGAATCATTCTGTAAACTTTCTGTATGGTGTTTCCATGAAAGTCACCAAAACTTCTTGTTTAAAATATGAACGATGTATGGTTGCTATAAGTTATAACTCACACGTGTCAGCTTCCATTTTTAATCAGGCAAAGCCCCTCTTGTGTAAAGGGAAAGAAGCTATTGAGGAGCTGCTTGATCCACATATAAAATGCACTTCGAGAAATTCAAATCAAATAGCCCGGATGATTGAAGCTGCAGCTGCCTGCATAACGAGTGAAGAATCCCGAAGACCGAGCATTTGTGAGATAATGTCAATACTTAAAGGTGAAGAAGAATGCATCGTTTCCAAGAGGAAGAGGCCTAGTTTTCTGGGGAGTGGACTGGTCATTGATTGTCATTCTCAATTACAGCAAACGAAAAGCGAGATGCAGAGTCACCTAGCTTTGGCTATGTTAGGAGTTTCCGAGTTTGAAGACGATGATCACCTTTGCGCTCATTGATACGTTGCACCGGAACTATCTGGATTTTTCAGTTCTTAGATTTGTTGTTGCTTGCTTGAACTCTGAACAGAGTGGTATGCTAGAAGTGAGTACGAGAGTCGATATTGTGGGTAGGAATGGGAGTCTGATGTGTATATATCTTCCATGTACCCGTCCCTATCCAACTACTCTAACAGGAAAATTGTAACACATTTTGTTTTTGTACTTTAGCTTAAAGTTCTTGTGTCATTGTCGTCTTAACTTGTAAGCGAAATGTTTTAACTTCGAATCCCGTGTTCACTGTCAATTTCCTCACCTCTTTGTATGTATATTGTTGTATAGAAAAATAAAACATAAAAGCTCTTGTTTCATTTAAAGCGTATGAAGTTCCTTCTTTTTCTAATGCTTTTTCACAATGGTATGGAGAATGGAGTAGGATTCTCTCCCCTCTTATTTGAATGGTCACAATTAAGTCACGTCAACATCTTATATTAATTTTTTATAGAAAGAGAAAGACAAAATAGAGAATGTGAGAGGAGGGAATGGAAGGGGATGGAAAGAGGAGGGGAGATATTCCTAGTCCATGAAGAACGATGCTTGCAGCTCACGTTTGCTTGAGAGATTTCGACAACGTGCATGAAGGTTATGTCCTTCCTCTCTTACAATCCCACTGTACACCCTACAAATCGACAAATAAGTAGGGTAGGGAAGAAGGATGGAACTTAAGAGGGCGTTTGTTTGACCAGATTAGGGGGAATGGACTAGACTAGACTAATTGCTTGTGTAGTCCCTTGTTTGGTCTGGACAAGGATTAGGTTTAATGAGCTTCGGTCGGACTCACTCGAATTATACACCTCGCTAGGAGTTCTTAATGAAGATCCCCAATTTTGGCCGGACTCGTAAGCCCTTTCGATAGAGAGAAAACCGCGAGAGAGTCGCTTGTCCAAGAACCCCAACGTCACTCGTTCTGCTTGTCGCACATCGCTCCCTCCTTATTCAAATTTTGCCAGAAAACCCAGGAAATCCAAAAAAAAAAATGCAGTGTGATGGTCATGGTTGTTTCAATCACACATGCATCCAGAAAACCCAAACCAGATCCAACCTCTATCCTCCACCTTTGAGCCAATCACACATGTAGCCCACCTCCTCCAATCTCTTTCTTGCTCTATGTTTTGATTTTAAGATTTGCAAGTGATTTAGTGAGAGGAAGTGAATAGGCTGGAGGGAGAGGTGAAGTGCAAAGGTAGGAAGCGAAGAACATGAAGTGGAAAGAGGTAGAGGATTTGCAATAAAAAAAAGAGGGACAAAAATGGGAGAAAAGAGGAATGGGGAGGGAGAGGCAGAGAGAAAAGAATGAAGAGAAAGAGGAGATGGTTCTAGAAAAATAGGGAAAAAGATAAAGTAATAAAAAAGTATTAATTGATATATTAAATTAAAAATATAATATTAATAAATATAGATTAACTAATATAATATTATAGTCCTGCTTCTTAGTCCAACACTGCACCAAACACTTCACTAAGTCAATCCAACTTAGTCTAGTCTAAGTCAGTCCAACTTAGTCCTTGAATATATCTAGTCCGAGACAGTCCGATGCAACAAACGCACCCTAAAAATCTCACTTGTAAAGAACGTCATGGTATCTTGTTAGACAACCACAAAGCCTTGAAACTCGAAAGCTAACTCCTAAGAGTATCTTTGATTGAGATTTCAAAAAAATAAATGTCAAATTTTAATGACACACCCCGACCCGAAAGTAGGGTGTGCTGGCCGCCACGTGAGTGTGACGTAGCCAAGTGCACAGTGCGGAAGCAAGAATCATTAGCGAAGTACGAACTAATTAAAACCAAACCACTAGCAACCTAGATAAGATAGTGTGCTAGAGTGATAATATAGTACTTATACAGAACCAGAGCGTACTAAGTCAAAGTGCAATCAAGCATGAATAATTAAATTCGAATAACACCAACGGGTGTCCTACATAATAATGAGTCTGTCAGAACTGCCGAATGGTCCTCGCTAGCCACCACGGGTACTCTAGCTATCTAGAACCTGGAGGGGCGAAAAACAAAATTGAGTGGGTCAGCAAAACAAATCTTTTCAAAATCATTCTTTTCTCAAAAGTATAGCCCCTCACTGTAAAACCTGTATAGTTTCCCAGAAAATAATACGTACATATATATCACAACCTTTCTCAGCATAAAACATTATCAAACGTATCTCATAATATGCCATGCAATGCGTTTCAATGCCAATCTGAATCTCATAAACCATGCCATGCGATGCATTTCAATAACCATATCGCTACTAGATATCAACTCAGCCCTCGGCTGTACATATAGCTCATAACATCTCAATCTCATCATATATATACACTGCACATACATCAATATCCTCATGAGGTCATCATCACATCACTGTATCAATATAAAAATGCTCTAGTGCTACAATCACATAAAGACTGTGCGAATGAACGCGAGTCACCTACAAGTTGAACCCACTCAAAGGTGGTCTATACGACAAGACTGTGCACCTAACTTGGATCCAAGGCGAGCATGCGGTGCGGGAGGTGAACGACACGTGAAAGACTGTGCCCCTAACTCTGGGAGTGAGCACTAACAATATGTGCAGGTTTATGAGCTAACATATCACATCATATCTCATTATATAACGTCTGTTCTTTCTCAACAATGCATGTACCTACCTGGTACTTACCTGGCGTCCTCGGCACCAACATATGCATGAAATGTATATATGAATACTCATGCATCAATATTAAGTTATATGCATGACGATAAAAACGTACTTTTCATTTAAAAGATGATTCTGGGAAAATCATTATATATACATAGGTTATACGGAAAAATAGCTACCCACTCACTGATAGGTCGCCGGGTCGTAGCCCCCACGTCTAGCTTGGCTACGCTTGTCCTCAGAATAAGTCTCACTTATATGAGAAATTACTAAAAATACGTTATTTAAGCACATCTACGCAAATACGGTAATAACTTCTCATACATAGCTCAATTTTGGCATATGAATATACCAACGCGACCTACTCGACGTCACGGACGTCAACATATTTTTAAAATAATTTTTGGATGTGTCACGCCCCCCCCCATGGGCCTGCCAGGGCACGGTGCTACGCGCCCCCATGCGCGGCACGTGCCTAGCACATGTCATCCCTGTCCTCGCGACGCCGGCGCCGGTCGCCAGAAACCTGCAACTCAGGTTTTCTCCGCCATTTCTCCACCATTTTGTCCCATTTTTCTTCCTACGTGCTCAAAATTAAGAGTAGAACAAGTCTATACCTTCAAAAACCTCGAAAAATGCCTTAAATCTCGTTGGGGATTCTCCAAAAACTGGCCAAACTCGTGCAGTGCTATCTCGACGTCCAAGCTGTGCAAACGATAGTCTCCGAGCCTCCTGGGAACCTTCTAAGGCTCGTGGTGAGCTTGGTTTTGCCTAAAACACAACCCACAAAAACTTCATGAACAGTTCCAAAATCGGACCTCGTGGTTTCAACGTGAAATCGACATAGTTCTTACCTGAAATGGGTGTCAATGTACTCGTAGGGACCTCAGGAGTAAGAATATGCCCTTGGTTGCTTCGATCTATGAAGTTTTGATGGGTTTTAGTGGTCGTCCGTACATATAAGGTAGAGAGAGAGTGAACTCAAGAGAGGAGAGAGAGTCTACGGGATAGAGAGAGAGAGAAGATGGTTGAGTGTGTGGTCAATCACCAATCAGAACAAGAGATCCTAAAGGATCTGATTGGCCCCAATAATTGAGGGCAGTTCATTATTGGCCATCCTCACATACACACATCCACACGTACACAACCCCGAAGGGGTAATTCCGTCAATTTACGTCTCAAAATAAAATGCGTCGGGATAGGCTATCACATTAATTTGATAGCTGACATAGCAATGTTAGATTTTCTCTTTCCTCCCGCCCATATTTTTTTTTTGTTATAAATAATATTTGTAGGACCTATGTTTAAAAAAGAAATTAATTAAAATAAATTTTCAAGATTTATAATTGGTGCATTAACATGATCCACGCAATAAAATAATTTAAAAAATTAATCGACAACACCTTTTCTCAAATGCCTAATTTGACAGTAGGATTAACATATCGATTAGAATTTCTTCCTACCTATGACATTTGACCTTTGATGGCAATTAGCTGGAACATTTGATATTTGAAGTGCCATTAATTCAAGTCTCAAGGCTTTTGGTTATGGTATTCATAAATAGGATATGGGGACTGGTTTTTGGTTGCAGTGTCACATCAAATGTGATTTAATTGGCCAATTGCCAGATTTTAGCCAAATTTTGCCATTTACAGGTTGCATTATCCAAATAAATAAAATTAACGTCCATGCACATGTAACATGATATGTAGATACATTGACTTCCTATACATTTTTCGATGTACACATGAATTTGGGGTCATATACATTTTATATTTATACACACACATACATAATATATGTAATAGTAAACATTTAGCTTTTTCTTTTCTTTTTTTGATGAAAACTATGGTAAACAACTTGTAATTTTTTTTTTTGTGGTATCAGTCGCCAAAAATTGTCTACGTAAAATATATGAAAATAATTATAAAGTGAAGTTTGCAGTTTAAGTGATTGAAAACATTCATTTATAATTTCAAAGTCATGTGTTACAGTTTCTCATTAGCGAGCACAAGTCATATACAAACAAATATATATAAAAAATAAATACACCAAGATATCATTTGGCATGTGTACACAAACAAATGGTACCATATGTATGGTATGGGAAAATAAGAAGTTTACAATCCAACTACCAAATCGTTTATATTCAAGAAAAATTGAATTAACACGTTTTAGAGAATGGCATAAACAAATTAATAAAATTGAAGATTAACATTGCCCCTAAAATATCTTGGCAATATCCTTAATTAAACCACGGTTAGCTAGGGCAAAATCCAAGTACTCCTGGTACGAAATGAAGCCATCACCGTCGGTATCAATCTCCGCCATCATAAATTTCACTTCGTCCGGTTGAACGCAGCCTAGTGTTTTTAATGCATCTCCTAGCTCGGTTGCAGAAATTAGGCCATCGCCGTTGGTGTCAAACCGCTTGAAAATTCTCTCTCGATCAGCCTTTTCTTTAGGATCTTCTTCGGCCATTTTTTTGCAATGGTTAGATCAAAATGCGTTTTCTCTGGGTTGAGTTTTGGGTTTCTTGATGATTGATGAACGTGAAATTGAGATGTAAAAGCCAATATTGATTTGCGATAAATGAATGAGTGATCGATGAAGAGTTTGGTTCTTATAGAGATGGTTTTGTGAAAAGGTAAGGTAGTCCTTCAAATTAGGGGTTTGAAAATGAGTTGCGGAATGAAACTTTCTATAGTTTTACCCAAATAAGGAAAAAGAATTTTTCCAACATCATTTTCTTGAAATAGTACCAATGGATGTGTTAACCAAAAATGGAAAGTTCGTGAAGGGACCACTAACTGCATTCCACGCGTCAAATGTATGTTAGGCTCACTTGTTTTTAGAATGTATTAGCAACGTAGTCAATTTTGAGTATCGTATGGGACTTGAAACTGAATATACCTGATACAAAACTATATGATAAGTTGTAGGCAAAACAAAAACGCGTGGTAAAATAAACGATGAAAATATGTGGATGAGACATGAGAAAAGTAAAAGAACGTTATTAATGTCGTGCCTCAGAACGAACGTTTATTGAATTACAGTGACATGGTGTTATACAATCAACAACTTATTTCGTTGAACCAATTAATTTTGCTACAAATGGTTGAGGTCTATCTCACAACACCACAAACTGGCTACGACAGTAGATCTGAATTTTACATTTATTGGATGGGAAGTAGTTATACATCAAAAAACCTAGGCTACAGACTTGAGAAGGATATTCAACACCGATTCTCGAGTTGGCAAAGCCGGAATAGCACCTCTCCCCGTCACAGTCAATGCGCCGCAAGCGTTAGCAAACAGGAGCGCATCTCTCAGTTTGTCTTCGTCCTGCAGTTCAAATCCAGATAGCCACTCTCTTTAGGTTGACAGGCTTAATCTATTGTTATAAAAACATAATAATGTAGGATATAACTTCGAATGCTATATTTTCAGTCAATAAAATGGACGACAAGTAGGGTTTAAATGCAGGACGTGCTTAAATCTAGTCTTTAATAAAGAAGCTCTACCATTATTCAACACTACGTTTATAATTTGAGAATTTCAACAAATAAAATGGAGTAATTCCCAAGTCGTATGATGAATAACATATATGTCGAAAACATATAATGTTGAAATTATCTTCTACAACTCAAAAAGCCATTGTCACCACCTGTACTCTATTCTAGCAACGTCTGAAACAAAGGTGATTTTCTTATTCTCCAAGAGGCAAGATCACAGCTGCCCAGTTAATTAGGAAAGGATTTCCAAGGAAGATATCTAGTACGTAGAGGGTTTAGGCTATCGTTTGTCAATTTAACCCATTGATACCCCTCCCCCCAAACATTTAACAATGTAACCCCCACTAACACTAAAATAACCCTAGTATGTAGACGAGGGGATTAGAAAAGGATTAGACATGAAGAAAACTCATTCCTTCTACCCCTACCATTTTTCGGATAGGATTGGAATGGATAGATTTCTTCATGAGTAATCCATCTTTTATCCTCTAGTTGGTCATAGTTTTTTCTTTTCTCCCCTCAACATGCCTTGAGATTAGGGATTTACCCATTCCCAATCCAATCCTACGTATCAAACAAGCCCGAAAGGTCTCTAACGTTTTGTGTCCAAGATGCAGTACCTGAAGCAAAGAAAGATCAACAGCTAGTTGTGATAATATTCCAGCCACAAATGCGTCCCCGGCACCAGTGGTGTCCACTGCATCTACCTTCATACCCTTGACTCTTCCACTGAATTCCTGCAAATACATATAATGTGTGGTTTCAGATACACAAAAGCTAGGAAGAGAAGTATATTGCGGTTTCAGAAATGTTTGGAAAAAGATGCGCAAAGAGAAACAAGCAGTCTAAATTGCTCCTACTTGGTATTCACACGAGAATCAAATTAATTGCTTTTACTGAGATTGCTAATAAAATCAAACTATTCACCAAAAGTGAAATATACTCACTTTATAGTATCATCAATATCAAACCGTGCAATTAATACATTCATCATTTTTTTTCACACTTTCAACATATCTCAAACACTCTTATGATATTACTTGCACTATTTTTTTATTAAATTAATAATACTCTTAAGATTCACACGTTATAATGCATGAGTCAATGTGTAAGAGCATATTTGAAAGCTTACCTTGGTGTAGTACCTGCAACCATCAGGGCCCTCAGTGACCAGAAGTAATTTAAGATTTGGATGGTACAATTTGCGAACAACATTTTCATCATATGGATCTTCTCCTTCAGTTAGAAAAGAAATCTCTTCTTCACTTACCTGATAAAGAATAATTAAATTTTCTGACGCAATATTGTCAATTTCTTTTAGCTCTTCCCCTTTACCATTTTCACAAAGGGGACAATGAAAATCAAATATGAACATTCAAGTGCATAATCTGCATGGTTAAAGGTTTAATTACCTTGATAACATCAGCAGTGTCCCATATACTCAAAATTCCTTCTCTAGCACTCTTTGCGGAAGGCCACAGTGGAAGCCTGAGGTTGGGATCGTAGGACAGAACTACTCCAGCGTCCTTTGCAGCTTTTGTTGCTGCAATATGAGCTGACTTGCATGGTTCCGTGATAAGACTTATAGAACCATAATGTAATATTTTTGCCTGCCACAGGATGTTCAAGAAAGACCCCGAACATTACTATAAAGAAAATGACTAACAAGTCAAATAAAAAATGGGTGGTGCTATCCACACACGCCTTTTTACTTTCTGAATGAATTGAAGAAGATCAAAGGACATAAATTAACAAGAGGTGTATGGGAGGTAAAAATGGGTGTGTGGATAGCACCACCTTAAAAAATAAACGGACAAAACTCTGCAAAATAAAATCATGTCAAACAGGCATGCAAGTTGATATCCAACAATAAGAAGAGCCCAAAATGGGTTGACCTAAATGAAACACACTGATACCAGAGTCTGCAGCCGTCACGATATCTCAGATGCATAAATGTAAGTGGGTTTGGATTCTGGAATAAAGAGTACAAATTTAAGTATCCTTCTCATGTGAGGTGTACTATGTGATATTGAAAAGTTGGTTTAGGTTTACCAGTCTTTAATCAGATGAAATACCATGCAAGATAGTTAGTTCTCTAGACATTTCCGTTATAAGATATATTTATCTTTGCCTTCTTTTGACTCTTTACAATTATAATCTCTCAGTGTTATTTAACTAACAACAGCAACTGTTTCATACCTTCCTAATTAAATCAAAATCAAGTTCAGCTTCTTGAAGCAACATATCAGCACTAGGGTTACGATAAAACATGAACTCACGTTCCCCATCACTCCTCAATGTAACAAATGCTAAAGCAGTTCGTGCACCAGGATCAAAACGCATTCCCTCATTGTTCACATTATTCTCCTTTAGTATATCAGCAAGCATGTATCCAAATTCATCTTCCCCGACCTGCAGGCATTGCATAAATATAAAATACCTGAAAGGATAAGATTGCCCTGAACTCAAGATTTTATAGAACAGTAAAAAATTGGCACAACACAAGAGAACTAGTTTTGTTTCAGATGCAACAATACAGCTAAGAAATACCATAGAACACTAGGTTGAAAGTGTCTAAGCATGCACAATGCAATTATGATAGGCAAGGTAGGCTATGTTGAAAGTGGTCAAATTATTAGTCAATGACTCGAAATATTAACTGTGGACTTCATTTAGAAACCAGAATAACAATAATATGGATACATATGTTTAAAATGATACCTTTCCAATAAAAGCTGATGAGCCACCAAGACGAGCTATGCCAACTGCAACATTAGCAGGGGCTCCTCCAGCAGCTTTTTTAAATGCAGGTGCTTCAGCCAATGAAAGTCCACTAGTAGTTGGGACAAAATCAATCAACATTTCCCCAAAACAAACCACAAGGGAGGATTCTTTTGTGTCCGGTAGCACATCTCCTGCAAATGCTTTTCCTAAAATATTTTACTGTCAGACAGTGAAAGGCTCAGTTTTTAACAACACGAAACTTTGATAATTAAGCAAGCAGAAGACCAAAAGCTGTATGGTAATGTCACTCATGAAACAAGTCATATGCAAAGCACGTTCTGCACAAATAGCGAAATTTAAGAAAGCACAAGCTCATGGTCCTAATTACAGCAATCCAAGAACAACAACGTGTAGAATCCAGGAATTTAGTTCGGCAAATTTCATAGCGTGCACATTTACTGAACAGTGACATCAAAATAGAACATGCAGTGCATTATAAAATGAGACAACTTGGATGCCTAAAGAGCATCAGGAGTAAAGGTGGAATTAAGACAAAGTCAAGACAATCAAGATGGAATCAAGAAAACTACGAGTAGATCAACACATCACCTGACCTCTAGAGTACTTCCAGGTTTTGGTTAGGGTTAAAGAGACTAAACTATGATAAGTTCTTCGAGCGAAGAACATAGAGATAGCATGTGCCTACAAGTCTAGAATAGTCAAAATAGTATAGGATATGATTAAGATTCTTAGGAGTAACTAAAAACTGAATAGACATTAGGCACAATAAAAAGTCAAAACAGGAAAAACCACAGCTAAATTAACATTCTGGATGACTAAAAGCCGTCCTGCAAATAACGCCCAACAAACTCCAAATACCCAAAATGAACAATTCATACAATACTTCAATCCAATTCAGGAACATCACACAAACGCCCCAAAAGTACGTCATAATTCAGCAAAATAATCAGACAAAAATCAGAACCAAACAAAACCCATATTCCAAAGAGGGAGATAGAACTCAGAAACCAAAGCATTACCTTGGACATTCGATCTGGCAATGGAGGAAGAACTGAGAGGTGGTGGGGAAGCAAATGCAGAGGCTCTGACTGTCCGTTGACTAAAAGAAACCGAATTGCGAGGCAAAGAAACCACCCCGCCGAAGCAGAAAGCAGTAGAATGAAGAGCCATCAAAACAATCGCACACCCAGAAGAGAATTCGAACCAGTTGAGATCTACCAAATTCGATTTTACTCTGAAGCTCTTGTGGAATGGAAAATGGCAGCGGAGAGAGCAAAGCAGGAGAGTAGTAGCGTAGTCGTAATGTTTGTCGCCTTGTCAAAGTTCTTTTGGACTGCCGATGAAATTTGTTGTTCTAATTGGTTGGTCCCCCGGAAGCCTTTGTTTTGTTGCCATGTGTGACGAAATCTATTCCATCGTCTATACTATTCTCACCAGACAAAATTTTGATTTTGAGTCGGCCATTCCATCATATAATTTGAATTCTCTCCCAACTTTAATGTCCGAAATTTAAGATTAAAAAATTCAACTCTTGGTTTGTGTGAAAGAGATAAAAAAAATTGATTCAAAATTCTTAATTGTGTGAGATGAGACAATAGAATGAGTTAATGAGAACAGTCAAATTCAATTTGAATGATTCGAATCACGCCCTTAGGCTCCTATACTTCAGTTTATCTGATCCAGTCGTCAATATTATAAATGAGTGTTACGAAGCGAGTTACTTTACGAGCCTTTAAAATTTAGTGTTAGGGGAAAGATATTTTTGATTTCATGCTTGTGTGCGAGGCACAAAAACCTAGCACCTTCGTTGTGATACCAAAATTCAGTTTGACGGCAAAATGTTTCTAATTTCTTTGTTGAAATGATTACAATACACCCTTGGTATGATGTCAAAAGCATGAGTAAGTCCGAACATCTTCCAAGTTCGTGTCTATTCTTATTGTCCTACATCAGATCAAACATCGTCATGGCTATACTATGGTAGGAATTTTATAGACCAATTTAGCGATATACGCTTGCAAGACCATGAAAACGTGAAGAATATAGTTCATCAGCGGAAACGATAAAGACGGAATTTTTTTTGGCAATAATGCACCTACACAGAAGGAGCCGAAAAATCAAGTACCACCAAGTAATTTTTCTCGCAAGACCAAAAAAAACGTGCAGAATTCAGTTAGAGGAATACCGTGAATAAACGATGGTGTGGTAACAAACACTCCACACACTCACTCTCACCATGTGATACATCCCGTACAATTAAGTTAAGACTCAAATCATCTTTATGACTCAATACAAATCCCAGAGGGTCCCTACGTGGCTCGTTAACCCAAAAATAATACTAGGCTCAAATTGAACCCCTAAATGCCGATATGATTAGTTAACTAATTTAACTTATTAGATTCAAAACTAATAAATCTAATTAACTATATTGGGCACGTGTTCAATATTATATAATATTAGAGTGCAGTTCTAATTGTTTTATTGAATTAAACCACTTTTTTCTTTCTCTGTCTTAACAAGGACAATAATTATTGATATGAGCTCTTACCAAAAAAAAAAATAGCAATTGGACCTTAGGCTTTTTGTGGACTCGACCTAATGAGGAATTCATTGGGCCTTATGAATTCATGGGCCTAATGAGTATTGAGGTCCATTTTAATAAAAACATCTAATTAATTCCCCGGTTTAGTGCGGTTGAATTCGGTTTTTATTATCTACAAATCGATGGCCTGAACCTGTTTTGTAGCCCAGCAGACACAAACCACAAACCACAAAACAGAACCCTTAGGGTGTGTTTGTTGCACCGGATTATCTCAGACTAAACTAATTTCAGGGACTAAGCTAAATTGGCTTGGCATGGACTAAGCAGTACTAGAATTGCGAAACGTTTAGTGTAGTGCCGAACTAGCCCAGACTAAATTATATTTTTTATTTTTAATTATGAAAACTACCACTTTCTTGTCAAAAAACTTTTTTCAAGAGAGAAGATGCTTCATTCAGGATACCATTCATTTGCTTTACATGAAAGTATACATATTTTTTCATCATTGTCAGCCCCCAATACATTTACAAATTGCAACTACTTAGTGCTTAAACTTGAGTTCCTTCACATATTCTTCAGTGCCCTTCAACCACTTGTCTACATCTTGAGTGCTTGTATTGCAACAGCGCAGTCTACGGAGTGTCCAGAATATGTAAACCCATGAGAAAAAGAACCAAGCTCGTTGCTAACATCTGAAACTTCTGGGCTCACAAGAACAATGCATTGGCATTTATGAACCTAAAGTTAAACTTATGCATCAAGTGTAAGATTTTTATTGCGGAAACAAACATGAACACAAATACAATTAACCACTAACCTTGCAAAACCATTGCAGCTTAAGAAAATAGAGCTCTTCTGCACTCGACACTACTGTATGCAATTAACAAATAATGGGGCTTGTTCTTTTGCGTAATTAGTGTGAATGCAGGACCCCTATTATATATCCTCAATGGTGGTATTTGATTAGGTTACTTCCCATCATGTAATCCTAATAAATCATATAAACAAATATCCTTATCACCACAAACCAAAGTTATCATATGAGAATAGTTAACTTATTGAAAACTGAGACTACTTATAGCTGTGTATCAATCCAAATACATTCCCTCATAGCTTTACAAGTATAGTTCATCCCAAACTCTTATGACTTCAATCCCTTAAGCACGTGTAAAACAAGTGATAAGCTTTAATTAAGTTTACATTCTCCCAATAGAGCTAACACATGTTTTACATAAGCCACTATATAAGAAATCATTACAAGT
Source organism: Crataegus laevigata (assembly GCA_963580275.1). Lineage (NCBI taxonomy): Eukaryota > Viridiplantae > Streptophyta > Magnoliopsida > Rosales > Rosaceae > Crataegus > Crataegus laevigata. Next base: position 36,620,809 of record OY756945.1, read on the forward strand.
TTCTGTCATTGGCTAGCATTCATGAAGAACTAAAGGGAATTATGTCATAGAATTCACATACATGCAAAGTAAGACTAACCACCTCCTCACTGAAGCCAACAGTTGTACTCTGATGTATATAATTGATAAATGGCATTCCCAATTCACTGACACCGCCAATGGCCAATTTTACAGTCAAGAGTCACCAACTGGCATCTCCGACATCGCCACGAATTAACAATCACGAAGGATTTTCGACATATATACAACAAGAACTTATCCCAGACCATCAATTTAAACAATAACAACAGCTACATTCATGTGATTCAAGTTTCACCATAACAAAAACTAGAAAATCCATAAAGCAACACACAAATACATATTATCACAAGCATACAACCAACATCGGGTGTTAAAAGACCCACATATAACAATATCGGTTAAAAATCCATCAATATTTGAAGCAAAAACAACACAATAAACCAAACGGACAAAACCCAACACAAAAACAAACACATGCAATCAAAATATAGAATACACCAAGTAATGAATCAATGGAAGATCAACTTTATCATTTCCAATTGCCTTGTAATGTATTGAGCAACCTCCGTCAGGCCAGGATGCCCTTTCTATCAACAAATTAGGAAATTACGAATAAGTACCTCAACCCAAAACAAAACATTGTACCCAATCTCTCCAATAACAATTACAATGGGGAACTTAAATCAAACCTGGCAAAAAATCCCAAATGTTTTCTTTCAATTTAGACAAAAAAAAGGAGAAAAATGTAGTGAGGGCATTGAAAAATGAGCTCACCTGGTAGTTATCCATCTCTTGGGCCAAGACTCGAATGTGCTCGACGGCTCTGGCTTTCGGGAAGCAGTTGAGAAGGACGCCGATCTCGACCGGCTTAATGAATGGAGGGAGAAAGAAAGACAAGCAGATAGATAGGGCAAGGGATAGAGAAGCAGATAAAGTAGATAGATAGAGCAAGGGAGAGAAGCGGACGAAAAGAAGTAGATGAAGTGAAGCAACAAAGGTTTTAGCAATCCGATGCTTTTCGATGGGACTCACTAAAACCATCTAGCGACAGCCTTTGTCAAGGCGAGTCCTTTTGCGTAACAAACACGGTATTACTCTAAGTTTTAGTCCAGTCTAGTTCAGTGAAGGCTAGTGATGGCAACCAAACACAAGTTTCTAAAGCTACTGTAAAAGCTTTCTCCACCGCTGACACACCTCAGAACGAAGCATAGAAGCCAGCCTCCATCACCATCTAGAAAACCAAAGTTGAAGAAAAAGAAAGTCGCATCATCCTCCACGGACCACCAAAACGATCGTCACTTAGAAACAAAGGAGGCCGAGAAGAAGAAAGATCCAATGAGCAACATCGCTAACAAGGGCGAACACTAGGAATGACCAACAAGGGTCAAGGTGTGGACACCGAGTTAACACTCTACACACACTCCCATTAAAACGCGAAAATCGCAAGAAAAAGTAAACGAATTGAATTGAGATTTAGTGGAAAGATAATGAGGCTATTTATACATTCTTAACAAAGAGATGGACGCACGGTTACACCGTTACGTAGCGTTCCTTATTAAAATTAATTTGTGATACGTGCAGAGACGAAACCAAAGATCTATATGGATGGGGGCATACTTAAACAATAAAATCACAAACTAAAAAAGCTAACGAATTACTAAACAAAATAATTATATATTAATCCATAAGATTTTTCTTTACAATATCCCTTAACTCATTTTATATTTGAAAAGCGTTGCATGACAACTTCATTCATCCATGTTATCAAATACAATCAACTTCATTACTAATACAATCAAATATCTCTCTATCTATAAAAAAAAAAAAAAACCATGTTATCATTCATCCATTAGTCTCCTATCTGATTTCTCAATCTATTCTTCCAAAATTCATGGGCGAAAATGCGCAGTATCAATTAGAACAATTAATGCTAAAATCACAAGCAAGTAAACTAGTGATATACTTTGCTAATGTCATAAGCATGTACACGTTTTCTGACACACCCCGACCCAGAATGTCCACTAGGACTCCGAAATCGAGTTGTGCTGGCCGATACCTAGAAGGTGACGAAGCCATAAAGTGTAGTGATGTGGAAAATGTGAATAAATTTAAACCTAAAAGTACCTAAACACCAGAGTGCGCTAGTGAGTGGGAGTGAACCTATCTCACACATGAAGTCAGAGAATAAGAAAAGTACAGTAGAACGAGTAAGAATTATGCCATCAAAGGTAGCACCAATCCTGAGATTTGCCAAGAATCCTCGTCGATACGAACCTTAACAGCTAAAACCTGGAGGGGTGCAAAACAGAAAGTGTGAGCGGGCAAAAACAAAGCTTTTCAAAACCTTTTCTTTATTAAAAGGAATAACCCCTAAGTGTAAAACCCGTATACTTTCCCAGAAAATATACTTCCTAGTGGGTCACCTATCCTGGGATTGCTCTCACACGAACTTGCTTAACTTCGGAGTTCCCAGAAACAAAACCGTGAAGGTGTGCTCGAGGCCCAAAGCAGACAATATCGTGCTATGGTGGAGTCGAGCCCGGGTTATGGTGGGGGCCTGAGTCGGAATGTGACAATTTCGCAACCAAATGAGTGGGGGCATCTGCCCCTCACCCATGGTGGCTTCGTCCATGGGAGATGGATTGTCTGCTCTCCCCTTCCCATGCCCTCCTATTTGTATGGTTACGATTAAGCCACGTCAACATTTTATATTCCTATTGCTTTTTATCTTATTATTTCTATAAAAAAAATTAATATAAAGTGTTGACGTATCTTAATCGTGACCGCACAAAACAGGAGAGCATGGGGATGGTATGAAAATGGGAGGACAGACAATCCATCTCCCGGTCCATGGATACATGTTTGATTATAAAAAAAAAATGTCATATTGGTAAATAAATACAGTTAAGAAATAACATATATGTATAGGGCTATAAGAAGAAATAATTAAAGAGATAAATAACGTATTCTAAAACAAGACAATGAGACATGGGTGCTTACGTCAGTTATTTTAAATAGTTGACCAATGCATATGCATCACTTGTTTTGGATATTTAAATAGAGACTCTACGCGCTTTCATCTCCCATTAAAATTCGGGAAACAAAATCCCAGATCCGATTAGAAAACTTGAATTTTATTTTACTTAATTAATCCACGCGCGAAATCAGGTAACCGGTAATCCTATTCCCCAAACCCTACTGTATTTGTATCGTTACGGATTCGCATCCTTTTAACCTCCCCTTTCAGGCCCAGCACAAACCTTACCTTTTTCTATACAAACCCCACCACAACAAATTCCCTACACCCCACCTCACTACCTATTTCCACGTGTCGACATATTATTCGCTGTCAACAGCCCACGGGTCAAACAAATGGCTTGTAGATCCCAATTGTAAAAGGTCGGCACGCACCCGATCCCCGCCGCAAAATGTACGCGTCAAAAATTCAAAAACGTGTGAGGTCGCCTATATATATCTCTGGATAGTCAAAATATCAAACAGAAACAGAAAATCTCCAAATCTCTCTCGTCACTCTCTCTCTCTAGAAAGTCTCTCACTGTGTTTGCTGCGATGTCAAAGAGCGATTTGGCTTCGAAAGGCTCGGAAAGAGGCGCCGCCGGCTCCACGGAGGAGCTGAAGAAGGTCTTCGACAAGTTTGACAAGAACGGTGACGGCAGGATCTCCTGCGACGAGCTCAGGGGCGTTTTCGGCGAGCTCGGTTCCGAGACGGCCTCGCTTGAGGAGGTCCAGCGCATTATGGCTGAGTTCGACAAGGACGGCGACGGTCACATTGACATCGTGGAGTTCGCCGAGATCATCAATGGCGGATCCACCAAGGAGCTTCGCGACGCGTTCGACCTTTACGATCTCGACAAGAACGGCCTGATCTCCACGAGTGAGCTGCATGAGGTGCTGAAGCGGTTGGGGCAGAAGTGCTCGCTCAAGGACTGCGCGAAGATGATCAGCTCCGTCGACGCCGACGGCGATGGCCACGTCAACTTCGCCGAGTTCAAGAAGATGATGACTCGCAAATAAAGCGGTTGAAGCGAATGGATCGGTAAAGCAACATAACAGTACAAAAAATTAGTTAGCATAAAATTAGAGTTTAATTAGGGAGTTAGATTTAAATTTCTTAGAGATTGACGTAGTTAATTTTAGGGGTACAAAACCTATTTAAGTAGTACTGGTGCTAATTGATCGCGTTTTCAAATATTTTTCTTCTGGTTTGTTCTATTTTGCTTTATCTTCTTTTAATTTTATAATTTTATAATTTTATGGCTAATGGTTTGTTTGCTTTGTTGACTTCAATTGCAAAAATTGGTGCGACTTCAATGTGTTTGGTCGTTAAATTTGATTTCCACACGCTTTGGCAGTTGAAGAAAATTTGGTGGAAATTATTATATTTGGTTTTTTTAAATATTTTATTTATTGTATTGGTAGATTTATTGTGCAAGTGGGTGGGAGTAACAAATGGGTGGGTGGTATTGATAATACTTGTGTGATGTTCCCGTGTTTGAGGTGGTAAAGGCAGTTGTACGGAATATAAATACACATGTGGTCATGTGTCATGTCTTTGCTGACCTCAACGCGGAATTGGACTTTGCCTTGTTTGCCTGTTCCTCTTTTTTGGGTATTTTATGCATACATTGTTGAATACACTACAGCTATTAAATACATTTCACAACTACTTTTTTAATTAAAATTTTCATTTTAATTTTTGATAAAGATGACTTTTAAATTAAAACTAGGAAACTTTAACGAAAAGCTATCGATACTGTTCACTTTAACGAAAAACCACATTTGTACACTAAAAAGTCAATCCTGATACTATTTATTTTACCCTTTATTTTGTCTTTATTGTTAAAACTCTAAGTTTTCGAGTCATTTTCATTATTTTTTTTAAACTATGAGTAAAATTAAAATCTAATTTTAGTCTCTTGGTACATTAATAATCTCATTTATTAATCATATTTTGACTTTTTAATTATTTCTCTTTTTCTTCCTAATTTTAAATGTACTGATTTTATTTCATTATAATTTTCATTTTCATTTCATTTATCATAATATATTTTGTTGTAAACATTTAGATAAACTAATTTTTGTTGTACAATATATTTCAATGTACTTTATTTTCTTCATTTAGGTACATTAAATTCATTATAATACATTTCGGTGCATACATTTAGGTACACACATGTTGGTATACACATTTCAATACAAACATTTAGGTATATTAATTCAATATAATACATTTCGGTACTAATATTTCGGTGCATACATTTCGATACACACATTTAGGTATATTAATTTAATATAATACATTGCGGTACATATATTTTGGTACATACATTTCACTACTAACATTTAAATACATTAGTTCAATGTAATATATTTTGGTACACACATTTAAATACATTAATTGAGTCTTTCAAGTTTGAAGAATATTAAATAAAATTAATAAATTAAAAAAATTCTTTTTTGGTCAAAAAATAAATTAAAATTTGTATGTTAATAAATTTAAATATTTAATGGGAAACATTAAATAAAATGCACATTAATTATTTTGAATTAAGGACACATCAAGGGATTATAATCAATATGTAATCTAACAATATGTTTATTTTAAACTTCAATCTTCTTGAAGGATTAAAGTTAAAAAATCTCTTATTTTAATACATCACAAGTACTTTCTCATATTATCCTTACACACCACATTTTCATACATCTAACACTTTATATGTCCAACCCTACATCAACCTGTATTCCATATCTTTGGCTGAGCCAAGGGCACACTGAAGGTAGCCCTGGTTCTCGATTGTCAACAAGAACTCTTAAACACAACATATGGCCTCTTAATCATGTTTTAGGAAATGATGCTTAATATTATTAATGTTTCTTCCCCCAACCCCAAATCACACTCTCCCCCACCCCTCCACCCCCACACATTCCAACTCGAAATGTCCACGAGTCCATCTGAATTGTAATGTGTTTAACATCATGTGTTGCTGAGTGCGAGATCAACTACAACTATGCTTTGATACTAAACTGGCACATCTCAACCCAACTCAACCCACCCCATCCTATACCACATACACCTTATATACCTTCTGGACTGATCGATTATGAGTCTTTTATAGTTTTAAAATATATATATATATATATATATATATATATATATATATATATATATATATATCAACACAGTAAAAAAAATATCAACCAAATAAATTACGAACGAAAGTCATCTTTATCAAGATATCAACCTATTGGTAGCCTTACTGTCAATCATGTTTCTCTTTGACAAAATGTCTATTGGCAACCTTAATATACATAACGATGTCGTTAAAATCACTAAGAGAATGAAAATGTGACAGCCTGTCCCAAAATATTATTCACGAGAATGTGAATTGATGGATTTGCCCTCGAGCGTTGAGGTATGTTTGTGAATTTTGTTAAAACTTTTGGTCCAATTATACATTACTCATATATTTTGGGACCAATTAGAAACTAAGGAGATATTTGTTTGGGTTGGTGGCTTTTAGACCACACAAACCAATCAACATCCTCTCTCTCCTCTCATTTCCGTATCTCTCTCTTACTCTCAGTCACACTCTCTCCCTCCTCCCTCGACTTCTTTCTTTTTTTTCGCACAAAAATGTACGGACATACACACACCCAAGCTTCCAGACGCAGATCGAACTTCAGGTAAGCTTATTCTTGTTCCTTATGTCATTTCGAATCCATCCATATTAGTTTTAAACCTTAGAACTCTCGAAAACACGAAGAAATCTCGATCTCAGATTTGGTCACTGTTCACAAAGTTTTTGTTGGACATGTTTTAGGCGAAACCAAGCTCACCACGAGCCTTAAAAGGCTCCCACGAACCTCGGAGACCTTCGTTAGCACGATTTGGACGTCGGGATAGCCCTGCACGAAGGTGGCCGGTTTTGGTGGAAATTTTCCGACGAGATTTCGAAGGATTTGAAGCTCCAAAGAGATATAAACGTGTTCTACATTTCGTATGCTTCATTTTGATATAAAATACGTGAAAAATGGATGAAAAATGAGTGAGATAGGACGATTTTAAAAATTCCCAGAAATCGGCGAACAGTCACCGACGACCAGCGACTCATCGGAGAAGAAATGAGTATATTCCGTCAGTTTGGACAGAATATGCTGACGCCGTCATTTAGATTTGATAGTTTTCGTTAGAAGTTAACGGAATATTCCGAGGAATATTCCTGACGCCGTTAGCCTTTCCGTCACACGTGCCAGGCATGTGCCGCGTGTGCCCAGCGCGTAGGTCCGTGCACTCGCCGGCGCGTGGAGGCCGGAAAAATTATTTTAAAATTTTCTGGGTGTTCGTGACGTCGAGTAAATCACGTTGGTATATTTAAACGCCAAAATTGAACAACGTATGAGAAGTTATTTCTAAAGGTCCGTCTATATACGTTAAATAACGTTTATTTAGTTACTTTTCATATAGGCGAGGCCTATCTCGAGGACGAGCATAACCAGGCTAAGCGTGGGGGCTACGATCCGGTTATTTATCAGTGAGTGGACATTTTATTTTTCGTACATACCTATATATATTGCTATTTTCCCAGAAAATGAATTTAAACGATGAAATGATTTGAGATGCCATGCAAGTAACTATTTATTTAATTATGCATTAGTACTTGCATATAATTGTGACGGTGCTGCGGACGCACATGTAAGTATCAGGTAAGGTTCTATACTAGTTATGATGAGAATGAGAACGAATGATGTGATGTGATCTGATACGAATGAATGAAATGATGTGATTTAAGCTCATACACCTGCACATTTATATTAGTGCTCCCGCCCAGAGTTAGGGGCACAATCTTTCACGTGTCGTTCACCTCCCGCACCGCATGCTCGCCTTGGATCCAAGTAGGTGCACAGTCCTGTCATATAGACCACTATAGGTGGGTTCGACTCGTATGTGACCCGCGATTATTCGCACAGTCTTCACGTGATTGTAGCACTAGAGCATTCTTATATTGATACAGTGATATGATAGTGGCCACATGAGGTTATTGATGTATATGCAGAGTATATATACGATGAGATTGAGATGTTATGAGCTATATATATATGCAGCCGAGGGCTGAGATGATTATCAGTTACTATTCACATCACAGATTTACGATATGAGCATACAATTGAGATATTAGTTATGATACTTTTGCATGGCATACCTACATATATTTCCAGCATGATTTTGAGATATATATGTATATGAGTATATTTTATTTCTTGGAAATTATACAGGTTTTATGGAGAGGGGTTACAGCGATTTAAGAAAAGAATGGTTTTGAAAAAGATTTGTTTTACTGACCCACTCAACTTTGTTTTTTCGCCCCTCCAGGTATTAAGTAGTGTTCGTTGGTGGCATACGAGGATCTCCCGGACGTTCTGACAGAATTCACTTATGTAGGATCACCTGCGGGTGTTATTTCCATTTAGTACTTTATGCTTGACTGCACGTAGGCCATTTATACTCTGGGTTTGTAAAAGCACTATGAATCCACGTACTAGCACGTTACCTTAGCTTGAACTGCTAGTCATTTGGTTTTAATTCCTTCGTATTCCTATTGTTAATCCTGCTTCCGCAATGTGCATATGGTTACGTCACGCGCACGTGACGGCCAACATGCCCCACTTTCGAGTCGGGGTGTGTCAGAAAACATATGAAGTTTTATATCATGTAAAGCCTCGGAGCATCGATTGTCAAAATTAACATTTTTTATCAACGCATTTATAATTTTATTGGTTATGGTTGTGTTCTAAAATAATGGACGATAGTAATTTTAAAAACTTGAAAAAAGAAATAGCCTTATGTCATACAATTATACATTTAAAGTGATTTGGTGTGTATTTAGAATTTTTAATTTCCTTTTAAAATCTTTTGAGGCCTAAATAGTCATTTACATAAGGGTATATAAATCATTTAATAATAAATTTTAATGTGGAGTGTATTTAACAATATGTTAAAAAAAAAACTCATCTTTTTTTCTTCATATAACTAAAACGATAATGTTATTCATGTTGTGGACTATTTTTATCTGACAAAAGGAGGGAGAGAGCCGGCGGTAGAGATGGGAGAAAGAGAGAATTGTGTTTAGAGAAATGTAGGGGAATTGTGTTGTTTACCCTCCTACATTGTACCTTTATTTATAATAATAAGATAAGGGTATTCCTTGCTCTCCAAGGAATATGAGATACAATAGGTAAAGATAAACTCTAATCAAATCTTATCTAGGATTTACACAATCACACTTAAACTAGGATTGTTTACAACACTCACCCTTGAGTGTGTAAATACTCAAGGTAGATTTAGCATCATGCAGAAGTTGATGAAGTTGACTTGTTAGTGCTGATTCCAAGGAACAACGCTTATTCTCAATAAGGTAGGAATTTGCATAAGTAAGTAAGTCTCACAAAAACCCTAAGCCTATGGCAAAAACCCGAGTAGGGACAAAATCCATAGTCTAAGGAAAAATGCGTGAGAAATGCAAAGTCAAAAGAAACGTCTACAGGACGTCATTAGGGATATGACTAGCCCAAGGTGGGTGCCTCGTTAAAACCTAGTTAGGTAGCAAAAATCCAATGGGAAAAATGCTCGTAATCGTAGGGAAAAAGAGTACATTAAGATCAAGCAAGTATCTACAAGATACTCCCCCTGAGTTTGACATAATTCCAAAGAGAAATAGCAAAGTTACAACTCAGAAAGTTTACGCATACCAATTCCATGAACAATCTTCTGAAACGTTGCCTTCGGCAGCGATTTGGTGAAGAGGTCGACCAGATTGTCTTGTGAATGGATTTGCATGACTTCAATCTTCTGATGCTCTTGTTGTTGATGTGAAAAGAAAAACTTCGGCGCAATGTGCTTGGTGTTGTCGTCTTTGATGTAACCCTTCTTGAGTTGTTCGATGCAAGCTGCGTTGTCTTCAAAGATCGTCGTCGGGACATCAACGGCGGGATGAAGATCGCAAGAGCTTCGAATATGGCCCACTACTGATCTCAACCAAAAGTATTCCCGAGTTGCTTCATGTAAGGCGATAAGTTTAGCATGGTTAGACGAAGTAGCAACTAAGGTCTGTTTCGTTGACCTCCAAGATATTGCGGTGCCTCCAACGGTAAAGACATAACCCGTTTGAGAACGCGCCTTGTGCGGATCAGATAAGTATCCAGCGTCAGCATAATCAATAAAGCGAGAATCAACTCGAGGAGCATAAGGTGTAGCATTATTCGAGGATTCGTAGGGATAGAACAAGCCCAGATCCGTAGTACCCTTGAGGTAACGAAAGATGTCTTTCACGCCAGTCCAGTGTCTGCGTGTAGGTGCATTACTGTATCTTGCTAAAAGATTAACATCGAAGAAGATGTCTGGTCTAATGCATTGAGCTAAGTACAATAAAGCACCTATTGCACTTAGATAAGGAACTTCAAGCTCCAAAATCTCTTCGTCATCTTTATTCGGACGGAAGGGATCTCGTTTTGCATCTAGCATACAAATAACCATATGAGTACTCGAAAACTTCGCTTTATCCTCATTAAAGCGACGCAACACATTCTTTGTGTAGTTCGATTGATGTACTAGGATTTCATCTGAACAATGCTCTATCTCGAGACCGAGACAGTATCGAGTCTTACCTAGATCTTTCATCTCAAATTCTGACTTCAGGTGCGAAGCAGTTCTCACGAGATCTTTAGGAGTTCCAATGAGATTCATGTCATCGACATATACTGCAACAATCGCAAATTCGGAATGTGACTTCTTAATGAACACACAAGGGCATAATTCGTTGTTCACATATCCCTGACTAGTCAAATACTCACTCAGACGGTTATACCACATTCTTCCAGATTACTTCAAACTGTAGAGTGAATGCCTCAGCCGAATTGAGAGTGTGTTCCGGGGTTTAGAAATATTTGAACCAGTCAATGTAAGTCATTCGGGAAATTTCATATAAATTTCCTTATCAAGATCCCCACAGAAATACGCGGTTACTACGTCCATCAGCTGCATATCCAGTTTTTCAGAAACTACCAAACTGATAAGGTAGCAAAAAGTAATCACGTCCATAACGGGTGAATAAGTTTCGTCATAGTCAATCCTAGGGCGTTGTGAAAAACCTTGTGCAACAAGACGAGCTTTGTAACGTACAATTTCGTTCTTCTCATTACGCTTCCGAACGAAAACCCACTTGTAGCCAACGGGCTTTACATGTGGAGGAGTAGGAACTACAGGTCCAAACACCTTACGTTTCGCAAGTGAATCGAGTTCGACTTGGATTGCTTGTTTCCAGTTTGACCAATCAACTCTACGTCGACATTCATCAACGGAATGCGGTTCAATGTCATCGCTCAACATGATCTCAGTAGTTACTATAAATGCTAATGCATCGTCGACAATCATCTCATTTCTACGCCACACATCATCTAAGCTAGCATAATAGACCGAAATCTCACGATTCTCAAGAGGAAAATTCGTCTCTTCAAGGACGTTTCCGTAATCTAGATTTTCCTCATGAGTTGAGTATAATGAGTAAGCGATAATCGGATTCACAGTAGGCTCTTTATGACCTTGTGTCGTGGTTTTCCTCTTCCGGGGGTGTGAATCCTTTGAACCAATGGGTCTACCACGCTTTTGTGTAGGGACAGATGATTGGCTAGCCACTAATGTACATGGATCACTAGAATTGGCGTCCTGGGCTTCCAGGAGGACAGTCCGTCGTACATTTGGTACATCTATCTTTGCAGGCGTATTCGCAGCTGGAATATGTGATCTTGTCACGCGCGCTAGATCGTTGAAAGCATCTGGCATGCTCTGAGTTATGCTCTGAAGATCTAATATGCGTTGCACTTCAGTTTCAGACTGAGTGGTGCGGGGATCTAAGTGAGACAAAGTAGGAGTCGTCCACGATAATTCGCATCGTTCTTCAGGAATGTTGATGTTCTTATCTCCCCTTAACGACTGGAAGATGATGTGAGAATTATACGCACAATAATTAACCCTCTTTTTGACAGATGTAGTATAGATGTAAGTAGGGTATCGTTCTAGGCCGGGGATTAGGAGGGCTTGCTAAAACCTCTAAAATAATTTAAAAATGTAAAAACAAAGTTTAAAACATAAAACTAAAATAAAAACTCGAAACACACTAAAAATGACTCAAAATAATGAAAACAATTTAAAATAAAAACTAGGAAATTAATTAGACGGAAATTAAATTAAAAGATTAAAAATAATAAAAACTAACTAAATAATAATATTTTAATAATGGGGGGATTGATTTTTGAAGAAACGTAAATTAAACTTAAATAAATTACAAAATTGACAAAAACATAAAATAAAAGTGAAAGGATGGACGACGGATTGGCTAGAGGGTTTTTCTCCACACATGACACAAATGTAATTTAAATTGACCTTCAGTTGTTCTTCCAATAAGTTGTTAATTTCAACGCCCCAAATTAACCGTGAATTGCACTAGTTAACTTTCAGATTTTCCTAAAGTCATTAGATTGGATGATTGCATACGACAACCCAAAATATTCCCCACAAGTTCCCTACATGAATTGCATAATAGAGATACAAGCGAGAATCATTAAGTTCTAAGAAAATCATAAGTGTTGACAAGGCATTCGTAACTATGAACAGCATGATACGTTTGCCAGGAATTTACTTAACGCGATTGTGACTAGCAACCTTCACTACTCATGAATATAAGTTCATAACGATTAGGTGAAATTCACTTATATTCTAGCATCAAATTCATGCATGTAAATTAAGTATGCATTCTTAATCGACAAACATAAATAAGTTATTAATCAAGCAGTTAAGCAAATTAAATCACAACTCAGAAATCACAACTGAAGGTACCAATTCAAATTACAAATATATCATGGCTTTGAATTATCCTCTAGCCAAAATAAAATTAGTTACACATTATTTATAAATTAAAAACATAAATAAAAACTGAGTTGGAGGAGATAAACCGAAAGAGTGTGCAAGGATTGGTTGCTGCCAGAGGGCAGCTCTTCTCCTCTCGGTGACAAATGTTGAATGGTTCTCCTCTCGGTGACACTGTGCACTGCCGAGCTGCTCCTTCAGTGATTTGCAGATCCTGCGCTGACCTCTGATTCCTTTCTGTCTTCTGTCCAGCTGCATGCGCAATTGACTTTGGCAGCTTCTGCTGCCCTTCTCGCTAACTTCCTGGCTAGTCTCCGTGTAGCTCCGCAAGCTGCCCAGCTGGCTTCGTTCTTTCCCTTTTGGCTAGCTGCTCCCTGGTAGCTCCCTCTTCTCTGCGTTTCGTCCCTCGCAAGCTGCAATCGCAGCTCAGTCTTCGCGCGCCCACCGTTTGCTGCCTTTGGCAGCCTCTATCTTTATTTTTATTTTTCTGTTTTTGTTTCTTCCGCTGCCAAAAATGGCAGCTCACCCCGAGGCTCACGGCTTCTCTTTTTTGTTTCTCCCCAGCTGCCCCTTAAGTTGAAAAATCAACTTTTCTTCCAGGCCCGAGAGTGCCTTTCATCATTGTTTTCTTTTCTAGTGCTGCCAGCTGCAAGGCAGCCTTAATATTTTTTTATTCTTCCTTTCTCTCGGTGCCCAAGCACAATCATACAGTCTCCACCGCTTTTAATCATTCTGTTATCACACACACACAAAATATTATATCAATATATATATATATATATATATTTATATATATATATATATATAAATATATAATATATTATTTTCCAAATAATAAGTTAGTTTAGACGAATTTATTACTTAACACTTCACTTATTCTATTTTTATTTTCTTTTCTTGAAAATCTTATAAAACATAAAAATAACGTAAATAGCTCAAAATATGAGGAACTAACTAAGAAAAGACACGTGAATTTGATATAAAATATATATATAAATATGATCCGATCAGAAGACTGTCTCATAGAAGTGACAATCCACAAAATGAGCGGTAAACAGATCGCCTGTCAAAGGTTCTAAGTAACGAATAATCGAAGAAGAATCATATCCGACATAAATTCACATCCTTCGATGAGGCCCCATTTTTGTACGTAAGGGCGGCGAGATCGGCACATATACTGCACAACCAAAAACGCGCAGATGCGATATGTCGGGTTCGTATCCAGTAACCAACTGAATGGCACTAAATGGTTGTGTCGCAACAAGCCTCAGGCGGACCAACTTTGCTGCGTGCAATATTGCATGGCCCCAAGCAGCGATCGGGAACTTGGTACGTATGACCAATGATCGAGCAATCATTTGTAAGCGTTTAATGAAAGCCTCTGTCAGGCCGTTCTGGGTGTGAACATGAGGTACTGGATGTTCAACTTCAACCCCAACTGACATGCAATAGTCATCAAAAGTTTTAGATGTGAATTCTCCAGCATTATCCAATCGAATAGATTTGATTGGATAATCAGGGTGGTGAGCCCTGAGCTTGATAACTTGAGCCAACAATTTGGAGAATGCGGCGTTCCTTGTGGACAACAAGCACACGTGTGACCAACATGTGGAAGCGTCAACCAAAACCATAAAATATCTAAATGGTCCGCATGGAGGTTGAATCGGTCCACAAATGTCCCCCTGAATCCGTTGTAGAAAAATGGGAGGATTCGAACGAATCTTGTCATATAAAGGCTTAGTAATAAGCTTTCCCATAGAACATGTTTGACATGCGATTCCTTGGATCGAACCTAAACTTCAGGTTAGTGGATGCCCGTGTGATGATTTGAGGATACGGCGCATCGCTATTCATCCAGGATGTCCCAAATGATCATGCCAAAGTGTAATTTCGTGCACGGTCCCAGTAGTAGGGCCGGCCACATAGTGGCATTCTATAGGGCGTATGGTTATAGTATACAAACCACTCGGGATACGCTCCATCTTCTCTAGAATACGCTTCTGGCCATATTCGTTGGAAGTTATGCACAGAAATTCAACTCTGTTTTCTACGTGGGTTTCAACGTGGTAATTGTTATCTCTAATGTCCTTGAAAGTTAGTAACATTCTTCCAGAACATGGAGAAAAAAGTGCCTCAGCAATGGTCAAGATTGTACCATTGGACAACATTATACGTGCCTTACCGTATCTTTCTATCAGGTTGGATGGGCCTGAGAGGGTTGTCAGAGGTGCATTCGTAGGTATGAAGTTAGTGAAATAGATGTGTTCACGCAAAACAGTGTGCGTGGTTGCACTATCTGCCAGACAACTAACTTTCCCACTAGTCATACCTAGAATGAAAAAAAATTAATTTGAATCGGTCACATGCATAAAAGTTTATAAAACAATTATCAATTCAAAATAATATCATTTATTCAAGGATTAAAACTTAATATCCAAAAACAAATCACCAACTAATAATCCAAAACATAAAGGAAAATTGTTCAAAAATCAACCAAAAACAAGGGGGGTTCGGCCACTAGGTGGAATTCAGCATCATTTGTCTTATTTCAACTAAAAAAATAAGTCTATGTCTAAGATTCTAATCTTCCATAGGGGTGGTATCCTCCTAAAAGTCAGAACCTCCATCTTTATAGTCTCCGGTTCGTCCACTTGCATGAAGTTTAATTCAAACTTCTTACGACGAGAACGATATTCATCTACAACCTTCTTGGAAGCACGGAAAACACGAAACCAATGGTCCTTTGAACCACAGCGATAACACATATCGTCATCCGTGGTTTTAGGTGCTTTGCCCTTATTCTTGAAGTTCTGGGCCTTGGGAGCGAGGTTTGGGCCCTTCTGGGCTTTGTTTCCTCCCTTGGATGGGCCTTGGCTCTGTTGACCTTGGTGGGATGGCTTATGGCCGCCCCTACCACGCCTCTTGTGGCGTTTTGGGTGCTGATTAGTGCTATAATGTGCTTCAGGCACATCAGTAGCCCCAGTAGGTCGAGCTTGATGATTCTTCATCAACAGCTGGTTTTGCTTTTCAGCGAGAAGTAGAACAGAGATCAAATCCGAGAACTTGGTGAACTTCTGAGCTCTATATTGTTGTTGCAGGACAATATTAGAAGCAGAGAAGGTCAAATAGGTCTTCTCCAGGAGATCATCTTCGGTCAAAGTTTCATTGCAAAACTTGAGAAGTGATCGGATTCGACAAACTTCAGAATTATATTCATTCACAGACTTAAAGTCTTGAAAGCGCAAATGCTGTCAGTCGTGTCTTGCTTTAGGCAAGAATATGTCCTTTTGGTGATCAAAACGATCAGCCAAAGCGACCCATAATGTACGTGGATCCTCCTCAGCAAGATACTCAGTTTGCAGATCGTCATGGATGTGTCTTCGAATGAAGATCATAGCAGTGGCTATTTCAGCTTTGCCAACAGGCTCATCTGTTGCTTCTTCAATGGCAGGACACATGTTCTTTGCAGTGAGGTGGAGCTTCACATCTTGAGCCCACTTGAGGTAGTTCCTTCCAGAAACCTCTAAAGCGGTGAAGTCGAGTTTGTTCAAATTCGACATGTTCCTATCACAAAATAGATGGACAAGATATGGTTAGTGTAATGGAGAAAAAATCAATCCATTCACATAGGAGTAGAACATACAAGTTCTAATAGACATGTATTGGTTTAAGTTTGCATGAAAAACTTCAGGTTTTCATGGGTGATATGTTTAAGTGAAAACTTCAGGTTTTCAAACAAGGCATGTTATAAGAAACTTCAGGTTTCAAAATAATTATGAACTTCAGGTTCATATATTCCTGCAGGCAAACACAAATATATATGCAAACAAGTATGCAACAAGTATATGCAAAAAAAAAATATAACTTTAGGTTTACAATTAGAATTGAATTTTATTTAATTATTTAGACTTCAGGCCAAATTAAAGTGTGGGGAAAAAATACAAAGAAAACATTGGGCCTAAAAAAAATAGGCGAATAAAATTTCGGGACCCAAATAAAAAAAAAATGAAGCCATGAGGTGGCTGGAAGAAAAAAAATGGGCTAGGGGTATGGGCTGCATTGTGCAGCCAAAAGAATCATTTTTTCATGGGCACGGGCTGCTTCAAGCAGGCCCCAAAAAAAAAACAAAAAAAAATTGTTTTTTTTTCACACGTACGGGTTGCATCAAGTAGGCCCCAAAAAAACTATGTTTTTTTTTCGGACTGGGCCGCCGCAGGCAAGCCCAGAAATTTTTTTTTGGTTCTTTTTCTTTTCGCACGGGCCTAGGAGCGGAGCCCACTAGGGCTCGGGTTGCAGAAAATTTCTCCAACGTCAGATTCCTAAGCGCAGCGGTAGGAGCGTGCTGATAACGTGTTGTGGACTATTTTTATCTGACAAAAGGAGGTAGAGAGCCGGCGGCAGAGATGGGAGAAAGAGAGAATTGTGTTTAGAGAATTGTAAGGGAATTGTGTTGTTTACCATCCTATATTGTACCTTTATTTATAATAATAAGATAAGAGTATTCCTTGCTCTCCAAGGAATATGAAATACAATAGGTAAAGATAAACTCTAATCAAATTTTATCTAGGATTTACACAATCACACTTAAACTAGGATTGTTTACAACAATTCACACACTTATTTATTTTCCACATTTTTTGTTAATTTATTTGATATTCTTTTTTTTTTACTTTTTTTGTTAATTTATTAATATTCTTCAATTCATTCAATCTGATAGTTAGAAATCGAGAAAGGTATGTAGAAAGTAAAAAGAGATGTGTGTGGACTCTGAAATTTGTGTTGGTCTCGCGGGTTTTGGAACCTGGATGAGTGAAGAAACAAAATTGTGTATTCTTGTATTTTGATCATTCCGTATACCTGCCTGTGGAAGAAATTCTCCTATACAAATGTCTAAATTTTACATAATATTTTTTATTCTTTTAATCTTTTGTTAAAGGGAACTTTAACGAAAAGCTCTCGGTACTGTTCACTTTAACGAAAAACCACATTTTTACACTAAAAAGTCAATCATGGCACTATTCACTTTACCCTTTATTTTGTCCTTATCATTAAAACTCAAAGTTTTCAAGCCCTTTTCATTAGTTTTCCTTTTGTTAAAAGATGTTGTAGCATGCTTTCTAATACAACTATCGACCCCAAGTTTTGGGATAACATATGGGTATTCCCAAGTTAACTGATGTTGATTGGTTGTTATACCTAAGCAAAAATTAATGAGAATTTTAACATAACACTTTCGGTACTGTTCACTTTTAACGAAAAACCACAATTTTACCTTTTTCTAGTACTATTCACTATATCTTTAAAAATGACTTTTCATTAAAAGAGATTTTTTTTTTTTACTTTTTCATTAGTTTTCTTAAAATTAATAGGGAGCATTGGGGCCCACGACTCCCTTTATGCAATTTTCTATGCGAGAATTAGGTAAGTGTGACTTTTTGTTTAAAAGAAGAGAGTTTCAGTTTTGGCCATATAATGGGACATTGGAAACAAACAAAGACATACTTTAACTTTAGAGTAAAACTAAAATTTTAAGTTTTAAATCAATTTCAACTTACTCCATCCCTTAGGCTAAATATGACTTTTAACTCAAAATTCATTTATGTGACAAATTTAAGATAGTATTTCCCCCGAGTTAGTGGGCTAACCTAGGGGTGAGTTCAAAAAATCGAAAGAAAAAAAAATGAACCTAACATTGAACCCACATTCCCCAATTTCTTATTATTAGTCTACCAATGCAAGCCTCTTTTCTAAATTCCATATTTTAAAAAAAGATCAAGTTTTATAAGATAAAAAAAAATCCAAAACCGAACTGAACAAAACCAAACCAAAAAAAACTTAACCGAAAAACACCAAAAGAAAATCAAATCAAACCGAACTAGCAAAAAACCGAGCTGAATGAAATCGAATCCACCCCTAGGCTGACCTATCATACATGTGTACTTTTTAAAGTTTTATATTTATAAATTCATTGAATTCAATGGCTAAGATTTAATATGATCAAATCCAACGGTAAAAAAAAAAATCTAACGGTCCAACATTAAATCCAATGGCTAAAATAATTGAAAAAAATAATTTCTTTCATGTGTTTCATTTTTTTTCATAGTGTGAATTTCATGATGTCGGTTTAAAGATTTTTCAATATTTATCAGAATTAAAATATTTTTTGACACACCCCAATCCGGAAACCGAGGCGTGCCGGCCGTCACGTGTGAGTGACGTAGCCGTGTGCGTCAGCGGAAGCGAATTTAGTATAAAGTGCAGAAGTGAAAGTTAAGTTTATAATATACATATGATACAGAGCCGATCCTAGGTGCAGTCAAGTTAAAACAAACGTTACAACTGCGAAAGAAATCCTACATAAGTGGTGGTCTGTCAGAGCCGCCTTGGTGCCTCGCTAAATATCCACGACGTCGCTACCTAGTACCTGGAGGGGCGCAAAACATAAAAGGTGAGTGGGCAAAAACAAAGTTTTCCAAAACCATTTTATAATTCCATAAATAACCCCTCGCTGGAAATCAGTATAATTTTCCCAGAAAATAGTACGTATATAAACGTATATACGAAAACATCGTCTACATATCACAACTCATCATCATGCTCAAGATTAGGCCATATCAAACATACTCAATCCCTATCAATCATTATCATTATCATCATATCACTATCATCATCATCCTTATTATCATCCTGCACACGAGTCGGAACCACCTATTGTGGTCTGTACGACAGGCTAGGTGTATAATATTACGCTCTGTGCTACGGTCACGTGAAGGCTGTGCGACGAATCACGGGTCACCAACGAGTCGGAACCACCTATTGTGGTCTGTACGACAGGCTAGGCACCTATCTTGGATCCAAGTTGAGCGTACGGTGCGTGAGGTGAACGATCACGTGAAGGCTAGGCCCTACTCTGGCGGAGCACAACACCCGAGGTGCAGGTGATTAACTAAATCACAATCTAACCTCATTTCAAGCACTACCACAGTACTTACCTGGCCGTCCTCGGCGTCAGTGCATAATGAATGCAATCGTAATCATATTCATATACTATAGTAGACATACGACATGGCAATCTAATTATCACATCCAAACAATTCGTAATTCAATCAATTTACGTTTCTGGGAAAAACGTCATATATATATATATACTGAAAACAAAAGCCCACTCACTGGTATGTCGACGGGTCGTATCCCCCGAGCCTAGTGTGATTGCGCTCGTCCGTCGGATACGTGTCACCTATACGTGAATTAATCGCAAAACCGTCAATAACAACACATAAACGACCTACGTAAATAATTCTTCATACGAAGGTCAATTTTGGCATTTGAATATACCAACGCGACCTACACGACGTCACGATCGTCGTGATATTTTTAAAATAATTTTTGGACTGCTCACGCGCCCCCACGCGCTGTCACGTGCTGTGCACGCGCCGGGAATATTCCCTAACAGCAAAGGAATAATATTCCGTTAACTTCTAACGGCGTCAGTTAACGGCGTTAATTAACGGCGTTGGAATATTCCGTCAACTTTGACGGAATATTCCGTCACCCCTAACCTCCAGCTCCGGCGACCTTCGCCGGCGCCGGCGCCGGACTGGTTTTTCCGGCGAGTTTTCCGGCGAACTTCAAATCTTCCTATCTTCTTCGTTTTTCATCCAAAATTCATGAAATTTATACCAAAATGCTCCAAATTCAATGTAGAACACATTTGTACCTTCAAATCCTTCGAAAAACCACTGGAAATTCCTCAGGGAATTTCTCCAAATTCGGCCAAACTGAAACCCAGTGATCCCAACGTCCAACCTTTGCAAACTAGGTACTCCGAGGTTCGTGGGGAAATTTTAAGAGGACTGGTGATCTCCTTTTTACCTAAAACGATCCAAAATAAAAGTATATGAATAGTGCTTTATTCGGTGCTCACGGGTTCGAGTTGTTTTCGTGGGTTTCAAGGCTTAAAATCAATATGTACGAGTTCATCAAGGTCTAGGGAACTTGAATAAACTTACCTGAAGCTTGAATCGAGTTGAGATCGTTTGTGTGTGTGTATTTCCGTAGTTGAGCGTCGAGAGGGAGAGTGAGAGTTTGAGAAAGAAAAGGATAAGGAATAAGAAACAGAAAAAGAAATAGGATTAGGTTTGGCACGTGTGTGCGTGCATGTATAGGGACAGGTGTCCCTCCCTGAGTTTAGAAATTTAAGACACCCCGGAAACTCAATTCCGTGTCCAAAATGTACCCGTTTCCGTAAAATCGAGGGCAATTTCGTCATTTCACTTAAACATATAAATAATTCAGGACGGGATGTCACAACCTACCCTCCTTAATAAAATTTCGTCCCCGAAATTTACATAACACAAGCAAACACTAATAAACATAGAATAAGCGCGGATACATAACTCTCATCCGTTCCTCTAACTCCCAAGTAGCTTCCTCAACCGAATGGTTTCGCCACAACACCTTTACTAACCGAACCGTCTTGTTCCGTAGAACCTTATCCTTCCAGTCTAGGATAGTCACCGGCTCCTCCTCGTACGTTAAATCAGGACTAACTTCTAGCTGCTGCGGAGGTAGCACGTGAGACGGATCAGCGACGTAATGACGTAGCATCGAAACGTGAAACACGTTATGAACTCTGGATAGCTCTGGAGGCAACTCGAGTCTATAAGCCACTTCACCTATCCGCTCGGTGATTAGGTATGGTCCGATATACCTGGGACTCAACTTCCCCTTCTTACCGAACCGTACAACTCCTTTCCACGGCGACAACTTCAGAAACACCCAATCGCCTACCACGTAAACCCGATCAGTGGCATGTCTATCGGCTAAGCTCTTCTGGCGATCCTGGGCCACTTTCAAGTTAGACTTGATTACCTGGATGTTCTGAGTCGTCTCATCGACTATCTCTGGACCTTCAAGTACCCTCTCGCCGACGTCCGACCAACATAGGGGCGTACGACAAGCTCGACCGTACAACGCTTCGAATGGTGACATTCCGATGCTCGAATGATAACTGTTGTTGTACGCGAACTCCATCAGGTCCAAGCGTAGATGCCATGCATCACCAAACTGTAGTACGGAAGATCGTAACATATCCTCGAGCGTCTGGATGGTCCTCTCGGACTGTCCGTCCGTCTGTGGGTGATAAGCCGTACTATACAGTAGCCTCGTGCCGAGGGCTTCCTGGAATGCCGTCCAGAACTTGGATGTGAATCTCGGATCTCGATCTGAGATAATGCTGACTGGCACGCCATGATACTTGACGATCTTCGATACGAAAAGCTCAGCTAATCGTGGTAGAGAAAACTTCTCTCGAACCAGAATGAAATGCGCAGATTTCGTAAGCCGATCAACTATTACCCAAACACCGTCGTAACCATTCAGTGTACGGGGTAACTTGTAGACGAAATCCATGGTGATGTTTTCCCATTTCCACTGAGGAAAGGGAAGCGGTTGCATTCGTCCGAACGGTTTCTTCCTCTCGGCTTTAACTTGCTGGCAAACAAGACATCTGCTCACGTACTCGGCTATCTCCCTCTTCATACCAGGCCAATAGTAGAATGGTCGGATGGTATGATACATCTTGGTACTGCCCGGATGCATCGCATAAGCTGATACGTGTGCCTCATCGAGAATCGCCTTCTTTAACTCTGCGTCGTTTGGCACGTACATTCTGTTTTCTTGCATGAGCATACCGTCGGTTTCTCGAATCCGCAGATCGATCTTTTTACCTTCACCCCTCAGTCGAATCAACTCCTGAGTCTCCGCGTCATTCAACTGAGCCTCGAGAATACGATCAATCAGAATCGGTCTGACCTGGAAGTGAGCAAGTAACGCTTTCCCTCGATTCTTTGCCTCCGAACAATCAATCTCCAATCCGACTCCAGTCGACCTCAGCTCGGCCAACAAAGGAGCACGACTCGCGTATAAAGCATCCACTCTACCCTGAGACTTCCGGCTAAGTGCGTCAGCTACTACGTTTGCACGACCCGGATGATACTCAATCGTGCAATCGTAATCACTCAGCAACTCCATCCACCTTCGCTGACGGAGGTTCAGGTCTCTCTGGGTAAACAAGTATTGGAGGCTCTTGTGGTCTGTAAAGATCTTACACTTCTCACCGTAGAGGTAGTGTCTCCAGATCTTCAACGCAAATACAATCGCCGCCAACTCAAGATCATGAGTAGGGTAGTTCATCTCGTGCGACTTCAACTGCCTCGATGCATAGGCGATCACCCTACCATGTTGCATCAATACGCAACCCAGGCCATTCAATGATGCGTCACTATAGACTTCGAAGTTACCACTATCGTCCGGAAGTGCTAGCACCGGAGCATGAGTAAGACAATGTTTTAGCTGCTGAAAGCTCCGTTCGCAGCTATCATCCCACTCAAATCGAACATCCTTCCTGGTTAACTTCGTGAGAGGTAACGCAATCACTGAGAAGTCTTGCACGAACCGTCGATAGTAGCCTGCTAATCCGAGGAAACTCCGTACCTCAGAAACAGTTCGTGGCTGTTCCCAATTCTCCACCGCTGCTATCTTCTGGGAATCCACCTGAATACCCTGTGCTGAAATCACGTGCCCCAAAAATGCCACCTGGTCTAACCAGAATTGACATTTACTGAACTTAGCGTATAATCGATGTTCCCTCAGCTTCTTCAGCACTAATGAAAGATGTCGCATGTGATCTGACTTCGATTTAGAGTACACCAGAATGTCATCGATGAATACAATGACGAACCGATCCAAATACGGCTGAAATACCCGGTTCATCAAATCCATAAAAGCAGCTGGAGCGTTAGTCAAACCGAATGGCATGACTAAGAACTCGTAGTGCCCGTATCTGGTTCGGAACGCCGTCTTTGGAACATCCTCGCCCTTAATCTTCAGCTGGTGATAGCCAGATCGTAAGTCGATCTTCGAAAATACGCAAGTTCCTCGCAACTGATCGAACAAGTCGTCAATACGAGGTAATGGATAACGGTTTTTAATCGTTACCCGATTCAGCTGTCGATAGTCAATACACAGCCGTAGAGTACCATCCTTCTTACGTACGAACAACACTGGAGCTCCCCAAGGTGAAATACTCGGCTGTATAAAACCCTGATCTAACAGCTCTTGTAACTGAATCTTTAACTCTCGCAACTCAGCGGGAGCCATTCAATAGGGAGTCAGAGATATAGGGTCTGTACCTGGCAATAAGTCGATAGAAAACTCCACATCTCGATCTGGTGGCAAGCCTGGCAAATCGTCAGGAAATACATCGGGAAAGTGCCTGACCACCTTCACATCCTCCAAACTGACAGGAGTGCTATCGTTCAATACCACGTGAGCCAGATACCCCTGACAACCCTTCTGCAATAATTTCTTAGCTCGCACGGCTGAAATGATACCGTGCCGAACATTACTACGTTCGCCAGTGAATGTGACCACAGGTAACCCCGGCCGATGGAACGTAACTCTCTTCTCATAACAATCTATGTTGGCTCGATGATAATGTAGCCAATCAGTGCCTAAGATCACATCAAACTCGACAATATCCAACGGAATAAGATCAGCGGGCATCATCACATCCTCAATCAACACGGGGCACCCTGGATACATCCAACTGACCAGACATGTCTCTCCCCTAGGCATCGACACTTCTAACTCAAATACGAGGGGTGCAGACTCAGGTTGAGTCATTTGGGCAAATGAGTAAGAAATGACCGAATGAGTAGCACCGCAATCTATCAACACTCTAGCGAAATGACCAAGTACATTTAACTTACCCGTGATCAGATCCGGGTTATTCTGGACATCATGCGCTGTGAGGTTATGAATACGGCCCTGCGGCTGCTGTCGACCACCGCGACCTCTGTTCGGCTGACCAGGTCGTCCAGGCACACCACGACTGGATCCCGCAGGATTAGGCTGTCTAGATGATCCTGCGCTGCTAGCTGCAGCCTCACTCTGATGTGGCTGAACTCCCGAATACCACTGCGGTCCGCCGGCAGGATAAGGAGGATACGAAGTATACCCTCAAGGATACGGAGAATAGCTACTCTGAGAACCGCCTGAATAATACGGATCTGGAGGATATGGATACGGTGCGGAAGTATAAGGAGCAACGTCACCCTGATAATGATAAGTACCACCACGACTCGGCTGCCCATATCCACCAGAAGGTGGGACCTGCTGAATAGGAACCGGTGGTGGTAACGCAGGTAGTGGAGGTCTCGGCTGACTCTGCGGACAATTTGCTGCGCGATGACCCTGCTGTCCACATGTAAAGCATCCACGAGCGCCCTGCCTGCACTCGCCATAATGCCGACTGTTGCACCTCCGACAGAACGGCACATAGGGACCACCAGCATCTCGCTGCCTCTGGAAACGTTGACCTCCAGCGAATCCACCCCATCTCCTCTGACCCGGGGAACTCACACCCCCACTCGAGGAAGAACTCGAGCTAACACCACTTCTCTTGAAACTCTGGGTCCTCCGAGGCCCCTGTGATGCCACTCCTTTACCTTTGTCGTCTCTCCTCGGTTCCTCTTCTTCATTGTCGCTATCACTCGGCAGGTTCTCTGAATCTTCTATCTGCACCAAAACTGCGTAGAAGTCATGATAGGTCTCACAGTGCCTCGTAGTCGCCATCGTGCGCCATTTCTTTCAAGTGCCCAGCTTGAATCTCCGAAGCATCTCGGCCTGATTCCTAGCGATCTCAGGGTGGTAGCGAGAAAGATCAGTGAACCTCCTGTAGTACTCGTTCGCTGACATCTTCTTCTGCTTTAGGCTCGTGAATTCCTGTTTCTTGCGATCAAGATAGGCGTCTGGAATAAATCGCTCATAGAATTGCTGTCTGAACACCTCCCAGTCCTTGGCCTCTTCTGGTGGCATCCTATCAGCCAGCTGTTCCCACCAAGTGGCAGGTTCCTTTCCCATGAACCATGTCGCAGTCTCGACCCAAGTTCCCGCAGCTAGATTACCCTGACTATGCAATATTCTGAAAGTCCGCTCTATCTGCAGAAACCAACGCTCGGCACCCTCGTGCCCCTCGTCACCCTCATATCTAGGTAACCTCAAATTATGCGCACTCTCAAGAGGGGTCCTATGGGAAGGACGAAGGGTAGACTGAATAGCATGGGCAATAACATCTCCCAACTGAGAAAGGTCGGGAAAGCTAGGATCAACAGGTGGACGTGGCTCTCGTCGAGGCGGCATCGTTCTGACAGAAACACCAAACGATTTAGAATATTCACAACTGCACAGAACTACCAAAATCTAGGCTCTGATACCAAGTTGACACACCCCAATCCGGAAACCGAGGCGTGCCGGCCGTCACGTGTGAGTGACGTAGCCGTGTGCGTCAGCGGAAGCGAATTTAGTATAAAGTGCAGAAGTGAAAGTTAAGTTTATAATATACATATGATACAGAGCCGATCCTAGGTGCAGTCAAGTTAAAACAAACGTTACAACTGCGAAAGAAATCCTACATAAGTGGTGGTCTGTCAGAACCGCCTTGGTGCCTCGCTAAACGTCCACGACGTCGCTACCTAGTACCTGGAGGGGCGCAAAACATAAAAGGTGAGTGGGCAAAAACAAAGTTTTCCAAAACCATTTTATAATTCCATAAATAACCCCTCGCTGGAAATCAGTATAATTTTCCCAGAAAATAGTACGTATATAAACGTATATACGAAAACATCGTCTACATATCACAACTCATCATCATGCTCAAGATTAGGCCATATCAAACATACTCAATCCCTATCAATCATTATCATTATCATCATATCACTATCATCATCATCCTTATTATCATCCTGCACACGAGTCGGAACCACCTATTGTGGTCTGTACGACAGGCTAGGTGTATAATATTACGCTCTGTGCTACGGTCACGTGAAGGCTGTGCGACGAATCGCGGGTCACCAACGAGTCGGAACCACCTATTGTGGTCTGTACGACAGGCTAGGCACCTATCTTGGATCCAAGTTGAGCGTACGGTGCGTGAGGTGAACGATCACGTGAAGGCTAGGCCCTACTCTGGCGGAGCACAACACCCGAGGTGCAGGTGATTAACTAAATCACAATCTAACCTCATTTCAAGCACTACCACAGTACTTACCTGGCCGTCCTCGGCGTCAGTGCATAATGAATGCAATCGTAATCATATTCATATACTATAGTAGACATACGACATGGCAATCTAATTATCACATCCAAACAATTCGTAATTCAATCAATTTACGTTTCTGGGAAAAACGTCATATATATATATATATACTGAAAACAAAAGCCCACTCACTGGTATGTCGACGGGTCGTATCCCCCGAGCCTAGTGTGACTGCGCTCGTCCGTCGGATACGTCTCACCTATACTGAAAACGTCACGTGCTGTGCACGCGCCGGGAATATTCCCTAACAGCAAAGGAATATTCCGTTGGAATATTCCGTTAACTTCTAACGGCGTCAGTTAACGGCGTTGGAATATTCCGTCAACTTTGACGGAATATTCCGTCACCCCTAACCTCCAGCTCCGGCGACCTTCGCCGGCGCCGGACTGGTTTTTCCGGCGAGTTTTCCGGCGAACTTCAAATCTTCCTATCTTCTTCGTTTTTCATCCAAAATTCATGAAATTTATACCAAAATGCTCCAAATTCAATGTAGAACACATTTGTACCTTCAAATCCTTCGAAAAACCACTGGAAATTCCTCGGGGAATTTCTCCAAATTCGGCCAAACTGAAACCCAGTGATCCCAACGTCCAACCTTTGCAAACTAGGTACTCCGAGGTTCGTGGGGAAATTTTAAGAGGACTGGTGATCTCCTTTTTACCTAAAACGATCCAAAATAAAAGTATATGAATAGTGCTTTATTCGGTGCTCACGGGTTCGAGTTGTTTTCGTGGGTTTCAAGGCTTAAAATCAATATGTACGAGTTCATCAAGGTATAGGGAACTTGAATAAACTTACCTGAAGCTTGAATCGAGTTGAGATCGTTTGTGTGTGTGTATTTCCGTAGTTGAGCGTCGAGAGGGAGAGTGAGAGTTTGAGAAAGAAAAGGATAAGGAATAAGAAACAGAAAAAGAAATAGGATTAGGTTTGGCACGTGTGTGCGTGCATGTATAGGGACAGGTGTCCCTCCCTGAGTTTAGAAATTTAAGACACCCCGGAAACTCAATTCCGTGTCCAAAATGTACCCGTTTCCGTAAAATCGAGGGCAATTTCGTCATTTCACTTAAACATATAAATAATTCGGGACGGGATGTCACATTTTTAGGTTAAAATGTTCACAAAATTAAATTAGAATAGCCTACAATTTTTTATTTTTTTAAAAAAAATTCTAAATTTATTCTTTAGTAATCTCGGACTAAAAAAATTAACCGAGAAAGGTTCGAGCAAAAAAACTATTTCTAAGTTAAAACTCAAATTTTTCTGTGTCAAAAATTTTGAGTATTAACCAAAGGGTTGGAGATTGTCTAAGAGCTCCACGATTTTTTTTTTTTTTTTTTTTTTGTGAAAAAAGCAAATTTTTTTATTTTCGCGATATATTTTTCATAGCAGTAAAGAAAACTTTATAAGGCATTTGGAAGCAATTTTATGATTTATTGAGCAACACATGTATATTTAGTAGAATATTTATGCCGAAAACTAAAAAAATAAGTGAAAAATATAATGGTAAGGCCCAAAACATTGTCAAAAAGGGTTCTACTCTCAAGAATCTTAATGGAAAGTCTTGCCTTAATTTTTCGAAACTTCACGGTGAAGCAAAAGTGAAAATAAATAGATTGATCGATGATTTAAGTACGACTGAGCGATGATTAGTAGTGTGGTATTGATCTTTCCTTATTCTAATTTATTTACTTTATTTGAGTAACCACTATTAAATTCAAGTATCTTTAAATTTAGGTTTTAAATCATTGATTACAAGTGTTTAAATATGAATTATGATATATTTTGCACATAAAAGTATATTTTGAAAAACATGAATATGATAATTGTTGTTATGGTAAGAGAAATTGTGATGACCCGTCCCTAATTTTCCTATGTATTTTCTCCCCAAGTATGTGAAACGACTATTGTGCCCTTAGTGGCAAATGACATGGATGTGTTTATTTCCTCATTTATTTTCTCGTTCCCTAATTAAATTGTACTCGTTATTACAAGAGTACGTGATTTTTACCAGTGTTGAAATATCTATTTCGGATAGGTTTCAATTTCCTTTTATTGTAGGAAATCCAAAACCATATCCCTAGTATTCTTTAAATATACACGTGCCTCTACCATTTATGTCACCCACCAATCCCATCCTCTCCCTCTTCACAGCAACTAATCAAAAAAAGCAAAAGAAAACTCTTTTTCTCTCTTTTCATTCTCTCTCTCTCTCTCCATCTCTCTCTCTCTCCCCATCTGCAACCACCATAAACAGACCTCAAAGCTTGCAGATCGAACCTAAAAACCATTTATTCGTGTTCATCTCACCTCCATGAGCACAACCATGTCCTTAAAACCCAAAATGGACAAGTTTTCAACATCGAACTCGTTAGGTCCGAACTCAATGCTTTGAGTCCATCGTGTTTGGGACTGAGTTACGAGCTTTTATTAACTTTAAAGGCTTCCATTAAACTCCCCGAAGTCCCTAGTGAAACTTTGGTGAAGAAACAACTGAGTTTCGAAGAGTTCACGTTTAGCCAGAACTTTCGAGGCATTTCCCGGCAACCTCTGTCCACATTTTGAACTCCAAACAGGTATAACACGATTTTACTCTTCATGAGCTTCAAATCTATATACAGTAGGTTGAAAATGGATGAGAAATGAAGAAGTTATGCTCGTTTGAAAATTTTTCAGAAAACCGACGAGATTCAAGTTGCAGATGGCGATGGACGGCGGCGACCGGCGAGGCTCGCCGGAGAAGGTGACGGAATATTCATGATGGTGTCAGGTAATGCTGTTAACTTCTGTTAGGATTTAACGAAATATTTCGTGGAATATTCATGACGGCGTCAGGTTGACCCGGATAAGGTGACTGAATATTCATGATGGCGTCAGGTAATACTGTTAACTTTTTGTTAGGATTTAACGAAATATTTCGTGGAATATTCATGACGTCAGGTTAATTGACAGCACTGGCTTGCGCGTGGGGGCGCGTCTGGCCGTGCCATTGCCAGCGAGTGAGGGCGCGTGGGTGGTCCATAATTTATTCTAAAAATTTGGGGATGTTCGTGATGTCAAGTAGGTCACTTTCATATATTTAAACCTTAGGTTTGAGCAAACTATGGGGGTTTTATTTAGGTTTATGTATATGTGCTTTAATTAATTCAAAAATAGTTATTTCACAAATAGGGAAAACGTATTCCGAGGACGTACGAGGCCAAGCTAGGTTTGGGGGCTACGACCCGATGACGTACTTATGAGTGGGCAATTTATTTTATACCTATACATATTTATAGTTTCTAGAAATGCATATTTACTTCACTTTACGTTTACATTGCCAAGTATTTTATATTGTTATATGAAATGTGATAAATGCTGCTATATGGTTGGGATATTATTGTCATGACATTCATACATATGTGTATATGCTCATCTTACTGCACCCCGGTGTTGGTACTCCGCCCAGTGCTAGGGCCAGTCTTTCACGTGTATGTTCACATCTGCACTACTCGCTCACCTTTGATCCAAGTTTAGGTGCCAGTCTTGTCGTACAGATTGCATTAGGCAGTTTCGACTTGTATGTGACAGTGCTTAACACTAGTCTTCATGTGATTGTAGTATTAGAGCACATTAGCTTAGATGATGAGCAACTGTTTATATCTGATTATCACATGGTTATATTACTATGGCATTAATCTTATCATAACTTGGCATATTCTCATATATATTGGCTATAATATTGTGGATTCATACTTACTTACATTGTATGTTCTTCTTAAAGAAAAATATACTTGTTTTACGGCGAGGGGTTAGTATATTAAAAAATAAAGGCTTTCGTATAAGCATTGTTTTGCTGACCCACTCAACTTTGTTTTTCGCCCCTCCAGGACCTAGATAGCTGTTTCTTCGTGACACTCAAGGAACCTTGGCAGTTTCTGACTTTACCTTCGGTTTAGATGTATGAACTTATCACTGTTGTGTAATACGTGTACTTTAGCTGTTTTACTACTCTTCGGTAGTCGTATTGTCTTTTAAGCTTTGAATACTACTCTCACGATTGCGCACTCTATCACTATTTAATTTTAATTAGTTCTAGTTTAGTTTGAAAGTGTTCACTTTCTACATCACTTACCACTTTGGTTACGTCATCTCACGGTGATGGCCAGCATGCTTCAACCTTCCCATGTCAAGGTGTATCAGAAATAAAATAAAAAAATTAACAAAAAAATAAAAATTGAAAAAGGGGATCAGTATGATGCTAGCGATTGACCATTATTGTGGACAATCGGTAGCTAAGTACTGATCGTATCATTATTTATTTTTATTTTTTCCAATTGATTTATTTTTTCTTCCCACCTTACTTTATTTAGATTCAAATACCTTTAGGTTTATATTTATATCCTTATTTTCGAGTGTTTTGACGTGGATTATAAGACAATTTTCACCAAAAATACATCATGAAGAAGATGATAGTTTGGTGTTATGGTAAGGGCAAAAAGAAAATTTTAACCAAAAAATAAGTGATGGTTTAGGTGGAGGGAGATGCAGCAACAGCCCAAGCCTATCGTGCTCAAGCGCTAGCCTCAACCCATACTCATGCCCTCGGGTAGGCCCAAGGCGCATCAAAAGCAGCAGAGGCCCATGACGTTTAGGGTTTAGCATTGCGTAAATAGTAATGGGTAGATAGTAGCGGGCCGTAAAAACAACACCATGAGTTCGGCACGTTTCAACGGTCGACGCAGTCGAATATTTTTTGGCTCACTATAGCGAAATTGAGATTTTTTTTTTAAGAAGAGGCTAATGTGTTAAAGTTACAACTTCAGTGTGAATTTTACCAGGGTTAACAGCGACTTACAAATGCCTCACTCTCGGCAACAATGCTTCGTCTGGCCAACTATGGTTGACCCCTAAGGTTAAAACTAAACTCTACCCCCTATTGATAGTGGCCTATAAATGCCCACCCTCACACTATTGCTTCGTGCAAGCAACAATGGTCGATCCGTGAGATAAAAACTAAACCCTCCTCCTATCACCAATGCTTTGTACAAGTAACAATGATTAACCCATGAGATTAAAACTAAATCTTACCCCATATTGATAGCGACTTATATAGGCTCCACTTGCAGCACCAAACTCGTCGCTTTAATAATTGTTTATATTCCTTTATTGGACACTGATACGTATAGTTGAAACTTTCTCTGCAAATTCACCAAATGGGTCTTTGGTGAAATAGTCACTATTAGCTTTCTTTCAGTTCGTGCGTTCTTTTTATTCAACCAACTTTCGCGCCATTAGTTCTTCGATATGTTACATTTCCCGTCAATTGCAGGGAAAATGAGGATTGGATGCTTGGAGGTAGGGGATTGAATGCTCAAGAAGAAAAATGGTACATTCCAATCCTCCCCAAAACGGTAGGACTTGGGCAGGAATTGCTTTCATGTTTTAATCCCCTCTACTCTACCTTCAACATACCTCGAATTTATAGGGTCATCCATTCCAATCCAATCTTAGACATCAAACGGGACCATTGTATTATAACTAATTAAAATGTTATTAAAAATAAATATAGATGAAATAAAACAAAAAAGAACAAGGACATTTTAATAATCATATTGATTTCTATTCCGATTCAGGTGAATTAGTAAACAACTTATATGAACTCAGTTTTATTCCTACTCCGATTCCAAAACATTTAAGTAAACTGTAAACACAAAAATTCCTGAAACAATAACACGTGTACAAAATATATTTTTGTATTTAATGAATTTGGGGTTATAATCTCTTTTAACTTGATCCTCTGATTCGATCTCCGTAAGATGTAGATTTGTGGATGATGTTGATCCAAGGACCGTCGAGGCTTGATCTTAGATGAACAAGGGACGTTTCTTCAAGGGCCGTTGGGGCTTGATCTTGATGAACGGATGAACGATTTTCAAGAGCCTTTGAGCTTGATCTTGATGAATGAATGAACAGATCTTCAAGGGCCTTTGGGCTTGATCTTGATGAAAAGATAAACGGATCTTCAAGGGCCTTTAAGCTTGATCTTGAAGAACAGTTGATGAATAGATCTTCAAGGGTCTTCGGGGCTTGATCTTGAAGAACAGTTGTGTTGATTCAAGGGCCGTCGGGGCTTGATCTTGGATGAACGATGAACAGATCTTCAAGAGCCTTTGGGGCTTGATTCTTGAAGAACGAATGAACGAATCTTCAAGGGCCTTCGGGGCTTGATCTTAAAGAACAGTTGTGTTGATCCAAGGGCCGTCGGGGCTTGATCTTGGATGAACGATGAACAGATCTTCAAAGGCCTTTAGGGCTTGATCTTGAAGAACAGTTGTGTTGATCCAATGGCCGTCAGGGCTTGATCTTGGATGAACGGTTGCCTCAAGGATTCGGCTTGCGGCGAGGAAAGAATCGGCACGTGAACAAAGTGCTTGTTGATTCTTCAAAGGTTTTGACGAAGAACGAATAGAGCTTTCTCGATCCTTCAAAATTCTTGGGAATTTGGATGGTTGGATGCTTGAAAGCATTAGAACTTCAAAGCTTCAAGGATTTGGAGAATTCTCTTCTAATTTGGATGTAGAGAAATGTACTTGTGAATTGGTCTTTTGAAATGAATGAAATGGCTTCTATTTATAGAAATTTCCAAAGCCTAATCTTGAATATAATATTCAAATGAAATATATCGTTTCTGCCAGGTGTTAACACGTGTCTTGTTTGATGACTTTTCAGAGTCTTTTCGATTTTTCGTGAGTCACACGCTATGTGTAAAAAATTTGTGACACTCGAGCGTTGAAATTTTAATTATTGGTCAACATTTATTTTATCGAAATTTCGATGTCTACATAAACAGCTTCAACATGAATTCAATTTTGACTCCTCATTCCAACTCCTCCTCAATTCAATTCCTTCTGTTTTGATTATGGTTACATAAACGAGCCATAGGCAGGAATTTGTTTCATGTTTTAATCCCCTTGACTCTACCTTCAATTTAGCTCGAATTTATAGGGTCATCCATTCCAATCCAATCCTAGACACCAAACGGGATCATTGTTCAAATAAAAACGTTTCAAGCAAATCGAAAACTGGTTTCATCTCCAGGTAGTACAACATTGAAAGCTGTTGGTGTCTCCTAAATCAACCATATTATAATCTTAATCCTAAAATTTGACTGAGCTCTACTCCATTCCATTCCATTGGGTTTTTGCCTAAGCTTCTTACCAAAACAGAGTTGTCATTACATGACATGAGTGAGTAAATTCCGGCAAAGTAAATTCTAAAGGGAACAGAAAAGTAACAACTCCGGCACGGATTTCTGATTAGGCGGTTTCTCTGGCAATCAAATTCAAACTAACAAACATATACCATCCATAATGCCCTACTTTTCAGCACTGGCATTAAAAATTCCGAACCACCACTCAAACAAGCTACCATTGTCGTCACCAGCATTCAACTCCATCTGCACACCCTGCCGGAATTCTATACAAATTTGCATTGCTTCTAGGTCAGAACTCAAATCAATCTATTCTTCTACTGCCGAACACCCGAAAATAACCATATCTTGAGTTGGTGAGGAAATACAATCCCCAAGAGGTAGAAACAAGAGGTTTCTCAAAGTTATAGTTTATAGTCTACTATGTTATAGTGTATAGTCTACCAATTGGGATGAGTTTCAAGTTTCATCTCTTACTCCTACAAAGCCTAGTTCAGCTCCGCAGCCCTAAATTCCCTAAACACCAACACTCAAACACTGGTTTTCCACGCATTTTTCCAGTGAGAAAAAAGCCGTCTAATTTTCGCTATAAGCGGTTTCTAATCTGCCAAATTCAAACCATAGGAATTAAACATAATAACAGAGTAAGTTCGCATTCGAAAATTATGTTCTACCTAATATTTACCACATTGTTGGATGGAATTGGATTGAGAAAAACCCCCAATCAAGTTGAAATTTCCATGAAAACAAACTACAATTACAAACCGAAAAATTCAACCTTTCGATAAAGGAATAACAAAAGAGAGAGCAGAGCTTACAAAATTACAAAGCGAAGCCTTTCAAGTACTCAGGATCGCGCTTAGCCCTCTCCTGAAACTTCTTGAACCACCGGTCCAATATGTCCATCGGCACCACCAGCTTGCTCCCGTCCACGCCGCAAAACGACTGCATGAAATTGAACAGATTCTCCCCAACCTTCATCGCCAGCCGCTCGATTCGCTTCTCGGCGGTGACGTCCAGCGACGGCAGCGTCGCCAGGTCCTCCACCGACACGCCGATTTTGGCCGACAGCGGCGTCGCGTCGGCTGTGAGCTGGAGCTGGCCGCCGGGCTCGGGCCAGGGCAGAGAAAGCACCGCCGAAGGCCTAGCCACGGTGACGGCGCCACAGAAGAAGAAAGCGGAGCCCGGGGACTGGATGTAGACGGCTAGGGCTTTGTCCGGCGGTAGTGTGAAGTTGTTTAAGAGGAATATGCAGAGCTCGCGGACTTGATCGTACGCCTCCCCTGCGCACATTAGAAAAACCATACGCTAGAATGATAAACTGCGCCGATAAAAATATTGGAAGGAAATAAAAAAGGTAAGAATGATGAGTCTTCATCTTCGTCCCTGCTCAACCCTCCATCGCCTTAGTTTAGATTAGAATAGTAATATCGCTCGTAATAAAAACAAAAGCGGAAATTTGGAAAACTTACCGACGAAGGTGTTCATGTCGAGAATCCAGTGGAAGGTGTCGATTTGGGAGAAGGAGGAGATGTCCATTGGGAAGCTGCGATTCGGGAAGACGACCCCAAACATTTTTTTTTCTTAAAATTATTTTCTGGAATTTTTAATTTGTGTTCTTAGGGTTTATTTATTTATTTATTTTACTTTTGTTGGAATGAAGAGGAGACTGGAGAGCGGGGCTGAGTGGCGGAGACGGATGGAGAGCTGGGAAAGGCTGAGGAGGTTTGAATATTTGATTTGAGTGCGGTATTGTGTTCAACGGTGGGGATTAGAAGGGAAGAGAAGAGAAGAGAAGCATCCACTACAATCTAGAAGAATTGAGCGGGCCCCGTTTCATAGACTGAAAAATTATAGGATGGGCTTGTAGCCTACAGCAAGAATTCTTTGACAAAATAAGATAATTTACGTTTTAAGTGTATCTAAATTACGGAAAATAGTGAACACTTAGAATTACGATTTATTAATATTTCTTTTTACTTATAAGTAAATTATTTTTCAATTATTACTTGCTCTATTTTGTCACGCCTTAAACCCGTTATCACACCACACCTGTCCGCACCAGGGAAAAATTTCCGAAGGGAGATTTTCTGCCCTCTCACTTTCCACTCCCATCCCCTTCTATTTTGTGCGGTCACGATTAAGTTACGTCAATATTTTATATTATTATTGTTTTTTGTCTCCAAAATTTCCACCGTCGATGTACCACAACTCTGTAACGCCAGATGCATTTCTTAGTAAAACTGGATCTAAGTTGCAAACGAAAAGTGGTGCGATTGGTGTGATTTAGCAAAAACAATACACAACTAATTTATCTCATTTAGCAAAATCATAGGAACATTAAAGCATCGTTTTACAGAAAATAAACGCTAACAACCAACAAAACAACTTTCAAATCAACCCAACATCTTCGTTTCCTCTAAATTTGCTGGCCTATGATGGAAAGCATTTGAGAACATCATCCATGCAGAAATTAGTCTATATCCCGAAAATCACAACCGTCGTTTTTTTGTACAGCTACCATAGCTAAAACACTGATTGACACCAGCAAGCAAAGTTCCACAGCTCCAGTATTGAACTAACCCTGCATGTTATCTGCGTGATAGCTCTCGAGTTCCTTGTTGAGTTCATCAACCGACTTCTCCACAGGCTTCTTCCTCCCTTCTCCACCACGACCACGCCCGCGTCCACGACCACTGCCACTCCCACGTGGTTTGCCGCGACCATTTCTGTTCCCTCCACGACTGCTCCTACTACAAAATCCAGAAACATTGTAAGACTTCAAACCACTCAGAAATGATCGGAATAGTTTGTGCAATGAGATTTCTATTCTGTCTAATCAGGGAAAGATGGTTCCAATATGACAAAAAAGTAGAAATGCAGTTTGACAAAACTATAATTAGGTCCCTCATAAATAACAAAATCAGTTAATATTACCTAAAAATTGTCTACTGAGTTCATCCAAACAGAGAAACAACAATACGACCACCTAAACTCAATTCAGCATACAGATTTGTTCGTACGTGGTTAAGTGACATACATTTCTAAGCTAAGGCAGGCTACTGCAGTCATTATTGAGTTGCAACTTGCAACTCATAAGTTTAGGTGTCCTAAAAAAGTTATTAAGAGGCAGAGTTAATTAACAAAACAGCAACCGAACATGCCATCAACAGCTAAAAAATGCAACACCAAGCCTAGTCCATCTTTAACAATCCCTCACCACCTACTTGTCATCTCATTGACATCCCAAAAATACCCAACTAGCAATATCAATTTGGCAACCAGACAGCCATAGAACATCATATAGAGAAAGCAAAAGAGAAAATACGACTGCAGTCCATACCCTTTTATGTGTGTGCATGCTACAAAACTTAAACCCTTCCAACACTTTTAAGGGCTAACTACTATTTACACCCTTTATAGGTATTTAAAATTGGACCATGAGGTTTTAAATTTTTTGCATTACACCCTTGGATTTTAAATTTGTATCAATTTATGCCTTTTGTCTAATGAATTAATTGAATCTTCATTAAATTGATGACATGGTGAGCATGGAACCCCCCGTAACTGGGTTGACATAATATAATGCACATTTGTACTAAATTGTCTAAAAATCTCATTAATTTAATGGAGAATTAAACGTTCAAATAGACAAAAGGTGTGAGAAGATACAATTACAAGACCTTAGGGTGCAATATGAGAAAATTGAAGCCTCATCGCCCCCTTCAA
Source organism: Crataegus laevigata (assembly GCA_963580275.1). NCBI lineage: Eukaryota > Viridiplantae > Streptophyta > Magnoliopsida > Rosales > Rosaceae > Crataegus > Crataegus laevigata. The sequence goes on from OY756945.1 coordinate 36,658,846, forward strand.
AACACTTCAAACCCGAGCTTTATCCTACTTTTAATAAAGTAAAAACCATGCTCTAACTTTTAATCCGTTGAATAAAACTCAAACAGTTAATAGAACACATATAATTTACTTGTATGCCCTAAACTGTTGTCCTATAAACCATCAGATTTCTACCAAATTATTACGCGTACTATCCTTGCGCATGGACAAGCATGCTAATCGTCTGTCTACTCTTCCAACTTTATCTGTACCGTGGCACAGAGGCCAATTAGATTTTTATCCAACAATTTAATACATTGTCTAAGACTTCTGAACATATACATTTAATATTTTTAGTTGAGTTTTTTTTTTTTTTTTTAAAGAAATGTACCAAACATTGGAATTCTAACATATTACATCACTAAATTAAGACAGTGACAGTTCAAAAAGACACAATTGCAACGTCACAAGGTAAAAGATAAGATCTTACCTAGGACCATGATTAACCATAGGCATAGCATAGCCACCAGCATTACCAGGTCCAGGCCTGCATTACAAATTGTGTAAGTAGTGATGGTCATCTACAACAACGTCCTGTATCCTGTAGCCTAAAGATGCAAGCATGTAGACAACTTGATATATCTCTAGTGCAATTTAATCAATTAATAGTATCTGGTTTTATGCATAACAGGATACATGCTCATGACTGCATTAGTTGCATAAAAGTTGAGATAGAAGCAGAATCTGAAGGGGGAAAAAGAAAGCATACGTCATTACAACAGTCCTTTTCTTCCTTCCATGCACACCTGTCACATTCACACGAGCTGAAATAGGCATCCCTGCATTGGCACCAACAATCTCAATCTTCATAGGCTTCCTGTCCAATAGAACATTATTATATCGCTTCAATGCTGCAAATGCATCACTTCTTCTAGTATAAACCACTTCAGCTGAACCCTGATAACACAAGAAGAAATTTTCCCTCAATCAAACTTGATCACCAAGGTAACCTGCCTATGAAATAGTAAAAGGGACATATACAATTATACTCTGGCTAAGAGTAATGCATAACATATAACCACAGACAAGAGACCCGAACAATACCAACAATCCTTAATGGACAAACCATGTCAATAGTCAAAACATATATAAACTACATAAAAATACAAGTCGAGCTCAAATATCACAGTATCACATATAACAATGTTGATTAGATACATCATGACATGAGGAAATAGCACCTTGGCTGGCTTTTGCACAACCATCCAGCCCGAAGGGTAGACTAATATTAAACATCAAACGTCTAATGGACAAGCATAGCACATTGTCTCTCAAACAATGTGAAAACAAATGAAGTTAGGGGTGTGATATATACAGAGTTTGTTGAAACTCGTTTGGATTAGAACCATTAAGATAAAACTAACAAGAGCAACGCTTTCCAAAATGTCTACTCGTGCTAACATGGAAACTGTAAAGGGATTGAACTCAATTGAACTACGCTAGTTTCAAATCTGTTCAAATATCGTGATTTTAAAATGAATACCATGCCTTCAAATACAAGTTTCATTTATTTGACTTCTTTGTAGAATCTATAACAAATATCAAGATCTTAAACTTAAAATCAGTGCCCAATATAAGCAAAACTGTTATTAATATTAGGATAGAATATAAGAGGGAAGAACTTTAAATACTGAGCAAAAAAACTCACACTTGGACGACCATTTTTGTCAAAATGTACTGCATATCGCTTCAGCTCTCCGATCTCAGAGAAAAGTTCCTGAGTTGCAGTTGCAGTTGATGTTTCAGGAGAACGTTACAAGAAATTCGATAAGAAAGCGCATAAGATGAAAGTACATGGCTCAAGTTGTACCCTTATATCCTCATTTGTCACTCCATAGTCCAAGTTGGAAACATATAACTTTGTGCCAATTTCAATCCCTGATATCCCTGCAGCTCTAAGGCTGTCTTCAAACAAATCAGGCTGCCATGGGAAACGCTTGGTTCTGCGGGTAGGCTGATGAAAGCATGCAGAAAAAGATCCAGATGGGGGAAATAAATGTCAGCTTATGAATAGATAACAAGATAATTCGCCATTCCTCAAAGTCCCCAGAAAAATAACCCATCAACCCACAAGTACAGATAAATCTTGAAGATAACGGTACATATGCAGTGGGTGTTGATAGCGCTTTAGAAGATGAGCCAAAATGAGCTTCTCCATGAACAACATACGTCACAGATCCTCTCGTATTTGACTTTCTAAGTGTTTAAGAGACCCTCATGTATTTGCGATTTAAAATCATTTCTCAAGCATATCATTAAACATCTACAGTTTTTAGCTTGCCTTGGCAATGGTATACGAGGATGGCCGAGCATTCACCGTGAGAGGACCTCTACGAACTCCTGTCATTCTTCCAGCTGGAATTCTTCCACTGGCCATCCTTCCAGCTGGAATTCTTCCAGCGGCCATCCTTCCAGCTGGAATTCTTCCAGCGGCCATCCTTCCTGCATTAAAGGACCCACGTGGTCCTCCACGGCCACGAGAACCCCTACCACGTTGTTCTCTATTTCTCTCACGATTACCCCTGCTGTTCTTAATCATGTCATCAAGCGACATATCCAAAGCAGTTGACATCGAATCAAGAGATTACAATTGAAATCCTTTTGCCACGAATGAGATCTAAACCTGCAATTACAAAAAAATTAGAATAAAAATTATATCAATACAAATAAAATCTAACTCGTGAATCATATTATTCACACAGCACTCAAAGATTACTCATTTAGGTCAAAAAGGGGGCAAATCGGATCAGCAAAAACCTAAAATCAACGCGAATTTTCGCATCGACGAGAAAACAAAGAAATAAATCCACAAATTCACAAAGGTTTCAAATCAGAAACCCTAAAAGGTGTACAGTAACAAAGAATTAGGGTACAGAGAGAAAGAGAGAAGGGAACATACCGGAGACCGATTAGAGAAGAGAAGGTTCCGACGAACCAAATAAACGATCGCGGAGGAAAGTGCGAGAGGAAGAGAGATTGGGCGCTATGAGAGAGTGAAGTGTGAGATGGGGGCGAAGACGAGTGGGGGGTTATAACGCAGAGGACTGAGAGGGGGAATTAGGGTTTCCCAAGGCCTTTTTTGTGGTAAGTTCTGGGAAAGGCGGTGTTTGGGATAAGTTCTGGGAAAGGCGGTGTTTGGGATTTTCACTTGTTTTGGAGGAGGATACGCTGTTTCGTACGCGTTGGAACACAGATCATCAATTCTGTCCACTTATTTATCCATCCACACCCTTATTTTTATTTCTCTGGCACTTGTCTTATTTTTCAACCATCAATAAAATGAATTAAAAAATTCAATGATAAAACTAATAAGAGTATATAAAACATAAAAAATTGGTATGTGAACAGGACTATCCCTTATTTATTTCTTCTTTAGTGCCCATTTTTTTGTTATATTTCTATTTTTTTTTATTTTTTATTTGGGCATATAAGCAACCTTCATTGTCAACAAAAACCTCATAAAATTATCATTTTGACTCTTTAATCAAACAGCTACTTAATATTAGAATTTAGTGGTATTCATCTTTACTTGTAAGTGAGATGTCTTATATTAAATTATCGCCAAAATCAAATTTGAATTATATTATTACTAACTCATTGTGATGTTTGGCCCACCCTACCCTTTTCCTTAATGTAGATAATCTTGTTCGTTCGTAAAAAAATTTAAAATTAAAAAAAATTAAAAAACTCTCTAATCAAAACTGAAAATAAACAAAATAACATGAGTAGTAATGTAATTTCATAAGACCAAAATTTTGCCTTTTTTTAAGCATCACCTACTTGTGATTCTAACATATTTCTAATTAAAATAAAAATAAAAAACAAACCTCTCTCCTTAACTGACACACCCCGTCCCGAAGGAGGGCATGCTGGCCGTCACGTGAGAGTGACGTAACCATTTACACAGTACGGAAGCTTTAAGTATATCACTTCTAAGATGAAACACCCGAAGGTGAGACCTAATTTTGTCCATTCTGTCAGAACCCCGTTGAACTTCCTCGTAGTCACCACACCTCTGCTATCTTGAACCTGGAGGGGCGCAAAACCAAGTTGAGTGGGTCAGTAAAACAAATCTTTTCCAAATCCATCTTTTCTCAAAACGTTGTAACCCCTCTCCGTAAAACTTGTATACTTTCCCAGAAATGTAAAATATCAATATATATACATATATATTCTCAAAACTTCAAATCACTATCTCAACATTTCTTTCATGTACAATATGTCATGCCATGTCTAAATTCAACATTATAGTATGGATGCATTAACATAAATCAGGTGGAAGAAAATAATCAACCGGAGACCCTCTAATGGCCCTGTACGGCTGAATCCAGAGCTCAAAATCTCATCTTGTTCAAAATCTCATCTTGCCAGAGTCACCACCTGTGACCTGTACGGCCTTCTGCACATAAGTCGGAACCACCTAATGTAGTCTGTACGACTTAATGGTTAATATTACGCTCTAGTGCTTTTCTCATCAATCATCTGTGCACATAATCTAAGGTCACCCACCAGTCGGAACCTCTCTAAAGGTCTGTACGACTGGCCTGTCGGAACCACCTCTTGTGGTCTGTACGACTAGCATCTACTTGGATCCAAGGCGAGCGTGCGATGAGGTGAATACCATAAGCACTAATACCATGGTGCAGGTTATGAGCTCAACATATCTCAACATCATCATAACAGTAATATATACTCACCTGATACTCACCTGTGCGTCCACCGCACCAATTCATACATATGCATCATATATCAATTCCTATTTTCATATCGTTTCATGCATGGCAATTCAATTCACATTTCTATATACTTTTCACATACTTCTATGCATGGCATTTTGAATCATATTTTCATATGAATCTACGCATGGCATTTGAAAACATACTTTTCATATCGTTTCTATGCATGGCATTTAAAGCATATTTTCATTCAATTTCAATTTCTGGGAAAAACGTCAAGTATATATGTATACGGAAATAAAACTGCCCACTCACCGAATACATCGACGTCTCGTAGGTCCCTGGGCCTCCCTTAGTCATGCCCAACGTCCGTATAATCCTCGCCTATACGAGAAGTAACCAAATTGACGTTATTTAACGCATAACCCAATTCTTAGCTAATAACTCCTCATATATTGCTCAAATTGGGTATATGAATATACCACTGTGACCTACACAACCTCAGGATCATCCCCATATTTTTAAAATAATTTTTCTATGTCTCACGCGCCCCCACGCGCCGAATTGGGCACGGGTCTACGCGCCCCCATGCGCGGCCACGTGCCTTGCATGCTGACGGCGTCAGTTAACGCCGTCAGGAATATTCCGTTAAAACCCCGAATATTCCGTTAAACTTAACCATTTTCCGTTACTGCCGTTAGGAATATTCCGTTAAAACTAACGGAATATTCCTCCTTCTTCTCCGACTCACCCTCGCCGGACTCCGGTCACCGGAAAACTGGGTAATTTTCAAATTAACTATTCTCACTCATTTTTCGTCCAATTTTCTCGTATTTTACACCAAATTGAAGCCCTTAACATGTAGAATCACAATGGACTAGTTTTAGGGTCTAAAAACTACGAGATCAAACTTTTCAAAAATACGAAAATCCGGCCTACCTTCGAACTAGGTGATCCCGATGTCCAATCCTTCCAAACGAAGCACTCCGAGCTTCCTTAGGACCTCACCAAGCTTCCTACAAGCTTCAAAATCCCAAAAACATAAGGGTTTACGTGTGCATGAACAGTGCACATCCACGGTGACTTTGAAATCTAAGTTTTCCGAAGTAAAACCTACCTGAAAATGGTGTCTACGTGTTCGTGGAGGTTCCAGGAGTTTGATGGTGGTCTTAACTCCGCCGTTGGTAGAGGTTTAGGGTGGTTTTGTGGCTTGTCCGTGTGGATTCGAAGGAGAGAGAGAGAGAACTGAGAAACTGCGAGGGAGAAGAGAGAGAGAGACAGTGTTACGGGAAATGGGGAGGGATTTAGGGTGTGAGGTCCACATGTGATCCCACCCAAATCCTTAATACCAAATTCTAACAAGGAAATCTAAACCTAAGTCAAATTTGAAGTTCCTAAAACTAATTAATATTTCAATTTAACAATAGCTTAGGAACTTTAGGTAAAACCAATGCCAAATTTACGCACCTTAATTCCGTTTAAGGGCATTTTCGTAACTTCACGTCCTCGGAATTAAAAATTCCGGGACGGGCTGTGACATTAACTTTGTGTGCTGCCATATGCTAGTGTTATATAAGAAGGCATATGTAACAACTGCAGATTTGTTATTCTTAATCATTATTATCTTCAGTCTTGTATTTGGTTTAATAACTTTTTTAGTGTATAATTTTTAAGTTAAATTTTGACATACATTTTATAATTTGTCAAAAATATGTGTTTTAATCTATTTTAGTTGTTGAAAGAAAATCTTAATGTTAATTTCAAATAAGGATGGCAACGGGAGGGTGGGGTTGGGAGGTGCTGTCCATAACCATTTTTTATGAACAGGGATTCCCATCCCCACCTCTGCAAGGATTGTCCATAACCATTTTTTATGAACAGGGATTCCCATCCCCACCTCTGCAAGGATTGTCACATTCCCGTCCGGAGCGGATCACTTCTTGACCCCGCTCCACCACCGTAGCATGATATTGTCCGCTTTGGGCCCCGACCACGCCCTCACAGTTTTGTTTCTGGGAACTCACGAGCAACTTCCCAGTGGGTCACTCATCACGGGAGTGCTCTAGCCCCCTTCTCGCTTAACTTCGGAGTTCCTACGGAACTTGAAGCCAGTGAGCTCCCAAAATGCCTCGTTCTAAGTAGAGATGGGAATATACATTTAAGGATCACTCCCCTGGGCAATGTGGGATGTCACAGATAGTACCTCTAAACGCGCACCAACCAACCTGCTGATCATAAAGAAAATCTCTAAAATTTGATTATGCAACACAAGTTAATCAGATAAACAACTAGGTAAGTATGTAAACAAAACAAACCTAATAACAAAGAAAATAACTTTTTTTTTAATTCCACACAATTGTAATAGCAACAAAATAACTTTTTTTTAATTATCTATAAAAATGTAACACGACGAAAATAGGAAGAAAATGACGAACAATCTTTCATTTTTTGTTTGTATTATATTTTTATTTTATTTTATCAACTTCAATCTATTTGGCATAGTGTACCTTATCATTCTTATTAATATTTTATGTGATTTTTAACAGCCCACTCTCTTTTTTTGAAGTCTAATTTAGAAAAAATAATAGATAGAGAATAGTAAAGAACAATTGATTTTGAAAAATAAATGTCTTTCAATCCAACCAAAAACCCTATTATTGTTGTAGGCATAATTTACTGAACAATTATGGAGGCCTAGAGAGAGAGAGAGAGAGAGAGAGAGAGGTGCGGCAATAGAGAGGAGAAGAGAGAGATGTGTAATTGTGAGGTGTGTTTTATTCACCCCATTGTGCCTCTATTTATAGTGGTAGAAAGGACAAACCCTTTCCCATAAGGATTACAATACTTAATGAGTAATCTACTCCTAATAGGAATATAAGATACATTCCTAATCTATTAGGATTTACACAATCACATTCATATTCTAAATAGGACTGCAACACTCCCCCTTGAGTGTGTAAATACTCAAGTAAATGGCGCATCAGGTCTTCAATGATGAAGCAGGTATAGTTGATGAAGTCGTGGGCACAATGGGCGAATGCGAGTCTCAAATCAACGGAAGAATGCATAAAAAGTAAAACTCACAAAACCTCGCTATGGTAAAACCCAAGGTGGGGAAAACCTATAGTCTAAGGAGAAAAGTGAGAAGTTGCATTAAGTCAAAACTATACATCTTTTGGACGCAAGTAGAAGAGCTCTCAAGGGTATGATCAGCCCAGGATGGGTGCCTCGTTAAAATCTAGTTAGGTAGCAAAAACCCAGTGGGAAAAATGCTCCTAATCGTAGGGAAAAAGAGTACATTAAGATCAAGTGAGTATACTTCTGGATACTCCCCCTGAGTTTGACATAACTTCCAAATGAGAACTACAAACATTGCATATAATAGTTAGGCATACCAATTCCTCGGACAAGCTTCTGGAAGGTTGACCTCGGCAGTGACGTTGTGTAGAGGTCGGCAAGGTTGTCTGGGATCGGATTGCATGACTTAAATCTCCTGATGCTTTGCTGATGTAGATGTAGTCGCAATATGTCTTGGCGTTGACTTTGTTGATGTATCATGGCTTGGTCGGGTGGATACATGCGGCATAGTCTTCATGGATCGTTGTCGGGACTCAACGATGGATGAAAACACAGCAAGTACTACGAACATGCTCAACAAGAACTCCTAACCATGTCTCACTTGTGGCGTAGTGAAGTGAGGTGAGTCTTGGAACGATTCGAAGATTTCGCAACTAAGGTCATATCATGGACCTCCAAGATATTGCGATGTCCCTAACGGTAAAGACATAACCATTTGGGGATTTTGCCTTGTGCGGGTTTGATAAGTAACCAGCGTCAGCATAACAACAAGGCAAGCATCATTTCGAGGATCAGGGGGGTCGAATCCACTAAGATGCGTTGGGATTTGCCCTCGTAATACCTTCAGGGTACGTCTTTTAATACCAATTCAGTGGTTGCGTGTAGGCGCGGTGCTGCATCTTTACCAAGATCAACAGCGAAGGAGATGTCCTGTCTAAATACAATGAGCTAAGTACAACGAAGCGCAAAGTTGAACTTAGATATGGAATTTCAGATTCCATAACCTCTTCAAGGGTCTCATTTGCATATAACGTATGGACGATCAAAGGTATACTCAAAGGTAACACATTTGAAGTGTAGTTTGACTGGTAGACCAAGGTACCGTCAGAACAACGCTTTGAACTTCAGGTCAATGCATAATCGAGTTTTCCTAAGATCCTTCATCTCAAATTCCATCTTCGGGTGTGAGGCAGTTTCTCAAGCTCTTCCAGAGTCTTAGTGAGATTCGTGTTAACGACATAAACTGTAACTCTAGCAATTTGGAATAAGACTTCATAGTTTAACACGCAAGGGCATAATTCATATCCCTGACTGATCAAACAATCACTTCGACGGGTATACCACATCCGTCAAATTTAAGTGAACGCCTCAAAACAAGTTAAGATGGTGTTCCGTGGTTTTGGAACTTTTTGAACCAGTCCATATAATTCTTCGGGAACTTACATGTAAATCTCCTTATCTATATCCCCATGGAGAAAACACTAACCACATTTCATAATGCTGCTATCAATCACAGGATGTTTGAGAGAAACCTTGCGCCGTAAGGCGTGCATCACGTCGCACTATTTCATTCATCTCATAACGCTTCCTTTCCCACTTGTAACACAATAGGGTTACCTTGGGCAGTGTAGGAATGACAGGTCCAATACACACTTTGGTAAGGAATTTGACCTAGATTGTAATCTCAGTTGTCCAATCAGTTCTACGTTGTCACTTAATCAACGGAACACGGTTCGATATTGTCGCTTTTCATTTATGTCGGTAGCTACCATATAAGTGAAAACATCATCGATGATAATCTCATTCCAATTCCATTTTTCTCATCCAAACTAGTATACTGGACCAAGAACTTCATGTCTCGGGAGTAATCCGGATTAATCTCATGAGATGGAAATGATTTGAGACAGCGATCGAGTTTAGATTCATAGTTGTGCCGTGTCTTCCTCTTCTAGGGAAGTGAATCCTACGAACCGAATGATCTGTCGTGCTCCAGGCCAAGACAGATTGATTGGCTATCCGCCGTTGTACCGGACCGTCCAACAGGGGCGTCCAAACCGTCCAACAGGTGCGGCACACCCTCCAGGGATATTGACTCGACGTCCGTTAAGTACGTCTATCCTTGCAGGCATATTTGCAGCTGGTATATGATCTCGTCACTTTAGCTAGATCAGAGGAATGCGTCTGGAGCAACATTCTGAAATCTAGAATTCATCGCACTTGCTTATCACACTTGTGCGGTATGGGGATCGAGATGAGACATAGTGGGCAACGTCCACGCAACTTCGCGCCGTTCTACAGGAACGTTGACGTTCTTATCTCCCCCTAACGGTGGGAAGATTGTCTCATTAAAGTGACAACCCGCAAATAAGCGGTAAAGAGATCGCATGCAAGGGCTCGAAGAGAGCTAGTGTGAAGGAGAATCATGATCGACAAAAGATACACATCTTTCTTTGAGGACCCATGGTGGTACGTTGCGGCGGCGCAACTGGGCACATGGAATGTTCACCCAAATGCGTAAATACGAAAATCGTCAGGTTCGTACCCAGTAACCAACTGTAACGTCATATAGGTTGGGTGGCAATGGGCCTCAAGGCGGACCAACATAACTGCGTACAAGATTGCATAGCCCTAGGCAGAAAAACCGAAAACTTGGTACTTTTACCAAAATTCGGGTGATCATTTAAATTTGCGCTTTATGATCACTAGGCGAGGCTATTTGGGGTGAACATGGGAATTCAATGTTCAATTAGAAACCCAAAACAACATGCAATACTTTATCGAAAACTATCGATATAAACTCTCTGGCATTATCCAGTCTCTAGGACCTTAAGGGATAAGTAGGGTGGTGAACCCATAATCGGCCAAGAGGTTTAGCAGTAATGTGTGTGGAGAAACATGTGACCAGTTTGTCGATTCATCAATCAAAACCATAAGTCTTTATATGGTCCGCATTTTGATTGGATTAGTCCACATATATTCCCTTGAATCCACTTATGGAAAAGAGGTGATTTCGTATCTTTGCGAGGAATGATATAGAAAATCAATTTCCTTAATGAGCAGGCTTGGCAAAGTGTGCTTGTAGGCACAAGATCCTTACTTCGGGTAAGGAGATGCGTCGTAGCATCATTGTTCGACCTAAGTGTCCCAAAAAGGTCATGTCAAAGCAAGTAAACTGCTCAATCACCCAGCTCTAGGCCGGCCACATGTGGCGTGTTCCCAGTTGGGAGACAACCCATTGGCCCCAAATCAAAGCTTCAGGCTCATTTTTGGAGGTGGTGCAAAGATATTTCACTCTATTTTCTTCAGTGTTTTCATTTATGATCATTGTCATCTCGAATATCCTTAAAAACTCAACGTCAGGGAGAATTCAAGGTCCCTTAAATGGTGATGCAGTACCATTCATACAACGAGGAGCGTGCCAATGCTCTTAATCAGGTTGGATAGACCTGAAGTCGTTGTTAGAGATGTGATTTAGGTGTAAAGTTAGTGTGCGTAGTACGCATTCGTCCAGACAACTAACTTTCCCACATTCCTACCTAATCACGTGTTTAATTGAATCGGTCACATGTACTAAGAAACATGATTCAATTAACTCATATTCGAGGACAATATCAATAAGATTATCCATAAGTAAAACATACACCAAACTTGAATCCAAGAACATGGAAAAATGTTCACAAAGTAAATAGTTTACTAAGGGGATTCGGCCAATAAGGCCATCCATGTCAAAATTATGCTCTTCCAAAGGAGTTTGGTGGAGCAAAATTAATCTCACATATTGACTACGAGAATGGTACGCCTTAACAACATTGGTAGGGGCACGAACAGGTGCATAACCAATGATCTATTCCATCGAGACGAAAGTAGATTCTGCAGGGTTAAGGTTCGGGAATACTATCCCTTATTCTTGAAGTTTTAGGTCTTAGGTGCCAAGGATCACGCTTCGGGCATGATGCCACACCTTGGCAGGCCCTGATTCTACCATATGTTGTAAAAACAAACTCAAAATTGGATTGTGAGAAGGTATGCCATTCGGTGTATCTCTGTCGAAGCAGTGCGTCACCATTTGGTAGTCTTTGACCTAACTGGGTCGAGCCATTTGGTAGACTCCAGCCAAACTGAGTCTATACCATTCGGTAGACTCCAGCCGAACTGGGTCTATACCTTTCTCTCACGTTTGTGGTAGTAATCAGATCCGAGAATTTGGTAGACTTCCACTTTCTACACTGCTGCTTCAAGAGCAAGTTAGAAACAAGGAATGACGAGAAAAGTATTCTCTAGTCAAAATTCAATTGGATTTATAAACTTCAGAATTGTACTCATTCATGGACGTAATCATGGTATGCTTCGGGCAATATCTTTCATGATTAAACAGTCCGTAGAAGCGATCCAAAGAGCCATGGAATCCTCCGTCGGAGGTATTTCCATTTGTAATGCTTCGGGCATAAGTCTTCTAATGAAGATCATGGCGGAGGCTTATTCAGCTCTTCCATGCCATTGTTGGCTTCAATGGTTTCTCAGCTACTTTAATAGTCAAGTGGAGATTCACGTCTTGTACCCCACATAAAGTGGTTTCTATTAGAAACGTCCAAATCAGGAAAATCAAACTTGTGACGGTTCGATAATCCACTAAATTGGAAGGAATAAGATCGTGATTGGTGCTATGGGAAGGAGACATCCATAAGCATCAAAGTTAGAACATTCGAGTTTTAAGACATGATTTTCATGAAAAACGTCAGGTTTTCATGGGTGTATTGTTTTATGAAAACTTCGAGTTTCAAAGGCACTAAATTCGAAACTACAGGTTCGATTTAGTTTATGAATGTTTAGTTCATAAAAGAGAGGTTCCTGCAAGAACACAAGATGCAATATACAACTAAGTGTAGTGGATTTTGAGGTTCTTCGGGAACTCAAGTGTGAGTGCTTCGGGACTACGAAAGTGAGTCAACGGTTCAAAGAAGAGAAATAAATTATTGAATCGTTAATGTCCAAAAGTGATCTTCAGGTCAATAATTTTGGATTCATTATCAGATTAATGGACTGCTGGTCACTTTTAATTAATTCAATAGATCAGGCCATACAGGGCGATTGTAGAAGCAAAATAATATTAACATATGGGTTAAATTATTTTATAATGCTAAAATAATAGCATGTGGATTTGAAAAATATGCCCCAAAATAATTTTGGGCATGGGTGACGTGCAAAAGAAAAAAAACAAGCCAAAAATTGGCTTTGGGCCGAGAACAAAAGGCAGCCCAGCAAAGGATTGCTGGCTGCTGTCCAACTGTGCATAGCCCAGCAGCTACAAACTGCGGGTTGGGCCGTGTGAGGCTGCTGCAGGCAGCCCAATCACTTGCAAAGGCAAGCTTTAAGGCTTGCTGCAATTACGGGCCGAGAGAAAAAAAATTGGGAGCCCAGCCTGCTGGTTGATGGAATACAGGCCAAGACCTGCTGGTCTATCAGATGCAGAAGCCCAACGTGTGGGTTGAGGGCTGCAAGCCCAGCGCACAGGAGATCTGCCCAGGCCCAGCGCACAGGGCTGCTGTGGTCCAGATGAAACATGCCGAAGCTGCTGGCTTGGCTTGGTGGAGGTGCGGCTTCAGGCCGTGTCCCACAAAACATCCCCCCTTTTTTTTTTCAAATCCCTTAGGGTTTAGGAAACCCTAATTTGCTTCTAATTTATTTTCGATTCTTTGACTCACAAATTCCACATAGCGATTTATAATTGCGTAATGCATGAAACAAATATATATATTGACAAATATATGAACATATACAATATATATATCGGAAGGTAAATATAAATGTAGGGGGTTCATGCATCATGAGGAATGTTTTCATGCTTCAAGGTCGTTTCAAATATCTTACTTTATTTTAAGCGTACCTGATTGGCAGAAAACTTACAAAAGCCTTTGAATTTGTAGAAGATCCTTCTCAGAAAGCCGAAATCGCGTCTCCAATGCGTTGTATCACGTTCAACAAAGAAAAATTAAATTGAATCAATATCATGTAGATTAATTCAAAATAATAATAAATTAATCTCAAAAAGAATAATTAAAACGTAATACTCCCCTGATTGAAGAATAAACTCTCTTTAGCGTAGCGTCAAGAGCGTGCTGATAACGTGTTGTAGGCATAATTTACTGAACAATTATGGAGGCCTAGAGAGAGAGAGGTGCGGCAATAGAGAGGAGAAGAGAAAGATGTGTAATTGTGAGGTGTGTTTTATTCACCCCATTGTGCCTCTATTTATAGTGGTAGAAAGGACAAACCCTTTCCCATAAGGATTACAATACTTAATGAGTAATCTACTCCTAATAGGAATATAAGACACATTCCTAATCTATTAGGATTTACACAATCACATTCATATTCTAAATAGGACTGCAACAATTATAACTTTTTAATAGTAATTCCACGAAAGCGCCAAAAAAACAAGAATGTATTCGTAAAAATATTTGGAAAAGGAGGGATGTAGAACAGCATTGAAAGCTACTACCAGGAGTTCTACCATCACCGCTTCATATCGGACTCGGACTCGGACTCAAACTCGGGTAGTGTGAGAGAGAGTTTAATAATAATATAGATTGATTGAATTATTATTGGCAACTAAAAATGTATATTCGTTATCAGGAGTGGAATTTTTTACCACATTATCAATCGTACCATACCAAAGTTGTGCTAAAAAATTTGTACAACTGGTAATGGTATGGTATTTGTACCATACCATACTGTTTCGATACGGTATTGGTACTCAAAACTAGTACCGGTGGTATATCATACAGACCGGTTACCAATATTATTAATAATATATTATGTATTTATTCATATATATGTATATATATATATATATATATATAAATAGAATTATGTATTATATAATATTATATTATTTCGTTTAACTCATTTATCCTAAAATCTCCACAGAAACCAAACACTCTCAGTCTCTCACTCTGGTCTCTAACTCTGGAATGTGTCCCCAACAACAGCACTTCTAAGTGAGGGCATAGCATATGCATTGGGTATTACCACCTTGGATTGTGGGTTCAAATCAGTAAGCCAATTATCGAGCACATCTATGGATATTTACTTTTTTGTGGTTTGCTGTCTTACGTTTCTGGTTCATTTAAGTCTCAGGATGCTATAGAAATCTTGTCTTATGATTTATTAAGTTTCTACCACTTTGACATACAATAGTAAAAAATCTTGAATTAGATTAAATTGTGTATATATGTCAAACTGTGTATATTTTCTAGGCTTTGAATTAGGTTAAAAAATATTAGATTTGGGCAAACTAAGTGGCGTAAAACAAAGTGGCAATTATCATTGGCATACCATGCCAACCAAACTATTTGGTATACCGATATTCGGTATACCAAAAGTTTGGTACGGTAATGGTAATAGATTTTGTAGTACCAAATATTTGGTATGGTAATCGGTACGAAAATTTTGGTACGGTAATGTACCAAAACCACCCCTATTCGTTATCCAAATTTTTTATATCAAAAAATAAAAATACAGTAAACCAGACAAATGACCAATTTAGTAGGGTTCATAGGATTTCCCCCTTTTGCTTCAACAGTTTTACGCGTGAGCTCTCTTTCTCTGTCTCACAACAGTTGAAGCTGCAAAAAATGCAAAGCGAAAACAAGACGAAGCGTTCCAAACAATCCTCATCAGGTAGATTCTCATTGCTTTATCCGCTCCTACAAACTCGTTGTTCTGTTTTCTTTTCTGGTTCTGTACGTATAGCTCATAACATCTCAATCTCATCACACACACACACACACACACACACACACACACACACACACACACACATATATATATATATCCACTGCACATACGTCAATATCCTCATAAGGTCATCATCACATCACTGTATCAATATAAAAAGGCTCTAGTGCTACAATCACGTGAAGACTGTGCGAATGAACGCGAGTAACCTACAAGTCGAACCCACTCAAAGGTGGTCTATACGACAAGACTGTACACCTAACTTGGATCTAAGGCGAGCATGCGGTGCGGGAGGTGAACGACACGTGAAAGACTGTGCCCCTAACTCTGGGCCTGAGCACTAACAATATGTGCAGGTTTATGAGCTAACATATCACATCATATCTCGTCATATATCGTCTGTTCTTTCTCAACAATGCATGTACCTACCTGGTACTTACCTGGCGTCCTCGGCACCAACATATGCATGAAATGTATATATGAATACTCATGCATCAATATTAAGTTATATGCATGGCGATAAAAAACGTACTTTTCATTTAAAAGCTGATTCTGGGAAAATCATTATATATATATATATATATATAGGTTATATGAAAAAATAGCTGCCCACTCACTGATAGGTCACCGGGTCGTAGCCCCCACGTCTAGCTTGGCTACGCTCGTCCTAGGAATAAGTCTCACCTATATGAGAAATTACTAAAAGTACATTATTTAAACACATATACGCAACTACGGAAATAACTTCTCATACATAGCTCAATTTTGGCATACGAATATACCAACACGACCTACTTGACGTTACGAACGTCAACATATTTTTAAAATAATTTTTTGATGCTTCACGCGCCGTGGGTGGCACGGGTCTACGCGCCCCCACGCGCGTCTTCAACCTTGGTCGCCGGAGCTCTCGCCGGAAACCTGCAACTCGCCATAACTTGGCCATTCCTTCACCATTTTTCATGAAATTTCTTCCTACATACTCTAAATCAAGTGAGGAAGAGAGCTATACCTTTAAAACCCACGAAAAACAACTGAGATCTCGTCGGGAAATTTTCCAAAAACCGGCCAAACTCGTTTCACGTGATCCCGACGTCAAAATGCTTCCAACGAACGTCCCCGAGCCTCTTGGGAACCTTCTAAGGCTCGTAGTGAGCTTGGTTTTGCCTAAAACACAACCCACAAAAACTTCAAGAACAGTACCAAAATCGGACCTTGTGGTTTCGACGTGAAATCAACATAGTTCTTACCTGAAATGGGTGTCAATGTACTCGTAGGGACCTCAGGAGTAAGAATATGCCCTTGGTTGCTTCGATCTGTGAGGTTTTGATGTTCTTGGCTCTTGTCCGTACGTGAATGGCGAGGGAGAGAGATATCGAGAGAGAGAGAGGGTTTGAGAGTGAATGAGAGGTACGGGAGAGAGAGTAGGTACGGGAGGGAGAGTGTGAGTTTATGTGTGGACCAAAACCATCCATTAATCAAAGGATATAAAAATATCCCATTGGTTCCCATTATTGAGGGCCACAAATAATTGGTCCTCACACAAAACACATGCATACGTACACGACCCCGAATGGGTAATTTCGTCAATTCATTACTTAAATAATATATGTATCGGGACGGGTTGTCACAGAATAGTAAAAAATAATTGATTTTAAAGAATAAATGTCTTTCAATCCAACCAAAAACCCTATTATAACTTTTTAATAGTAATTCCACGAAAGCGCCACAAAAACAAGAATGTATTCGTAAAAATATTTGGAAAAGGAGGGATGTAGAACAACATTGAAAGCTACTACCAGGAGTTCTACCATCACCGCTGCATATCGGACTCGGACTCGGACTCGGACTCAAACTCGGGTAGTGTGAGAGAGAGTTTAATAATAATATAAATTGATTGAATTATTATTGGCAATTAAAAATTTATATTCGTTATCCAAATTTTTTATATCAAAAAATAAAAATACAGTAAACCAGACAAAGGACCAATTTAGTAGGGTTCATAGGATTTCCCCCTTTTGCTTTAACAGTTTTACGCGCGAGCTCTCTCTCTCTGTCTCACAACAGTTGAAGCTGCAAAAAATGCGAAGCGAAAACAAGACGAAGCGTTCCAAACAATCGTCATCAGGTAGATTCTCATTGCTTTCTCCGCTCCTACAAACTCGTTGTTCTGTTTTCTTTTCTGGTTCTGTTTGGTTTGCGAGAACATAAGCACAAAAATGAAAAAGCAAAAAACTTCAATTTGGTGTTAACCAACGATGCAACGATTGGAATGGCTGTCGTTTTATACTTAATTACAGTATATTGCATTGTGGAGGAAAGATAATCCACAAGAAACTTCTGGGTTGGTTGATTTCGTTTCGGAGTGCTCGTTGGTGTTTCTGTTTTTTTAATAGAATCTTTGCTTATTTGGGTTGCTGAGGATTTGTGGGAGAGGAAACGAGGAGATTTTTTTTTTTTTTTTGACAACCGATAGGATAATTACACAAAATTCTTCTGGACTACAGGGTGGGGGATTCGAACTCGGGTGAAGAGGGTGGAGCACACTGCTCTAGCCAACTTGGCTTAAACCATGCCTCCGGAAAGGAGGAGAAATTGAAATTTGAAGACTTTATGAATTTTAGTGAGATGGAATTGAATTAAACACTAGTGTCTACTTCCTGTTTGAGTTAAGCTGAGTGTTGTTATTTTAGTTTTCCATAAAGCTAATTAATTGATTAGAGTCTAGAGATAAAGCACATGTACGAAAATGGATTTTAGGAGGCAGAGATGCATATGCATTGAAGTACATTTGCACTTCTGCGGTGCACATGCAATGAGATAAGCACATGCTTCAGGTTGCCTTTTTTCTGGTTTTCTTTTTGCTTATTTGCGTTTTTTGCTTTGTGTGTGACTGCCTTTATATATGTTGCATTGCACGTTGAAGGAAAACGCAATGGAATTTCTGTCTTGTTCAAACATCAGAAGACACTTAAGAGCCTAACCCAACCCAAAAATATAGGTATAAAGTAGAAATTAATTCGGAAAAAAATAAAAGAGGGAAATTAATCAATTAATTAATGAAGTTGCAAGAGCATGTTTCGGTTTTTGTATAATAGTGGAGAAGTCTATAGACTATAGGGTTTAGGATAAATTCCATCATGCAGAAAGAACAAATTCCATCATCAGGTAAGGATAAATTCCATATCCTTCATTTGATGGCAATGCAGATCCGTGAAATTAATGCTATTGTTGGTTAAAACTGTGCTCTGCTTAGGGAGTCTCAACAAATTATGTCATGGAACTCTTAATCTTGATTTCAGGAACTCTTGCCGACATATCACATGAGGCTGTCAGCAAACTTCTGGGGCGTGCCAATAAAACTGGGAAAAGGAAATCTAACAATAGTCTGCGTCCATGTGATTCAATCGGAAAGGTTTGTCCCCTTTATATGAGCACATATACTTCGGAAAGTCAACCAAATACTTAGAAAAGTGGAGGGTTTGTCTTATGCTGTTTATATTTCAGCCTGAGAGTGAGCCAAAAAGAGACCAAAATGTCGATTCAAGAGTCAGAGGGAATATTTTGGAATCTGAGGGTTGTAGTAAAGATGCAAAGCTAAAGGTCTCTGCAGAAGAGAAAGTTGATGGGGGAAGCTTTGGATGCACTTTCACAGACATTAGGGAAGAACTGGATGACTCAGATTGGGAAGAGGGTTCAATACCCATTTCTAATTCCGCTGGTGATCATGAAGTGACTATTGAATTAAATGAGACACCAGATTCTACAAGAAAGAAACGTATCCGTCGGGCTTCTGCTGAAGATAAGGTGAATCAAAGATTTTCATTTGGCATTTACATTGGCATCTTTGTTATGACAAATTTTTATGCTAAAAGATTCCGAAGTTCTCTGGTTTTCTTGCAGGAACTGGCTGAGCTTGTTCATAGGGTTCATTTACTTTGTTTACTTGCACGGGGAAGGTTGATTGATAGAGCTTGTGATGATGCTCTTATTCAGGTTTTTTTTTTTTTTTTTTTTTTTGTTAAATAGTATTAGTAATTGAGGAGAGTGGAAGAGAATCTTTCTCTTGATTATTTTTTGGTACGACAAAGAACCTATGCCACTTCTTCCTGAGGAAATTTGATTACTGTGGCAGGCCGCTTTACTTTCTCTGCTTCCATTACACGTGCTAAATACATCCAAGGTTGCAGACCTTACTACAAAAGATTTTAGTCCTCTAGTCGTCTGGGTACGTCTTTAATTTACTTTATATACATACAGACTTGTAGATTAGCATATGATTGTTCTATTTTTGTTGGTTTGTTGACATATAATTTGCAGTTTCAAAGTAACTTCCATGTTCGAAGTACAAGTGTGAGCAGGCCATTTTCTTCAGGTTTGAAATTTGCCCTTGAAACTCATGAAGGAACTCAAGAAGAGGTCAGTTTTTTTCCTAATATCATTTCAGTTAAGGGTTTTAAATGTGGCTGAGTTCATCTGAATTCAGTTATCTTCTGTAAATCTAGTCACTGGTGCTGGATGTAAACTGCTACTTATGAACTATTGGAGTCTATGATCAAGATTTAGTCTTCATTTATGAATGTTTTATTTATTGCTCTAATGTTGCTTTGTTTTCTACTAATTTTCGAATGTCATTTTTGTTGCAGATTGCTGCTTTGTCTGTGGCACTCTTTAGAGCATTAAATCTGACAACCCGGTATGACATCATATCAATTATGACAAAACTGATAATATTTTATAGTCTGGCTGATAATCAGTTCTTTAAGTAAAATTATCTTTAGTCTGAATTTTAAGTGTGTGTGCGTTTGCACACATGATAGGTTGTCTTTTCTGTGATGGTGCTTTTTTCGGAGTAAAAAGAGAAAAAGAAAAAGCCATTCTTATTGAAGACTTCTAATTTTGAGGCATACTCCATGCTTCTCCAGTTTTCCCTCATTGAAGATTAGATACAATATTCACCTAAGATCTCTAAGAATATTGATGTTTTTATTGTCTAGTTATTGCACTTCAGCAGATCTCTTTATTTGCGAATTACTGAATTTCTTGATTACCCTTCTTCTTCCACAACATATAGATATGGTAAAGTTCATTCTTGTTGAACTCTGTTGGTTTCTTGGCAGGTTCGTCTCGGTTTTGGATGTTGCCTCTTTGAAACCAGAAGCTGGCAAGACCGAATATTCTAGTGAAGATGCAAGCAGATTGAGTAGGGGAATATTCAGTTCTTCGACCCCAATGGTGGCTAGACAAAAGGTCTCTGTCTCTCCTGCCAAATCACTTTCATGTAATATGAGTGGCAATGTGTATGGAACTTCTCAGGCGTGTTCAAGCAAAAGTAAGGACCCCACAATAAACAATACTCTGCCCACAAGCTCTGGTTTCGCTTATGTGACGAATGATAAATTGTCAGATACTTCTGCAACACAATATGACATCTCTCAAGCATCCGTTAATGAGAAATCTCCGGGATCAAAAAGGAAAGGGGATCATGAGTTTGAAATGCAGTTGCAAATGGCTCTTTCTGCCACAGCAGTGCCGACTGCTGATATAGAAATGGGTTCAGGTCAGAAAGACTTGAGTGGAAATTTTGCAAATTTCCCTGACCCGAAAAGAATGAAAAGAATCGTTTGTGAAGAATCACAAAACCCCTCCCAGAGTATCTCTACTGCGGTTGGCTCGAGAAAAGAAGGATCTCCTTTGTACTGGGCAGAAGTATACTGTCAGGGGAAGTGGGTGCATATTGATGCTATCAGTGGAATTATTGATGGAGAGCAGAAGGTTGAAGCCATAGCTGCTGCATGCAAAGCATCTTTGAGATACGCAGTTGCTTTTGCTGGGAATGGGGCAAAAGATGTGACTCGCAGGTTGGTGTGTTATCTTTGATTTAATCTATGATTATATATACACCATTTCCATTATGAAATGCAGCTGTTGCATATATTTCTAACACTATTAGCCTCCTACTGCAAAAAGTGTAAGTCCACATCATGGTTTGCTTGTTTAAATTCCTTAGGCCTGAGCTTGGACCTGATTCAAGTTCTCTACGCATTTCAGAATGCAGAAATGAACTACATTAAAGGCCTATCATATATTTTTGAATTCAAGTTCATCCATAAATTCTCTCTTTTCTTCATCTTCTTTTAAACATCTGATATTCATCTTTGGCTATGCATGTTTACCCTATAAGATGTGAATCCATGCCATTCATTCTTAAATTCCTGGGGTAAAATGATTTACTGCTGGAAAGGAAGCGACCAAGGTTTCTTACTATTTGAAATCATAATTCGCCCCAACCAATTGTCATAATTTTTATCTCGCTCTGTGTGATGTCAGAGTCCCAGTTGCCTTGCCCAGTCCGTTGAGTGACGTGTTGAACCAAAACCATTTTAGTTCTTTAACACCCAGTCTACTCTTGCTCCTTGGAGTTGACGACACTTTCTGGGGTTGAACGCATCTTTTCAGATTCGACTGAGCCTTCGATTAAATACGTTATAAACAGCGTTTGTTGTTATTCATCTGTTTACTCCTCTTCATTCCTCCGAGATTTGAGAGAGAATTCCTAGACATCAAATCTATTTACCTTCTCTTGGTTGAGTTCACTTCACAGATAGGAAGATATGGAACAGTGAGAGTATTGTTCACTTCACTTATATGATCTATGCCATTGCATTTATTTGTAGACCTTTGAATCTCCCCAGTGACAATCACTGCAGAGAAGTGTTTAGGTTGTGCTGTGTATTTTTAGTTGAAATTTCTGTTTAATAGTGGTGTCTAAGGTTTTCGGAGTTACCATAATCCATATTTTGATTTGGAGGATTTATGAATTCCCAGGAAACTGAGGGTGGATGTAAGCAACAGGCCGAAATGTCTAATTGATTTTGTATTCTATGTTGTTATGCATGAGAATTTGGGTTATTATCTAGCTCTCCTATTTTTTTCCTTTACCAAATTGAAAGTCTTGTTTAACTGTGCTTACTTGCTTTAGTGCAAATCTTATGCTTCACTTGCGTTGAGTATAATTTAACCTGTGGTGTTCCAGTTCCTATTTTAAGAGTCTGACATCAAGATAGCAGGACTGTATATTATTATTATATAGTCGAACCCACTTAGTGGGATAAGGCTTGGTTGTTGTAGTAGTAATATTGTTCTCTCGCTTCGTCTTTCACCAACATGTTCACACCACAGGTACTGTCTGAAGTGGTATCAGATTGCATCCCAACGAGTCAATTCAATATGGTGGGACGCAGTACTGGCACCCTTGAGAGATTTAGAGGTGAGAGCAACATGTGGCATAGTTAAGTTGGAGAAAGAATGGAATGGTGCGGCCATGGATTATCATCCAGCTATGATTGATGATTCTCGAAACTCTCTTGAGGATATGGAGTTGGAAACTAGGGCCTTAACGGAGCCTCTTCCAACTAATCAGCAGGTATAGTGAATTGATATTGTTGCATTACAATGATGTTCCAGTTGCGCAGCTGCTAGTTTTCTCTTGCTGAACATCGGAACTTCCATATGCAGGCCTATAAAAACCATCAACTATATGCTATAGAAAAATGGCTTACAAGGGATCAGGTACTTCATCCGAAGGGCCCTGTTCTGGGTTTTTGTTCTGGTCATCCAGTTTACCCTAGGACATGTGTGCAAACACTAAAGACAAGAGAAAGATGGCTTCGGGAGGGGCTACAAGTTAAAACCAAAGAGCATCCTGTGAAGGTCTGGTTTGGTTGATACTTGATGTGGAGTACTTGTTGATGCATTAACTCTTTTACGCTTTGCTCATTGTTGATTCTCATATTCAATTCCGCGCCTCCCATTCTGTTCTTCTCTTTCAGGAGTTGAAACGTTCTCCGAAAGTCCAAAAAGCACAGGTACCCGAATCTGATGATTTTGTTGGGGGTAATTCGAAACGAACTCTTGAACTTTATGGGAAGTGGCAACTTGAACCATTGCATCTGCCTCATGCTGTTAATGGGATAGTGCCAAAGGTGATTTACCTATAATTTTCTGCGGATATTCATTCATATTGGAAGTGTACATGGGTTATGAATTGAGCATCATTATCTTCTTCTGTTTCAATATTTACATTTTTTTTTCTTTCTACTCTGCAAGTGGCTGATAGTACTTCGGTTTTCCTTCCATTTGACTAAATTGTCTTTATGCACAGGGGAGAAGTTTAGCATTCTATTGTCACTGACAAATGCTATTTTTGATATATAGAATGATTATGGTAATGTGGAAGTATGGTCTGAGAAGTGTCTTCCGCCAGGGACTGTGCATTTGAGGTTGCCAAGGCTGTTTTATGTTGCCAAGAGACTGGAAATTGACTATGCTCCTGCCATGGTTGGTTTCGAATATAAAAATGGCCAATCATTTCCTGTCTTTGATGGTATAGTAGTCTGCTCTGAGTTCAAGGATGCAATATTGGAGGTAAAGTACTTTGCTACTTTTGAGTGGACTGTGGTCCTTGATAAGTTTATATTTTTATTTTCATTGTGATTCATTAGAATTTCATTTCAGTTTTTGAATTTCCAGGTCATACCTCAATCTATAACATTATCAATACTTCAGAATTTATGTTATGATTTTGTTAAATTGCCAGCACATTTGACGTAGATAATCTTGACCGGATTTTTGGGTCACTTGTTCTTTAGGCATATGCAGAGGAAGAGGAAAGAAGAGACGCTGCAGAAAAGAAAAGAAACGAAGGGCAGGCTATTTCTCGGTGGTATCAGCTTCTCTGTTCGATTGTAACTCGACAGAGGTTAAACAACCGCTATGGGGACTCCTCCTCTTCTGTAGCATCAGTTGACACCAACAAGGTGAATAGCAACATAGACGTACAGGTTGATGATCGTCAGAATGATAAGCAATCTCTTGCATGCCAGCAAAATGTGCCTGAAAAGATGACAGCTGATCCATCAGCTTCCATGCCCGAAGATCATGAGCATGTATTCTTGACCGAAAACCAGAGTTTTGACGAGGGAAACTTGGTGCTGACAAAGAGGTGTCAATGTGGATTCTCAGTGCAAGTTGAACAACTGTAGCCTTCCCATTGCAATTCAAGAGTATGGTTCGACCCCATACCGCTTTTTTGACTCTGTAAATGCGCTCTAGCAGTATTCAAGGTGAGTTAGAAGTAACGTTATCGTAAGTAACGCGTAGAAATTCTCCTGTTTCCAGTAATTAGTAAAATTGTATAGATCTACGTAACTTTTATTTTCCTTAGCAATTTTTTACCGGTTGCTATTTTTTGGGGGTTTGAATGGTTCACCAGGCGATGTTTGAATTTCTATAGCCTACAAAAACACTGCATGGTGCAATGCTCTGAAGGATGTAATAAAGCAGGCACAAAGCTGGAAGTGGAAAAATCTGGTCTTTACCCTGCTTCATTCCTGGGTTCTCTGTCATCATGGCGTCTTTATGCAATAATACATTGATATGTGTAAGTTTCTCTTTATGTGACGATATTATTTGACTAGGACCTCATGTGGTGGTGAACCTGTTTTAAGTCCTTCCAAGTGCTCGATTTTTATTTGGACATCCAATGAACTTCCAGGATGTTTGAAAATTTTGTGGCGCCAAAGACCAAAGGCCATCTGCATATTCTTTAGTCCGAAGAGTAAGTATCATTAAACTAAGAGCTAGACATAAGTGCTAGTTTGTCTGTGAAGTTAAACTCAATTTGTAAAGTGGCCTCCAAAGTAATTTTGATCTTCATGCACTGCCGGTCAGTGGACTGAAAAAGTGAGCGTTACACAAGTATATTGAAAGAAAAAGTGAGTGTTATACCAATATTTTGAACTCATATAGGAATCACTCCTACAATGAGCCGGAAATTATGAGTGATATCAATATATTGAACTCATGAATTCGATATATTAAACTAATGAGTGTGATCAATATATTGGATTCACACTAGTGTAGTGTTATAGAAATCAAACTCAAATTGTTTGATTCCTTTATGTGGTATCACACACTCAAACTACCGTAAAAGACCTTATTTTATAATATGGCCATAATGAATGATTTGCACATGTTCTGAATTTGATCTTTGTTCACAGTTCGATTTTCTCCATTGTTAATCGGAAATAAAATTGGTAGATATTGCTTTTTGTGACTAAAAAAAGGTTAGATTTGTGGTTGAAGTTATATTATCTTACTAAATGGTGTAAAAGGGTGTATGGAATGTAAAAAAAGGGCGTGTGGATGACACCATTCTAAATCAAAACTCAAAGAGGCTTGATGATTGAGTTCAAGAGAAGCACTTACATGAAAAAAATTCATCGTCATGGTGGAGGAGAATCCTTTTATATAAGTCGCTCTCCTCATATATGGGATGTTAAAAATAGAGAAATTTTTCCAAGTACATGATGCACAAATTGGTACTCAATATTTTAATAAAAGTAGAGATATATATTTGGGAATTGTTATTAACACTTTAAAATTTTTATTATATACTCCTCACAAGTATATTTTTCTTTCTCGTTATAAAAAATTTGAAGTGCAAAATATAATTTTTAGAGTGCCAATAACAATTTTCATATATTTTTCCATATATCTTCACTTATATTATGAGCAGGGCACTAAAGAAGGATATGCATCACGGAAACTTACACTAATTTTATTTAATTGCATTGATTTAGGACCGAAGAATAAAGTGAAGAAAAGATACCAACCACATTCAATGCCAAAAAATTTAGCCAATCGTGGAGAGGCTCTCTTCCACTTTGAGCCCCCACATGAAGTCAGCCAACTGTGGGGCAAAAGACCTTCAAGAAAGAGACGCACCAACAGATAAAGAGTCATGAGACTACGACACCATAAATAATGTATGGCAACCACTTTGTACAAAAGTATGGTATCTTAAGATTTAGTAGTATTTTTTTTTATTTGTAGGTAATAGGTCAGATTCGATTCTTTTTAAAGGTAAATTTGAACTAAATATTATCACTAACTTATCATGAGGCTTAACCTACGTTCTTTAGCATAAATGATAAGGAAAACTAACGAAAAGTCCCTGAATAGTGACAGTTTTAATGAAAAGTCCTTTTTGAAGGTATAATGAATAGTGACAGTTAAAGGTAAAAAAGTGGTTTTTCGTTAAAAGTAAACAGTGCCAGGGGTGTTTTATTAAAGCTACCTAAATGATATTGTATGCATTCAAAAAGTATGGTCATGTAGACAGGCCCAGCCCAGGCCTAGTGCGGGCAGGGCGACCGTCTGGAGCCCAAAAAAATTGGGGGGGACCAAAATTATTAGGACGGTATATTTATCTATGTTTTTATAATAGTATAAAGTTATAAAATGTGGTTTATTAACAAAAAAAATTTAACTAGAGCTAGTGATTTTGTTGTTTAAAAATAATGAGAAGGTTCAAAACACCATGTGTGCTTATTTACATTCCAATTTTTACAAATTTCTTTTCATAATAGTATAGATTTATAAAATTTGGCTAAATGATCAAAAAGTTTAATTGGAAGCAATGATTGTTGTTTAAAATTAACAAGAGGTCCTAAGTTTGAAATGCTATGTGCATGTTTATTTTATTTTATTTCAATTTTTTACAAATTTTTGTTTGGTTGTTAATTTATATACTAGCTAGTAGCTATGTGGGGTTCTATTTTTAAATATCCATTCCAATTCAAGTCTAATATTCAACAAAGTAACGCATCGACTAAATTTTTAGACCAAACTTGCAAATAATATTAGGTGTCATCAAAATGTTTAATTTAGTGTTCATTCATTACTTATACCATCCTTAAAGACTTGAAAACATTATTATATTTTTAGTCTTATATTGACGAGGTTAGTAAATAAGAAAAAATATCTCATGATTTATACAAAAACACTATAAAAGTTCAAACGAAAAACAAAACTCATAATCTATTTACTTATAAGCCCGGAGTTTTTTGGTTTCCTTACCTCGATACAAAATAAATTAGTTATTTTGTGTTTGAAAATTATTGAGTTTGAAGTGTTTTCCTAAATATAATTTTATCGATGTCTTACGTATGAAAACAAATAACTTTTTTATATGAAGTGAGGGCACATTTTTTTTGCGTCGCCTTGGGCCTCAAAAATCTCTAGACCGGCCCTGCATGTAGATGAATTCGGCTACAATAGTAAGTATCACCAACGGATAAAAGAGTCATGATACTACGACACCATAAACAATGTATAGCAACCACTGTGCAAAAGTAAGTTATTGTATTTATTAGTATACGATTTAGTAATATTTTTTTTATTTGTAAGTGAGAGGTCATGTTCGATTCCTTTTAAAGGTGAATTCGAACTAAATTACTATGACTAGCTTATTGTGAGACTTAGCTCATACCTCACACTCTTCAGTATAGATAATGTTGTATGTATTAAAAAAAATAGGTCTTTTAGATGGGTATGGCTACAACGATATGTACCACTTAGTGTTGCGGGTTTTATGTAAAAAATTTACCTATTGCAAAGATTGATTAAATTTCTATATGCAAGATTTAGCCATTAATTTTCTAGATTACTTAAGTGTGATGTACCGTGGAAGAAAAATTTATTGGTGGCCATTTGTATTGAATTAATTTTTATTTTATACAACAATATTGAGAGTGAGGGTCTAAGCCAAGAAAATGATCAATAATTTTATAGTAAACTCACTATGTATGAAAGTCGAATTTAAACCTCTCACTCAGTGATGAAAAACATCACTAATATTATATTACTAATAGCTTACACTACTCAAGTATCACCCAAACGTGAGCACAATTACATTAGTTGAGGAATGTGTTCCACCCAATTTAGAATTTCCTTCCTCCATTAAAGTAGATATCATCATTTGAGGAAGAAAAAGAAAAAGAAAAAAAATACTAAACTAGATAAAGAAACATTCGGAGAATTATATTAAACCTTAAAAAATTGTAATTCAAATGATTTAAAATTTAAAAGCATTCACCTACACTCAAAGTCCTGTGTTTGATTCCCGCTCTCCTTGATATAACATCAAACTGCAAACCCACTTTCAAATCAAGTTTGGATAATCCAAATTAGCCTTTTTTGAAAGCACATTTAAGTAAGGATAGTGTCATTCACACGCCTATTTTTCCCTCCCACACACCTTGTTAATTTTTTGCAGCTAATCTTCTTCAATTGATTTGATCTGACGACCAAAAATTGAGAGAAATGTGTCTAACGTAAAAATGAGTGTTCGGGTAGCACTAGCCTTAAGCAAACAAGCCACACCCAAAAAACAAAAAGAATTTAGGCACAACAATTATAACTTAAAAAGATCACAACAATGAAATGAGATTCCAATCAGAATTAGCAGCAGTCACATCCCCTCTCAAACCTAAGAAACCAAACAACTGCAACACATTGTACAAGCTAAACAGTTGAGACAAAAGACACAGCAGCTAAACTAACAACACAAAACGTCGGATTCGATCGCCATCGAAATAAACGCGGAGCCTGTTCCGATTGCTTCTCCGATCCGAAGTTATTGCCATTCGATTCTACCAATGAGGGGGAGCTAGACACATTAAACTTACCAATACTGCACTAATAAAACTCTATTGCCCAACACTAACTCCATCACTCAATGTATCCTTCGCCTTTGGAGGCCTACCCCTTGGCCTCCCCGGCATTGTCTCTTCCACTGCCGTCGAGCCACTCAAACCTCCGGTAGGCTTTGCCATCTTCCTTGGCCGCCCTCTCGGCTTCCCACTCCCTGAAGACACCTTAACCTTGGGAGGCTTTGGGGGTGCTTCCGGGTCCTTAGGCGGGCGGCCCCTACCCCTTGGTGAGGTCAAGGTGGTGTCCGGGGACAATGGATCCTTGGGCTTTGGCGGCCTGCCACGCCCCCTCCTCGGAGGTGCATTGGGATCCGGCTTTGTGTAGTTGTTTTTCCAGAACACCAGCTCCCCATTATCTTTCATCTTGGTGAGGTGGTGAGAGAGGAGGGTATTGTGCCCGGCCGGCACTTCCCCATAGGTTGATTCAATATATTTCGAGATGGAGGATTTGTTCGAACCATTCTTGTCATTCAAGGCTTCAATGGCCTGCAGAATCATCTGAAAATACCACAACTCAAAACATTTTCCAAAATGAACCAAAAAATTCAAACTTTCTACTCAGAAATTTCTCGTCGGCAAACAAATATTCAAGTTATATGAAAATATACACACATACATATTTTGCAAATTTGGGTTCTGCAAAATTTCAAATCTTTTTTCTTTTTTTTACTGATTTGCGTTGTGGTATTTCAAATCACCCAAATCAGTAAAAAAAAGGATCTAAAACTTTGGAGAATCTAGGTGAGGTCAACGGTATGAATTCTAAACGCTCGATTTTGCCAGCCTTCCATTAGCACCAAATCTTCCTTTCTCAAAAATATACCCAAACTATTTTTTTTTTCCATATATCTAGCTATAACAGGTAGAGATATTCAGATCAGTGAAAGCTCATTTCTTATGATTACTATGAAAACTAAATGGAACCAAGCGCTCTAATTATTTTTAATATTTTTTATTTTTGCTATTATTCAGGAACCCCTCTTAATTTACCCTTTCCACAACATGTAAAATATCCGAAAATGAACAAGAATAGTAATATCCAAGACCATGAAAAGTAAAAATAAATTCTTTTTATTTATAAAAAAATAAAATAAAAAATCACTGTTTGTGAAAACTGTGAGAAATGATGGTTTGAAGTACAGAAAAAAAAATATAAGAAAAATATAAGAGAATTATTCTAGTGAGAGATTTGGAAGGAGAGAGAAGAAGGAAGTACCTGAGGGTAAGGAGGGAGTGATGGAGGTTTATTAACCTCTTCAGTGGCCATTAAAACTTTGCAGATAAAATAAAAGGAAGCTGTTTGAAATTTCAAGCCCTCTCAGTGAACCCCACAAAACACTCAGCTGCGTCTACAGCTACAGCAGCAAGGAGAAAACCCTCGATTCTCTGATGGTAAAAAAGCTGTTGGATTTGAGCTCGCAGGTCGCAAGGATTTGAGAGCTAGATTTAAAGACAAAAGGATAAAGTAAATAATATAATATAATTGTTTTGCTTTTGGTTCTTTGATCGACGGCTGGGAGTCTCGGAGTGGACGATGGAACGGTTGAGAGACGGTGAGATGGGGATCGCTGAGGTGGCAGGTTATGGAACTTCTGATTGGAAGGTTCTACATACAATAGGTGATGGGAGGGGAGAGTCTAGTGCCAATGCTCAAAAGGGTGATTTTAGTGTGTATTTTTATGCTCTTACACACTCTTATTTATTTATAGCATTTGAAGTGAATAAAATTAAATAAATAATCAACGAACATAAATGTAGGTGTATGCGAAACGTAATTAGCGATATGAGAGAATTTATTATCTTGCTAAAATCAAAACTAGATGCCAAAACTGTGCAACGACCATGTTATTACGAAACGCACCATACAAACGGTAAAAAAAATGCCTGAAAACGTGAACACAACTCCTTTGCCAGGGTAGTCCCCCTTTGCGAACAGTAGTCCAACTGCGACTGGAGAATATGTTTGAGTGTAGGTATTAGATAACTAAAATGAGAGAATTAGTGTCACCTGCTGATGAATTTTGAATCTAATTTTCAAGTTGAGTTCACACTCCAATTAAGTGTATTGTAAATAGAGTTTCATGGACTCTCTTATAGAATTATGAATGCATAACATTTTTAATAACCATTTCAGTTGACATGTACACCGGCTTAATTAAGCTTTTTCCAACATTTTGTGCATAATGTTTGAGACTACGATCACACATTAGTCATATGACAAATAATATACAACTAATATATGAGAGTTTCCACCTCTAATATCACTGAAGCCTTTTGGTGGACGACCGTACTTGGGCCTACAAAATTAATCATAGTATCATAGTAGTTTCTTCTCTAGACACATCATGGGCCTAAGTTACCGGGCTCAAACATGCTTTCTAAAGTTGGGCTTTTAAAAGCTACACTAAGTCCAACTTAAGGTAATTTAATGACTGGGCCTTTGAAAAAATTGACATTGGCTTTAAAAATTGAATACCGACCGACTGCGCTCTCAAAAAGATTGACTTTCGTTTCGGTATAATGACTTGACAAATTCTTGAGGTGGGAATTGGTTTACCATGTGACCCCATGTGGAGCTATTTGTGAAGGAGCGTGTTAGAGTATAGAATTTCACATTAGGTCATATAATAAAATAATATACAATCATCCCCCTCTATTCACCAAAATAATAATAATAATAATAATAATCTACAATCATAAGAATTTTCACCCGTAATAGCCTTTTAAAAATGCTCATTGCTTTCGTTATTTACTAGAAATTAGGCCCGTGCGTTGCCACGGGAACCAGCTATTTCAAATGTAATCGGATGAATTAAACACATTTAAGTTGAATAAATTCAACACAATTATGAACAACACAGAGGGATACATAAGTGAATGAGGTCGATAAGATAAGTAGTTTTGCTTTTATATACATTCAAGTGAGCTGGCATAAAAACACATTGTACAATGAGCGGGAAGAAACTAAACGTCTTTGATTAGAAAGAGATGGTTTCCAAAAAAAATTCTATTTCCTTAAGAAACATGTAGTTCACACATATAATATGTGTCTTGCAGTGCAGGCAGTCATTTCAACAGGTAATTAAAAACAAAGTGTTGAGGACTTGTTCAGGTAGCTAATTTTGCAACCGCAACTGTTCAAAGGCAACCTGCATTGGTTCCATTATAATATAACAGAATAGAAACTCTCAGCGTTAAACAGTAAGAATGCATAGGGTCTGATTCTTAGAGCATACAAAAGGAAAATTCTTAGAAATATAGAACATATAAGTTGGAATAGGTTTAGCAATAGTTTCTTTTAAAACATGTGTGGAACATGTAAAAGAAGACAAATATAGGAAAGGAGATATGGCAATCCATAGAAATAAAAAACCAGCATAACTAAGTAATTCTAGAATACCATACCTCAACAGCAGTGCGACCTCTTAAAACCCGCCCTTTATCAATTCCCCATGTGAGACATTCATTGTTGCGTTTCCCTTCTTTATTAGTAAAATATATATCAGGATTCTTTTGGCCAATTTCTGTCACCCAGTCAGGAAGTAGGATATGTACATAATCCCCGACATTGCCTCCACACTCGTGGAATGACATCACGACCTACACCAATATACAATAAGACAATGCACACCATATCCAACATGCATATTCAAAGAAAATATGTAAAGCAGAAGATCTCTCTTTTTTTAAATGAGTTTTAACTGATAGTCTCACAAACTAATTTACAAAAAGGAAAGCTAGCAGTGGGTTACTTTTCAACAATCTACTCAATACTATTATGCCCCTTACTTAAGACAACAGTCAGAATAAACTTATTTTATATACAATGCAAGCCAAAAGAAGCAAAACCCTCAGCTAAAATCAAATAAACTTGCCGAACAGAGAAGTACCTTCTTCATCCGGGTTTTGATTTCAGATTTCTGGGATTTGTTGTAAATCCTCCTCTTTTCGGCCTGTCAATCTCTCTTCACAGCAGAGTCAGGCTTCTTCGTGGCAACCTCACAAACAATGGAATATCGAACCAGCCTCTGAAGTGGGCTCACAGCCACAAACCCTGAAAATAGTCAAGAACCTGCTCCAACAATTAAAAACAGACGAAGCCAACATGATTGAAGAACACAGATCGGAATTAGAAGTGATCTAATTTTGGGAAAACCATATAGAAGTTACCTGATGCACTGAGGAATCATTTTTTACCAGCTTCGACATGGCCTTCATGCTTATATGAGAGAAAGCCGAAGTTATAATCCTCCAATGGTGCCCTGCAACTGCAGTTTCATAACTCAAGCCCACATTTGAATAGCCAATGTTTTTCTTCTGTATGTAGAACCAAATTGCACTGCATATTCCTATGAAACAACGTGTGGCTGGTTTGTCCAAGATCTCAAAAACCAATGGCCTACCCATCTGTGCCTTATTTCTCAAGGATGTTTTGAACTCAACCTATACTATCCCAAAAGCACAACTTCCACAACTGTAGTAAGCTGCAAAAGAATCAAGACCACTTTTGCACTACCAAACATGGCATGTATACAGCTCCTTCAAAGTTCATAAATCAAAGGGCTTCCTCAAAACTGCTTAACTGTTTTGGAAACTCATAAAACAGTTCATAAGTTTAGAATTACTCAGATCAAATGCCTTCAATAAAATGTGCACAAAACACCAACCTTAGAAATAGGAAGGGAACTTTGGGATTCAATCCAAAATCACCTCTCTAACGAATTTAATAAGTTCAGGGATTAGGTTCTTGAAAGATAATTAGATCAGAGTAATTAGAGTTTTGCAGACATGGAACTTACTTATTCACAATCATATAGGGAGTGATAAAGGTTGAAAAAGATTGATTAAAACTATAAATGTATGAACATAATAAGGGGAAAATGTAATATTGGGGAAATTTGTTAAGAATTGTCGTGAATGAAATCAATCTAGATTCAGAGAACAATCTAAAATTAGGGTTTTTATTTTCAAGTCAGATATAAAGTGACAGAAATAAACCTAGATCAACATATGAAAGGACTTAAATTTGTAATTGCGTAAAACTCCAAATCAGTGAAATACCTGAGTAGTGAGAGTGAGACGAAGGCAGATGCTGTGTTGTGAAGAAGATTTGTGGAGGAAGTAGATGGATGTGAACCAATTGAATCCTCAATGTTTTCTGGGAAACGCAGCTAGAATGTCGAGAGATGGATTGCCCCGATAGATAGGGCATTTCTCTTAGTCCTACTGCATTCTATGTCCAATGTTGTAGCCACCACCAAAAAGGATGCAGATTCGACCATCAATGATTAAAGTTGAGACAGATAGACAGATGCTGGATGGTCAAACAGTGAATTCATTGGAGATAGTTGGAGTAAGGTACACCCATTATGTAGAATGTATGTTTGCCTAATTTGTATTGCTCCCCCTACAGTTGAGAATTTCAGACGCAGAGCAAATAAATGAAGACGTAGTTTTTAAGTTGACGTTTTCATCTTTCAGTACAAAGCCTGGGAATACAAAAATTTTGAGGAATTTAATTGCCCTTCTATGCCATGGAGGGGTGCCGAAAGATTATTTCATGGAGTTACTGATGAAAGATCTGGAAAATACTCGTGGTGTTTTCTGCAATAGGAGTGCAACAGCCAAAGGTAATCTGATATTTATTTCGTAGCTTACAAAAAGATGCAAACTTTTGCCATACCATTAAAAACCAGGCTGGTGACCCATAATCTCTAAGCAGCCAAAGAAGAAAAAACAAAAAGCTAAGATATTGTATGCACATTTCAACTACCTTAGATAAAGCAATGACATAGACTTGAATGCAAAACCTGCAAAATTGGGCAATTAGAAAAATTAATTCTTTTGATTATAAATATTCAAATAGATTCACTTTAAATAAGAACCAAACAAAAAATGCACTTAAAAGCAAGTTATGAAGATTTCGATAGCAGAGAGGAAATGAAATAGACTTCGCATGAGTAGTAGTACTACAGTTTGTAGAAGGTGCCCAGTCCTTAGTCTCTTCAATTAGATTAATTTTAAATAAGACCCACTGCTGCTGTTTTTTCAAAGTGGGACAATTGGCTCCTAAGGTTTCCTCAATAGAAAACTCTTAAAATATGATTATATATCAGAATTCACAAACAAAGTCAGAGAAAACATGATGATACTGAGCTAGTATTGAATAATGGGTATAAATTTGAAACTTTTGGATGGTCAGCCTTGTTTCCAGATGAAATTAAGCATCCCAAAAAACTAAAACAAATCAACTTAACATAAAAGTTTGTATTACCCACCTCAAATCAGCCAGACTGCCACTATGGTATTGAACTTCATACTCTGACCACGAAGGGCCTCTACCACCAGAGCATGTGACTTGTCCTCAACTGGAAGATTAGAAAACTCAGCATGATTTAAGTTTGGATCGCTTATTTTATTAATGGGAAGGCGACCATCATTGTTCAGAGAAATTCTCTGCCCCTCGGCTGCAATTCGAAGGGCATAGACTTCAGATATAACATTGGTATCTTTGCAAAAGCAACTATTACTATTGTTAATTATCAATCCGTTTGGCCAATTCATTGAATACACCACACCAAAAATTTCACAATTCATTGAATTTACATACAATTGAAGAGAAGTACAAAAACAAAGACATCGGCAGAAAATTATCACCATAAGAATTCCACCATGAAATATCTAGAGACCAAAATCCTTGTTAACAAAATTTAATCACATTAAGAGACATACACTTTCAGTTCCAAAACAAATTTTCCGAAGCAAATTAAACGCAGAAGAAAAGGGATAAAAGAATTATCCAGAAACTACAGGAAATGGTTCTATTTTTATAGGAACCAAACCACAGATAAATTAAATTAAATTAAATTAAAACATGGCAATTGAAAACCCCAACAAAGAAAAAAGAAAAAGGGAAATGAAATGATCATTGTTCTACATGGGAAATCAAAATTGAAGAGAAATCCAAAATGAAGGGGGGCTTTTGGAGGAATGGGGAGAAGAAAAGAATCAGTTGAGACAGAGAAGCGAGCTTCCCTTCATAGTAGCTGGGCTAATGACAACCTGCAAAAGATACGATAATTAAAGTTAGCATTGCAAGTTCATTTTCCCAGGTTAGTGAAATTAAGATGACTTTGCATCAATCATGTAACCTTGTTGGTTGCCCGTGCATATGCGATCAATTGCTTAGTGTCTAACTCAGGTACACCTTCAGCAATGATTGCCACAACTCTAATGGTTGGTTGCTTCAAAGCAAGTGCATAACCTTAAACCCTCCGATTTCTAATCGTATACCTAAAAATAGCAAGGAATCAACTTCTTCCTCCCACAACCAAAGCTCCTGAAAGTTCCAAAGAAAGTAAATCCGTTTGCAATTCAGAGAAATTGGAGGACCAAATCGTATTAAATTTGAATTAAATGAGCAAAGGTACACCAATTAAATGAGATACTAAACACATTTCGAATCTATAAAATAGAAGAACAATCACGTTAAGACTCCCAAGATTGTCTGCTGAGCACAAAATTATAGGTTAATAAAGGTAAATCCCAATCCAAAGCTCCAACCTTTTAACCCAAAATGAAAACAAAAAGCATGGAACATATATTTCAGTTTTATTATTAGATTTCTAATTCCTTAATTTGAATGCATTGTAAAGATAATACCACCAACTAAGGGTGGCAATCTGAACATGGTTGTGTATGTCATGTCGACTTTATGCAACTGAATATATAAAATTTAAGCAGCCCTAAACATTCTCCTAAGCATCTACAAACTATTAACATTATTTCACCAATTTTATTTCTCAATTTTATCAAATGCTGCGTAAACAATCACAGTTTACTCCCTTCCAATTCCTACATAACTCCGAACAAACAATATTGATAAATCTTTACCATCACCTTTAACAAAACAGGTTACAGCGAAAAGAAAAAAAAAAGGTTCCCTCCAAACAAATTTAAGCAGTTTCAGATAGTTTCCTAAGCACAAAATTATAGTTGAATAAAGAAAAATCCCGATCCAAAGCTCCAACTTTTTAACCCAAAATGAAACGAAAAGCATGGAACATATAATTCAGTTTTGTTATTAGATTCTCTAAACCCCCAATTTAAATCCATTGTAAAGATAATACCACCAACTAAGGGTGACAATCACAGAAATGGAATCCAGGTAAAACCAAAATACATTAAGAATCCTCAATAGTTAAACTGCAAGCTAAATCAATTAAGTGCTCCAAAGATAAATGCCCAAATTTCCAAACAAAGCAAAGAAATTGAAACTATGTTTTGAAAACCAATTAAAGTTTATTTAATGTGATTGCATCATTAGCTAAGAGGCCACATAGAATGTCGGTACTGCATGGCACGAAAGCAGTGTAAAATCTACATGTATAGGATCATCACGCTTGAGAATTCGAAATGCACAAACACTGCACACACTCACACACACCAGAGTTCATATTATGATCCAAAAGCTTTCAAACTATGCATCAAAAGCAAAAGCAAGATATAAGAAATGAAAATGAAAAAACAAAATGAAAGTTTGGGATGTAGCCATGCAATCCTTCAGAAAGACTGAAACCGGGATAGTCCATGGTGTATATAGTGTATCCAGATGCAGTAATTCGCTTGGCGATACCTGACAGTCCAAAATTTTGAAGCATATCATATGTGGAACTTCTTAAGTTTAAGCAATGCATTGGCATAAGATTTTAACTTGGGTTATGTATAAAACAGGGGAAGGAGCAGAGATGCCAACCTTCAAAGAAAAATGTGCAGGTACTACCATAGCCATGGCAAAAGTATAAAGCACCTTTGATTCGATCACTAACTTTTGGCAACCAGCTTTTGCAGAAAATCTCCATACCCCTTGAATTCCTTCCATACCCGATGGTGTAGGCGATGGTGATGGGAATGGACGATGATGGGTTCCGGTGGGCTGCCCATTTGAGAGTTTGGGTTAGTTTGGTCGGGAGAAGTTTCCAAGAATATGACTGAAAGCAGATACTGACTGATTAATGACACCAAACTCAATTTTGCCTGAGAAACACAGGGGCAACAACAGCAGCGGGAAAATCTGAATAATATAGTGGTATGCATTGGTGAAAAACTCGAGATTTGTTGAAGATATCAACAATTTCTGCAAGGTCAGGATATGAGTTAAAACACAACCAATTGGATGTGCATGGCAAAACAATCTAAATGCTCAGTAATTATAAAGCAGTAAAACTACTAAATGCAAACAGAACATCATGCTCTAGATCAAACCTCCCAGGCATTTGTGTACCAAAATTAACTTTAACAGGAAGTCCTAAGCATAACCGTTGAAGTCTTAGGCCTAATGATGCAACTCAGCCTCGGGAATGAACCACAGATATTAGTGGAAAATTTTGTTTTTGTTGATTACCAAAGGGACAGAGGTGACATCAACAGAGAGTAATATAAGTTGAAGTTGTGTAGGATGCTTTGTTGTGATCAAGTACACACACAAAAACAATAATGCATTGCATCAAGTTAAATTTGTGAGAGAAAAAAGAGTCCTCGGCGTAAAGGCTAATGACCGCATGCAGAGAAGTGAAAACAAAAGAAGATAAAAGTTATTCATACACTCAGATTATCGAAAGCACTTGTGAAGCGTTGTAGACACATGAATCGTAAGAAGCACAAAATCGTTGCTTTCAGAACCCGAACACATAAAAACCACCTTTTCCATATACAAATTGCCATCATCGCCCAAAGAATTGCCATTCCCAAAAGGCCAAAAATGGATATAATGCAAAACAAATTCTCCACCCAACTCAAGAACCCTAAAATTCAAAAAATCCAATACCTTTGGAAACACTTCGGGCAACGGATTCAGCTGAAACCGCGAGAGAGGATTCAGCAAGTGCATCCGACCCGGCACGTCTTCTTCAATAACAAAGGAATCAACCCCATATAAGAAACCAAAAAAGAAAAAAAAAAGAATTTCCTTAGCTTAAGTTTCTGGGTTTACACTGTGGAATCCTATTGAGAACTGAAGGATGAGACTGGTGGTGGTATCTTCTCCCATATTCAATCCAAACAACATGCCTAATACTCAAGAACATGTTCAATCTTTAAGCACATTTACAAAACAGATTTAGAACATTTTAAAATCCTCTGAGCAGCAGAACATAAAAATCCAACAGAAAGACAAAGTAGCATACCAGTTCATGTGGATCTTCCTAACTCGTCCAAAAAACCGTGCACATAGTTCACCTGCAAGCATCAACCCACAACAAAAAATTAGACAGAACCAAGGAATACATAAGGAACCAAGAGACGGGGAAAATAAAATCAACCAACAGAGGAATGAGAAGCAAGCACCAGAAAATTTTGAAGAAGCACAAAAATGAGCAAAGTGAAACCCAAAAATCGAATTATGGTTCTAACAAAGCAAAAGGAAAACAAAACAATAAACAATTAGTTTGAAACAGTGCATAACCTATTCAATCAGAAGGAAAAACCGAAAACCCATACCCTCCTCACTGACCCTGTACACTAACCCATTAATTAATCCCAAAAAATGCACACAGCCATGCTTTCTCCTCTCTCTATCTACCTCTATCTCCCTATCCATCTCTCTCTAGAAAATTACAAATCCCCCAAAACCAGACCTAACATACTAAACAATCAGAAAATCCCAGGCAACATTAAAGAATACAATTTTAAAAAGAAACTTATCTTTGGATTTCATGCAGTGCAAGATCCGGTACACCCCACCCTCAGTAGGGTTTGTCGATGTCCCCTACCCCGTCTCCCTGAAATCCCGACGACTCTGCCCATACCCACCATCCCATCTGCATCAACAGTCCCGAGACCCCTACCGCTCCCCTTATCTTCTCTACCCACCATCCCATCTGCATCAACAGTGCCGAGACCCCTACCCCTCCCCTATCTCTCTCTCTCTCTCTCTGTGCCTCTATCTGTCTCTCTCCCCGTCCCTCTCTCTCAGGCCGTCCCCGAAACCCTAATCGAACGGGAGCAAATGATAGATGCCCGCTGAACCCCCCCCCCCCCCCCAAAAATCTCGGCCAAAATGGAGAGAACAAAACTACCCTTCATAATAAACCATGCCCACCATTGGATTGTAATCTGTGATGGGCAAAAATGTAATTATAGAAACACTATTCATTTCTACAGTGCCATTTGAGAACCTTACTTTAGACTAAAGTAATGTGATTTGACAAAATGTATAGTTTGGCTTTGTAAAGCTTCATGAAAAAAAGAAAGGAAAAGGGGATGATGTGAACTTTTTTGATTGTGATCATAAACGAGTAGACATTCATTGAGCTACTCCCTATAGTATAAATTGGTTTCATAGTTGAACCTTAACTTTCTTCATTGTATCATCAGAGTATGTTGTCCCACGTGAAGCTAAACGGCTACATGTGCTCTACGCACCCGATTTGTGTCCTCCATGTGTTAAGGCCTGCTGAGGTATGAATCCCACATCAGGAGAAAAATGAACATTGCAAGTGCTTATAAATAATTAGGCTACTCCTTATATTGCCAATTGGTTTTATGGTGGAACTTCAACTTTCTTCACATAATCCACTTCGGTGTTCAATATTTTTCATGAAAATTCTAGTTAAAATAATTGCCTTTTTATTGCAACTTATACACGTGAGATCTTAGGTTTGATTCAATTTCTGGCCATTTGGTCGAATAAATTAAAAAAGATCAATGGAAAAAATTAACAAGGGTGTGGGGAAGGTAAAAAAAAGTGTGAATAACACAACCCATGAAATTAATGCTAACTCATTGTGTGGCCCAATCTCCCGTTCTCAATATCGTCCTATGAAAAAAAAACAAATAAGTTTGGAGTGGTAACAGGTGAAGTAAAAACCAAACTGAAGCTTTGAGCTTGTTTGGAATCTTTTTGGGTCGATTTTTCTTTATTTTTGTAAACAATGAGTATAAAATAATTTAGCTACATTCAGCATTTTGGAAAACTATGTATTGGTTTTGAATTAAATACCAAACAACCCCCAAGTAATAAAAGATTTACTCGTAATAATGGTGGTTAATCAATATCCTGATCTTGATATTGGTTTTAAAAATTTTGCAGTCTTCATGTTTTTTTAGAAGCGCAATAGCATTGCAGTCTTCGTGTGTTTTTCTTTTTAGTCTGAGGGAGCATATGGTACTCTCTTTTCCTTTCTCAGGGTTTTTATCGAGGCTACATTAACGCAACTTTCATCAATAATATATTTATTATTTTTCTAGTTAATGAAATTTCTCACTTACAAATAAATATCAAAACTGTTTTCATTTTAGGGTAAACGAAAAAGAAGATTTCTTTGTAATGAACTAATTACACCTCTTCAATAAAACTAAAATACAAAAGAAAAGAAAAACTAGTTACAATCCAAAAGAAGAAAAAATAATAAACAGACTATTAATAATTAGAAGCAACTTGTTTTAACAAACTCAAAATATAATGCTCCTCTTCCTGTATCTGCATTCTGCAGTAATGCGGAGTCACTGCAAAATTTAGGGCATATTTGTGCCATGCCCAGCCCAAGTAGAACAAACACAACAAGGAATCCCTCCCCTCCTTTAAGAGATCTTCCCTTGAACGATACAACAATAACGACAAAGCCTTATTCCACTAAGCGGAATCATCCCCTTGATCGATAAATTCCGTAATATCTGTCCACAACAAGTATTTAAACAAAACGTGGAATATTAGTTCTTCATCACACATGTATCTGCTTCTGCAGTCTTCCTGATCACCAATACAGCAATCTGCAATCATCAAACTGAATTTTTCTAGCATCTTAACTTTTGTGATGTGACAGAATGCATGCATGTGCATGTTTTTCCTAAACCCTAAATAGCATTAAAGTGAATTTCACAACTAATTTATGTTAGTTACTTGTAAATTGGTGTTACTGTAACTGCTAAAATAACACCAGTTTGGTCTGCTCACTACATGAAAAAGCAGTAGTCAGAAGAAAAAGATCTCGAGTGATGATATCGTGCCTAAGTAGTCAACGGCAACAGTGAACTATGCGTGTTATTTGATTTGCACGAACAATCCTTTTACTCGCATCCTCTTGTTCCACAGATATCAGTGGCCACTGATGCTTTTTAGTTGTGTATTAGTGGTTTGTGTGTCTACAGCATTGTAAAGGTTGTTCAGAAGTCAGAGAACTGAGTTGTAAACTTGTTTGAATATTACCTCTTAATTAGATTCTCCTTGTATCAATCAACTGCAACTTCATCGCCCTCGGGATCATTCATGTTCTTGACGCGGAGTTCAACAGCCCTCAGATCCCTTAGATGTTGCAAAATCTCTTGGAGAAGATCCACCCCTCTGTCTCCCTTCTTTATGGAGCTCATGCAGTGCTTTAGAAACTCCCTGTCTGCTTCAAGAGCTTGTAGCCTCTCATAAACATGATCCACCTCCTCTTCAATGGCTATTTTGCCGTCATTCAACTCAAAATTGGTAATTGAGTTCCGCATTGTTTCAATGGATTCAGATTGATCAACGTGTTCTTCACGAGTTAACCCTTCTTCGGTTTCATTGTCAGTTGCATCCAAAAGCGGAAGAAGCCTTTTTACCATGGAACCCAATGTCTTTCCCTCGGGATGATGAATATCCTCCGAAAATCCATTCGATGTCCCATTTTCTTCTGGACTGCTAAAATCATGATTCTCTTCGTAGTCTTTGAGACTATACCCGGGGGAATGCTCAACTGATTTATAGTCATCGACCAATTCCTCATTTGCACCCAACGTGATTAGCTTCTCCTCCAAGGCTTTGAGCTGATCCAGAATGGACAGCCTCTCTTCCTCAAACCCTGCTAGCGATTCATCAAGAACACTCATATTTTTAACACAATCCAGAGCTAAATCTTCCAAACTCAGACCTGCATCATCTGTAGTATTGTTGTTGTTATTGCTTTCTTGAAGGCCACCGAAGCCACTTTCTTCGTCCCTGGCTTCAGCATTAAGGTCAATCGATAGCGCATCACTATCCCACGACTGACTGCAAGAAGCAGAGGAATTCCTACTTTTTACACTTCCATATTTAATTCTGCTCATGATCCTTATCTTCTCTTTTTCCTCATAATCTAGGACCTTCTTTTGACATATTTCCAGTTCTCTCTCGAGTTCTTGCTTTTCCTTCTCCTTCTTGTTCATCAAATCGTTCATAAGTTGTAAGGCATCCTGATCGTACTCGGATTGTTCTTCCATCATCCTCTGGTATTGCAATGCCTCCATTTGCATTGCTGCCTTCTCTTCTTGAAGCCTTGTTATCATAGCCATAGTGTGGTTGGCGGCAATTGCAGATGCACTCCTCTCTTGCTCTAGTTCTGCGTACAAGGAACTTATAGCTTTACGTTCAGCTGTCAGAACTTCTTTGAGCCGTCCAATGGTTGTAAAAGGATCTCCATCTTCCATCTCACTGACCCCACTTCCATCCAAATACTCTTCTACCGCTGGCTCTTTTTTTTCACCCAGTTTCTTGTGCAAGGAACAAGGACTGTTTACTGATGCTGGTGTGTTAGGAATCTTCTCTTCCTCTGATTCTTGATCATTTTCGAGCTTACTTGTTTCCTCTTTCGGTATACCTTCTTCAGTGTGCCTTAAACCTGTCAAAATTAAATTTAACGTAAACGCCAGCTCTTTCTTTTGTAACAGTTACACTACTTGTAGTACTAAATGCCTTTCATCAAATCAGTTTCTGTATATAGGTGGAGATAAGATATGATTTTGAGATTTACCGTAATCACTCTGATCCGAGAATGAATCAGGTACATTGGGAATTTCAAAGCACGTCGAAGAACCTTCTTGAGCTCGAGGGTGATCAGTT
This sequence comes from Crataegus laevigata, assembly GCA_963580275.1. NCBI lineage: Eukaryota > Viridiplantae > Streptophyta > Magnoliopsida > Rosales > Rosaceae > Crataegus > Crataegus laevigata. Next base: position 36,702,753 of record OY756945.1, read on the forward strand.
TCACGGTCACCCACTTCTGTGCTTGCCAAATTTCTTGGTATAATGTGATCAACAGAAATACTTTCTTCTTCAGATGCTGCATGGAATTTAGAATCAGAATGCAAAGTGAACTGATAGCAAATAAATTTAGTGAATAACTACAGCTCTTCTGTACCTGGTAGATCATTTCGTTCTTTGTTATCGGGTTCTTCAATTCGAACAAATAACGTTTGAGCTCCTGGATCAGTGACAACTTCATCACACGGCTTGCCAAGCACATCTTGTTTTCCCTCTTCCGCGTCTACCTCAGAAGAGTTATCTGTAAAACCCCTGGCCATATCTAAGCTTTCAACTTCTCCATTACTTGTGTTAACTGCACTCTCGTTTGCCACGAGTACTAATGATGCTTCTCCAGAGAGTTGAGCTCGAGATCCGATGTTTGACGCAGAAGCGGAATTTCCTTCGTGATTATCATGCTCTCTCACCTCTTCCTCTTTCACATTGCGGATTCCTTGGTCCACTGTAGTTGAAAAATCAATCAACTCCACAGGAATCAACCGATGATTGCGAGCACAGATCAAACCATTCTCGGAAGATAGGGGGATGATTTCAAGAGAGTAATCTTCTTCAAAGCAACACTGAATGCTAGTAGCACTAGCATCGGAGGATTGATGGACAAGTTTCGAGCTGTCAGAATCTGACCGCACAATTTCAAGAGAACCTCCTTTGTTGTCTTCATCTGCATCATTTTTCTGACAGAGCAACACTGATGTAGACCTCAGACAATCTTCCGCTGCACTGCCTCTGAAGCTAGAACTGCAAACATCCGATGTAAGTTGTTGCTCGTCTGCCACTCTATCGTCCTCATGTTCTTCATTCGTTGTCTCTAACTCATAGCCAATGTCACTGTGAGTTGACGGGCTATCGGGTTTGTTTGCACTTTGATACTCGCCTCCATTGTTTCCATCATCCGCAGCCTCTACAGCTGAATCTCCTTTCCGGGCATACTCCAAGGAACCCCAATAAGGTTCAAAAGGTGGAGAACGAGGACGGGAAAACATGTTGGATATCTTAGTGGCATGGCTCTCACATACAACATCTGTACAAGAGTTGTTTGAACTCTTGCCTTGTTCCAAGACGCGATCGATTCTAGAAGTACACAACGGGCAAGCCTGTTTGAGACCAAAGTAATCGGCAAATTTGGTGATCAGGTAACTGAGCAAAGAGTTGAGGAGGAGGAGTGCTATCAAAATCCATTCAAGGACAGCATAGACTAGAATTACAATCAACTTCGGGGTGTTCCTGTGCAACATGGTTGCAAACTTGTTGGCCGCCATGGATGGAGAGAGAGAGAGAGAGAGAGAGAGAGAGAGAGGAATGCTTTTCAAGTTCAGACAGAAAAAAAAGGAGTGAGTTGTTGCAAGAGAAGCAGACTAGCTTCCCGGTCCGCTCTAAGTTGGTTAACAGTGGGATAAAGAGAAATACGATTAGGAAAAAAGGTGGTTTGTAATGTCCGTTAAAGACTATAAACTATAAACCCGCGCCCGTAGAAGAAAGTAAAAGTTATCTACACAAGTATTATGTAATTAATTTGTACTTGTTAATTGTTAATCAAATAAATGCACATGCTACTTGGGATTCTTGTTATATTTGGGATTAAAGTGAGGCAGGGAATGATGAAACATGGGTTGTCATTTGTCAACAAACACTCAACAGTGGCAGGCATGATAAAAAAGCTAACAAGAAAAAAAGAAAAGTGGAAGAAAAAAGGGGAGGAATTGGATCAAATTGGGCGTTTTGGAAGTGATTGGAGAGCCTTTGTATAAATAAAGTTAGTTATATAATATCTTGCTTTTGCTCCTGGGCCTGTGTATGTTTCCTTTAACTTTTTAAAATGGGTAGTGCTACCGCGCACTATTTTTTACCTTCCATACGTCATTCTATATTTTTAGTTGTTATATTAAATGAATTAGAAAATATCAAATGATAACAATTAAAAAGGAGCATGTACGAAGTAAAAATAGATATGTGGATACCTTTAAAAAAGTTCATTATTGGGTCTTAGAAACATAACAAATATCAACCAAATGCTTCCTTGAAATGTTTGAGGGGGTGATTTTCACACAATCATATTTTGTCATTTTATATTCCTGATTATTTACTTTTGGATTGAATAAATGAAAGGTAATTAATGGACAAAAATAAATAAAAGTGTGCAAGAGGACAAATGAGGTTTGTTGAATTGAGGAAATCAAACGAAGAAAACTGCCAGGTATACACAAAGATTTATACTAGGAATAATAGGGTCTGCGATTATTATTTTTCGAATGTGCTATAACAAAAAATAAAACAAAACAAAAAAAGAAAAATGAAAAATGAAAAGTCAAAAAGAAAAAGTCGAGTGTTACCAAACACCCTAATAAATATCTTCTTCTTCTTTTATTTTTTATTTTTTTATTTTCATTTTTTTAACTTGTTGGCTTTGTAGTACAATAAAATAAAAAAGATCAACAGTTCTAAAGTTCGACTAACACTTGAATCATCGAATTCGTTACCAGAAAAATGAAAATTAACCCTAATAAATAAAAGTACAAACAACACTTAAGAAACTAGTAGATCCACATGTTATAGTGGGATATGGGTTCTCTTGTCTCTTGAAATAAATCATGCCGAAGGTTTTATTGCAAATGTCCTCCATACTTTTGAACAACTGGCTAGAGACCTCGCAAGTAACAATTCATGTGCAAACCCACAACTTGTGGACCATGACGATAGAATTCATGGATTTCCAACCCTTAATTTGTTGTGGTAACCATTTGTAATAGAAATGATTACCAGACTCTTTTTCTCCTTTCACACACCCCTTCTTTCCCTTGCTTCGTTTGATTTCTTTAATCCAAAGGCTAGAAATAAACAGGCCGTAGAGAAGAAGAGTGTGTGGACACATCCCTTGGTGAAAAGTTGAAACTGGGTTTGGCTACGCTGTAAAACTGAACGTTATATAAATTTGTAACAATCTCTAAACTATAAACCCTAGATAGCAATTTGAACAAAATTTAGTTTAAGAACATGATAGGATTTGTTGCTAGTGAGACATCCCAAGTTTGAATCCCCCAGCCGTTGTGAATCGTTTGAAATATATTTCGATAAGATTAGAAAAAGAATGCAGCATTTTATGTACAGATTTTGATCACTTTATGGTAATTTGTGGGGGTCCTTTATCCTACGACTAATTTAAGCCTCCATGTGAATACCTACACTACAGTTGTACAAGTATGTCAATTTGTATCTGCATTGTCGTTGGATTCTTGGCTTTCATCTTCTCGAATGGTATTTTGGTTCATCGTAAACCTCCAGCTATCTCCTTCCTCAATCTTCCATTGTTTCTTAAGCTCAAAGATTGCTTTAAAGGCTGCGGCAGCAATTGCTGGATTGCTATCTTCTGCGAGTCTCTGCAAGAAAGGCATGAGTTTCTGGCATCATCACCGCAAAGAATGACGATTGCAACTATTTAATTTCCAGCAAACCTGTAATGCTCCCATTCCTGCATTACCAAGAGTCCACATAGATGGAGCTGCAGCCAAAGCATTGGCTACTGCTTGCCTATAAAACAGAAGATAAACAGGTAAGAGTGGATGATATACAAGTCATGTAGGAGTCGACAGAAACTAGGGAATCAAAATTCAAACAGGCTTCCATGTCGCTGGAATTTGTCACTCGAAAATTTATTCAGTAGCACGATTGTTATAAATTAATGTCAGCATCAGATTTTGATATGGTTATCTACTGCCTTATCATAGGTTAATTATGCATTTTACAGTGAAATGGACGGCAATATAAAATGACAAACAAATACCTAAAAGAAACATAAATGACACTTTTCTCAGCATTGTATCCGAAAAGAGAGGCAAAGTAATTCCAAGAACATAGGTTTCCATGAGATACAGATACAGCCTTGTCCATGCACACCAGTCAGAAGATTAAAGCATATTGCATGATTGGCTTTGTACACTTAAATCTTTGTTTCACAACACAACGATACAGACTAAATGGTAAGCTTGTGAGGGAAAATGTATGCATTTGTCAAGTCGAAGGGGGTAAGATTGCCCAAGGGGCACTATAAGATAAGTAATGCTTGCATAACTTACCTGGTGTTGACATCAGGAGAACTTGAACACTCCGCCAATAACGATACACTACTTTTACCATCCATTGCATCGAGATCAATTAGAGTCGCGATTAACAGCTCAAGCTACTCCAGGTAGAAAAGATAAGATAAATAAGCGACCCTACAAGCAGTCTAACATAGTAACGTTAACTGCTAGATCAGATCATGAACATAAATACATATTTAGATATGGACCTCTTCAGGATCAGTATAATCAATTCCATCAGCTTCAAAGAAGGCAGAAGCCATACTCCAGTAAGCTTCCTGTACACAACCCGTCACAGGATTGTAATATCCTGAATCTCAAGAAAGTAGAAAGAAAGAGAACTGGAAAACTCCAGGAAAAGGGGACCTGAATTGCATTAATGCGATCAGTAGATACTTCTCCAGGAGGGAAATCAAGACTTTTCCCATTCTTTTCAAGCATTATTCGCCCCAGTATGTCATTTTCTGATATAACACCATTTTCTCTTTGCAGAGGACTGAATGTTGACATGAGATATTATGCTCCAAAGGTAAATACACAAGTGATAGAAGGGATCAAACGACGAAGGAACTTAACAATCACAAAAGAAACTTACAAATTGTACAGTTTGTTCACCATCCTGTCATGAATATTTTTGACAAACTGCATATAATATGTAAAAAATTCAGAGAACACACAGCAACATAACTAGACACGATAAACTAGAAACATATTCTCCCACAAGTATCCTTGGACCTTGATTACTATTGCAAAACAAAATCAATTTACCTCCAAAGCCATTAGGGCATCTTCCATTGCACGTTGTTTTGCACGGAGGTCAGCACGGCGCAAATCAGCCTAAGAGAGTCAACACAGCATCAAGATATCATCAGTGTATTTTCCAGACAACTAAAATTGTTTTCCATAAGTAACACCGCACTTTTACAATACATATTTTATATACATACACATAATGTAGAACCGAATTTCAGAAAACTTGAATTGTTTTTTAATTATACTAGAATACTAGCAACAATTTTCTAAGCATTGGATGCAGATTCATGTACCCTCTCTTGTTTGTACTCTTGTGCATCAATCAAGCCCTTATTTACATGCATTTCTTTTAACTTTTACATCTTTTATATTTTCTTGAATTGTTTACTGGGTCGCTTATTTCTATTTTACACTCCCGTAGTTTAACTACAAACACTAATGGGTATTAGAAGTCAACTATTAAACTATAGTAATCTAGTTTAGAGTCATATATACCGGCAGGGCACACTGTTTTCACCTTATATGTTGCATATTCATCATTAATACATATTGTATGAAGCTCGTAATGTTAATTGATGCACATTGAATGATTTCAATTTCTTCAAAGTTTCCTTCAAAATTTTTATGTTTTGAGACACTACATCATGTCAAACAACAGATAGAACAAAAAGAGTTTCTTTCTGTGAAAAGCATACCTCCAAGGCTCCGTCACTCCAATGCTTATCAGCAGCGGTTTTCAATCTAGACTCGGCTTTGTCTTTTAAGATCTGCAGAGGATTGTTGGTTATCAAATTAGTAAAAAGATTGAAAGTTTTAGTAAAAAGCTGCCCAAAAAAAAAATAGTTCAGGGCTTAAAAATAGAGACACCAAAAGTAAGTGTTTATTACAAGTGTTGCTTTGTGACTTACTGCTAAAAGCCCCCATAAATAATACACATACCATAGCAATATGATGAAGGAGCTTGGCTTTCTTCTTCACATTACGGTCAATTTTCTCAGTATCCTTTCTTGCCCGTGCTACAGAGCAGAAGGTCAGGATAACAACATCATAAGTTTCATGAGAAAGATGACTGCATGTTTAGGCAACCAGAAAAAAACAGAACCAAATAATCCATTCTCCCATTAAATAAACAAAAAGAAATAAGAAGCCAGAAGTTCTAAAAGGAGAAAAATATTCATCCAAGAACATATACTCATACAAAATCCTTGGTTGAGTGCTCATTCCCCAGAATGAACATTCAAAGAAATGCCCATCTTATCGTGATGAGGTGTCCTTATCTTCTCCTACTCTGCCAGAGCCAATAACTTCCTCATCTAACTTCCTCATCTTCTCCTACTCTGCCAGAGCCAATAACTTCCTCATCTAACTTCATTTTTCAGTGGAATATAAGTTCATGACTGGTTCCAACCAATGTTTTACACGGCTTTTAGAAGCTTAGATTATATTACTTTTTAACAACGAAAAAACGTCTAAGAATATGGATTTTGAATTTTTGTAACTATTAATAATTCTATATAAGCCTTAACCAATCATATATTTAGACAATTCTTGAAAAAAATCTTTTAACCAATCATATATATTCTTGATGAATCCGTGATGCAGACCCTAGATTACCAGTTCCAAATAAACAACAGAGTTTGATTCTTTCCTTGATTCCAATTCCATTCTAGAAACCGAACACCATATTCATTTCACATTATTTGTTGTTCGAATTTGAATAAGTTTATGTAAGTGTGGATTCAAGGATATATAGAATTTATAAAGCTGCCCAAGAAAATCTGTGCACTGAAAGGTGATAAGAGTTTTACCATCCAGCTTAAGAAACCCCGACCCAAGAATAGCAATGTCTTGACGCACACGGGCATCCAACCTCATTATACCACTGACAAGAAATGGCAAACAATGAGCAATGAGCTCTATGCATAACATTTCAGGTCATATAAAAATCATGGATGACTATCTTAATACGTTGATAATAACTATCTCGTGCAAGTAGCCAGTACAATTGTACATTTTTTTCCCTTATGCAAATGTAATTTAACATTGCAAGACTCGTTTCAGAGACTAAACTATAAAGACCAAGATAATATGGGTTACAATTAATTACTGCAATCTCGTCTCAAAATGAAAAAAAAAAAAACGAATGTAGATTAGGGAATCTTACCGAGAAAGCAGAATAATGTCATTGCGCGCCCTTTCATTTACAAACTTCGCGTCATTGAAAACAAATTTGCAAGCTTCAGCTAAACCCTGATTGGAGTGAGTAGTTCTCTCAGAAAAGACTGGAGGGCCCCCATCTTCGTCATCCCCAATCTGTGAACTAGGATACAAGCGGAGTTCTTTAACAGATGTTGAAAAAGAGAACAATTGGCAGTTTTTTTAAACTTATGCTAAAAATATGCCATGATCAAACAGCATGAACAACAAACTAATTTGGCATGAGTTCAAAAGTGATAGGTCAAGATATAAATAAGGAAAATTCTGAAAGAATATGAAATAATTCGTTGTCAAAATCTCACAGATATCATAAAAGTGAGGCATAAATTCATTAAGTACCTCCGTTTGATGAGTGAACAAACATAAATTTTGTAAGAAAGTTAGTGTCAAGGGAGTTTCTTTCCCCCTCGTCCATTAGGTTCTAATATGTAATTTGTCTCACCTTGACAGTTAACTGAGGATCTAGATGAAGGGAATACAAATGCACTTGCCCTAGTTTGAGGGTTGTGAAAGGTACCTAGAGAGCAAATCCCTTCTCCTTATATATTTATGCACACACACACATTATTGTCCTTGTTCGTCTGATTGCCTTCTTCCTCTTAAGAAATCATCCTGCTGGTATTTTGTATGATATGGATAACTTATAAAGCATTATATCAATCGGTCGTGTCCCTATGAGTGAGTAGTCCATTCTAGTAGTACTTCTGAGTGCTTATTCCTTTCCTAACTAAGCAAGTGAACTACTTTCATGTATCCCCTTTAGTAGTCTAAGAGCCCTTTCTTTCTTAGCGCTTATGCTAAGGCAAAATTTGATTGATAGAGCTAGATGTGGAGCGACCCTGTTGCTTGTTTACCTAACACAAGTAAACAAGCTAGAAGAAGATAAAACTCATATCTCAATCAACTCAGACGAATGCATTTCTTACTCTGAGACAAGAGGAAGATGGGGAGATCGAAGGTTTGTAACTCCTTGTATGGTCATCCACCGTAACTCCTTTTTTTTTGGCTGTCAAATGGAGACATATAAATGGCACTTTGCCTAATTCCTATGTTTAATTGGCATTATTTTCCTTTCAAACACAAACCACAAGTTTCACGTAAGGAAACTACAAGGGATAGCGAAAATCCTTCACACATATACAATTGTTTAATAAATTAACAAGTTCCAATTTACCAGCACAAGTTGACAATCATAAACCAATTTACAGGTTGATCCCCAATAAAGAAACCAAAACAAAACAAAGCTAAGACTATAAACAATCTGATTTAAGGAATAGCTACGGTTATCTAAGAAATATTGCAGACTTGCATTATGCTTTTAGATGAATTATTATTCCCTTTGTCCTCCTATCATTAATTTGGTGCACATACACATAGAACAATATCTACTTTAACAAAGTAAATTCAGTCTCAGAAACATAATAGGCCGTTTCTACTAGGTTATTACCTAGTCTCCTTTGCAGAATCACCATAAGTTACGATGCGTTCTTTTGCTTTGGTATTATGACTTCCCCCTGACAGGTGTAAGACAGTAGATCTCTGAGAGGCAGTAAAATTAACTGGTTTACCCAATATACGCTTCAAACCATCATTAGAAAAGCTCATTTTTTCTGAACCGATACGTGCACAATTTAGCTGCCTCTGTTCAACCCTTTGACTGGGATAATGAAGGTTATGTCGTTGCATCGACTTGGAAAACGAATTTAAAACTCCATATGAGTTAGGAATCGTTTTTGAATTAGTCACTGCAGGACAGCTTGAAACCTTGCTTGCAGTAAATGCCATGGAAGGATCAACACCACAATGAAGTGAAACTAGCTAGACTTCCCTTCACAGAAGCTTAAATCTTCAGTTACAACAGAAAAATGAATCAAGAAAGTGCTGTATTCTCATTTAACATAAAAAAAATAAAAAATAAAAACTTATGAGAAAATACTACCACACAATACACAAAATTTTCTAAGAGCATCAAATACACGATATTACATATACCATATTAAGGCCCCAACATATGCAGTCTAACATGTAAACGGACACCATAGTTCCGTGGGAAAATTTCAAAACAAATATTTCCATAACTTTTGGCTAAATATATGATTGGGTTCAGAATCTTCAGCCAACATAATCCTTATAGCCCACCAATAAGGTATTCACTGCCTCTCTTTTTTCATAAAGTCTGCCGTCACGTTCCATTCTTTCTTATTAAGCTTCCAAAGTCAATGAATTCAACATCTTTAGTTTTCAAACCTCTTTAACTAAGAGTTTGGTGTGCTTCTGTTTCATTCCAAAATCGTGATATGAAACTTAAAGAATTTTCTCATTTCTTTCTTCCAATTCTTATAAAGGACATTCTAATCACTTTTTCCTACCGACGCCCATGATCTCATCTTCTATTTAATTGCCCTTGACGGTCTTGGCAGTTCCCCCACCATCTCAAAGCGGGGAGCCTTGTTGGCTTGGGTCGCCTTTTTTAATGCAGAATGCTGCTGTTGTCAATGTCACTCATATTATAGAGTTCAACAATTAATCAAGTGATATGTTTTGAAACTTTAAAGCTAAAGCACAGCGAAATTTTATATGTTCCATTTTCCCATTACTAATCTTGTTCACCTCAACAGTTCACTTCAAATATTTTGTAATTACACAATTATTTGACCATGATCATATCCACAAACACGCAATAGCTAAATCAAAGCAAACTTCACCATGCATGCATCAGTCACTGAACAAAAAATCGAAAGACAAAATCTTGAAAATTCCAAGCATAGAGTGAAAACGAAATCCCATTAATCAAATTGAAAATCAAAGAAAACCGGTATAAGAAATTGCAGAATAAAGATGTGGAAGCAGCTGAAAGTCAGTGAACAAAGCAAGAAACTCACCTTGCGGCAGGAAGCACTGACTTTCCAGTAGAGAGAGAGAGGTAGAGAGAGAGAGGGAGAGTAAAGCAGACAAATTTGTAGGCAGCCTACAGTGAAGGCAGAATAGCGTGCAAATTGAGAAGAGAAACTGCAACCACAAGAAGTTCATGTGGCCCCGGAATTGCCACACACAAACATACAAGAACGAGGATTCATGAAAGGAGGGAGAGTAACGTTTTTATCATTTATGCATTAATTGGATTGAATGTTTTTGAAAAATAGTCAATTTAAAGGGCCAAGTTTTTTTAACCTGTTATAATTCTGACAAAAAAACTTTAGTAAAAAGTCTTCCTTAGTAATATTAATTTCTCTCCTCTTCTCCTCTCTTATCTCACAAGCTTGAGCCGCCACAATTGTTTCGATAATCGGGCAACAAGCGCGAGTCCTAGTCTGTCAACAGCCCTTTTCTCATCCTTTCTGGGACCATTTCACCGTGCCAAAAACCATTGTGATGTTTATTCATGCAAATAACTCTACTATTCATACAATAAGATGCGCTTCCGGCCACGGAAGTTGAGAATTCAAAAGCCTATACTGCACGTTGTCCTTTTAGTAAGCAAAAAAAAATCATCTTTAACTCAAAAAATTACGATCAGGGGAGCAATACATTGGTTTAGTCCTAGGAAAACATTGGCTTAGGATAAGATCATTACAGGATATGTGTTGGGTTATTTTTTATTTTTGCAGTTTGTGGGTTTTAATGTTTCGGGAAATTTTGAGACTTCTGGTTCTGGATAAGGAAAAGATCGATTTTTTGGGTTATTCAGCTATCTAATTTGGAGATTAGAACATAATTTAAGGGTCTGAATTTTTTCTGGTTTTTTTTGGCTGGTTGGATTTTGACTCGGGATTTCATCGGTTGAAAACCGAAAGGAAAAAAAATGAATTGGTTGGATTTTATAGTGAAGAGCGTGAGGATCAATTTTAGTCTTTAGATACCAGAGAAGACCTCTCTTTGGGTTCTGGCACTGCTGAATGGTCCCATAAAGGATAAGAAAACAGATGCTGCCGGTAGGACAAGCGCTTGCTGCCCCGACTATGCAACAATTCTAGTGGCTCAAGCTTGTGAGAAAGGAGAGGGAAAGAGGAGACAGAAGATTAGTATAAATAAAGGTAATTAAGATTTTTCACCAGGGTTTTTGGTTAGAATTATAAGAGATTATAAGCTTGTTTAAATGTGTTTTTGAAATAATTGAAAACGCTTTTAATGGAAATATTTTTAAAACTAATCATTATTAAAGATGCAATTAAATCCTTAAAAAACACCTAAATTGCTTTTTGGAAGAAGCGGTACTTCTTGTACAAAGTACTTTTAAGTGTTTTTAAAACTCAAAAATATTTTTTCTAAAAGCGCTTTCAGTAATTTTAAAAGTACATCAAAACGAGCTCTAAAATGCTTAGCTAAAATTCAATTTATGTCTCTTAAATTTGCTATTTTTCAAAAATTTCCACCCATTTTTTTTATAATGTTTTAGAATATGAGATTATTCTTTTGTTAAAAATACAAAAATTAAAATTCAACGATTAAAAAGTACATAAAATCATGGAGGCAACATGCTTTTGGCATCCATTATCACAGTAGTGAAAATGAGTGTTGCTCTTACACTACAGTTTTGATTCGAATCTCGTTAACTTGCTCTTACACTACAGTTTTGATTCGAATCTCGTTAACTTCCTAACTTAACAACTAATCTAACAAATATATCGTTTGACAAAAAAAAAAAAAAACTACTCAAATTTACTTGCATTTGCATTCACAAGTTTATTTATTTATTTAATTTTTCATTTTTTTGGAGTTTACTTGAAGTGGATAGATGTTATGGATTGGGCTTTACCACAACTGTACAAACTCTTTGCTAAATGACAGAAAACCTAATCCATTGAGCGTGGATGGATAAATGTAAAACCATTTATTTTGGGCCTTCGGCTTAATGTGAATATATTTGGTGTCTAGACATAAAAAAAGAAAGAATATATTAGGTGTCATTTTCTTTTCAATTATTTGGTTTATTATATTCTCTTGAAAAAAAAAAATTATTAGAACTCTAAAAATATTATTCTATATATTTATATTGTCAAACGATAAATTTATTTAAATACGTAAAAAAATGACATGAAGAAGTGGATGACATTTTAAGGGTCAATAACCTCATGTTGTCACATTGCTTCTCCTTTCTTTTGATAATAAAAGAGGGTAGATTACTACCCCTTAGTACAACATAGTAGGCGCATTCTAAATCACAAAGATTAAACAAAGAAACAAGAGGCAAAACAATAAGCATTTGATAGGTATCCAACCCTTCCCTTACAAGCCTATTTTAAGGGCAAATACTATCCACGAGCTCTTAACAGTGCACTTGTTAGAATATAACGGTTTGATAGAGTTGATATTTTTCACTCTACAAGGGTATGGTATTATCCATTCATTCAAAACACATGAGTTAGTTATACCACACAGTCTTATTTCAGTACTAGACAATAAACAGAGCAATAAAACCCTCGACACTGTAAAATAAACATGAAAAATCTTACAATATGGTGATTGATTTGACGACTTTGATACGAAATCCTTCATTTTTAAATCGAAATTTACAATATTGAATAGAAAGAAAAGAAAGCCACAGAGCAAACGTGGGCTTAACTTGATACATTAACATTAGGGTCGTCCTAATGCATTAAAAAAATATAAACCATAATTGTCACATACCAGAAAATATGGTATTAGAGACAGGCTTTAACATTAATCTTAGAAACTATATAAAGCGAAGATTTTTCCGAATAAAAATATATTTAATTTAAGGGCATTTGGGTCGTCCTTCCTGGGTCTTCCAGTTGTTGTAGCAAGGGCACATTTGCTTGTTGCCAACGACGCCTGGAGGAACACATTTGCATTTGGCACAGCACTTCTCGCAGAAGAACATGCACGGCTTCTTGTGCGATGTCGCCGAGCAACGGTTCTTACATCTCGGTGTGCACGCTGCACGCACGATTAACATCGATTGTCAATTTCAAGTTCATAAATAAAAACTCGAGAATAAAAACTCCCCTCCTACTCTATGTACACTCTTGAGCAACTTCGAAGTTGGTGTGCGCAGAGAAAAAAGAAGGATCGATGAAAATGGTAAATAAATTGAAGAACTTCAATGTTATAATGTTTACCTGACTGAGGAAGCGTTTTGTAAGCCTGCTCATGAATTAATAAGACAAACGAAAAAAGAAACTAAATCAGAAAAAAGAGGAGATTCCATATATATGTAGTGTAGAGCAAAATCACTGTCATGCATATGAATATGATACATGTAAGTATTGTTGTCAAATAAAAATTTAAAAATATCCGTTATTAGGATCTGAATCAAATCTCTATTTTGTGTGAGTGGTTGATTGTCGATGAGTTTTTATTGTAAATAGTGACAAAGACGTCGAGATTTCGACAATGCAGTATAAGTAACGAAGAAGATGGTTTGTGAGCACATACCTCAGCTACGTGAGAGAATGTGAGGAGAAGAAGCAGAGAAACCAGAAGCAAGACGGAGGTGGAGGAACGTCCTGCCATTTTCTGACTCTTGAGAGTGAAGAGGTATAATTTCTACTTTCTAGTGGAGGATTTGTAGGGTTATTTATAGGATATAATATTAGGATTAGTGGAATAAAACACGTAGTTTAAGGGCGTGGAATTGGAGGATTAGGGGACCAATGCCTCAAAAGTCCATGTGGTATTGTTCTGCATGCGTTGAAGGCGCCGTGTTTAGTGTTTGGTTTTAGTTTCGGGTTTTGCTTTTTTGTCAACTTCAACGCCAGGTTACTTAATTATTATCCTTTTTCGTTCTTTTTCTAACAGATCCAATCTTCGTTTTCAATATTTAGACCAACTACTTTTCTTTCTAGACCAACTACTTTTTAGTTTTATTTCTGTGCAACGATATTGGCTGTAAAAACGTGGGGTTGAGTTAAGTCACACAATGAGTTATTAATAATTTGAATTGAACTTTCTATTTGTAAAATTGTTAAACTTAAAACTTTATACGTGCAAGTGAATAAGAATGACACTCTAATGTAACATTTGTAACAAGAGAAAAACCTTTTCGTTTGGTTCTCTAATGTTGAAAGAGATCTAAAGCATCTCAAATTTTTTGTGATCTAAAAATAGTATTTGTAAGGAGATCAGAATCAAGCAGACCTCGAGAACATAATGAACATTTTTAACAACAAAACTTCTATACTGTTCTCAAGTATAAGAGACTTTTCAACCGCAAATCTTAACTTTTAAGTTCGGCAAAAAAATTAACAATTAAAAAGTTCGAAATATCTAATACTAACACCATTCAAAAAATTCCCTTCTAACCACTTTAGTTACAAGAACATGGGAATTTGCGTCTTGATAGCCTAGTTAAATAGTTCGCCCGAGAACTCTAGTAATATATGCAATGCAGCGCCCTATTTTATCCCACTTGGATATTTTGTTGTTACTTTATTTAGACGTTTGGATGCGATGATGTCACTTATCTGAATTGTGAAGTGTGTTAATAATTGTGATGTGGTGCTTTTGATGTTGCATGTGAAAGAACGTGCAAATTGCAACATAATATATAAACAGTTTGCTTTGCTCTCATCTAGTGCAACTTAAATAATATCCCCATTTGGGTATCCAAGCTTTGTTAATCATGGCATCCAATATGGACGCATTATTATAAGTTAATTAGTTAGTTATGTCATTATCTGTGATCGTGGGTGATGCAAGAGGTCTTCAATTTGTTTGTTTTTGTTTTGTTTTTTTATATAATAATATTTTTATATTAATTGGTAAGAGAATATACTAGTTTTGAACTCTTCATCAGAAAAATTGAAGTTTAAAACCTTTGGACTTACAAGTGAAAACAATATTACCGTAGATTGTAGTAATGAATGAGTCTTGATCTTGACTAGTATGCATTCAAACAACATTAGGGGGATACAACAGAATTTTCTACAAACGGAACTTAGCCAAGTTCGTTGCAAACCATAAACACATACTAGTGCACTCATGAACTAAACAATTTATGATTCAGTTAGATCGCGGAGCGGTATACAACTTCTACACACGCTTCCAATAGAATCTCAAACGGGTCGAAGGTTTTTTTCAAAATTATTATACGAATTTAATCAACATAATTAACTTCATATAAATGGCTATGAAATTTTAACAAATTTCACACTACGAATTCTTACACTAATGCTACACAAATTAAATTCACCTAATCTACATGTATTTCAATAATACAAACTCAAAATTTATTTCCTTTAATTTATAGTTAAATAAATTCAAAGTTACTATTTATAAGTAAGACAAATACATACAATTTCTTTAATTTACTTCCAATCCAGTCACAAACCTACATAAATCAAAATTAATTAATTACACATTCGAAGAAAAAATTAATCAACAAATAAAAATAAACTAATCTTCAATTAATTGGGAGAGGAAGAGTAGGAAAGAGTGTGTGTTTGTGGGTAAGAGAGAGATAGAGAGATGCAGGGAGAAGCAGCGGTTCCCGAGGGGGGGTGTTGTGGGGGAAGAAAAGAAAGGAAAACATGGAGAAAGAAGAAGGCACGGACCTAAATGGTGAAGTAGGGTTAGGGGTGGTTCGGGTCGGGATCCCGACCCGAAACCTCAAACCCGAATCCCAAACCAAAACATTTCGGGATGGGATTTTATATCCCGAAACCGAATCGAAATTCTTCATTTCCCGAAATTCGGGATTCCCGAAAGTGTTTCGGGATTTTCGGGTCACTTCAGGATTGGGCCTTGAAGCCCAAAATGTTGGGCTTTTAAAACTTTTTACAATTTTAACAAGGAAGCCCACTGCCCACCCATTTTTCATCAAAAAAAAAAAAAGGTTACAATTGCAGCTAGCCACTGCCCTGTTTACAAGTAAGTTCACCTGTTTCAATTACACCACAAGAGTATCCAATTAGAACATGAGTGAATTTGTATGCAAGGCCATGAGAAACTATGCACTCGAAAAGATGTTACAGGTATCGACACACAAGTTCAAGTATAAAAAGCTTATCTCGTCATGTGCATCAAATGTAAAACAAGACCAAACAGCTAATACTGGATGTACAGGTCTTAGCTTCAGTTTCCACAATTATTTGTTAACATTATTATACAGACTGTCAGCTATTATTTACTGAATAAAAAAGGATACACGAAAATACTCATACTAATCCTTTCAGACTTAACTTCAATGACTGGTATTACATTCTGCTCCTATTTTTCTTTTTAGACAAAAATTATGCCCATAAATTGATTGCTGAATTCCAGTGCCTAGGTGAGTGCAGTGATCCACCACATTCTATTACTATTAAACTAATTTTTGAAACTATCTGCATGTACGACAACTAATACCAAAATTATTTAAATAATAGTGCTTGATTTTCTCTAATTGACCATGGAACATGAACATTTTAAATAATAATTGAGGAATAAGATAATACTTACTGCAGCTTCAGAGCGTGCCAATGCAATCAAAGGCACAACACCTCCTTCCCGTCCGATGGCGAAGCGGCGCGAGTCAATGGACGACGAGGAGGCAGGAGCGGCGTAGATTCGACGGCGAAGTGGAGCGTCGTGAGTGTGAGAGTGAGACTGTGAGAGTGATCGACGATGAGGAGCGGCATCGATTCGGCGGGACTGTGTGAGAGTGAGAGTGAGACTGTGAGAGAGAGTGTCTGTATGTGAGTGCGAGTGTGGTCTGTGAGTGAGTGAGGTGAGAGAGATAGCGAGAGAACGAGAGCGGCTGAGAGAGAGAGAGTCTGAGAGTCTAAAGAGTAAAGTCTAAACCTACCAAACAACTAACTATGGACGGTTGGATTTGATTTTAACAAATCCAACGGTTCAAGTGATTTGATTTTAATAAATAAATAAATAAATATATATATATAATATTCGGTTCGGTTCGGGAATCCCGAACCCTTCAAATCTGTGGCCGAATCCCAAACCGAAACGTTCGGGTATCGAATTTTTCGGGAATTTCGGTTTGGGAATTTTTCGGTCCAAATTCGGGACAGGATCGGGACGGTTCGGGAATTTCGGGAAAAATTTCCACCCCTAAGTAGGGTTTGCCCGACGGAAATCTTCTACGGGCACCGTCGCTCAGTCGTCGAGCAAACGTGTTTTGCTCATTTTTTAACACGTCAGCGTGGTCCTTTACCAGACGAATTGAAACCATTAGTGGAGGGAACTGTCCGTCCGACAAATTGAACTTAGCCGACTAACCAATGTTCCATCCTACAATCCTCAACGAATTGTGCACCAAATTTTTTCCTTGCTGCCAAAATCTTGCCCTACGACGTTTCTTCTCCTAAACTTTTTGAGTAAACCCATAATATTGACCAAATTCGCCTTACGAATTGGTTATTTCCTTAGATAAAATGTTTGTTAGCCGATGAATTCTTTTCCGTTGGGTAACCCCATTTTCTGATATTGGGTGAGCTTTTAACATATATGGAACAATATCTCACAGTTTTTGCGCATATATAGTTGCGTGCCTGAAATGGCATTAAATATGGAAACTTATTTCACAGTTTTTTTATTTGTTGCTTTGGTAGATAGGAACTAATTAACTAAATTGTGTTCTAGAATTAAGATAAATCCAAATCTGTTCATTGATTGATGACAGTACTGAATAACGGTGTTTTGTTTCCATGAACAGAAACATTTCGGACAAATGGATATAATCTGTATAAATAGTACTTGATTAATAACTAATTTTTCATATCTAATTCTCTCTCTCTCTCTCTCTCTGTGTTAAGTGATCTCTTCATTTCTCTCTGACAAGTTATCTTTTGTCTCTCTTTCTATCTATCTATCTATCTATCTATCTATCTATCTATCTATCTATCTTTCTATCCATTTATCTAGCTCTATAGAGATGGAGATGGCTGACCAGAGAGCAGAAAATAACGCCGTCTCCGGCCAACCCCAAAATAGTATTGCAGACTTTGATCCCCCAAAGAAACCCAAGACAAAAATGTTCGCTGTTGCCTGTGCCGTTTTGGCTTCAATGACGTCTATCTTACTGGGTTATGGTAATTGTTCCTTAAAACTCATGGATATCGTTAGTGGTTGTGGTTCTCTAATGATAAACTCATTCTCGACTCTTGTTCTTATTTGATTTTAATATTATCTTACTATTGCAATCCTCCATTCTCCGTTCCTACTCTTTTTGTTTGGAAGAAACTTCTCTATGTTAATTTCAATTTTATTTACAGATATTGGTGTAATGAGTGGAGCGTCTCTCTTCATCAAAGAAAACCTCAAGATTAGCGACGTTCAAGTCGAAGTTCTTAATGGTACTTTGAATATATACTCTCTCATTGGCTCCGCCCTGGCCGGTAAAACCTCCGACTGGATTGGACGCAGATACACTATAGTACTGGCGGGAACAATCTTCTTTGTTGGAGCTCTCCTTATGGGCTTTGCCCCCAACTACGCCTTCCTTATGTTCGGAAGATTCATTGCCGGAATTGGAGTTGGCTACGCTCTTATGATAGCTCCTGTCTACACCGCCGAGATTTCTCCGGCCTCGTTTCGTGGCTTCCTCACATCTTTCCCCGAGGTTTGTTTCATTACCACGTTATATTATCATATAATATAGTTTTTGTTTTTGGTTATTAGCCAATGTAATATGTTCACGTAAATATAGGTATCTAAGAATCTGTAAAAGTAATGCTAAGGAAACTATATTTATATCACATTATTGTAACATTTAATGTGACAATTGATGTATATAACCAAGATTCAATAACATAAATGTATTAATTGATGTGGCATTTATACATCATTTGCCACATCAGACGATACACAAATATAGTACAAAAATGTGGAATCCCTAACATTTTCCTTTGTAAAGAGTAATGCTCTATAAAAGATTGAGTAATGCTAGGCCGACTACATATTTATATCACATTTGTGTATCATCTTATGTGGGAAGTGATGTATGCAACTAACATCTAATGTGATAAATTCATTTTTTGACGTAGCATATATACATCACTTGTCACATCAGATAGTACACAAATGTGATATAAAAATATTCTCCATAGAATTTTCCACAAATATTTATTGTTTCGTAAACCTCTCACGTGCATGCATGTGGAGTTTATATTAATAGAACTGATCATTTTTTTAAATGTGTAGGTGTTTGTTAATGTTGGCATATTACTGGGGTACGTATCCAACTTTGCCTTAGCAAAGCTCCCAATCCACTTAAACTGGAGGATCATGCTCGGCATCGGGGCAATTCCATCAGTTTTTCTGGCCCTCGGTGTTTTAGCAATGCCCGAGTCGCCACGCTGGCTCGTCATGCAAGGGAGACTCGGAGATGCCAAGCGAGTCCTAAATAAAACATCGTCTTCGGAAGAGGAATCGCAGCTCAGACTTGACGACATTAAAGAAGCTGTCGGAATCCCCAAAGACTCAAAGGATGAGATCGTTCAGGTTTCGAAACGCAGCCAAGGTGAAGGTATATGGAAGGAACTGCTCCTCCGTCCCACGCCGGCCGTTCGCCATATTTTAATAGCAGCCCTTGGTATCCATTTCTTTCAGCAATTATCGGGTATAGACTCTGTGGTTTTGTACAGCCCCAGGATCTTCGAGAAGGCGGGAATCACTTCTTATAATGACAAGCTACTTGCAACTGTGGCTGTTGGATTTGTTAAGACCATTGCAATCTTGGTGGCAACATTTCTAGTTGATCGGTTCGGACGTCGTATTTTGCTTTTGAGCAGCGTGGGTGGAATGATAGTTTCTCTCACGCTGTTGGGTGTGGGTCTTACGGTCGTCGATCAATCCCACAGCAAGGTCCCGTGGGCCGTTGCAATGTGCATCGCCATGGTACTATTCAACGTCGCATTTTTCTCCATCGGGTTGGGACCCATCACGTGGGTCTACAGCTCTGAGATATTTCCGTTGCAGCTGCGCGCGCAAGGGTGTAGTATGGGAGTGGCCGTAAATAGGGTGACGAGCGGGGTCATCTCCATGACTTTTATTTCATTGTATAAGGCCATCACGATTGGTGGGGCTTTCTTTCTTTACGCGGGAATTGCTGCAGTTGGTTGGATCTTCTTTTATACGTTGTATCCAGAAACGCAGGGTCGATCCCTTGAAGATATGGAGGTTTTGTTTGGTAAATACCACAAGTGGAAAAAAGCCAATGCCATGCCCAACAAGACTAAGCAAGCTGATCTTGATTTTGGTGACCACAATAAGGCTCAAATCCATTAGGAATAGAAGGGCAATGCTTAATCAATGTTTAATACACTTTATGATGATGATCAATTCTTTTATCTCATATATTTCGGTTATATGCAACTGTACTTACATCAGTTTGATAGCGTGCTATAAAAAACTTTATTATTCCTAAATGCATTTTGTAAGAAACATTTAAAAGAATAATTTTCATTAACACCCAAAAACTTGTTTGATAGTGAAGTTAAAAATTTTGACAACTTTTGGTTTTCACCATTAGTGAGACATAGATCTCGAGCAATCCCTCTAGCCTTTATATTAGATTTTTATTTTTAAACCAAATTTAGTAAACTAATGATATGGTTATTGATGGTTAAATTATTACTCAAGTGTTAATTAACGTGTTGACTCTAAAAACTACTTAGCCTACTCATTGTTGGCAGAGATTTGGATAGATACTCAGTTGAGCTTGAAGTAGTGTTGTTTATAAAAATTGGAAAGTGCTCCACGATCGCCTAACTCTGCGACTCCAGTGCTATTTATCCAAACTGTAAGATTTTGCCGGTTGTCAACCAAAGAGCTGTTTAACCAAATTGAAAGATGTGCTTGATGAAATTAGAAAGGCTATTGTTTTTATCAAAGATGAGAAGGTTTCGAGAACGAGGAATCGTGTAAGGCAGATTTGTGTATTGTGTTGAAGGTCCCCTAAATGTTGCATAACCTCTTCAATTTGTTGAAGTGGTTTTCGTGCTGAGCACCTTATGCTAAATTAGAGTTCTATCTAGATTGTATTTCTTTGACATCCCTTGACCCAATGCCAATTCATGCTGATGTTTGGACTGGACTCGGCTATTCCTGATAGATTTTGGACTCTGAACCTAGTCCGTTTGATGTACTTAAGTCATTCTTGATTTTGATCAGCCATGTCTATTGATTCTTGGAATATTACGAATCTTATCAAAGTTCATCTTGATCCTTAAAAATTTCATTCAAGTTTGGGATTCAACCGAATTATACCTAACTCTCAGAAAGTTGGACACTGATTAAGATTCGTCTATCCCACCGTAGGCTGGACTTAGTCTTAGAAAATTGTCATGGGCACAAAATTTCTTCATTCTGGCCCGAGCCCAAAGTCACATTTGACCCAGGTCGAATATTTTACAAATTTAATTTAAAAGTTTGATCTACCTAATATTATCCTTGTAAAACATACCAAACATACCACATGAAAACCCCAGCTACCTGACATCCACCGAATTACTAGTAACCACTCACCCTCACTTATCGACTATCTTTTTATTCTTCTTTATGATCCTAGTGTTCCTTCTAACACTTTTTGTTGGACACAAAATCTTCATCATCAAGATCGATTGAGCACACAAGCGTGCTTCCATTAAAAATTTAACGTTGTCTCTTACAAGCGTGCTTCCACACTTCTTGCTGCCAAGATATCTCTCGCGGCATCGGATGGATCCCTCATTCTCATACTTCTTATTGTGAGTTAGTTGGCTCCTTACAATATCTTACTTTAAGTTACCCTTACATATCTTTTGATGTCAACACTGTTGCTCAATTCATGAGTGCTTCTCATATTACTCGTATGACTATTGTCAAACAAATTCTCCACTATATCAAAGAAATCATGTTGTCCGAAAAGCCACGTCTCGCAATATGTGAGTCGGCGAATTTTTCTATTTAGTCAGCTATGGTTTAACTTTTCGCGACACTAGTTTTTGTCAACATTTCCATCTTCTCTACAAATATTTTCATCGATAAAGGACTTTTAAGCCGAAAATATGTTCATCATCATGGATATTTCGTTGGCACAGCCTTCTCTTCGAAAAAATTATTTTCATTGGGAAGACATAATTTATTAAGAAAAACTGCTTTTATGCTCAACGAATACATATGTATTATGACACATGAGGTACCAGGCTATATTCCATTATACTGAAAAAGCTCTCCAACTTGCTACAACCTTTCTCTCTTCCAAGAACTTGCAACTGTGTAGTCTAAACTTGACAATTTCCTGAACATGCAACCTTTTAACTTGATACGAAAATAACGGGTTTCAAATCAGTATGTTAACTAATCAAGTAGTTATTGAGTCACCCATTAAGAACCTGCTAATAACAGATTCTTAATAGGTTTACTTGTAGGTAATTTATTTCAACTTGTTAAGAAAAATGTTAGTTTAGTAATTTCTTGCACGACCTATTAACTCGACACGAAATGACACGAAAATAATGGGTTTCAGATCATCATGGTAACTAATCGAGTAGTTATTAAGTCACTAGTTAAGAACCCATTAATAAGAAGTCCTTAACAGGTTTACCTGTAGGTAACCCGTTTCAACCCGTTAAGAAAAATATTAGTTTGATAATTTTATATGCAACTAAAAGTCCGCACTACATTATCCATAAGATTTAGTCTTGCATAAATAAGATTAAATCGTCTCGTTGGTCGACGGTGGTCAACGCCTGGTCAGCAACAGTTGACGACGGTCAACGATGGTCAATTTTGATCACTCGTTATGAATTTTTAATGTAATTTAACTTTTACTACAAAATACCAATCACATTACAAAATTCATAATAATTAATTTACAGTGTGAAAAATGTGAAACAAAATATGCAAATTGTTGTTATCGCATCCTTTACGCTATGATGATAGGTATATCGTCGTTGGTTTTCTTAAACCCTTTAACTCCTCGTGAACATTGTTTTTATGGGAGCTCAAAATAAATAAAAAAGGGTAAATGACAAAAAACTACCTCAACTATTGGTGTCACGACACTTTCATACCTCATCTTTAAAACGTGACAATGTCATACCTCATCTTTCGAATTATGTCCAATGTTATACCTTCATTAGCTTGGCCGTGAATTTGTCCGTTAAGTGCTGATGTGGCTTAACCCGGGGCCCAGTTCCTCGCCCAGATGGATCCCACGTGGCACCACACCCAATGTTTTCCCGCCAAATGGCATCCACGTCAGATCCTAATACATGTTGCACCACTTCTAGGACGACACGTGGATATTCCATTAAACTAAAAAATTTATTTTAAAATTAAAAATTTTAAAATTTTTAAAACGTTGTTAAGTGTGCCTGGTTTCCCCCTTCCCCCCACGATACCCAACCCTTTCCCAATTCCTGAAAAAAACAAGAACCCTAACCCTAGTTTTCGCGGCTCCAAATCTCGAACAATCAGACTAGAAATTTAGCGAAAAACCCAAATAATCCCGTCGAATCGCTTCACTGACTTCGTTGGTGTTGGAAGGGGGTTTCATCTGGGTTCCATTGGCTTCGAAGAAAAATCGAAGGATTTGCCATGGGGTGGTATGTGCGCGAGGATCCCGACGAAACGACGCCTACCTATTGTAAGTTTTTTGTGCTTTTGATGATTCCAAATGTATAGTGGACTTATTTTTTGGAATGGGTTGAATGTGGGTTTATTCTTTGTTAATTTGAAATGGTTTCTGGGCATTGTTTATTCTTGTTTGAAAAGGCGGATTTATTCTTTATTAATTTGAAATGGTTCCTGGTCATTGTTTATTCTTGTTTGAAAAGGTGGATTTATGCTTTGTTAATTCGAAATGGTTCCTGGGCTGTTGGAATGGGTTGAATGTGGGTTTTGTTTATTCTTGTTTAGGGTTTAGGGTTTATGCTTTCTTAATTCGAAATGGTTCTTGGGGTGTTGGAATGGGTTGAATGTGGGTTTTGTTTATTCTTGTTTAGGGTTTAGGGTTTATGCTTTGTTAATTCGAAATGGTTCCTGGGCTGTTGGAATGGGTTGAATGTGGGTTTTGTTTATTCTTGTTTAGGGTTTAGGGTTTATGCTTTGTTAATTCGAAATGGTTCTTGGGGTGTTGGAATGGGTTGAATGTGGGTTTGTTGCTTTGTTTATTGTTGTGAAGATAAGGTGGCTTATTGTGGTTTGTTGCTGGAAATGGTTAATGTGCTTTGGCTGTTTGCATATAGAATGGTGTGCATTGGTTTTTGTTGTTGGCTTTTAAAATGCAAAAAGTTGCATATAGAATGGTTTTTGTTGTTGGCTTTTAATTAGGGTTTGTTTTTCTGAATTTCAGTTTTTCCAGAACTGTTCTCTATTGAAATGCATCATGGTGGGGAGATAAGTAACTTCATATTAATCATCATGGGGGAAAAGTGACATATATAGATAGCTGTGATAAAGATCTCATGTCACTGACGGTGATAGATGATATGGTGGAGGCACTTGGATACAGTGAACGATTCATGAACTATTATTTCAAGATTCCCAACATGGACTCTTCCAATGGTTTGAAGCTGATTCAAAGTGATTCCGATGTTCAGTCGATGTGCAATTTTGTTCCAGAAGATAAAGTGATTGAGATGTACATCGAAGAATTGACAACAGAAGAAGCCATAACCCAAGAGCAACAGTTTCTGAACTCCATGGAAGTCACAGGTCCAAGTAAAGTGGTTATTGAGGAGATGAGTAGTTCATAGGGGGATGTTGGGCCAACACCAATTAAACCAATAGGAAATAGGGGCTTGCTAGCTATTGAAAGGCCAGAAGTGGATGATGGTTGCACATCTCAAGTAGTGCAAACATGTGTGACTGAGGTAGCAGAAGGGGATACTGAGGTAGGAGAGGGGGATGTAGGAGAAGGGGATACTGAGGTAGGAGATGGGGATGTGGGAGAGAGGGATACTGAGGTAGGAGAGTGGGATGTAGGAGAGGGGGATGCTGGCGAAGAGAATGAAGTATTCTTTGATGTACCTATTAGTTTGGAGGGGAATGTTGAAGAAGAAAATGAAGAAGCTGCTGAAGAGGGTGATAGTCATTTTGAAGAGAGTGAATATGGGAGTGATGCTGATAACCCGGTGTTTTCCAAGTTTGATGGTATTGTGAATCAAGGAGGGCAATCTAACCATAGAAAAAAAAGGAACTCTGAGGAAGCAGATGAAAGGGATTCTGAGCAAAGAAGTGCAAGGCAATCTGAGCAAAGGGAAGAAGAGCAAAGAGAAGAAGAATTTGAAACTGCAAATGTGGAACAAAATGTGGTTGCTGAAGCAGACTATAACTCTGATGCTTTTGACAGTGTACACTCTTCGGATGATGAAGGAGACAAAAAACATGAGCGATTTCCAGAGTTCAATGAGAAAACAGACATGAAGAATCCCACTCTTACACTCGAGCTTGTTTTCAGGGATCATGTGCAATTCAAGCGAGCTATCATCATGTACTCCCTAGTCAATGGATATGGAGAAATCCATTTTCCTAGGAATGAGAAATTGAAAGTCATAGCAAAGTGTGCCGAAGGGTGTCCTTGGAAGTGTTGTGCTGGAAAAATGTATAGTTCGAACAGCATACAGATCAAGACCATAGTTGATGAACACACATGTGGGAGAACTTGGGCAAACAAGAACATGAAGTCCCCTTTGCTTACTGATTTGTACATGGATAGGATAAAACTGAATCCTACATGGTGAAGGATTATTTTGGAGAAACATGTTCATTTAAGCAATATCATTAGCATGCAATTAACAAATTAAAGGCGGAATCATGCTTGCATATACTTAAAAACAAAACATTACCCATGAATGTTCAAAGCCTAGTAGATTGGTGAACCTTTAAACAACTCAAAACAAAGTGAGTTGAGATTTATACCTTTGTAGATTCATCTTTGCTTAAGCAAAGGCTAATCACCCAAAGAGAGGGCCTTCATTCCTTGCATCTAAAATCTATGGATTTATATAGAAAGGATAGGTTCTCTAAGTTCTCAAAATTGAGAACCTCTAAGTTTCTACACCAAGGTTTTGATTAAGAGGATATGAGTGACCTTGGAGGAGCTAGAGTGCTAGCTAAAACCCTCCAAGGGGGGCCGGCCATTTTTAGAGAGAAGGGAGAGCTTTTCTTCTCTCCAATTTCCCAAAAACAAGCCCTAAATGAATTTTGGCTATAAAGTCAAATTTATACCTTAATTCATTTGAGTGGCAAACTTGTAAATAAGTCCAAGTTTGCTACCCTTCATTAGTTGGCCGGCCTTAGGGATATTTTGGAGTATTTTGGGCCTTTGTTAAATCATTATTTATTAAGTTGTCATACAACTTAAGTCAATGGACTTGACGTTCGAAGCCCATTGGGCCTTAAGGTCCAAAACCATCCCGAGGTCTTTAACGAACTTATTCGTTTGATTAATAATCATATTAATTAATCCTTGCCATAAATAATTAAACTATTTAATTATTCTTACTCATTTCCGTTGAATCTTCAATCTCTACCTTACACGGTGTACGATCCATTAGGTTCCTTTTAGCGAGGCAGTGGGCGATTTAAACTCTTTCAAATCGATTGTGAATTTGAAACTACCTTTCAATTCTCCCTTTAGTGTTTACACACGTTTAGGGCTTCCACAAACCATGAGTGACACCTAGCAGCATATCATGGTTACCCAAGCTAATCAGAAGAGGTGGAGAACCTATTCAGTTTAGGATTACAAATGCAATACGGTCCTTCTCTAATCCAATACTCTTGACCACATTGTTTGATTTGATAGTTTGTTCATGTCTACTATCCAATGTGAATCTCGTGCTTATATGATTACCTTGAATGTGATCTGGAACGCATTCCAACATCTCATTCATACTCTGGCCAGAGATTCTTAATCATATCATAGAGTATTCTCCCTCAATAGTTTGAAGGTTAGAGATCCCTTGTTGCGCATTCACTTGTCTCCATGACTAGATAGCTTGACCCCAACCATGCCGTGGACACTCCAAAGGAATGCCATTTGACACGATCAAAGATCAAGGACCTAACCATAAGACAACTATGATGCCTCAGGTCAAAGGACTAATTTGCATTATCCTAACCATGAGTTCTCACGTGACATGAATATGAGAACTCGTCGTTGATCGTGTTCAGTGAACTCATTCTCTATTGAGCACCTACGTACTTGTCTTGGTGTCACTCACACCAATGACTCGAGACTAGTCACTCTCCCTGAGAGAAGACATAACACGTACTGATCTTAACGGACTGTCAATGCCCAATTGGCAATCCTATGATCAGGAACGTTTAGGATGTGTCTACGAAAGAATGGTCTCATGAATCTAACTATTTAGATCGCATTCTCCCAATCACATATTCCTTGGACTTTATCGTTTAAGCATATAACATTTATATGAGACCGCTCAAACAATAATCTTTGCCCTTGATATTAAACTAGATTAGTTTAATCATGTGAAATGTCCGTAAAGTATCATCATATGATTGGTTTTAGGGCACATTTCCAACAATCTCCCACTTGCACTAGAGCCAATCAGTTTGGTCATCAGTGATGATAACTCTTCTGTAGTCATTTCATAAATGGCTGAGTAGTAGGCCTAGACAATGGATATCTATATGTTATCCATAGAAGCAACCTTGAGAATAACGACGTCACCATTATACATGATTCCCAATCATGTGGTTTAGTCTCTCATATGAGTTCGGACCTTGATGAGACCTTGATTCCCTGGCTTGAGCTATCGCCCCATTAGTGTCATACACTTTCTGGTTGGAACCGAATAGAGAGTTCATATATGAACTTTCCCATCCAAACAACATTGTTGTAAGCTTCTATATGGCAATACATTTTGCATTCATAATGGAACACACTAAAGTCATTACTTTAATGTTTCCATCCAAATATCTCTTTAGTCATAATAAAGAGATATCTGTTTATCTCTTCATTCATAATGAAGAAACATCCAATGATGGATTAGATTCATAATCTAATACATTTACGCTTCCATTACGTTACTCTAATTCTTCCTCATTCTTTGAGGAATCTATCCTTTAGTATTTCTCAAATACTTAAGGACTTACTTGACAGTTGCCATGGTTCTGATCCTGGGCTTGCACTGATATCGTTTTTTGTACCGTTCTAGGTACAACTCATATCAATGTTTTCATACAATATGAAATACATAAATCACCTTTGTGCGTATGCATAAAGGATTCTTTTTACGCATTATTTCTTTGGGAGTCAAAGGGTACATTCCCTTTTGAGAAGAGCAACTACTTAGTCTCACTAGAGTTGTCCTTCAAATTGAAGTTTATCATCATATGAGAAACTTCCTAGCATCTCTTGTCTTTTATAGACTATATCTCCCATATTTATTCTATCGTTTATAGAATGTTTAAAGTCATTACTTTAACGAAGAAGTATTCATTTCATTTCCAAAAATTAATATATCATATATATATATTCAAATTTAGGAATATGATAAACTCCCACTAATCTTTTGTAAACAAAAGATTCATTTAC
The DNA here is from genome assembly GCA_963580275.1 of Crataegus laevigata. Taxonomy (NCBI): domain Eukaryota; kingdom Viridiplantae; phylum Streptophyta; class Magnoliopsida; order Rosales; family Rosaceae; genus Crataegus; species Crataegus laevigata. Next base: position 36,731,304 of record OY756945.1, read on the forward strand.
ACCTTTATGAGAAATCAAACGATTTGATCTTTCATAAGACGGTTGTAGCTCCCACTAGCTTGCTAAGATCCATGATGGATGGATCTCTACAACTTACATGTCTTGTGATTTATAGTTTTAGACATACATTATCAAGACTATCTTAATAATGGTTAAGGAAACCCATATTATGTCCAAACATTGAATCACCATTTAGTTGTAGCTAGCAATCCTCGATTTAATTGAAACTAAGACTATATCAAAGATGGTTTCTTCAAAGTCAACCATACTCTTTGAGTGTAGTCACCTTAGGCTACCAATTAGCTATTAAGGTTGCATTATTTCGAGTCAAATGGTATTTTACCATTTCCTTGAGTATATATCGTATATACACTCAATGTAGTCATAAGGATTTTCATTCTTATTTCTTTCGATTTAAGAGGTACAACTCTATGACATAGTCATAAAGTTCAAACCATTCAATTAAGACGGTTTATAAATCCTTCTCGACTACCTTGGAGCTTTTGGTATAGGAACTAGGTTGTTATATTTGTTGATTACTATCTTGTCTCTTAAAGAACACATTCTTTGAGTTCTATCTCTAGTTCATTTGCGCTTATGCAAATCATATTGTAGGATTACAATGAACTACCCAACAAAACAACATTTGTTAGTTGGTTTATAGAAGTGATATCCAAAGGTTAATTTAAGGATATCCCACAAGATTGTTATCAAACAAATATTGCTCATTAGCACACAACCCCAAATCTTAACATACTTAAGATTTGCCTTTCTTTCCAACTACATCTTTATGGAGTCACGAAAATTTTGGAAGATCTTCTAATTCACAATCACATTGTTTTAGAAGCGTATATATATTCTATATATGGGTATTAGATAATAATCAACGAACTAAATCATATTTGAGTACGTTCTTCTCCTAATGGAGAAATTCATTATCTTATGATGCTACCTTCCTTGACATCTTTCAAGGAAACGTATCTAAAGTGTTACTTTTCTTTGTATCAAATCTAAGGAGGTAAATACTTTAGATGTCTTACTCATCAACTTACATTTCTTGAATTCTTTGAAACCTTTTGCAAAGTATTCGGACTTGTGTTTATTCAAAATAAACTATAGTCCAACCGAGAGTGATCTTCGGTGAATGTCATATAACATGAGTAGTATTATGTTGTGGACTAGTGCCACTAACATCTAAGTGAATTAACCTCAACAACTTTGTGATTCTTTCTTCTTTCCAAAAGAATAAAGATTCGAACATTTCGCCTCTATACAATTTTAACAAGAAGGCATTGGATCCGGATCTAACGATCCAAAGCATCCATCCATAACCAACTCGTAATTTATGTTTTAGAGGTATCACAACTTAGTTGGGATTAGTCACTACCTTGCAACCTTTTGGGTTTTAAGCATCGTTTTATTCTAAACAATTAATACTACCATATTATCTCTACTATAGAGACAATTAATTAGATTACAATAATCTAATCATTCTTATTTGGTAGTTCATATGAGGAAGTAAGTACAATCCGCTTTCGCAGAGATCTATATTTTATTCACTTTCCGAATGTGAAGTACTCTCTCTTCTCTCATAAATCTTATACTTCTTATTAGCACACTTTTACAACGATTTGTAAAACATAGTTACTAATACAGAATCAAGCATTCAAGTAGAAGAACCAACTGTTTTGAACAATTCAAGAACATTTTACAACACCTTGAAAAAGGTGTGTTCTTGACACTTGCAAGACATTTCTTGCAAATACCCCTTCCAATGTCCATCCTTTCATAAAGAAAGTTTGTTCCCTTGGAGTTATTTTTGCTTTCTTCATTTGACTTCTCCTTTGACTACAATAGTCATGGTCCCTAAACTCCCACTATCTCTCTTGAAACTTGTTTCAATCGTGTTTTACACATCAAACAATTTGGAGAGTGTGTGGTTATTGTTCACCATATAGTTTACAATAAACTTAGTGAACGATTAGGATAGGGACACAAAGGTGAAGTCCTTATCTAGTTTCCGTCTCGTTAAGTGTTTTAACACTTCAACATACAATGATTCAAAATCATCATAAGTCCATGTTGATGGACTATTTTTGTCAACCAACCATTATGTTCTAAACATAATTACAAACATTCAAGAGTTGTTCAAGGCAACTCTCATTTCTTCATACAACGATTTGTAAGTGAAGAATCATGGCACATAAAGTGTCCATGCCCTTGTGCTTTCTTCAAAAGTTCCTTGTTTATGTAACAAAGAAACAAGCACTAATGTTTGTGTTGATTTAAGGGTTGTTCAAAGCAACTCTTATTTCTTCATACAACAATTTGTATTTGAAGAATTATGACAATTAAATTGTTGTCCTCTTTATGATAGATTTATCTATCATGTTCTTCCAATGATACATTATCAATAGGAAGATTGTGAGGATGAGACTACTTAGGTACTTTTACAATCCATTCAAGACAATCTATGGGATTGTGGTACCAAGTTCGGAAACTAAAGTGTTCGGTTTTTCTTTGTCAAGTTTTGGATAGCGTTTGCAAATATATTGGTAAACAAATACATAACGAATATAAATGGATTGATTTTAAGCTATTTGATTTGGGTCTTTAAATCAAAATAGCACCACCCACTATTTTTGGCAAATTCCATATCCCTCATCGGAATTCGAGAGTTTTGGAGGAAACTCTTAGTAGGTTATGGGTGACTCACTATTACCAAGCCCACCTCAGAAGAATATCTTATTGGCAAGTAATAATAATAATGAGAGAGTACGCTTACTCATTTACATCTAATGTAAGAACCCATCTAATTTGGCCTCTAGAGAATGATGTCTCAGAAGAATATCTTATTGGCATCATTGCACTTAGTTAAGTCATTCCCACCATGCTAGTTCAAGTAGGGGTTCAAGAATGGCCTCAGAAGAATATCTTATTGGCCATACTTGTTGCCTACTTTCACCTCATCATATGTTTATAGGCTTCTCCTGAATGTAAGCACATACTTTGCAACCCCAGAACTGGACGAATACGGTGTATGAGTCACACACGATTGAACCTATCATGGTGGAAGGCCACGAAGAGACATTCAAAGCATCTCTCGCTTATCAACTTAATATTCGTTTGGTTGAGGGTTTTTAGGTCTCATCACATATAAATATACATTTTAATCCAATTAAAACATTTTTGGTCCTATCACAACTATTGGTCCATATGATTTATTTAGTTGTATATAATACTCCCACTAAGCTTTTAAAACGGTTTTAAAGCAAGAGTACATGATACTACTAACATAAGGTTTGCATTCATTAATGGACTATATAGTTGCCTTAGGGCCTTAGGATGACTATGAACCTTTTATTTAGATCCAACACGAGCCTTGTGTTGAATCTCGGACTAGGGATGGTGATTGATTTTAGTTACGCGTTTAATCACATTAAGGCGTGTTGTCTTAGGGGCGTTGGACCCAACTACTTCATTTTCATGCATATCATATAAAGCAAGAAAGAAGTACTTCAAAGTAAAGAAGAGCTTATGCTCTTTTACAACATTTGATCAAATCAAATTACTTTAAATTAAAGAAGAGCTTATGCTCTTTTACAACATTTGATCTAATCAAATTACAACCAAAATCTAATCTACACATTCCCATGGTTCAAACAAATTTGAAACGGCCTTTCACATAGCTCAATTATCGTAGGCTTAGGTTCATAATCACCCTTTAATTAATTAACACTTTAACTAATTAAATTGAATGCAACATTTTTCATTTGGTTTTTGTATCCATAAAATTTGATTTTAAATGGAGCTAACTAAAATGAAAATCCAATTCTCATTTAAAGAGACAAAACAATTTTTGCTCTCTACCTAATTTGGGCCAATATTAATAACCACAACTTATTTGGGCTATAATGCAATTAACCTCAACATTTGGGCCAAAGTGCAAAGACCTCAACTTATTTGGGCCATAGTGCAATTAACCTCAACTTTTGGGCTATTTTGCAAATACTTAAACTTTTGGGGTCACTTTGTAAAAACACAAAAGTTCACTACTTTATGTAATTACAACTAGAACCCAAAAATTTCATCAAAAGTTAAAACTTCATTAAAGGATCAAAACAATTTGTCCTTTTAGTGATTTTGGACCTTTACGTAAAAACGTAAACTTTTGGGCCAAAATGCAAATACACAAAAGTATCAAAACTTTATGTAATTGCACAAAAGGCCCAAAATAACCCTAATCTATAGGGTGGCCGGTTTTGACAAGATTTTAAAAAAATTTCAAAGTTTTTGTGAAGTGGTTTTGGTTTCATAAAACCATGCAAGGTGTGTGTGTGAAAGGAAATTAATCCTTTCACACCACCAAAAATTTCTTTCACCTATTATAATCAAATATCTAAGATATTTACAAAGTTTTTGACTAACATTAAAATGTTAATCATTAATAAATATATGAAAATATCTTATAACAAAACTTTATGAAATAATTCAAAAACATTGAATCAAAACCCCAAGCTTTATTGTTCTTGGCAAGAACATCAAGAACATGAAGAACATTCATGAGAAACCCATAAAAGTTCCATGAACATTTTTCATCCAAAAACATTTCAAAATCACTTAAACTTAAGGGAAATAACATATAACCAAACTAGGGTACTTAGGGGTTCCAAAAGTCACTTGAAAAACACTTTAACAAGACAAACAAGAACCCAAAAAATCACCCTTTAATTTTGGCCGAAATTCCCAAAATTCATGGCACCAAATTTTAGCTTCAATATTCATGCTCATATGAACTACATCTACAACATTTGAGATGCCAAATTTTCCAACAAAATTTACATTCATAAAACAAGAATAAAGCTTGTAACATTTTACAACTTTTAAATCACATATTATGAACTACAAAACCCAAAAGGATTCACCAACTACTAGACCTAGGCTCTGATACCACTTGAAGGATTATTTTGGAGAAACATGTTCATTTAAGCAATATCATTAGCATGCAATTAACAAATTAAAGGCGGAATCATGCTTGCATATACTTAAAAACAAAACATTACCCATGAATGTTCAAAGCCTAGTAGATTGGTGAACCTTTAAACAACTCAAAACAAAGTGAGTTGAGATTTATACCTTTGTAGATTCATCTTTGCTTAAGCAAAGGCTAATCACCCAAAGAGAGGGCCTTCATTCCTTGCATCTAAAATCTATGGATTTATATAGAAAGTATAGGTTCTCTAAGTTCTCAAAATTGAGAACCTCTAAGTTTCTACACCAAGGTTTTGATTAAGAGGATATGAGTGACCTTGGAGGAGCTAGAGTGCTAGCTAAAACCCTCCAAGGGGGGCCGGCCATTTTTAGAGAGAAGGGAGAGCTTTTCTTCTCTCCAATTTCCCAAAAACAAGCCCTAAATGAATTTTGGCTATAAAGTCAAATTTATACCTTAATTCATTTGAGTGGCAAACTTGTAAATAAGTCCAAGTTTGCTACCCTTCATTAGTTGGCCGGCCTTAGGGATATTTTGGAGTATTTTGGGCCTTTGTTAAATCATTATTTATTAAGTTGTCATACAACTTAAGTCAATGGACTTGACGTTCGAAGCCCATTGGGCCTTAAGGTCCAAAACCATCCCGAGGTCTTTAACGAACTTATTCGTTTGATTAATAATCATATTAATTAATCCTTGCCATAAATAATTAAACTATTTAATTATTCTTACTCATTTCCGTTGAATCTTCAATCTCTACCTTACACGGTGTACGATCCATTAGGTTCCTTTTAGCGAGGCAGTGGGCGATTCAAACTCTTTCAAATCGATTGTGAATTTGAAACTACCTTTCAATTCTCCCTTTAGTGTTTACACACGTTTAGGGCTTCCACAAACCATGAGTGACACCTAGCAGCATATCATGGTTACCCAAGCTAATCAGAAGAGGTGGAGAACCTATTCAGTTTAGGATTACAAATGCAATACGGTCCTTCTCTAATCCAATACTCTTGACCACATTGTTTGATTTGATAGTTTGTTCATGTCTACTATCCAATGTGAATCTCGTGCTTATATGATTGCCTTGAATGTGATCTGGAACGCATTCCAACATCTCATTCATACTCTGGCCAGAGATTCTTAATCATATCATAGAGTATTCTCCCTCAATAGTTTGAAGGTTAGAGATCCCTTGTTGCGCATTCACTTGTCTCCATGACTAGATAGCTTGACCCCAACCATGCCGTGGACACTCCAAAGGAATGCCATTTGACACGATCAAAGATCAAGGACCTAACCATAAGACAACTATGATGCCTCAGGTCAAAGGACTAATTTGCATTATCCTAACCATGAGTTCTCACGTGACATGAATATGAGAACTCGTCGTTGATCGTGTTCAGTGAACTCATTCTCTATTGAGCACCTACGTACTTGTCTTGGTGTCACTCACACCAATGACTCGAGACTAGTCACTCTCCCTGAGAGAAGACATAGCACGTACTGATCTTAACGGACTGTCAATGCCCAATTGGCAATCCTATGATCAGGAACGTTTAGGATGTGTCTACGAAAGAATGGTCTCATGAATCTAACTATTTAGATCGCATTCTCCCAATCACATATTCCTTGGACTTTATCGTTTAAGCATATAACATTTATATGAGACCGCTCAAACAATAATCTTTGACCTTGATATTAAACTAGATTAGTTTAATCATGTGAAATGTCCGTAAAGTATCATCATATGATTGGTTTTAGGGCACATTTCCAACACATGGCTCGTGGAATCCTTTTTGGCAACTGTCGAATCAGAGTGGAATCACGGTTGTTCAAAGAGGAAGGCTTACAAGGCTTTAGATAGGGCTTTAAAGGTCATTGAGGGAAAACATGCAGAGCAGTACACAAAGTTGTGGGACTTTGCTGAGGAAGTGAAGAAGACTAACCCTGGAAGCACAGTAAAGGTGAAGTTGGATAAGGGGAGGTTCCAAAGGATATATGTGTGCTTGGGGGCTTGCAAAGAGGGGTTTAAGTCAGGGTGCAGACCATTGATAGGAGTAGATGGATGTCATTTAAAGAGTGTATATGGAGGTCAGCTACTTTGTGCTGTTGGCATTGACCCAAATGATGAAACATGGGTTATAGCGTATGCAGTTGTAGAAATGGAGAATAAGTCTAGTTGGATTTGGTTCTTAGAATTATTGGCTGTTGATGTTGGGATTGTTAATCAAGGAGGATGGACATTTATCAGTGATCAGCAAAAGGAGTTAATTCTGGCCTTCCAAAAAGTCCTCCCTCATTCCCACCACAGATTTTGTGTGAGACATTTGTATACCAACTTCAGAAATCTGTTCAAAGGGAAAACATTGAAGGATGCTTTGTGGTCAGTAGCCAGAACAACAACAGTTCCCTACTTCAAAAAAGCAATGGAAGATCTGAAGAAGCTCGATGAAAAGGCCTACGATTGGTTGGTGAAGAAGCCTCCACATCATTGGAGCAAGTCCCATTTTGAAACACATACCAAGTGTGACATGTTGCTGACCAATCTCTGTGACAGTTTCAATGCTGTCATACTTGGGGCGAGACAAAAACCGATTGTGACCATGCTGCTCCTTATTCATACACTCTTAATGAAGAGAATTCAGATGATAAGAGATATAATGGTGAACAAAGTTGGGGATCTCTGTCCTAAAATCAAGAAGAAGTTGGAGGAAGCCAAAATTCAAAGTGGCAGGTGCATTGCACATTGGTCAGGGGGCGCTAAATTTCAAGTTGATGCTGGAGGGGGGGGAGCAATATGTGGTTGACTTGGTTGAAAGGACCTGTTCTTGCAGAAAGTATGCCTTGACAGGAATCCCATGCAACCATGCAATAGCGGCCATAAATTTCAAGAGAGAAAGCCCGGAGGACTATGTCGATCCTTATTATTTGAAGGCGCGGTACATGGAGGTGTATTCTCATTTAGTAATGCCGATGAATGAGATGTCTTTGTGGGAGGAAACTGATAACCCACCAATATTGCCTCCTACATATACAAGGCAACCTGGAAAGCCGAGGAAGAAGAGAAACAAGGACACTGCTGAGAGGGACAATGAAGTTGAACAAACTCCCTCAAACCCAACCGATGATCCTCAAGGTCCTCCTCAGCCACTTAAGCTAAGAAGGAAAGGGCAATGCACTTTGAAATGTGCCATATGCAAAAAGGAAGGTCATAATGCAAGAACCCATCATAAACATCTTCCTCCAAGGGACAAACAGGTAACATTTTCTAACATGGCATTACTTGGTTTGATCTGGGATCTGTGAAATAGGTTCTCATCAATGGGGATCAAATTCTGATCTTTGCATGTTTAATCTAAATGGGTTGGATGAGTTGATGTTATTATGTGTTTCTGAATAGATTAGTAGATGTGATTGGATTTAGTGAATGTTTCTGTTATGTGTTGTGATCTTTGATCTTGCTTCTGTTTGATATTGATTCGGCTATGTTTACTTGCTTGTAGGCATCCACATCCACTCAAGGACAAACTGTAGCTAAAACAAGGAAGAGGACAAGGAAAACAAAGGTAGCTGAATCGGGTAGAAGCACCAAGCAGAGAAAGACCAAGCAATCCACTAACTGAATCGTCCAAAGGCACCAAGCACAGAAATACCAACCAATCCAGCCACTTTTTTTTTGCACAGATGGCTGTTTTTTGTGAATGAACTGTGAAGTTCAAATAGGTTTTATGCATCCAATAGGTCTTTTGTAAATTGAATGGATGATGTAGCAGGTTTTTATGAATTCCACTCTTTTGTAATGTTGGTTGGAGATGCTAGGTGAATTCTGTTAGTGTTTTTAACAGATTTAACAATTTCTGCATAATTAAGTAGGTTTTATGCTTAATTTGGTCTATTTCATATTTTCTTGCAAATGATTGAGTGGTTTGTGCTTGAATACACTTGTTTTGTTGTGGTTATATCATTATTTTTGGGTGAGATTTTTCAAATTTGAGGTCAAGGATGATAATCTGTGCTTAAAATGGTATATATCACTTTTTTTTTGGCGGGAAAAAAAATTTGAAATTCAAATTACAAAAAAAAAAAAAAAAAATGTTTTCTGGCGTGGATGCCATTTGGCAGGAAAACATTGGGTGTGGTGCCACGTGGGATCCATCTGGGCGAGGAACTGGGCCCCGGGTTAAGCCACATCAGCACTTAACTGACAAATTCACGGCCAAGCTAACGGAGGTATAACATTGGACCAAATTTGAAAGATGAGGTATGACATTGTCACGTTTTAAAGATGAGGTATGAAAGTGTCGTGACACCAATAGTTGAGGTAGTTTTTTGTAATTTACCCAATAAAAAATTATATAATTAATATGTAACTGTGAAACATCTAAAAGGAATATGCAAATGCTTGTGACTTCATCCTCTACACTTGGATGATAGTTACATCGTTATTTAGATTTTTAAAACCCTCCAAACCCTCATGAGTAGTATCTTTTTTATTTAATTGAAAAATTAATAAAATTTCATAATAATTAATGTACAAGTGTGAGAATAAAAAAAAATATACACACTCATACTAACAAGCTTGACAAATTTCATAATGAGGTCAATTTCGAAATTCGACACCACAATCCATATAACCTTGATTTATGTTTAACCGTATATTATCGTTTGCGTTTATGCTTCATTCTTCTCACCGGATTTTTTTTTTGCTAACATGATCTTTTACCAGAAACAAAAAGATGCATGATTTGGATTGTTGATATCGCAAGATTTGGATTGTTGATATCACAAGATTTGGATCGTAAAACTCTTAATATGATATCAACGATCCGAACAATTGATCACTGCATCATTTAAAAGATCATGCTTTCAAAAAAGAAAATCTGAAAAAATGAAATCCGGTAGGAGAATTGAGCCTAAGCATAAACAACAATCAATGGTTAAATATAAATCTAAGATTTATGGATTATGGTATTGAGTTTCGGAGTTGACACTTCACGAAAGTTGTAAAGCTTGTCATTAATTACGAGCTATTAATTATATGTATTTTTATTAATTTTGCAATAAAACTCAAAAAAACTATTCACGAAGATTTGGAAGGTTTTAAAATCCAAACGATGATGCAACCATCGACCAAGTGTAGAAGATGCAATCAATAGCCTTTTTATTTTCACATTTTTCACACTTGTATGTAAAACATTGTTCACGAGTGTTTGGAGGGTTTTAAAAATCCAAACGATGGTTTTCTTGTCCTTAAAGCGTAGAGGATGCTAGCTATTATGAGCGTTTAGCTATTTTGCACACTCGTAATTACTATGAATTTTTTAATGTGCTTTAATATTTTGTAGGGTAAGGTTTCGTAGGGTAACCCCATTTTCTGATATTGGGTGAGCTTTTAACATATATGGAACAATATCGCACAGTTTTTGCGCATATATAGTTGCGTGCATGAAATGGCATTAAATATGGAAACTTATTTCACGGTTTTTTTATTTGTTGCTTTGGTAGATAGGAACTAATTAACTAAATTGTGTTCTAGAATTAAGATAAATCCAAATCTGTTCATTGATTGATGACAGTACTGGATAACGGTGTTTTGTTTCCATGAATAGAAACATTTCGGACAAATGGATATAATCTGTATAAATAGTACTTGATTAATAACTCATTTTTCATATCTAATTCTCTCTCTCTCTCTCTCTGTGTTAAGTGATCTCTTCATTTCTCTCTGACAAGTTATCTTTTGTCTCTCTTTCTATCTATCTATCTATCTATCTATCTTTCTATCCATTTATCTAGCTCTATAGAGATGGAGATGGCTGACCAGAGAGCAGAAAATAACGCCGTCTCCAGCCAACCCCAAAATAGTATTGCAGACTTCGATCCCCCAAAGAAACCCAAGACAAAAATGTTCGCTGTTGCCTGTGCCGTTTTGGCTTCAATGACGTCTATCTTACTGGGTTATGGTAATTGTTCCTTAAAACTCATGGATATCGTTAGTGGTTGTGGTTCTCTAATGATAAACTCATTCTCGACTCTTGTTCTTATTTGATTTTAATATTATCTTACTATTGCAATCCTCCATTCTCCGTTCCTACTCTTTTTGTTTGGAAGAAACTTCTCTATGTTAATTTCAATTTTATTTACAGATATTGGTGTAATGAGTGGAGCGTCTCTCTTCATCAAAGAAAACCTCAAGATTAGCGACGTTCAAGTCGAAGTTCTTAATGGTACTTTGAATATATACTCTCTCATTGGCTCCGCCCTGGCCGGTAAAACCTCCGACTGGATTGGACGCAGATACACTATAGTACTGGCGGGAACAATCTTCTTTGTTGGAGCTCTCCTTATGGGCTTTGCCCCCAACTACGCCTTCCTTATGTTCGGAAGATTCATTGCCGGAATTGGAGTTGGCTACGCTCTTATGATAGCTCCTGTCTACACCGCCGAGATTTCTCCGGCCTCGTTTCGTGGCTTCCTCACATCTTTCCCCGAGGTTTGTTTCATTACCACGTTATATTATCATATAATATAGTTTTTGTTTTTGGTTATTAGCCAATGTAATATGTTCACGTAAATATAGGTATCTAAGAATCTGTAAAAGTAATGCTAAGGAAACTATATTTATATCACATTATTGTAACATTTAATGTGACAATTGATGTATATAACCAAGATTCAATAACATAAATGTATTAATTGATGTGGCATTTATACATCATTTGCCACATCAGACGATACACAAATATAGTACAAAAATGTGGAATCCCTAACATTTTCCTTTGTAAAGAGTAATGCTCTATAAAAGATTGAGTAATGCTAGGCCGACTACATATTTATATCACATTTGTGTATCATCTTATGTGGGAAGTGATGTATGCAACTAACATCTAATGTGATAAATTCATTTTTTGACGTAGCATATATACATCACTTGTCACATCAGATAGTACACAAATGTGATATAAAAATATTCTCCATAGAATTTTCCACAAATATTTATTGTTTCGTAAACCTCTCACGTGCATGCATGTGGAGTTTATATTAATAGAACTGATCATTTTTTTAAATGTGTAGGTGTTTGTTAATGTTGGCATATTACTGGGGTACGTATCCAACTTTGCCTTAGCAAAGCTCCCAATCCACTTAAACTGGAGGATCATGCTCGGCATCGGGGCAATTCCATCAGTTTTTCTGGCCCTCGGTGTTTTAGCAATGCCCGAGTCGCCACGCTGGCTCGTCATGCAAGGGAGACTCGGAGATGCCAAGCGAGTCCTAAATAAAACATCGTCTTCGGAAGAGGAATCGCAGCTCAGACTTGACGACATTAAAGAAGCTGTCGGAATCCCCAAAGACTCAAAGGATGAGATCGTTCAGGTTTCGAAACGCAGCCAAGGTGAAGGTATATGGAAGGAACTGCTCCTCCGTCCCACGCCGGCCGTTCGCCATATTTTAATAGCAGCCCTTGGTATCCATTTCTTTCAGCAATTATCGGGTATAGACTCTGTGGTTTTGTACAGCCCCAGGATCTTCGAGAAGGCGGGAATCACTTCTTATAATGACAAGCTACTTGCAACTGTGGCTGTTGGATTTGTTAAGACCATTGCAATCTTGGTGGCAACATTTCTAGTTGATCGGTTCGGACGTCGTATTTTGCTTTTGAGCAGCGTGGGTGGAATGATAGTTTCTCTCACGCTGTTGGGTGTGGGTCTTACGGTCGTCGATCAATCCCACAGCAAGGTCCCGTGGGCCGTTGCATTGTGCATCGCCATGGTACTATTCAACGTCGCATTTTTCTCCATCGGGTTGGGACCCATCACGTGGGTCTACAGCTCTGAGATATTTCCGTTGCAGCTGCGCGCGCAAGGGTGTAGTATGGGAGTGGCCGTAAATAGGGTGACGAGCGGGGTCATCTCCATGACTTTTATTTCATTGTATAAGGCCATCACGATTGGTGGGGCTTTCTTTCTTTACGCGGGAATTGCTGCAGTTGGTTGGATCTTCTTTTATACGTTGTATCCAGAAACGCAGGGTCGATCCCTTGAAGATATGGAGGTTTTGTTTGGTAAATACCACAAGTGGAAAAAAGCCAATGCCATGCCCAACAAGACTAAGCAAGCTGATCTTGATTTTGGTGACCACAACAAGGCTCAAATCCATTAGGAATAAAAGGGCAATGCTTAATCAATGTTTAATACTCTTTATGATGATGATCAACTCTTTTATCTCATGTATTTCGGTTATATGCAATTGTACTTACATCAGTTTGATAGCCTACTATAAAAAAACGTCATTATTCCTAAATGCATTTTGTAAGAAACATTTAAAAGAATAATTTTCATTAACACCCAAAAACTTGTTTGATAGTGAAGTTAAAATTTTTGACAACTTTTGGTTTTCACCATTAGTGAGACATAGATTTCGAGCAATCCCTCTAGCCTTTATATTAGATTTTGATTCTTAAACCAAATTTAGTAAACTAATGATATGGTTATTGATGGTTGAATTATTACTCAAGTGTTAATTAACGTGTTGACTCTAAACACTACTTAGCCTATGTAGTGCGCATGTTGAATAACAAATGAGCTAACTACATCGTTCGATTGAATGCAGGGTGTACCAACTCGATGACCGAGCTTGGTCAATGAGCAAATGAATGTGCTTTGCTAACTTCTGAATCAAACGACTACGACCGAGGAAGGAACTCGTCTCGCATCTCAGCTCTAGAGTGATGCGGTATAAACAACACTCAATTTAAACTCTCTTGTTGACAATTGTAGTAAAGATGTAAGTAGGGATCGTTCTAGGGCGGGGATTATGAGGGATTACTAATCTACTCTAAACTGATTTAAAAACACTAAATAAGACTCAAAAACACAAAACTAGGCAAAAGACACTCTAATAACTCAAAACACACTAAAATGACTAAAACAACTCAGAACAATCAAATTGACCCAAATTAGACACTAGGGACTGATTTGGACGAAAATAAACTCAAAAGACTAACTAAACACAAATCTAAACAGATTCTAGCTAAATTAATATAACTTAAAGATGGGGGATTGGTTGTTGACGAAAATTAAAAGACAAAGTAAATAACTTGCAGATTCTAAACAAAGACATAAAACTAAGTGAATTGATGGATAGATGGCCTAGCTAGAGGGTTCTTCTCCACACATGACACACTTGCATACAAACCAGTTTTCAGCTGTTCTTTCAATAAACCATGAATCTCAACACCCCAAATTAACCGTGATAACACTTTTTTAACCTTCAAGTTCTCCTTAAGTTAATGAATTGAATGGGAAAGCGCATATAACAATTCAAAACATTCTTCAAAAGTTCCCTATGTGAAAAGCACAATAGAGATACAATCAAAGATCATTAAGATTCATGAGAACTATAAGTATTGACGAGGCATTCGTAACTATGAAAAGCATGATACTCTTGCCAAGAACTCACTTAACACGATTGTGACTAGCAACCTCCACTACTTGTGAATATAAGTTCATAACGATTAGGTGAAATTTCCTTATATTCTAGCATCAAATTCATGCATGCAAACTAAGTATGCATCCTTAATCGACATACAAGAATAAATTATAAATCAAGCAGTTAAGCAAATTGAATTCACAACTCATGAAATCACAACTGAAGGTAATCAATTCATATTACAAATATGTTCATGGCTTTGAATCAACCTGTAGCCAAAACGAATTTAGTTCCACATATTTGCAATTAAACAACTATAATTGAATTTAAACATGATAAACAAAAGTAGAAGACACCTAGAACGCTCCAGCAATCCAACGTCTTGAATGGTTATCACAGCTCCAAGTCCTCCTCCTTTCTTGCAAACATGCGGCACCAAGGTGGGTGTGGTGTTTGGATGGTCTAAGGGATGTGGCAGAGATTGGATAGGTTGAGAGAGTATGGAAGGGTAGTAGGGGATGGATAGGAAAAGAGGTGGATGGAAATGGATGGAGGAAGAAGGAAACTTGCGGCAGAAATTGCGTTGTTTATGGAATGTGTTGTAGATGTGTTCCCCCTTTGTCTTGTGATGGACAAGCCTATTTATAGACTTTGAAAATGAATCACCACCACAAAATTTCTTGGTGAAGTGGGTGGATGTTGTAGGTGAAGTAGGTGGATGTTGTAGGTGAAGTGTGTCCATATTTTAGCATATTTTTGAAGCCCTTTCATGCACCAAAACGTCCATCCTTATGCATGCAATCCATTACACCCCAAAACAGCTCCAAATTGCATCAAAATGCACTTCTTTGCTAACTTTGTTATTAGAACCTACAAACACACGAAAATAGCTTAAAACATTCTAATAAGATGAAACTAATTAAGTAAATGCAAGGAAACAAACTAATAAATCACATCAATATGTTCCTATCAAACTCCCCCACACTTAGCTTTTGCTAGTCCTCTAGCAAAACAAAGAAACAAAAAGAAACAAAACACAATCTAAACCTTCCAACGTTACCTCAGGGATTTCCAATGCAAATGTTAAAAATCATTACTTGCACAGATTTTGGCCATCAATATCCTTAAACATACACTTAACCAGTCACCATTTACTAGTTCTCTTTTAATCGATTAAAACAACATTTTGAATGTAGTAACATGCCTTAGAGAATTCCCTCAATTCCTTACTAGATATGCACTCATTTTTCACTCAGATTTTCAAACTACACTCCCTACACTAGGTATATGTGAGAAGATTGATGTACACATGAAAACTAAAACTCACATATGTTTTAACAAAGAAAGCACTTTTCTGGAGTTATAAGTGAATATATGAATATGATCTCATGAACGGAATGCTACTACTTAGATGTGAGAACCAGGGACACCATATACTTATACCAATCCCAAACTTCACATATTGAACACACAACAACCAAGATAAAAGTCAAAGGGTTGTAACGGGGCTAAGGGTATTGGCTAACAAAGAAAGGATATGGAAAAACAAAGGTTCTTAAAGCAATAATAAGCAAAGTAATGAGATTGACACTTAGAATTCACTTTCGAATGCAAACTCAACTTTGAACACAAGGGGAGATTCATGCAACACTTAGGGTCAAATTCAAACTTTTGGACCCTTTTCTTTAACAATCAACATTTTTGAACTCATTTTCACTTCTTTTCAAACTCTTTTTCTTTCTTTCTTTCTTTTGACACATTTTTCTCTTCTTCATTTTTTTTTTGAAACACAAAACGTACAATTGAGCTCAAAATCACCAATCCCTCCCCCACACTTGTTTTTCTGCATAGTGTACATCAAAAGGAATTCATTTTAAGTCATGCTTCACTATCCTTTAAGAACAAGGGTATGAACAGTCCTACACTGGGCTAGGTAAGGTTAATGTGGTTAACAAAGAACATAGGCTAAACAAGGCTCAAAAGGGATAAACCTACAAAACATAAGAAACATGGAAGGTAAGGCTTTTTGGATGTGGTGGTTCACTAAACAACTTCATCTTGATATGGTTATGCAATTCAATGTCATGCTTTGAATGAAACAGTTATGAGTTCTAGTATTTGGAACTAAGATGATAAAACGCCTTCTAAGTAGCAACTAAGCAAAGAATAATGAGATCATGCAACGACTTTAGAAAACAAAAACATCAAGATTAATAACTCTCCAAAGAAGGTATAAGCTCAAGTCTCACAGGGATGTAGCATTAGTTTGAGTTCCTTCCTTCAAGCATGTTACAAAAACTAATTTTATCCTTGTGTGATCAAATTTAAATTCGTAAACAACAACTACAACTAAGCATAAACCAAGAGCATATCAAACTTCCATCCATGTTTATAACTTTCTTTAACAGTCATGCAATTAAAAACCAAATCCTCATCATTGTGTTGGAAGGTACCTAAGACACACAAAAACAACTCTAAAATAATTCTTTTTGGGTTTTTCAAAACATTTTTCAAATTTTTATGTCATTTTCGTATGATTTCATCAAAACATACTAAAACACTCCAAAACAGCTTAAAAACATTTAGAAATAGTTAGAAACAACTTAGCTTCATGTGGTAGATGATCTTTGGTCGCTTGTTGATTTTCCACAGCTTTGATCTTGAACTGGATGAGACTTTCCACAGCTTTCAAAGAAGTATCTTTCCACAGGTTGATTCTTGAATTGGGTTGGGGAACTTTTTACTTGCAAGTGATCCTCAGCTTAGTTGAGGATGAATCAGCACGTTGTCTCCACATGCTTCAAGTAATCAGGTCTCCATGCAGGTGTGGCATCTTCTCGAGTTCTTGGATCAACTCAGACTCCTCATGCATCTTCTATGAGATACTTTTGCTTTTGAAGAAGTATCTCTCTACAGGTTTATTTTTGAATTGGGCTGGAGGGGCTCGAAGATGAGTACTTGAGAGCAAGACTAGGTAAGCAATCAGGATCTCTCTTTCTCCCTGTTCTTCAGATGAAGGTGAGGAGAAAGCATGATATGAGATACTTTTTCTTTTAACCTTCATGATATGAAATACTTTTGCTCTTGATGACTTGCTTGCAGAGGTACTCCAGGGGATGAAGAACACTGAGTGACTCGAGAGGCTTCGTTGGGAAATCATTCTCAGAGATGAAGAGAGGTTGAGCAAGTCTGCCTTTGCTATGGAGGGCGAAGGTAGACACTTATAGGAATTTCTTCACAACCGGAACTATTCTCTTACTCTTGTCGGCAGCCGGTGGATGAATGAACAGTAAAAATTACGCGCTTTCTGACAAAGCTACCCGTAATTTCCGCAAAGCTGAAGGTGCATGTGACGAGTGACGACAAATCTGGAAAAGTTGATCGCCTTGTGATTTCTGAGCAGGCCCGGCTTTTGAGAAAGGCGCGCCTCTTCGATTTGTGAGCAGGCGCCTCTCCGATTTCTTCTTTTTATAGAGGCGCGAATTTTGTTTCACAGCATACTTGAATTTCCTCCCGTAAAAACTCCCTTCTTACACTTCTTTAATCTTGATCAGTTCAATCTCTTCTTGTTCAACACCTTCAGAAAATGTCTTGCCCCTTTGACCATCGCCTTAACTTGAATATCGGGGAAGATGATGACTTGTCTTCTCCAAACAACATTTGGCATCCGTCCTTCTTATCCCCTAATGGTCCTCTTACAGTTGGGGACTCAATGATGAAGAACGATACAACTGCTACGGTGGGTGCTAGAAACCTTCTCACTCCAAGAGACAATAGGTTGCTTTCCAAGCGGTCCGACGAGCTCGCTGTTCAAGACTCTTTGGCGCTTAGCGTCTAGTGTGCAGGCTCAGTCTCAAACATGGGCCAACGCCTTCTTGCACGATCTCGTCAGGTGGCTAGTCTTCGGCAAGAGGTCAGAGGACTCAGGCACTAGAATAAGGAGTTGCACATGCTCGCAACTAGTTACTCAACAAGTATGAAGAGGAAGCTTGACCAGCTGCAGGAGTCCGAAGTGCGGATTCAGAGTGATCATCAAAGGTTTGTGGTGTTACTGCAGAGGCATCTTCTGCCTTCGTCATCTGGAGTTGCACCAAGTATTGAGGCTCCGGAAGATCAAACTCTGGCGCTTCGTCTTTCTAGAGCTCCGTCGACTGCTGAGGCACCACCTGACCAATGAATGCTATTAGTTTACACATTATTGTAAAATATTTCTGCTTTTATTTTATTTTTATTTTTATTTTAATTTTATTTTTAAGCATGTTATCATTTCCAAAAAAATCAATGTAAAAACGTCTACAAAAATCAAAATCAATGTAAAAACTTTTATCCTTTCCAAAAAAAAAAAATCAATGTAAAAACGTCCACGAAAATCAAAATCTTATTTATCCTCCCCCACACTTAAACTAAACATTGCCCTCAATGTTTTAAATTTAAACTCACACAAATCAAACAAACAACACAATTAACTAAACATGGCAAAATAAATGCATGAAAGAGAAGGGTTTAGGAATGCAAATCTGATTGTGGGCGATTCCTAGGCCTTCATTCTTTATTCAAATGCATGGGTTTATCCTTGAATGGACGGTGGTACTTGAAATGATCCGACAACGGTCTAAGTTCTAATGGAGGTACCTGAATCATCAAAATCAGATTGTTAGGAGAAAACAAAATTAAAATTTGAGAAGATGGCTTACTTGCTCGTTCAAACTCAATAACAAACACCACATCTTCAAAAGTGTCAGGGACTTTGAACTTGGCCAAATTGCATGTGATGATTGTGACTTGTCCCTTGTCATCAAATTCAACTTCTTTGGGCTTGATTGTCTCATGTACAGCCTCTTTGATGTATTCTTGATATTCTCTAGCCACTTCATTCTCTTGAATCCCTCTTCTTGGTGTGCAAGGTTCTTTGAACGTTTCAACACCATCGGGAACTTGTTTTGGTGCACCAAGAATTGGGATATCACTTTGCACCTTTGGAAGAGCTTCCACAATGTCTTTTTCACTCTCTTCGATATTTGGAATAAAAAACCTGTGAGGAAAATGGACATTTGGTGGAATGGGGTTAGAATGAATTGAATTTAGAACCTCCTCACCTGAGTTGGACGTCATAGGGACTTGAGGAGCTTGCAGCAAAAGTTCTTCTAAACTGCCCATGTCGTCCTCCTCATCTTCTTCTTGCAGCAGCAATTCATCCATGTTTGGGCTATGTTTGGATGGTTCTAGGACAACTTCATCCTCAATATCACTTTCCAAAGTGATGGCTTCATCGATTTCAACTTCTCCCTTTGAATTTGCAATGTTAGAGTTGGAGAGTTCACTTTGATCTTGAATCTGTGCCATGAACTCCATAATCTGCCCAACTTGCTTCTCCAATTCATCCACCTTGTTGGCTTTATTTTGGATCTCCTTGTTTCGATTTTTTACTTCCTGGCTCAAAGAGGTGAGTAACTTCTTAAACATATCATTATCCATAGATGTACCTGAATTGAATTGGGTAGATTGTTGTGGTGGCTGTGATGGTTCATATGGCCATTGATAGAACTCCTCTGATGGCTGCAATTGTTCTTCTTTTTGTGAGCCCTGCGTCAAAGAAATTAGTCCATCAAGAATTTCATTATAACTGATGGGCATACTTGAATTCGATTGGAATTGTTGTGGGGGAGGCTGTGGTGGCTGCATAGGTCTTGAATAGAACGCTTCATCTTGCTGCCAATATCCACTTTGTTGAACTTGTTGAGGTTCTCCCCACATATAATCTGAATAATCTCTCCAATCCGAATTGTAAGCGTTGGAAAACATGTTGCCCCTTGATTGGCTATGGCCTTGATATCCCCAAACATCTTCATTTGCAGAAAATTGAGGACATTGATGAGTTTGATATCCTTGCCCATAGGGCACATCAAATGTAGGGACACTTGGCATTGTGGTCCTTTCGGCATTATGAGTCAATTGAGAAGTGAGATGCGCCAATTGAGCTTGAATGGTCACAAGTGCAATGTCTTGCTCCATTTGTACCTAAAATCAAAGAAAGAAAACTAATCAAATATCAAAAGTAAAAGACACAAACATAAATAGAAACACAAAGGGATTAGCAAATTTACTAATCCCCGGCAACGGCGCCAAAAATTTGATGCGTTATAAACAACACTCAAATTAAACCCTCTTGTTGACAATTGTAGTAAAGATGTAAGTAGGGATCGTTCTAGGCCGGGGATTAGGAGGGATTGCTAATCTACTCTAAACTGATTTAAAAACACTAAATAAGACTCAAAAACACAAAACTAGGCAAAAGACACTCTAATAACTCAAAACACACTAGAATGACTCAAAACAACTCAAAACAATCAAATTGACCCAAATTAGACACTAGGGGACTGATTTGGACGAAAATAAACTCAAAAGACTAACTAAACACAAATCTAAACAGATTCTAGCTAAATTAATATAACTTAAAGATGGGGGATTGGTTGTTGACGAAAATTAAAAGACAAAGTAAATAACTTGCAGATTCTAAACAAAGACATAAAACTAAGTGAATTGATGGATAGATGGACTAGCTAGAGGGTTCTTCTCCACACATGACACACTTGCATACAAACCAATTTTCAGCTGTTCTTTCAATAAACCATGAATATCAACACCCCAGATTAACCGTGATAACACTTTTTTAACCTTCAAGTTCTCCTTAAGTTAATGAATTGAATGGGAAATCGCATATAACAATTCAAAACATTCTTCAAAAGTTCCCTATGTGAAAAGCACAATAGAGATACAATCAAAGATCATTAAGATTCATGAGAACTATAAGTATTGACGAGGCATTCGTAACTATGAAAAGCATGATACTCTTGCCAAGAACTCACTTAACATGATTGTGACTAGCAACCTCCACTACTTGTGAATATAAGTTCATAACGATTAAGTGAAATTCCCTTATATTCTAGCATCAAATTCATGCATGCAAACTAAGTATGCATCCTTAATCGACATACAAGAATAAATTATAAATCAAGCAGTTAAGCAAATTGAGTTCACAACTCATGAAATCACAACTGAAGGTAATCAATTCATATTACAAATATGTTCATGGCTTTGAATCAAACTCTAGCCAAAACGAATTTAGTTCCACATATTTGCAATTAAACAACTATAATTGAATTTAAACATGATAAACAAAAGTAGAAGACACCTAGAACGCTCCAGCAATCCAACGTCTTGAATGGTTAGCACAGCTCCAAGTCCTCCTCCTTTCTTGCAAATAAGCGGCACCAAGGTGGGTGTGGTGTTTGGATGGTCTAAGGGGATGTGGCAGAGATTGGATAGGTTGAGAGAGTATGGAAGGGTGGTAGGGGATGGATAGGAAAAAAGGTGGATGGAAATGGATAGAGGAAGAAGGAAACTTGCGGCAGAAATTGCGTTGTTTATGGAATGTGTTGTAGATGTGTTCCCCCTTTGTCTTGTGATGGACAAGCCTATTTATAGACTTTGAAAATGAATCACCACCACAAAATTTCTTGGTGAAGTGGGTGGATGTTGTAGGTTAAGTGTGTCCATATTTTAGCATATGTTTGAAGCCCTTTCATGCACCAAAACGTCCATCCTTATGCATGCAATCCATTACACCCCAAAATAGCTCCAAATTGCACCAAAATGCACTTCTTTGCTAACTTTGTTATTAGAACCTACAAACACACGAAAATAGCTTAAAACATTCTAATAAGATGAAACTAATTAAGTAAATGCAAGGAAACAAACTAATAAAATCATATAAATATATTCCTATCATAGAGCCTAAAGACAAGGCTGCTAATTACTGCGAAGTTCAAGGATCGTCCTAATTGATACAATATTGTAAGGACACACATACTAAAAAAAGATAAGTGTCTTGATTGTAAATGTGGTTCGGCCATTGAAGTGAGGAGCTCTAAAATGCACTTGTGAATATCCAATCATAAAATATGTTTGGCTTGTAATGTGTAAAACAACACAACCTAGTAACACCTCATTTGTTGAGAGACTAATGAGATAACCTCTTTCAACAAGGACTCAAATACTCCTTGTTGGCAAAGACTTGGATAGATACTCAGCCGAGCTTGAAGTAGTGTTGTTTATCAAAATTGGAAAGTGCTCCACGATCGCCTAACTCTGCAGATTTGTGTGTTGTGTTGAAGGTCCCCTAAATGTTGTAGAACCTCTTCAATTTGTTGGAGTGGTTTTCGTGCTAAGCACCTTATGCCAAATTGGAGTTCTATCTGGATTGTACTTCTTTGGCATCCCTTGACCTAATACCAATTCGTCCTGATGTTTGGACTGGACTCGGCCATTCCTAAAAGAGATTTTGGGCTCTGAACTTAGTCTGTTTGATGTACTTAAGTCATTCTTGATTTTGATTAGCCATGACTATTGATTCTTGGAATATTACAAATCCTATCAAAGTTCATCTTGATCCTTAAAAATTTCATTCTAGTTTTGGATTCAACCGAATCATACGTAACTCTTAGAGAGTTGGACACTGATTAGGATTCGTCTATCCCACCGTAGGCTGGACTTGGTCTTAGAAAATTGTCATGGGCACATAATTTCTTCATTCTGGCCGGAGCCCAAAGTCACATTCAGTCCAGGTCCAATATTTTACATCATTTGATTAACAAATTTAATTTAAAAGTTTGATCTACCTAGTATTATCCTTCTAAAACATACCTAACACAGCACATGAAAACCCCAGCTACCTGACATCCACCGAATTAGTCGTAAACCCTCACCCTCACTTATCGACTATCTCTTTATTCTTCTCTATGATCCTAGTGTCCCTTTCTAACACTTTCTAGTGGACACAAAATCTTCATCATCAAGATTAATCGAGCACACAAGTTGTCCTCACTCTCACCTGTTGGGAAAGGTTTAGGGTCTCAGACATCTTATTTTCTTTGTTAAGTAACAAACCGTTCTATCGATATGTTTGGTAGATGTTTTTAATGTATAAGGTTTGTTCTTGCTATAATAAATTTAGTTAATTTGGAATCTTCTCTGTAATTATAAGAAGGTATTTTTTATTGTAATTATTTTAGAACTCGTCTCAAAACCTTATATATATATATATATATATATATATATATATATATATATATATATATATATATTCACATTTTATCACACCAATCAACGAGTCATTTTCTACATGGTATCAGAGCAGGTTGTTCCACGTATAAAGCTCAACGATTACATGTTCTACACGTTACCTGATTTTTGTTATCCATGTGCTAGGCTGAAAATTTGACCCACGTGAAGGGCCATATTGAGAATCAATCCCACATTGGGGACAGAAGGGAGCTTGTATGCGCCAATTGATTTTATGGTGGAATGCCAACTTCTTCATGCTATCAAAGCAAACAGAGTAGTTCATTTTTTTTTCCCATTGTTATTCGGTACAGTCGAGCTGATTTTTCTACTTTTATTCATCAACATGGCTCCCACACCATTTAAGTATTGTTATATGTGGATGACATTGTGATTACTAACAGTTCTCCAAAGCTTCTCACTCAGTTTTGGGTCTTTTTGGAGAACAGTTTAACATCAAAGATTTGGGTTCTTTCAATTAGTTTTAGGCCTTGAGGTCCACCATTGTTCCCTTGGTCTTCACTTAATCAACGGAAGTATCCTCATGATCTTCTTTAAAAATTTAACGTTGTCTCTTAGAAGCGTGCTTCCACACCTTTTGCTGTCAAGATATCTCTCGCAGCATCTGAAGGATCCCTCATTCTCATACTTCTTATTGTGAGTTAGTTGGCTCCTTACAATATCTTACTTTAAGTTACCCTTACATATCTTTTGATGTCAACACTGTTGCTCAATTCATGAATGCTTCTCATACTACTCATATGACTGTTGTTAAACGAATTCTCCACCATATCAAAAAAAATTATGTTGTCCGAAAAGCCACGTCTCGCAATATGTGAGTCGACGAAATTTTCTATTTAGTCAGCTATGGTTTAACTTTTCTCAACACTAGTTTTTGTCAGCATTTCCATCTTCTCTACAAATATTTTCATCGATAAAGGACTTTTAAGCCGAAAATGTGTTCATCACCTTGGACATTTCGTTGGCACAGCTTTCTCTCCGAAAAAATTATTTTCATCGGGAAAACATATAATTTATTAAGAAAAACCGCTTTTATGCTCAACAAATACATATGTATTATGACATGTGAGCTACCAGGCTATATTCCGTTATACTGAAAAATCTCTCTAACTTGTTGCAACCTTTCTTTCTTCCAAGAAGTTGCAACTGTGTAGTCTAAACTTGACAATTTCTTGCACATGCAACCGGTTAACTCGATACGAAAATAACCGGTTTCAAATCAGCACGTTAACTAATTGAGTAGTTATTGAGTCACCCATTAAGAACCGGCTAATAACAGGTTCTTAATAGGTTTACTTGTAGCTAATTTGTTTCAACTCGTTAAGAAAAATGTTAGTTTAGTAATTTCTTGTACGACCTATTAACTCTACACGAAACGACACGAAAATAACGGGTTTCAGATCAACATGGTAACTAATTGAGTAGCTTTTACGTCATTCGTTAAGAACCCATTAATAACAAGTTCTTAACACGTTTATTTATAGGTAATCCATTTCAACCCATTAAGAAAAATGTTAGTTTGATAATTTTATAAGCAACTAAAAGTCTGCACTATATTATCCATAAGATTTAGTCTCACATAAATAAGATTAAATCGTCTCGTTGGTCGACGGTGGTCAACGCCTGGTCAGTAACAGTCGACGACGGTCGACGATGGTCAATTTTGACCACTCATTAGGAATTTTTAATGTAATTTGACTTTAACTACAAAATACCAATCACATTACAAAATTCATAATAATTAATTTACAAGTGTGAAAAATGCGAAATAAAATATGTAAATTGTTGTGATCGCATCCCTTACGCTATGATGATAGGTATATCGTCGTTGGATTTCTTAAATCCTTCAACTCCTCGTGAACATTGTTTTTATGGGAGTTCAAAATAAATAAAAACTCATATAATTAATATATAACTGTGAAACATCTAAAAGGAATATGCAAACGCTTGTGACTTCATCCTCTACACTTGGACGATAGTTATATCGTTATTTAGATTTTTAAAACCCTCCAAACCCTCATGAATAGTATCTTTTTTATTTAATTGAAAAATTAATAAAATTTCATAATAATTAATGTACAAGTGTGAGAATATAAAAAAAATATACACACTCATACTAACAAGCTTGACAAATTTCATAATGAGGTCAACTTCGAAATTCAACACCACAATCCATATATCTTTTATTTATGTTTAACCGTATATTATCGTTTGCGTTTACGCTTCATTCTTCTCACCGGATTTTTTTTTTGTTTTTTGCTAACATGATCTTTTACCAGAAAAAAAAAAGACGCATGATTTGGATCGTTGATATCACAAGATTTGGATCGTAAAAATTTTAATATGATATCAACGATCCGAGCAATTTATCTTTCTGCATCATTTAAAGGATCATGCTTTCAATAAAGAAAATCTAAAAAAAATGAAATCTGGTAGGAGAATTGAGCCTAAGCATAAACAACAATCAATGGTTAAATATAAATCTAAGATTTATGGATTATGGTATCGAGCTTCGGAGTTGACAATTCATGAAAGTTGTAAAGCTTGTCATTAATTACGAGCTAATAATTATATGTATTTTTATTAATTTTGCAAGAAAACTAAACAAAACTATTCACAAAGATTTGGAAGGTTTTAAAATCCAAACGATGATGTAACCATCGGCCAAGTGTAGAAGATGTAATCACTAGCCTTTTTATTTTCACATTTTTCATACTTGTATGTAAAATATTGTTTACGAGTGTTTGGAGGGGTTTAAAAATTCAAACGACGATTTTCTTATCCTTAAAGTGTAGAGGATGCTAGCTATTACGAGCGTTTAGATATTTTGCACACTCTTAATTGCTATGAATTTTTTAATGTGCTTTGGTATTTTGGAGGAAAAATTAAATTACACTAAAAAATTCATAATAACTAAATTACAAGTGTGAAAAATGTGAAACAAATATTCAAACCCTTGTGATCATATTCTCTAAACTTTAATGATTTGTATATCGTCGTTTAATATTTTAAAAAACTATGAACCCTCATGAATAGTGTGTTTAGCTTGAGTTGAAAATGTGTAATATTTCACGATATTTAATACAAGCGTGAAAAAGATGTGAAAAATTATGTCAATGCTTGTGATCGCATCCTCTACACTTTGATAATGGTTACATTGTCATTTGGATTTTCGGGTTAATGGTATGTAGATACTATAATTTAGCGACAACATGGTATGTTGATACTAATTTAGAATGGCATTTTGCAATATTTATTGAAGTAAAATATATTTGCTTTAACTGATCGGGTCATATTACCCGTTAATTTTAATGGGTAAAACAACCTTAACACGAAAAACATGGGAAGTAGACATTTTAGTCCTTCTACATCCCCACATAATGCTTACACTAATGAAATTACAATTAAATAAATTCAAAGTTCCTATTTATAATTAAGACAAATACATACAGTTCCTTTAATTTACTTCCAATCTAGTCACAAACCTACATAAATCAAAATTAATTAATTCCACATTTGAAGAAAAAAAATAATCAACAAATAAAAATGGACTAATCTTCTATTAATTGGGAGAGGAAGAGTCGGAGAGAGTGTGTGTTTGTGGGTAAGAGAGAGATAGAGAGATGCAGGGAGAAGCAGCGGTCCCTAGGGAGGGGTGTGGGGGGGGGGGGGGAGCAGAGAAAGGAAAACGGGGAGAAAGAAGAAGCCACAGACCTAAATGGTGAAATAGGGTTTGCCCGACGAAAATCCTCTACGGGCACTGTCGCTCAATCGTCGAGCAAACGTGTTTTGCTCATTTTTTTAACACGTCAACTAGGCCTAGCAAACGGGTCATGTCTGTCGTGTAACACCTATTATCTTAACGGGTTATGTCGTGTCACACCCGTTATCTTAACGGGTCCTTAACATGTCAGATCACTTTACCCAACGAGTAAAGTGACCCGACCCGTTAAGAAAAAAAAATATTTTTTCTTAAATTTGCACATACCACACATTGCCACATAAATATTACTTCAAAACATTAAAACTGATTTGTCGTTTAAGTACTACATCTACACTCGAAAATAAGAGCCTAATAAACAAACATCCATACATTATTAGTCTATTACAAAATAGTAAATGTGCAAGGATATGCAAAATGAAAGAGTTTTTTTGTCAAGGTTGTGAAGTCTTTCTCTAAAGTTTAAACCTTGCCAATGGAACTCAAAGCTTGCTTGTTATTCCTTTTACAAAATCCTCAATTTTCATCAATCATCATGACATAAGATTTTGTGGTATCCACTTGTGTAAATATTTTAAATTGACGATCAAATTGGTTCATTGTATTCATATAGGATCAAGGAGTGTAGCTATAAAAAAATCATCAAAATTCGTGTTAAAATAACCATTAAATCGTGATTTTTCAATTATAATTGTTGAAAAGTTTTGTCCCGCTACTTGATCTCTGAATGTTTATTTTTTACGATTTTTGGCATATGCGATCCGAAGTATATACAAACATGTTTGAGGGTAGATCGTTGAAACTAGTTTCATATAATGCATATGCTATCAAAACAATAGATTCACTAACACTTAAGAGTTTATTCATACTTTCATTAAGTATAACATAATATTTTGTGGTATCCACTAGTGTAAATATTTTAAATTGAAGATTGAGTTCATTCATTGTATTCATATAGGGTCAAGGAGTGTAACTGTAAGGAGTGTAACTGTAAAAAATTATCAAAATCGGAGTTAAAATAACTGTTAAATCGTAATTTTTCGTTTATAACCGTCGAAAAGTTTTGTCCTGTTACTTGATCTCTGAATGTTTGTTTTTTTCAATTTTTGGCGTATGCGATTTCGAAGTATACACAAACATATTTGATGGTTAGATCGTTAAAACTAGTTTCGTAGAATGCGTATCCCATCAAAACAATCGATTCACTAACACTTAAAGAGTTTATTCATACTTTCATTAAGTATAACATAAGATTTTGTGGTGTAAATATTTTAAATTTAAGATCGAGTTCATTCATTGTATTCACATAGGGTTAAGAAGTGTAACTGTAAAATATCATCAAAATCGGAGTTAAAATAACCTTTAAATCGTAATTTTTTTTATAACTGTCGAAATTTTTTGTCCCGTTATTTGATCTCTGAATGTTTATTTTTTGCTATTTTTGGCGTATACAATCTCGAAGTACATACAAACATGTTTGACGGTTGGATCGTTGAAACTAGTTTCGTAGAATGCGTATCCCATCAAAACAATAGATTCACTAACACTTGAGAGTTTGTTCATACTTTCATTAAGTATAACGTAAGATTTTGTGGTATCCACTAGTGTAAATATTTTAAAATAAAGATTGAGTTCATTCATTGTATTCGTATAGGGTCAAGGAGTGTAGCTGTAAAAAATCATCAAAATTGGAGTTAAAATAACCGTAAAAAAGTTTTGTCATGTTACTTGATCTTTGAATATTTTTTTTTAGCAATTTTTGGCGTATGCGATCTTGAAGTATATACAAACATGTTTGACAGTTAGATCATTGAAACTAGTTTCGTAGAATGTGTATCTCATCAACACAATAGATTCACTAACACTTAAAAGTTTATTCATACTTTCATTAAGTATAACATAAGATTTTGTGGTATCCACTAATGTAAATATTTTAAATTGAAGATCGAGTTATTCATTATATTCATATAGGGTCAGGGAGTGTAGCTGTAAAAAATCATCAAAATCAGAGTTAAAATAACAGTTAAATCGTGATTTTTCGTTTATAACCGTAAAAAAGTTTTGTCCCGTTACTTGATCTCTGAATGTTTGGTTTTAGTGATTTTTGGCGTATGCAATCTCGAAGCATATAAAAACAAGTTTGACAGTTGGATCGTTGAAATTAGTTTTGTAGGATGCGTATCCCATCAAAATGATAGATTCACTAACACTTAAAGTTCATTTATACTTTCATTAAGTATAACATAAGATTTTGAAGTATCCACTAGTGTAAATATTTTAAATTGAAGATCGAATTCATTCATTGTATTCAAATAGGATCAAGGAGTGTAGCTATAAAAAATAATCAAAATCAGAGTTAAAATAACCGTTAAATCGTGATTTTTCGTTTTATAACCGTAAAAAAGTTTTGTTCCGTTACTTGGTCTCTTAATGTTTGTTTTTGCGATTTTTTGCAGATGCGATCTCGAAGCACATACAAACAAGTTTGACGGTTGGATCGTTGAAACTAGTTTCGTAGAATTCGTATCCCATCAAGTTTAATGGTGCGCGTGTGTATATATAATATATATATATATATATATATATATATATATTTATTTATTTATTTATTTATTAAGTAGATTTAAATTGATTTATTTTGTACATATAACACTTAAGAAATTGAATGGTATGTATATTTAAGTCGATTCAATGGTCACCAATTTTTAAAATCTAATTTAATATATATATATATATATATATATATAATTATAGTTTATAGGGGTATAAAATTATTAAATTAATATATATAATTATTATAGTATTTTTTTAGGATTATAAAATTAATATTTTGGTTATCGTGTATCGTGTTAACCACGTGTATACCCGAACCAACCTGTTATCTTAACAGGTGCTTATCGAGTTACCCGATAATGATCAGATTCGTTATCGTGTCGACTCGAACACCAGTTAATTTCGTGTCGGGTCGTGTTAGGTTATCGGGTTGTGTCAAGAATTGCCAGGCCTAACGTTAGCATGGTCTTTTACTAGACGGATTGAAACCGTCAGTGGAGGGAACTATCCGTCCAACAAACAAAACTTAGCCAACTAACCAATGTTCCATCCACAATCCTCAACGAATTCTGCACCAAATTTTTTCCTTGGCGCCAAAATTTTGCCCTACGACGTTTCATCTCTTCAACTTTTTGAGTAAACCCTTAATATTGACCAGATTCGCCCTACGAACTGGTTATTTCCTCAAATAAAATGTTTGTTAGCCGATGAATTTTTTTCCGTTGGGCAAGGTTTTGTAGGGTAACCCCATTTTCTAATATTGGGTGAGCTTTTAACATATATGGAACAATATCTCATAGTTTTTGCGCATATATAGTTGCGTGCCTGAAATGGCATTAAATATGGAAACTTATTTCACAGTTTTTTTATTTGTTGCTTTGGTAGATAGGAACTAATTAACTAAATTGTGTTCTAGAATTAAGATAAATCCAAATCTGTTCATTGATTGATGACAGTACTGAATAACGGTGTTTTGTTTCCATGAACAGAAACATTTCGGACAAATGGATATAATATGTATAAATAGTACTTGATTAATAGCTCATTTTTCATATCTAATTTTCTCTCTCTCTCTCTCTCTCTGTGTTAAGTGATCTCTTCATTTCTCTCTGACAAGTTATCTTTTGTCTCTCTTTTTATCTATCTATCTATCTTTCTATCCATTTATCTAGCTCTATAGAGATGGAGATGGCTGACCAGAGAGCAGAAAATAACGCCGTCTCTGGCCAACCCCAAAATAGTATTGCAGACTTCGATCCCCCAAAGAAACCCAAGACAAAAATGTTCGCTGTTGCCTGTGCCGTTTTGGCTTCAATGACGTCTATCTTACTGGGTTATGGTAATTGTTCCTTAAAACTCATGGATATCGTTAGTGGTTGTGGTTCTCTAATGATAAACTCATTCTCCACTCTTGTTCTTATTTGATTTTAATATTATCTTACTATTGCAATCCTCCATTCTCCGTTCCTACTCTTTTTGTTTGGAAGAAACTTCTCTATGTTAATTTCAATTTTATTTACAGATATTGGTGTAATGAGTGGAGCGTCTCTCTTCATCAAAGAAAACCTCAAGATTAGCGACGTTCAAGTCGAAGTTCTTAATGGTACTTTGAATATATACTCTCTCATTGGCTCCGCCCTGGCCGGTAAAACCTCCGACTGGATTGGACGCAGATACACTATAGTACTGGCGGGAACAATCTTCTTTGTTGGAGCTCTCCTTATGGGCTTTGCCCCCAACTACGCCTTCCTTATGTTCGGGAGATTCATTGCCGGAATTGGAGTTGGCTACGCTCTTATGATAGCTCCTGTCTACACCGCCGAGATTTCTCCGGCCTCGTTTCGTGGCTTCCTCACATCTTTCCCCGAGGTTTGTTTCATTACCACGTTATATTATCATATAATATAGTTTTTGTTTTTGGTTATTAGCCAATGTAATATGTTCACGTAAATATAGGTATCTAAGAATCTGTAAAAGTAATGCTAAGGAAACTATATTTATATCACATTATTGTAACATTTAATGTGACAATTGATGCATATAACCAAGATTCAATAACATAAATGTATTAATTGATGTGGCATTTATACATCATTTGCCACATCAGACGACACAAATATAGTCCAAAAATGTGGAATCCCTAACATTTTCCTTTGTAAAGAGTAATGCTCTATAAAAGATTGAGTAATGCTAGGCCGACTACATATTTATATCACAATTGTGTATCATCTTATGTGGGAGGTGATGTATGCAACTAACATCTAATGTGATAAATTCATTTTTTGACGTAGCATATATACATCACTTGTCACATCAGATAGTACACAAATGTGATATAAAAATATTCTCCATAGAATTTTCCACAAATATTTATTGTTTCGTAAACCTCTCACGTGCATGCATGTGGAGTTTATATTAATAGAACTGATCATTTTTTTAAATGTGTAGGTGTTTGTTAATGTTGGCATATTACTGGGGTACGTATCCAACTTTGCCTTAGCAAAGCTCCCAATCCACTTAAACTGGAGGATCATGCTCGGCATCGGGGCAATTCCATCAGTTTTTCTGGCCCTCGGTGTTTTAGCAATGCCCGAGTCGCCACGCTGGCTCGTCATGCAAGGGAGACTCGGAGATGCCAAGCGAGTCCTAAATAAAACATCGTCTTCGGAAGAGGAATCGCAGCTCAGACTTGACGACATTAAAGAAGCTGTCGGAATCCCCAAAGACTCAAAGGATGAGATCGTTCAGGTTTCGAAACGCAGCCAAGGTGAAGGTATATGGAAGGAACTGCTCCTCCGTCCCACGCCGGCCGTTCGCCATATTTTAATAGCAGCCCTTGGTATCCATTTCTTTCAGCAATTATCGGGTATAGACTCTGTGGTTTTGTACAGCCCCAGGATCTTCGAGAAGGCGGGAATCACTTCTTATAATGACAAGCTACTTGCAACTGTGGCTGTTGGATTTGTTAAGACCATTGCAATCTTGGTGGCAACATTTCTAGTTGATCGGTTCGGACGTCGTATTTTGCTTTTGAGCAGCGTGGGTGGAATGATAGTTTCTCTCACGCTGTTGGGTGTGGGTCTTACGGTCGTCGATCAATCCCACAGCAAGGTCCCGTGGGCCGTTGCATTGTGCATCGCCATGGTACTATTCAACGTCGCATTTTTCTCCATCGGGTTGGGACCCATCACGTGGGTCTACAGCTCTGAGATATTTCCGTTGCAGCTGCGCGCGCAAGGGTGTAGTATGGGAGTGGCCGTAAATAGGGTGACGAGCGGGGTCATCTCCATGACTTTTATTTCATTGTATAAGGCCATCACGATTGGTGGGGCTTTCTTTCTTTACGCGGGAATTGCTGCAGTTGGTTGGATCTTCTTTTATACGTTGTATCCAGAAACGCAGGGTCGATCCCTTGAAGATATGGAGGTTTTGTTTGGTAAATACCACAAGTGGAAAAAAGCCAATGCCATGCCCAACAAGACTAAGCAAGCTGATCTTGATTTTGGTGACCACAATAAGGCTCAAATCCATTAGGAATAGAAGGGCAATGCTTAATCAATGTTTAATACACTTTATGATGATGATCAATTCTTTTATCTCATATATTTCGGTTATATGCAACTATACTTACATCAGTTTGATAGCGTGCTATAAAAAACTTTATTATTCCTAAATGCATTTTGTAAGAAACATTTAAAAGAATAATTTTCATTAACACCCAAAAACTTGTTTGATAGTGAAGTTAAAAATTTTGACAACTTTTGGTTTTCACCATTAGTGAGACATAGATCTCGAGCAATCCCTCTAGCCTTTATATTAGATTTTTATTTTTAAACCAAATTTAGTAAACTAATGATATGGTTATTGATGGTTAAATTATTACTCAAGTGTTAATTAACGTGTTGACTCTAAAAACTACTTAGCCTACTCATTGTTGGCAGAGATTTGGATAGATACTCAGTTGAGCTTGAAGTAGTGTTGTTTATAAAAATTGGAAAGTGCTCCACGATCGCCTAACTCTGCGACTCCAGTGCTATTTATCCAAACTGTAATATTTTGCCGGTTGTCAACCAAAGAGCTGTTTAACCAAATTGAAAGATGTGCTTGATGAAATTAGAAAGGCTATTGTTTTTATCAAAGATGAGAAGGTTTCGAGAACGAGGAATCGTGTAAGGCAGATTTGTGTATTGTGTTGAAGGTCCCCTAAATGTTGCATAACCTCTTCAATTTGTTGAAGTGGTTTTCATGCTGAGCACCTTATGCTAAATTAGAGTTCTATCTAGATTGTATTTCTTTGGAATCCCTTGACCCAATGCCAATTCATGCTGATGTTTGGACTGGACTCGGCTATTCCTTACAGATTTTGGACTTTGAACCTAGTCCGTTTGATGTACTTAAGTCATTCTTGATTTTGGTGAGCCATGTCTATTGATTCTTGGAATATTACGAATCTTATCAAAGTTCATCTTGATCCTTAAAAATTTCATTTGAGTTTGGGATTCAACCGAATTATACCTAACTCCCAGAAAGTTGGACACTGATTAAGATTCGTCTATCCCACCATAGGCTGAACTTAGTCTTAGAAAATGTTCATGGGCACATAATTTCTTCATTCTGGCCCGAGGCCAAAGTCACATTTGACCCAGGTCCAATATTTTACATAATTTGATTTACAAATTTAATTTAAAAGTTTGATCTACCTAGTATTATCCTTGTAAAACGTACCAAACATACCACATGAAAACCCCAGCTACCTGACATCCACCGAATTACTAGTAAACACTCACCCTCACTTATCGACTATCTCTTTATTCTTCTTTATGATCCTAGTGTTCCTTTCTAACACTTTTTGGTGGACACAAAATCTTCATCATCAAGATCGATTGAGCACACAAGTTGTTCTCACTCTCACCTTTTGGGAGAGGTTTAGAGTCTCAGACATCTTATTTTCTTTGTTAAGTAACAAAATGTTCTATCGATATGTTTCGTAGATGTTTTTAATGTATAAGGTTTGTTCTTGCTAGAATAAATTTAGTTAATTTGGAATCTTCTCCGTAATTATAAAAAGGTATTTTTTATTGTAATTATTTTAGAACTCGTCTCAAAACCTTATATATATATATATATATATATATATATATATATATATATATATATATATATATATATACACATTTTATCCCACCAATCAAGGAGTCATTTTCTACATGGTATCAGAGCAGATTGTTCCATGTATAAAGCTCCACGATTACACGTTCTACACGTTACCTGATTTCTATCATCCATGTGCTAGGCTGAAAATTCGACACACGTGAGGAGCCGTTTGAGAATTAATCCCACATCGGGGAGAGAAAGGGCCTTGTATGTGCCAGTTGATTTTCTAGTGGAAGGCCAACTTCTTCACGCTATCAAAGCAAACAGAGTAGTTCATTTTTTTCTTCCCAATGTTATTCGGCACGGTCGAGCTGATTTTTCTACTTTTATTCATCAACATGGCTCCCACACCATTTAATTATTGTTATATGTGGTTGACATTGTGATTACTAACAGTTCTCCAAAGCTTCTCACTCAGTTTATTGGTCTTTTTTTAGAACAGTTTAACATCAAAGATTTGGGTCCTTTCAGTTAGTTTTAGGCCTTGAGGTCCACCGTTGTTCCCTTGGTCTTCACTTAATCAACTAAAGTATCCTCATGATCTCCATTAAAAATTTAACGTTGTCTCTTACAAGCGTGCTTCCACACCTCTTGCTGCCAAGATATCTCTCGCGGCATCGGATGGATCCCTCATTCTCATACTTCTTATTGTGAGTTAGTTGGCTCCTTACAATATCTTACTTTAAGTTACCCTTACATATCTTTTGATGTCAACACTGTTGCTCAATTCACGACTGCTTCTCAAATTCTCCACTATATCAAAGAAATCATGTTGTCCGAAAAGCCACGTCTCGCAATATGTGAGTCGACGAATTTTTCTATTTAGTCAGCTATGGTTTAACTTTTCGCGACACTAGTTTTTGTCAACATTTCCATCTTCTCTACAAATATTTTCATCGATAAAGGACTTTTAAGCCGAAAATATGTTCATCATCATGAATATTTCGTTGGCACAGCCTTCTCTTCGAAAAAATTATTTTCATTGGGAAGACATAATTTATTAAGAAAAACTGCTTTTATGCTCAACGAATACATATGTATTATGACACATGAGGTACCAGGCTATATTCCGTTATACTGAAAAAGCTCTCCAACTTGCTGCAACCTTTCTCTCTTCCAAGAAGTTGCAACTGTGTAGTCTAAAGTTGACAATTTCCTGCACATGCAACCTTTTAACTCGATACGAAAATAACGGGTTTCAAATCAGTACGTTAACTAATCGAGTAGTTATTGAGTCACCCATTAAGAACCTGCTAATAACAGATTCTTAATAGGTTTACTTGTAGGTAATTTGTTTCAACTTGTTAAGAAAAATGTTAGTTTAGTAATTTCTTGCACGACCTATTAACTCGACACGAAATGACACGAAAATAACAGATTTCAGATCAGCATGGTAACTAATCGGGTAGTTATTAAGTCATTGGTTAAGAACCCATTAATAACAAGTCCTTAACAGGTTTACCTGTAGGTAACCCGTTTCAACCCGTTAAGAAAAATATTAGTTTGATAATTTTATATGCAAGTAAAAGTCCGCACTACATTATCCATAAGATTTAGTCTCGCATAAATAAGATTAAATCGTCTCGTTGGTCGAGGGTGGTCAACGCCTGGTCAGCAAGAGTTGACGACGATCAACGATGGTCAATTTTGACCACTCGTTATGAATGTTTAATGTAATTTAACTTTTACTACAAAATACCAATCACATTACAAAATTCATAATAATTAATTCACAAGTGTGAAAAATGTGAAACAAAATATGCAAATTGTTGTTATCGCATCCTTTACGCTATGATGATAGGTATATCATCGTTGGATTTCTTAAACCCTTCAACTCCTCGTGAACATTTTTTTTATGGGAGCTCAAAATAAATAAAAAATTATATAATTAATATGTAAGTGTGAAACATCTAAAAGGAATATGCAAATGCTTGTGACTTCATCCTCTACACTTGGATGATAGTTACATCGTTATTTAGATTTTTAAAACCCTCCAAACCCTCATGAGTAGTATCTTTTTTATTTAATTGAAAAATTAATAAAATTTCATAATAATTAATGTACAAGTGTGAGAATAAAAAAAAATATACACACTCATACTAACAAGCTTGACAAATTTCATAATGAGGTCAACTTCGAAATTCGACACCACAATCCATATATCCTTGATTTATCTTTAACCGTATATTATTGTTTGCGTTTATGCTTCATTCTTCTCACCGGATTTTTTTTTTTGCTAACATGATCTTTTACCATAAACAAAAAGATGCATGATTTAGGATTGTTGATATCACAAGATTTGGATCCTAAAACTCTTAATATGATATCAACGATCCGAACAATTGATCACTGCATCATTTAAAAGATCATGCTTTCAAAAAAGAAAATCTGAAAAAATGAAATCCGGTAGGAGAATTGAGCCTAAGCATAAACAACAATCAATGGTTAAATATAAATCTAAGATTTATGGATTATGGTATCGAGTTTCGGAGTTGACACTTCACGAAAGTTGTAAAGCTTGTCATTAATTATGAGCTATTAATTATATGTATTTTTATTAATTTTGCAATAAAACTCAAAAAAACTATTCACGAAGATTTGGAAGGTTTTAAAATCCAAACGATGATGTAACCATCGACCAAGTGTAGAAGATGCAATCAATAGCCTTTTTATTTTCACATTTTTCACACTTGTATGTAAAACATTGTTCACGAGTGTTTGGAGGGTTTTAAAAATCCAAACGACGGTTTTCTTGTCCTTAAAGCGTAGAGGATGCTAGCTATTACGAGCGTTTAGATATTTTGCACACTCGTAATTACTATGAATTTTTTAATGTGCTTTAATATTTTGTAGGGTAAGGTTTCGTAGGGTAACCCCATTTTCTGATATTGGGTGAGCTTTTAACATATATGGAACAATATCTCACAGTTTTTGTGCATATATAGTTGTGTGCCTGAAATGGCATTAAATATGGAAACTTATTTCATAGTTTTTTTATTTGTTGCTTTGGTAGATAGGAACTAATTAACTAAATTGTGTTCTAGAATTAAGATAAATCCAAATCTGTTCATTGATTGATGACAGTACAGAATAACAATGTTTTGTTTCCATGAACAGAAGCATTTCAGACAAATGGATATAATCTGTATAAATAGTACTTGATTAATAGCTCATTTTTCATATCTAATTCTCTCTCTGTGTGTGTTAAGTGATCTCTTCATTTCTCTCTGACAAGTTATCTTTTGTCTCTCTATCTATCTATCTATCTTTCTATCCATTTATCTAGCTCTATAAAGATGGAGATGGCTGACCAGAGAGCAGAAAATAACGTCGTCTCCGGCCAACCCCAAAATAGTATTGCAGACTTCGATCCCCCAAAGAAACCCAAGACAAAAATGTTCGATGTTGCATGTGCCGTTTTGGCTTCAATGGCGTCTATCTTACTGGGTTATGGTAATTGTTCCTTAAAACTCATGGATATCGTTAGTGGTTGTGGTTCTCTAATGATAAACTCATTCTCCACTCTTGTTCTTATTTGATTTTAATATTATCTTACTATTGCAATCCACCATTCTCCGTTCCTACTCTTTTGTTTGGAAGAAACTTCTCTATGTTAATTTCAATTTTATTTACAGATATTGGTGTAATGAGTGGAGCGTCTCTCTTCATCAAAGAAAACCTCAAGATTAGCAATGTTCAAGTCGAAGTTCTTAATGGTACATGAATCATATGCATACTAATCAATTTCCAATTATTCTTCCTATAAACCATGAATGACAATGTCTCAAATTAACTGTGAACATAACTAATTAACTCTTAGATTTTCCTCAGTTTATTGAATTGGACACAGTGACACAACTAAATTATTCTCCTCAAGTTTCCTAACTATGAAAAGTGTGATAGAGATACATCTCGAAGATCATTAAATTCTGTGAAAATCATGAGC
This sequence comes from Crataegus laevigata, assembly GCA_963580275.1. Taxonomy (NCBI): domain Eukaryota; kingdom Viridiplantae; phylum Streptophyta; class Magnoliopsida; order Rosales; family Rosaceae; genus Crataegus; species Crataegus laevigata. The sequence continues at coordinate 36,770,238 of OY756945.1, forward strand.
GTTGACAAATCATTCGTAATTATGAAAAGCCTAATACTCCTACCAAGGATTTACTTAACTCAATCATGACTAGTGACTTTTACTACTTACAAATATAGTTCATAATAATTATGTGAAATTTCCTTATATTCTAGCATCAAATCCCTGCATGCAAACTAAGTATGCAACCTTAATAAACATAGAAGAATAAGTTTTCCATAAAGTAGATAAGTAAATTACATACATGTTTTATGAAATAATAACTGGATGTAATCAATTTATATAAAACATATGATCATGGCTTCGAATTCACCTCTAACTAAAAAGAAACTTAGTTACACATGTTCATCATAACTGATAAGCAATCTAAAATAAACATTGAAACTTAACAAAGAGAGAAAGAAATCTGAAAATTCTAACAACTTCAATGGATGAATGGTAGGCGCGGCACACCTAAAATGTTGCAGGAGACTTCATATATATATAGGGCACGACTGAATCCAAGAAGGAAAGGGATTAGGCGTTTTGAATTATTTTAGGACTCTAAGAAATAGGTGGAGAGTGTTGGATTGTGATTAGGATTCTTCCTTGCAGCTGGAGATAAGATAAGATAGGATAAGATAATGTTTCTCTCCAACTAGGATTCCTCTTTCTTGTGTAATTCCTTACCTTCCAAGACTCAACTCTAATTTTTCCAAATTTTAGCACATGTTTAACACCAAAAACGTCCATCCCATATGTTATCCACGCATGCTGTGACATCCCGTCCCGAGTTTTTATAATCGACGTGGAATGACGATTTTGCCCTTGATTACGCGCGAACGGGTTCGTTTTGGACTTAGTTTTGGGCCTTGGGTGTCTTGAGTAATTAGGCCCAAAAAGGTTGGGCCGGTGGTGATTGAAATCATATAAACGTACACACACGCACGCAAGGCACACACGTGCACCGTTTCTTTTTCTGTTTCTGTTCTTATCTCTTTCTCTCTCTTTCTCGAATACTCTCCTTCTTCCTCACTGTTTCGTACGGACCTACACCAAGAACTCGATCAAGGCACGGAACGACCTCAAAGATAACATGCTTAGACTTCTGAGAACTTGGTAAGTGTAGTACTATCTTTAGTTTAGCTCGGGATATCGTAGAACTTAGGAAAACCCGAGTTTTTCATTAAGGCACTGTTCATCAACTTTGGATTGGCTTCGTTTTAGGTGAAACTAAAATCACAGCGAGACTCTAGAGGTTCCCACGAGGCTCGGAGTACCTCGTTTGCTCGTGTTGGACGTCGGGATCGTTGGATTCGAACTTGGCCGATTTTGGAAATATTCCCCGAGGAATTTCTAGTCGTTTTTCAAGGTTTTTGAAGGTATATTTGTGTTCTACATTGAATTTAGAGCATGTAGGAAGAAAAACGAGTGAAAAAGGTTGAAAAACGAACAAGATATGCAAGTTTGAAGTTTGGCCGGAATCCAGTCGCCGGCGCCAGTGACGGTCGCCGGAAAAAAAAAAAACAGTCCGGCCGGCGACCTGAGGTAGGGGGTGACGGAATATTTCGTCAACTTTGACGGAATATTCTGACGCCGTTAACTGACGCCGTTAGAAGTTAACGGAATATTCCTGACGCCGTTAGGGCGTGCGCAGCATGTGGCGCGCGTGGCCGGCGCGTCTGGCCGTGCCTGGGCCGGCGCGTGGGGGCGCGTGCGGTGTCCTAAAATTATTCTAAAAATATCACGACGCTCGTGACGTCGTGTAGGTCACGTTGGTATATTCAAATACCAAAATTGACCTTCGTATGAAAAGTTATTTACGTAGGTCGTTTATGTGCTGTTAATGACGGTTTTGCGATTAATTCACGTATAGGTGAGACGTATCCAGCGGATGAGCGCAGTCACTCTAGGCTCGGAGGATACGACCCGTCGACATATCAGTGAGTGGGCTTTGTTTTCAGTATATATATATACATGACGTTTTTCCCAGAAACGTACATTGATTGATTTACGAATTGATTGGATTGGATAATTAGATTACCATGTCGTATGCCTACTATAGTGTATAAATATGATTATGATTGCATTTATTATGCACTGACGCCGAGGACGGTCAGATAAGTCAGGTAAGTACTGTGATAGTGTTTGAGATGATGATAGATTGTGATTTAGCTAATCACCTGCACCTCGGGTGTTCGTGCTCCGCCAGAGTAGGGCCTAGCCTTCACGTGATCGTTCACCTCACGCACCGTACGCTCACCTTGGATCCAAGGCAGGTGCCTAGCCTGTCGTACAGACCACAATAGGTGGTTCCGACTCGTTGGTGACCCGCGATTCGTCGCACAGCCTTCACGTGATCGTAGCACAGAGCGTAATATTATACACCTAGCCTGTCGTACAGACCACTATAGGTGGTTCCGACTCGTGTGCAGGATAATGATGATTGATAGGGATTGAGTATGTTTGATGAGTTATAGATTCAGCCGTACAGGTCATTAGAGGTGACTCCGGCTGATAGGACACTAGGGACACCCTAGTTTTATATTACTTGCCTGATGATAATGATTTTCGGAGTTGGTATATTGACATGGCCTAATCTTGAGCTTGATGATGAGTTTTGATATGTAGACGATGTTTTCGTATATAAGTTTATATACGTACTATTTTCTGGGAAAATTATACTGATTTACAGCGAGGGGTTATTTATGAATTTATGAAATGGTTTTGGAAAACTTTGTTTTTGCCCACTCACCTTTTATGTTTTGCGCCCCTCCAGGTTCTAGATAGCTTGAATTCCGAGTCGAGCATATCGAGGATCCTTCGGCCTTTCTGACAGATTCGACATATGTAGGCACCGAAGGTGTAAATAACTCTTTTATTTATGCTTGACTGCACTCGACCTAGTACGCTCTGAATATGTATAAGTATTGAATTATTTCTAGCACACATCCTTATTTAGGTTGTTAGATTTCGATCTTAATAAATTCGTACTACGTCATCGATCTTCGCTTCCGCACAGCGCACATGGCTACGTCGCACTCACGTGACGGCCAGCATGCCCCACTTTCGGGTCGGGGTGTGTCACATGCTATCCAATCCAAGTCCAAAACTATTCCAAATTGCTCCATTTGACCATTTATTGTCATCTTTACCAACAAACCTACAATAAAATGAAAATAACTTAAATTATTATAATAAATGGAAATTAACTAAGTAAATGCAAAGAAATAAGATAATAAAGTCGCATAAATATACTCCTATCACACTTGTAGTACAATTTATTTTAAATGCAAAAGTAGATAATAAACCTCTGGGAAGTTTGGTATTGAATTATCGTACTCTACAAAAGTTGGTCTTGTGAAAATCAACGTATTTAATGTGAAAGAATTTTGTTGCTGATGATTTTGCTCAATTGAGTTTGTCATACAGTTTGGGTCTGTCTATTTTTAGCAAACTCCTCCTTTTTATCATCGTTTGCTAGTTGCAAATATAACTGAAGTTTCACGGCCTCGTAATATTCTTATGTAATCTTTCCTTCTTCTTTTTTCGTGGCTTCTGCCCGTTGTCAACCAACATAAAATAAATACATTGTAAGAACTTGTTTTAAATAAGTTTAATATATTAGATCTTTATGCTAATTATAAGTCATTGAAGTCTTAGGGCTCGTTTGGACGTGCTACTCTAGAAAGCGCTTTTACTCACTAGCGCTTTTTGTTTGTAGCACTTTTGCGTAGCACTTTTATGGGGAAGCAGTTTGTTGTTTGGCATGCAACGACTAAGTGCTTTTTGTATTGTATAGAAGCGTTTTTTATATTAAATAGAGTGTTTGGTTATCAAATAAAAAAAGCGCTTTTCCTTAATAATTCTCAATAATTTTTTCATGAATATTTTTTGTATATAATCAGCATACAAGTTGATTAAAGTGTTGATGAAAATTCAATTAAAGAAATAATGATCATTAACAAAATGATACATACTTATTGAGAATATATGTTTGTTTCTTAAAAAAAAGAAAAAAGAACACATTATAGTTGCATGACAATTAAATGTGAAATAAGTATTAACTAGATATAAGAAGATTAGCAATTCTTTCTCGTTTAAGATAAGAAATAACATACATACCTCCACAAAAAATTTAGGTTATGAAGATGTAGAGAGATTTGGGAAGATGGAGAGGAAGAGATGGAGACCAAGTCGACTGCAACGTGCAACCCTAGAAAAAATTGGTGATGGTAGTTTTGATGATTTTATAAAGTGGAATGGCATTTTAGACTTTGCAAATTAAAAAATAGGGATAATTTTGGAATTGAAAAAAATTCATTAAAGGGAGCAAAGTGCTTCCCTTGTTTTCTTTGTGCAGCACTTTTAGGAGGAAGCACCTCATAGGTGCTTCTTAGAAAATGCTTCTTAGTGCTTCTACTTCGTGCTAAAAGCACTTTTAAAATGTTTGCCAAACGACCATTTTTTAAAACTGAAGCGCTTTTACTCATTAGGAAGCGCTTTTGTCTCAAATAAATTTAATATATTGGATCTTTATGCTAATTACAATTCAATGAACTCTTAACTGGTTGAACATAGAGATAGTCCTTTGAATCTTAACTTGATAGGTTGATATGATAACTCGAATTCTTTAAACCTTTGTAAGTGAATAAATGTAATATATATTTTACTATTCCAGTTCCTAAACAAAGAATGACATGATTATTACTATAACAAGATTGGTAGTTACATTGTGAACGTTCAAGATAGGTTTTGGTACTTCAACGTTATTGAATTACAAAATTAACGTTTATTATTATTACCATTGACGTACTATTACAATATAAACATTTATTATTATTAGGGAATATTATGAACTTACACAACATTGTAATCATGTTAAAACATGACGTCAACATACAAGCACTAAGGTAAAATTTCACTATAATTGTTCAAATTTGCACTCCAATGTTAAATAATTTCCTTAACGTTATTTTTAATTACACCAAATGATATTGGTATATTACAATACCAATGTTGCCTTTTATGTTGTGGACAGTAGGTTGCACTGTAATTATTCAAATTTACACTTCAAGGTTACATAATTATCTTAAAGTTATATTAATTAAACCAAGTGACTTTGGATTATTATACAATTGTTCTCCTTTCCAATGTGGATGATGTCGATACAAATTTCCGCCATCTCTAGCTTTGATGAAAATGCACCTGCAAAATCATCGACACCTTTGATCAAGGACCTAAGTCTCACGCGCCCACAATGTGGTGGGGGGGGATGGGGGAGGGTTAGGCCAATGGATCTTCGATGCCTAAGTTAGTTTCCCTGAAAAAGAGCAAGTGTTTAGGACTTTTTAGAGTTGTAAAAGCTTATCGAAATTTGGTAGAGATGGAGGTATTTATAGTGGAGTGGCCGGCCATGGTATTAGGGTTTTACCTTACACATGGCGGCATCCTATTGGCCAAGGTTTATTGAGAATTATTTTCAAGATATTAAATAGGAAATATTATCTTGAGATAATCGAGTAAATATCCCTAATTGATTTAAATAAGGATTACTTACTTGAATTGAGTCCATCTTCAATTGGGAATGTATTAAAGATAGAATTTGGGTAATTAATCCTTATCTTTAATGCTTTGACTTTTCCTTGCCAATGGCAAGTGAGCTGGGGCAGTCGTATTTAGCTACTTGGAACTTCAAGGGTGCTGAGCTGCGCGTGGGAGAATATGAAAAGCCTGCCCATTTAATGAAGGCAATCTTGTATTTCTTGAGCAAAAGTCCATGTGTCAGCCTTAGAATTTTTGGGATTATTTTAGGCTCCACAAATGCCCTCACACTTGTTGGGCTGCATGTAGGAAAATGGCATTAGGTGTAAAAGTCCTAAGTTGCATGGGTGTGTAGAGTTGTTTCCCAATTTGATGTAGATCTTCTTATTTGACTTGGAGATAGACTCTTCTAGGAAAAAGAAACTAATTGCCCTCAATACCTATTTAATTCTGCCATAAGCAGGGGATTAAATAAATTTGGCGAACAATCTTTATTCCAACAAGGGAGAGAGAAACTAGAGGAAATTTGTTCCCCTCCCCTAGCTCTCTTCTTATCTTGCCCGTGCAAAGAGTCATTTCTCGTTGTTATTCTTTTTCTCTGTGCCGCACGTTGCCACGGTGCAGCCGTCGGGATGGTAGGGCACGTCGGGCGGCAGAGGCCAGGAGTCAGCTCGGCGTGGGCTGAGGAGGTGGCATGGTAGGGGCCATAACTTGGTTGTTTGGCTCGATTAGAGCTAAAGGCGACTACGCAACTGGGGGTGCAGTACAGAGCAAACCACGAGGCTCGAGCTCATTCTAGGGCCTGAATCTAACATAGGCTAGTCAGGCATGCCGAATGGTGTAGAGAAACTAAGGTCTCGCCATAGTTGTTCGATGCCTCAAGAAAAGGTTATCATGATTGGATGAGGTGAATGGTGCGCTGAGCGCGGAGCTGGGCAAGCAATGAGGCTCTAGCTCTTCTAGATTTAGGCTTGGCGCAGGCCAAGTATGATAAGGTAGACTCTGGCCTGTTATACCAGGGAGAAGAAAGAAAAAAATGTGGGGCACCATCTCTCTTACTTGTGACTTGGGCCACAAGTTGGGCAACCTAAGCCAAGAATTACGTGGCTGGGGCCACGACTTGGGTGTGAAGTGCTGTACTTGGAAGGCTAGACACAGGAGAGAGAAAGATGTTGAAGAGAGAAAGATGTGGGCTGAGGTCTATGTGGGTCAAGCGTTAACTAGAGAGAAAAATTTACCATTTATTTGACTTCTCCCAAGGAGAAGAAAAAGACTGTTGAGTCTGAGCCTATGAAACCTGTTGCTTCAAAGGCGGCCACGATTATTGTTGAGGGGGTTGTCCAGTGGAAAGGTTTAGTGGTGCTCCCAATGTCTAGGTTTATATCAAAGCGTGCGTCGAGAGCTAAGTTTAGTTTGGCTTCTGAGAGGCTTGCCGCTATGAAGAACGGGAATATGGATTCTACTGCTAAGGTGGCACTTGGGCTTACTTCTCAATCAGTTGCGACTGATTCGTCTACTGAGAAAGATAAGTTTGCTCATGTGGACAATTATGAGAAGTCCACCAAGTCTGGTTCTGAGGAGCTTCCCGAGGTTTGTGCGCTGTTGAAGGTTGACCTGCTTGAGGATGTCGATGCATGCGCCAAGTTTGTTGACAGTGTTAGGAAAGTTGTCCGCTCAGACTTTTTTGTGAAGCATCTAGCCTACTCGAGGATGTCCTTCTTACTTACTACAATGCAGAAGACTTTGATCTTGGCAGCTGAGTCTATGCGCATTGATCAGGATGATGTCAAGTATGCTAAGGAGGTCAAAGTGGCTTTGATAGCTCAGCTTCGCTCGCCTGCCAAAAAGATCGAAAAGCTCGAATCTGAACTCGCCATTTTGAAGGAGTCTGATGTCTCTGGCCCCATTTTTGTACAACTAAAGATCGTAAGCTTAGTGAGACTTAGGCGATGTTGGAAGTTGCGGAGAAAGAAGCCAATTGCGTTGCACCAATTGTCAAGGACCTTGAGTGTGTCAATTCAAAGCTACAATCTGTTTCTTTTGCCAAGGATCATGAGGTTGTCTTTATGCATGCTGAAGTGTTTCATCTCAAGGATGTTACCAGTAAGCTTGAGTCTAAAGTAATGGATCTGCAATGTGCACTGTTTGCAAGCGAGAACCTAAAGAAGGAACTGGATAAGCTGCATGATGCTCACACTGGGCTTATTGAGGAGAATGTGCAGTTGAAGAATAAGAAGGTCGATCATGAAGTCGCACTTGGTTCTTGTCAGGACGATTTCTACAAGCTCGGCTATGTAAACCATTTTCAGAGTAGGTCGTTGGATTATGAGTTTTCCAAGAAGGATTTCAAGACTTTCTTTATTTCTCCAATTGATCTACTTGATTTCTCATTTGAGGTTTCCTTTACTAGAGCAGCTGAAGGTCATTTTGTCCAGGCAGGGGCGATCGAGGATGAGTTGATGGAACCTTTGTCTGCTGAAAGCGGTGCGGCTGCTAAAGGCGTGGCAGTCAAGGAACCAATGGTTGTGCAGGCTGGCAATAAGTAATCTTTTACTTAGACTTAGGAATTTTTTTTTTCTTTTTTGTTCTGTTTTATTTGAACTTTGTCGGCCTTCGAGCCGTTTATCAATTTAATAAACAACTTTCCTCGCTTTGCTTAATCCTTGTTATTTCGCCATGTCTGTTGCAAAACTTTAGCGTAGGACGATTAACAGGGAAAACTGCTTCCAGGAAGCAGTCAATCCCACGTCATTACTTAGGTTTTAGTTTTGACTTCAGGGCTTCGGGAGCCTTGTCTGCTCGAGGCGACTTGCAAAACTTTACCGTAGGACGAGCGGCTGAGTGAGCTGCTTCAACGAAGTAGTTGATTGTATCGTTACTTTAGGCTTTAGTCTTGGCTTTGATGCTCAAGGAGTTTTACTTGCAAGAGGAAATATGTGAAGTTTCTAACTTATAGAGCCAGCAGCTGAGCTTGTGGCTTCCGTAGAAACCAGACAAGTCTGTGTAGTTGCTATAGTCGTAAACTTTGGTTTTGACAGTTACACAAGCCTTGGCCCCCTAAGGCATATTGCAAATTTTTTAACTTATAGAGTCGACAGCTGGACATGTAGCTTCTGTAGGAAGCAAACGAGTTTGCATAACTACTATAGTCGTGAATTTCAGCTTTAACGGTTTCTCGAGCCTTGGTCCTCCCAGGGCATGTTGCGAAATTTCTAACTTATAGAGCCGACGGTTAAACACGTGCTTCTTGAAGAAAGTAGAGGAATCTGAGTAGCCACTATAGTCGTGCATTTCGGCTTTAGCTCTTGCAAAACTTAAATCGTAGACCGTCGGCCGGAAGCACTGCTTTTGAATAAACAGACGGGTCTGCGTAGTCATAACATGTGTAAGTCTCGGCTTACAGATTGCCTAGGGCTTCTAGCCATTGGGTCATCAGTCAAGCATCTTACTTACAGAAGTAGACGACCCACGTAATCACTTTAGGCATTAGCCCTGGCTCTCAAAGGCATTTCATGCTTAAGTTGTATGCAAATTTGCGACTCAGTGGCTATATCCTTCTAAGGTGCTGGTCCTTTGATCTTTTAAGCTACATGCAACTTGATACGAATCTTTTGGGCAGCAATTGTAACTAATTTCGCAAAGCGCTTGACTAGTATTGCAACATTTTAAAGCCAAGTTACATTCATGAAGATTGCACATCGTGGGCGGACCATCTAGTCAAGCGAATCTTTCATGGGTAAGGATCTTGCACTTAGCGTATCTTCCAATTAGAGACTCGGGATCCTACGAAATTGAATTCTTTAGTCGGCTAAGTCTTTTTAGGAAAAAATCTATTGTGGCCAACTCTGGGAATATCCCGCCGCAGGTAGTTAAAGCTTTTAGGGTAACTGAGCAGTCGAACAACCCATCCACATCTGGATATTCCGGAGCAATTTACCTTTTTGCGTTGGAGGGCAGACCCAGATGGGTGTTGGAGAATTAGTTTACCCTCTTGCACTAGAGAGCATACCCAGATGAGTGTTGAGGGATTAACTTACCCTCTTGCACTGGAGAGTATACCCAGATGAGTGTGGGAGGATTAGTTTACCCTTCCACGCTAGAGAGTAGATCCATATGGGTGTCGAGGGATTGGTTTACCCTCTCGTACTGGAGATCATACCTACATTTGTGAATAATTTCTTGGATTTTCATTGAGAATAAAGAAATGTATCTGTAAACATGAAAATTTTGTAACGAATGAAACAAGAACAAGTGTACAAAGTAGATTTGTAATAATGAATTTGTAGGGTTACAATCTCTGTTTACAAGTTTCCTCTGATTCAATCTTTAAATTTGATGTGGATGCGTAAGTTGTTGATCCAAGGATTGCGATGACTTGATCTCGGACGAACAATTGAACGATTGCTTCAAGTTTTGAGCTTGAAACAACGTGTGGATTGTCTTTACCTCAAGGTTTGTGTGACTTGAGGCAAAGGTTGATATAGATGTAGGATTTTGTTGATTCAAGGGTCTTGGCGACTTGATCTCGAATCGAACGTCGTTACAACTTTTTAGCTTGCAACAAGTTCTTGAAAGAATCGGCACAAGTGCTTGTTGATTCTTCAAGGGAATGTTTCAGCCTTGGTTATGCATTCTTCGAAGAGAGCTTTGGTAGTGTATTAGTTTTCAAAGGCTTGTGCAGAGGTTCTTTTGGATGTAAGAATTTTTTGCCCCTGTACTTGTCTTGGGACCTTGTATTTATAGACTTCTAAAGCCATGCCTTTGGATGGATTTGGCTTTAATTTGTGTCTTGATTTATCCATGGGAGAATCTAGGCATGTTTTGTGTCTTGATTTATCCATGGGAGAATCTAGGCATGTTTTGTGTCTTGTTTCAGCCACTTTCCCTTACCTTGGCCGAGTTATAGGGCTTCTTTTCTACTTTGTGAGCAATCTTCAATTCTTGCTTGTTTTATGAAGATGCTTTAGCTTTCATTACAGTTTAGGGAGCAATTTGGTCCCCTTGCCGATTTCAAGAAGGATTTTCTCCTTTTTGTCAAGTTTTGGGAATGTTTTGTACTTCCTTAGCTTGATTTGTACCACATGTCATTGATGATTTGTCTATTTGCGATGAATCATATGTCACGTGGAGCTTTGTGATTCGTCACTTGTATGCAATGAAATTTACATGTCTACAAATACCTCCATTTCAAGGCGCGTTGTAGGCATGTGCTTGTCACATGTAGGAAACGTGTTTAAAATAGTAACCGTAATTGGTAAGCATTGTTAATTAAAAAAGAGTAATGTTACTCTTACCATATTTGTATCATTTCTTTATTAGAGATAGTGCAACTTACAAAGTATCGAACCCAACACCTCTTGTTTTCTTTTTTCTTTTGGGGGCTGTATTATTCATTGTTTTCCGTGGGACCACTTGTGGTTTGTTTTATTTTTTTTATATAAAAACATTTTAGAATTAAAGAGTGGAGGATTTTACATAATATATTAGTATAATAAATTGTTACAAAATTTGTCATTCACGAAAATTAAAATCTAAAATATTTCACATGCAAGTAAAGACAATAGTATAGTAACATAAAAGTGAGGACAATATACATGCCAGCATGACAAATAGCTATGGAACTCGTCTTGTTAGTGTTAAGTCTCGACGGGCGTTCAGTCTAGGTGGGTTTACTAACCTTAAAAAAATTAAAAAACAAGGCTTAATTACTATTGTCGCATAAAAGTGTGGTCCAGTAACGACCCAAGGACGTGCCGCCAGCGTCGGCTACAACCCAAAAGAATACTAAGGGGAGTGTATTCAATTAGAATTTTTAGAGAGTTTCAGGGAATTTAAAATCTATAGAATTTGAGAGAGTTTGAGAGAAAAAAAAATGAATTCCCAGGGATTTTGAGTGAATTAATTATAACTTCCAGAGAATTCACATGAATTGTGAAAGAATTCTTTACATGGGATTAGAGAATTGCAGAGAATTTGATCAACAATTTCCTTCTCTTTACAAGCCAAAATTTTCATCCGTAGTACCAAATCGCAATACCAAGTTCAAATGCAATATTTTCAACTAGCTATCAAAGTAAAGAGGAACCCAATTGATTAGTGTCAAAATAAACTAGCTATCAAAGTTTTTGAAAAAAGCTCAACAATTTCATATAAATTGCATACTCCAGGTGTTTGCACGGAAGAAGCAATGGATTTAAATTGCATACTCCAATCCGTAAAAACAATGAATTATCTATTTCTCATATTTGAATGCTATCACTCACAGCATCTGTCCACATATTTGTAGCTATGTCAGCTCTCCATGTATTAGCAATCTGTCGTTGTTGGTCTTGAGTTTGATTACCTAGTTCATCATCATTTTCTTCATCTTCAGATTCATCATCTTCTGGTTCGATTGGAAATTCATCAGAACGACACTCTTTGCGAAGAAAGTTGTGCAACCCTGCACAAGCTAACACTAACTCTGCTTGTGTTTTAATTGGAAATGGAGGTGCAGACTTAAAAATTGTGAATCGAGATTTAAATACATGTCGAAGATGTCGAAGATTGAACAACTCATTCGCATTTACGGGGTCACGATCGTTACCAGCAACGACTCCCTAGTGGCGCATATATCGGGACATTATACAATAGGGTAGTGTTACCCGCGAGACAAGCGATTTGTAATTCTCGCGCACTTTCTCTTAAGTTTCAGTTTGAATTGGATAAATTGAAGAAAATTAAGGATAAAAAAATTATCAAGGTGTGTAAAAAATACAAATGGACGTGAATGTGTGCATAAGACAGTACCTTTTGCACAGTCCAAGGTTGTTGACTGCACCAAACGCTACACAAGACTTCCATCCTATCCACTTCAATCCCGAGTCTATTCCACATACAAAGTCCTATCCGATCCCGGCCACCAAACGAGGCCTTAAGGAGTCTCCATCTCTCATTTCAAAGTACAAACATACTTATATGATAACAGAAGGTAAACTGGCAAGGCTCAAATCTGAACACAATGAGAACTGCACTTTCTTTCAAGCACTTATTCCACCATTCATTTCCATCTTCTTATGACCATTTTGCATGTGCATTTTTTAACAAAGTATTATTCTATGACACAACAAATAAATAAAGAAAACCCGAAACACACACGCCTCCATAACGTTTTAGTCCATTTGAAAGGAAAAACAACTCACTCAACTCAACAGACTGACGCTGAAAACCAGATACGCCAAACACCCTGTGAAACGGCAACACAGACTTTCGTTACGCTGCTGCTTACACTCTTCTAATTCCACTGAGACCTGCTGCAAGTCCGTCGACGACTCGACTTAACTCATCCTCTGCCTATACTGTTATGGGCCACCTATCTTAGCTGACCTATGCCAGACTTAATTAAACCCGGTACTAAGTACTGGTGAGTTCCTCCATTTAGAGAGTTGGGGGAAAGTTAATAATGGCTGCAAGTTTTTTGAGGTCCTCGAGTTGTATGTCTTGGGACACGACCGCAGCACCCACAGCCAGGGCAACAGCAACAAGCACCATGCTCTTCATGCGTCCATGGCTTTGCGACAATTGTCCCAAAATCTGCTTGCAATATTTGTCTGCATCCTTCAACAGTGAATGGCGAGCAACATCATCTCCCGCTGCCAATGCCTTATCATTCTAAACCCAAAACAGAAAACAAGTTCATAAGACCAGGTTCAGGGTAACACGGATTAATATAAGGCAAATGAAATCATAAGACCAGGTTCATCACTTCAAAATATTGATTTCCACGCACCTCATGATCTTTATAAAAGCAGAATGATAAACATAATAAACTCTCATAGTGGTCTCGGCATATTTATGTCATTTAGATAGCTGAATATAATTACCTTCTCCCTGAAACTCTTTAAGGTTTCCCTCAAGGGGTCAAGAGAAGCATGTTTAACAGAGTTCTCCTTCCACTCGTCAAATAGCTTCTTCAGGAGAACAACACTTGCACCGAGATTGTCCAGATAAAGTGTGTCCTGTTCCAAATATTCATAGCAATGCAGCAAATTGATGATATTTAAATCTCCGTACAATGCCTTGAATGAAAATTTGAAGAAGTAAAAGAACAATGATCAAAATTCATACCCATTGCCTGTAACATTCAGGGTTTTGCATCAAACACCAAATAAATAGGCCACTTGCTTCCTTAGACAGATCAGGGACACCTGCACAAGTGCTCTATGCATCAAGCTCCAAAAGAGAAAACGCCAAATTCATACTACTTTCACTTCGAAAGACAAATTTTGAAGGGGAAATACTTGTGAAGGAAAAGAAGTTTTTTTGTTCCTTGCCTTACCTTCATTAATGGCTTTAACTGAAATTTTCAATATCTGCTGTGTGACTTGCCTTGTTGCTTTGCTTCCTGGGGAACCAGCAACAGCGATCTCTTTCAAGGTTGGATAAACAACTTTAAACCTCTCAGTTGCCTTAGCAAAATCAAAAATTTCCACATATTATTTATTTGGTTGAAGGGGGGTGGGGGTGGAAGGTGGGGTAAGACCAGGTGGGGTTCCTGTTTGAGTAGCATGTTTAAACGGAAAATTTTGCAATTATGCAAAGGCTCCTGAAAGAGGCGCACCTTAACTCGAGCAGAAGGTGCTGGAAAAGAGACTCTCATCAAGAGATCAAGGGCTGATGGTGGCACAATGTGCTCCCCCTTTCTGACAGCACCGTTTAACAGAATTGGACGGGCTTTCGGAAAAGCCAAAATTCTGACATCACACATAAAAAATGGAACAGAAAAAAAAAAAACAGAATTAGCCATAGAAGACAGGTCTCTGTGACAAGGAATCTACACGTGTACATATGTAAGATGAAGAAAGTAGAACTCATGTTAAACTAAATGGTGTCCTACCTTTCCACTGACTGCAAAATTAAGTCTCTACACAGAGGATTGCTACTTGACTTGCTACTCAATATAGGTAAGAGAAAATGCACCCACGAGTAAAACCCGACAACCAAATCTCCTTGGGAAGCCTGCATTAAAAAATGTTTTCCCTGATTAAAAATCCATAACTTAGAAAAGTGAACCATAATTTTATAAACTTTAAACACAATGGATTACCTGTGCAACCAACCAAACTGTGATTGGAAGCTTATCTTGGCCTTCATATTTCGGACTTCCCCTCATCACAGGAAGTAAACTAATCAGTACTTCAGGTCTTCGTCGCAATACCATTGCTAAACCCACAAATATGGCAACCTGAAGCTCCAAGGTTACAGCTAATAACTCATTCGGTTTAAGCACACATAATCTAAAATATTACGGTAAAGAGAATGTTAACCAATTAGAAGTTATTTGTCACTTTAGTAATAGTTTTGAACTTGAACCCCATTTTCCAATGCTATTTTAAAACACTGTTGTCTTAAAACTGCTGTTTAAAGCTTAGGGATGCCAAATCCAATTTTAGCTAAAAGAAACATTCCCACAAACAAAATGCCGAATTAGCTATACGCAAAGGTATGAACCACCAAATGAGTAAGAAAATAAACATCTAGAGCATCTCCTGGATGGTAGACGAGGAAAACATGTAGCCAATCTTGGCATCAGATCATGTATGGAACATAGTTAGATGAGCCATGGAACTGCTATTATATGATATCTAAGGGTTCAGTAATATTAGCACACAGAAGCATCCTCTAGAATGCAGCCACTGAAGAAGGAACTTGTTTGAAAAGAAAAAAAAGGAAAATGTGAAGATAAGCAAAGACAAATTATAATTACAGACAATAATAGTGGATTCAAATAAAATCATTTCAGGCCAGTCATATCCCTAACAACACCACACCAAACCATTTTGAGATACATACAATTACGTAAAATTCTACAAAATATTTACTTGAATGATATTCTGGTGAAGTTTTACAAACGTAGATGCAGTACATCTCTCAAATACATGGACTGAAAAGTTTAAGAGCAAATTTGCTCCTATAGTTCTCAACACAATGGCCAAAAACACTGTTTTTGCTCATATTTTTACTCCAATTTTTGCGAGATGATGCGGCATTAGTAGTTAGTTTATCTACCTTCTACAATTTGTCACAAACCAAGGCAGGCAGAAACAAGTTCAACACCACCAGACACTTTAAACGGGGAATCTGATACATGCAACAACTGAAAGTTACCTGAGATTTTGACGGTGCTTGCTTGACCGCCTTTTTGGATCCCTTGGCTACTCCTTGATGACTTGCAAGGTCAGCAAGAATGCTGTCCAACGACCATAGCATGAATGATCCAAGCGCTTCAGTAGAGCGCTGGCCGATCCATTCAACCGATATCTTGTAAACATCTTCAGATATGTGCGAAAGAGGGATCTGCTTGACAATTAACATAATCGTAAGATATTAGGGGACCCTTTGAAACATATATATAAATTCCACAACTCGAAAACACAATGACGAAAAAAGGGCTTTCCCAAACACTCACATTCGATCGAAAACCCGAATGCATGTACAATTCAGTACAAAGAATATGCAGATAAACACGAAGAAATGATCAAAAGCCCTTTTCTTTTCCTACGAGTCCTCCAAAGTTTGATGCTTCGATTTTTTATTTTTTTTTTTTTTTTTTTGTGATTATTTTAAGAAAAATATTCAAAGTTGAATGCAGAGAAACACGTGTAAGTAAAAACTCACATCAACCAGCTTTGCCACAGAGGATTCCTTGAACGTCTTCAACCACGGAAATTGTACCGGACTGACCGCCGCAAATGCTCGGCCGAAATAATCCGCCAAACGCATAAGTTGTATGTCCTGCTGCATTTCATACGATGCCTATCCAATCCAACACCCATAACCAAAACCAAACATCAGAAAACAGAATTGAATCCCAAATTTACAGAATTTGACCACAAACAGAAGCGATTAGCATCTCTCACAGTTATATCAGCCAAAAAGGCGCCGAGTTCACCGGCGTCCATTTTCGACGCCGCCTCCGCCACCGTCACCGTCGGCTTCTTCGGCTTCTTCTGCTTCACCTTCTTCACCTCGCCCTTCTCGACGGCCGCCCCGGCCACCTCATCCTCATCGTCGTCATCTGAATTCCGCTTCGATCCGCCGGGTGCGGCGTCTCTGGAAACGGCTGCGGACTGAGCCTCCATAACTCTCCGACGGCGCTCCTCGGAATGCAGCTCGATCGGCCGGAACACGTCGGAGGCGGAGGATACGACACCCTTGTGGAGATGGTCGTTGGACTCCGCCGGAAGCGTCTTGGAGGAGGATTTCCGGTTTCGCTTCGTATACGATACCGTTTGCCAGGCGTAAGAGTCGCCGTTTTGGGTCAGCTTCTTGCCATATCTCTGTGCCTCCTCCTCCTCTTGCTCTCTGAGAATTGCTTCGATTAGTGCCGATGAATTCTCGTCCATGCTTTGCTTCAGTTTCTCTTTCTCTCTCTAGAAGCTCTCTCTCTAGATATTTGCTTCCTTCTTGAGTGACTGAGAGAGAGAGAGAGTGAAGAAGTAATGTCGAGTTCGGAGGGAGGAAGTCGGGGGCTTTGAAGGAGAGAGGACAAGAAAGGGACTCTGCGTCAAAGGACACGTGGGTATTTATATTTATCGTGATGACGGGTTTGTCCTTATTTACTCGCCATTTAACGTAAATGCCATTTATGCCATTCGTATACAATGCTACAGCAAATTTATCTTGTCTCCTACAATAAAAATAAATTATCTAGTGTGTATGAAACGCGGTTTATTACACAAAAGTGTTATAATGTAATTGGTTATAATTTTATTTTTAAAATTTTAATTAATAATATTAAACTCTTAATGTATTGAATTATGTTTTTAACATATCAAAAAATCTCGAGAAATTATAAAAAATCGACAATATAAAGAGAGAGAGACAAAAACCTTGAGTTTAAAACAACAAAATGTCGGCAAATTTATCAACATCAAATTTAGGTACTATCTTGATAATTTGAACCAAAAAAAAAATTACTATACTGGTAAATAAGAAATAAGAATTATGTGTACGGTAGCCTTATCTTGTTTAAAGTAAATAATTAAAAGGCTTTTATTCTTACACTCTATTATGTCAAGCGTTATTACACTTGTTATCTATATAGTAATAACTTGGTATTACAAACTCCTCACCCGTTATGTTTTCTTATCGAAATAGACGATAAATACAATAATAACTTAATTTAGATGTACTTTTAAAATAACTGAAAAAGATATATGGACCAAATAGAGAGCTTTCCCTTAAGTCCCTACGGACCTTAACAACTCAACTAATAGTTACTACAATCAATGTGATAACATGATGCATTTTACAAACTAGTAAGTGGAAAAACAATGTCCAAATTTAAAAATAGCAATAATTTTGTGATATTTCTAGGTCTACGACACGAATTAATTCACTAACTTGTGATTTTAGCAAGGTTCTAAAAGTCGCTAGGCGGCTAGGCGGGCGCCTAGGCGGACTAGGCGGATTTAAGTAAATCTATCATATTTCATGTAAATATCTGTCTGCTTCTACTTGAAATATATATAATTTCATCATAAACTACAAAATAGAATGCATATATATCATGAAGTATTGGAACATAATGAAAACATGTGAAATAAGGATATAATGTTTGTTTATTCAAGTACGCAACAAGTCTCTTACAATTTATTGGAAAAAAACAAAATGCAAAACGAAAGTTATGTATTTTCTGTCTAAGTAAGTTGCAACCTAGGCGGGTCTAGGCGGGCTAGGCGGTGGGCTGGGGCCTAGGCATTAATCGGGGCGGTGGGCTGGGGCCTAGCGCCTAGGCGAGGCCTAGGCGGCGCTAGGCGGGGATTTTTAGAACAGTGAATTTTAGTGGCATAATAGGTCATCTCTAGTCAAGAACTATATGCCATACTTAATTCTAAATTGACAATATCAATCTTCAATAAAAGAACTAAAATGAATCATGCTATAGGATTTGAGTATAGAAAATGATCTCTTCCGGATTCATTATGTGGGAATTCTAGAGATTCTCACATCTTAGTCATTTATCGTGTATCGTGCGATCAGTTTTTATCTGGTACTATTTCTGTTTAAATTAAAATAATAAAAATTAAATGATTTTTTATTGCACAATACACGATGAACGGATGAGATGTGTGGATTCCTAGGATCCCCACATAATGGATCTGGAAGGGATTCTTTTTCCTTTGAGTATGCCATGCAAGGGTAACAACAATTAGAGGCGGAAGTTAGACTACATGAATTCGAAAACCAATCTTGACTTATGAATTTTAAAGTCTAGTGATAGGTGAACCAAACTCAACACAAAATGAGATAGAAAAGGAAAGGATGGCGGTTTATACCTTTGTAAACCAATCTTTTTTAATATTATTTTTCACAAAGTTATCGCTCAAGAGAGCACCTTAAACTCTTACTCTTGCCTACGTTTATCTGTTCATAATTGGAGTCCTAGTGCCACCAGCCATTTTTATCATGGCAACTTGGTAATTAAGGTAAAACATTAGGGGTAGAACAAGAAACTCAACAGATCCCATAGGAACGACACCACTCTAGTTACGCTAATCGCCAATCGATCTTCCAAATCCCCAACAACATCCGTCGTCATATTCCCCTCCTCCCTGCAAAAATTAACATGTCGTGTTACATCTTTCTCCTGACATTACATGCAAATAATAATATGCGAGGTTTTTTCTATGATACTATATAATTGTTATGAGATGTTATAACAGTGGTACATCTGTATCGTGTATGTTGTATTACAAACAATTAAATATGCAAGACCTATGATCGATGAGCCAAAATCAGATGGCTAAGAAGCGAGAATTTAGCTAATTTGCATAGCAAACGTCAAACAGGCTATGAAACTATGTAAATTATGTTACGAACTAGAAAAACGAATAAGCAATGTTGTCACAACGGCTACAAATTGGGACAATATTTTAACTGACTTATTTCTCACATACCTCATAAAACCTACTACGTAAAATACTAAAATTACCCGAACAATAGAATAAAACTTAATACTAAATATTTTTGAACAGGTTTGGATATCAACATTTCAACTTGATGCATGCTTTGCTAAAGAAAGAAAAGGTGTGGGAAAAGCAAAGACCTTTTCTTTCTCCTTCTCTTTGCATGTTATGAAAAGTTTGTCAAGTGCTTTGGCAGTTACAGCTTTTTCAAAGTTTGGTTTGGATTGGATTGGACTGGATTCCAATCCAGTATTGGTCTGGGTGGCGTCTGCGAGGAGAGGAGACTATTTTCAGGACACATGTAAAATATGCAGTTTGAAGGTTTGTGCACGCCAAACAAGTAGCAGCACTATTGCACTAAAGTCCATGGACCATTTCATTTGGAATCAAGTGGGAATAGTACTTTTGGGTGAATTACATTTTGCGCCTTTTAAGTTTGGTTCACATAATAAACTGTTTTATTTTTACCTCATTTTTTGAGCCCTGTAATGTCATACATCATTTACGAATTCATTGAAATGTCATAGATCTATTAATTTAACCGTTAAATAATGATTTGTCAACTGTAAGTCTCACATTTTTACAGATATAATGTCAAATTTGTGCTGGACGAACAACCAATTAAAATTGGTCAAATTATGATTCTGGGCTAGACGGGGAGTTGTCGAATTATGGGCTCTCTGGGTTGATGCTTCAGAATCTTTTGGATAGTGCTATTCACACAATTATTTTTTACTTTACACACATTCTTGTCAATATAAGGTCATTGATCATTTCAATTCCTTCAATCCGACGGCCAAAAATTGAGATGATGTAAGAAGTAAAAATAAATGTATGAATAGCACTGCATATATTTTTTGAATTCAATGGCACAAAGAACTTCCGAAATAACAGCACTAGTTGAAAGCAATTGGAGCGCTGGTGGAGACAGAAAATGGATGCCACAATACGGAACATAAGCCCGTGGTGAATTGAATTTTCGGCCTCCAAGTTTGACATTAATCACACAATTAGGACAAAGACTTACTATATCAGCAAGCTACCAATTTTGGATCACACAAAGTCTCCCCTGATCAGGGCTACCTCTTCTTACAGGATAATCAGTCTCTCGAAAATAACCTCGATAAACCACGCCTACGACCTCTGGCTTTGATCGGCCTACCTGATAGTGACAATGTATTTGAAATGACATCAGAAAACAACTCAAGGGGTAGTATTCAAATTTCGCATTGAAATAAGAGCAATTTCAAGAACATGCTTTGTCATGACGGAGTTAGCACACGAGAGTGTGTGCTTGTGCGTGTGCGTATATTAATGTACTACATAATATATGAGCCCCCTATTTCCATAGCTAAGGAGTTTGGAAACCCCACCTTTTAATCTCCCAGCATGGAACAAAGCTTCTTCTGCAATGGGTTTCCATTGTTCCGCACATGAGTAGTTGATTCCCAAACCAACGCTAAGTCCTCTCAGCAGATGCACTGTCCGAAGTACAGAAAACAACTCCTCTGGAAAAGCCTACAAGAGCCAGGGATAAAAGACGAAACAGTATGAAACAATCACGAGTAGATAGCCACCAAAATAATGAAATGATGTGCAAATAAGTCGTCAATGAAATTTTGGAATCCGGCCTACCTGAACTGCAATTTTTTTAATTGAAGATTCCTCGGAAAAAGGCTGCAGCATCGTCACTCCAGGGGGTAATTTTGTGTCAAACATTGTCTGAGCCAACTTCAACAGTTCATGCTGTTCGTTTTCACATTTGCTTAAGGTTTCTATGCCAAGTTCCCTGTAAAGAGAAATAAATTAGTACAATGTGCAACAATATCAACCCCGAAAGCACCTTATCAAAACTCTGACATAGAGATCGAAAAATGAAAAATTGTTATTTTTTGAATTAGGCCCATGTTTCATATATCCAAGTTGAGCACAACAATGACATTCCATTCTATTTGATCTCAGTTATTGATGCGGCATTTAATGATACTAATTCACCTATTTTCTCTATTGCGATTTTGTCTCCATGAACCTCACACTCACATGCACTTGCATGCAGTTTGCAGGTCATGTCTCAGAGACTCAGCCTTAGTTTCTCTTGCCTTAATAGCTTAGTTTGAACTAAGGCAGTATCAGCAAAGTACCTGTAGCTCTCTGATGCTCTAATAGGGTCACCCTCAGCGATGGCAAGAACAAGGTTAGCATAACCAAGTCTCAACTCATCCGGTAGATCTTTCACTTGGCCATAATCCAGCAAGGCAACCTAACTTGGAAGAAATATACAAATTCTAAGTCAGATTACTAATTTACTAATTACTATTCAAATTAAAGGAAATGTTATCTATAACGTACGTAAGTTAGTAATTTGAAAGAGACAAGTATGTAGCTTTCTGTCCAACTAAGTCGTAAACTTGATACGTTGGCCTTTTACCTCTGAGCCTTTGCAGATTAGTATATTTCCTGGATGAGGATCGGCATGGAAGAAACCGGTCTTCAGAATCATTTGCCCATATGCCAGCGTCAAACTTTGGAGAATTTTCCTGCATTTTAAAAGAAATTAATCAATTACCTTCTCCATTTCTTATGAAAGAATAAACTATTTAATTAAGTGAAAAGTTAGTGAGAAAGTTTTCTAAGAGCTAGAACAGAGAGAATCTTCATAAACAAAACCAGATGGAAAAGAAAAAGGGGGAAATTTTGGCTAATGAATTCAGGAAAGATGCTTTCTCAAATAAATGTATTCAAATCACAGCGTAACAAGTTTTAGCAACCAAATATTTACAAAAAAAAAAATAAAAGTTTTAGCAAGTGAATAGGAAAGATAAGATAGGAAAAAAGAGATCGCCGATAAAAGGAGCAAAAGGGATGTACAATAAGCTACCTAACATGGCTGTTTGTTGATATAAGGAAAGTGTGAATATTTCATAGATGGCTACAAATTTTATGAAAGACTAAAATTAATTAGATAACGAGAATTAATAATAGCTCTTTATTGACTACTAAATGCAACTTATATACATAAAAAAGCAAATAACAAAGGCAGCATACTCTTTGTACGGACTAGATGCTTACTGCTTTGCTGCTACTGCAATCTTACCACCAGGATTTATGCCTCTTTTCGCAATTTCATCACCCAGATTCAGGATGGGGATTCCATCAATATATTCCATAACTAGAACTCTCCTAACCAAACAAAGCAACACTTTATCACTGGAAGTTCAACCAAATGAACTTAACAGCACCCACAATTAAATGTTGCAACGATTTGGCAAGGCAAATTTATCACTCCATCGTATCAGAAGGGAAGAGAAAGGGGTGTGAATTACATACCTAGTGACTATATCTCGTATGAGTCGTGGCACCAAAACCGGAGACTTTTTGTTATTCTCATACAAAAAATGTCTAATTCTTTCCATGGCATCAGCCTCCCTCATGAAATCAAATTCGTATCCAATCTTGAATTGGAAACATGAAAGATAGTTATTATCTGGATATTGATGACTACATTTCAGATAGTAATCTAACAAAAGAAGGATTCCATATTTTGTGCATATAAGGCACCTGTTTCTCCATTTCCTTTGTTATAGAGTATAGATCAAATTTGACATCTGTCTTCTGTATGTAAAAGGCAAAGGCTTGCAAGTTGCGAATATCTGTCATCATTAGATCCTGACCTCCAGGATGTTGCACCTATTACCACAAGAAATTAGAATTTCACAGAGCATAAAGAAGCCATAGAATTTTCTATGTTCACTCACCTTGACAACAACATCACTGCTATCACCTCTCAATCTTGCCCGGTGAACCTAGTTTGAGCATAAAACACATATCGGGTAAAAATGTATACACTTCGATAAGCATTGTAATAGCACTTCTAGTGTGGTTCCCTCCAGTAAAAACAGCTAGCCCCAAAAGGAATTAAATGCAAAATATTTAAATATACATTCCAACATTGAAGAACTCTAAATTTGACAAACTTCCTTAATGGTAATATCTGACCATGAATCTTAATTATTAAAGCTCTTGACGCAAATTACAAACTTCTAGCAGAACAAAAAATATCAGCATCAAGTTACACCTGATTTCAGAACGTTTCTCTTAATTAAAAACTTGATACTGATACTAGCTAAGAATGCTAACTTGCAAATTCTAATAACTATTGCAATTTCTACGGTGGCACTTATAGCAATCCAGAAATCACTCATGAGTAGAAATACCTGGGCAATTGAGGCAGAGCCAAGAGGATCCACATCGAATCTTTCAAACACTTGGCCAACATTTCGGCCCAACTCCATCTCCAACATAAGTTGAACAGCATCAAATGGGGTTGCAGGAGCGTGATCACACAAGGTAACAAGCCTTTTGACCCATGCAGCTGGGGCCAAGTCTGGCTTCCCGATGATTTGGGCAACCTAATTGAAACCCCATTCAAGAAGTAACTCAGTATTCAGCACAAATATTACAAAAACCAAAAACCACCAACGATGAATTCCAAGGTTCTTTAAAACCAATAGGTTCATTGATAACTACCCTGAATCTGAAAACCAATTGGAAATCAAATCAAAACAAACAACAATTGTTTAGACCATATTGGGCCTCACCAGGACCCACCAACCAAAGGAGAACTTTGTCCCTTGAGATATTTATTGAGTGGTTTCTATTAGGCCACATCACCCTTTCATTGTGTCCACATATTGGAACTAACTTGGGAAGTTCCGAAACCGACAAAAGGGACTGCCGTACCCTTTGTCTGCACTGTTCTTCTCTCCCAAGTTCTCTAGGCTGTTATCTTATGACTATCCAGTACAATATGTATATGCGTGACCCACTACAATCCCGTGTGCATGTGTGTGAATGCGGTACTACCAAGTTAGATGCTCTCCGGCTTTCACTTTCTTGAAGTCTTAGATGACTGTCTAAACACGCAGGTCAACAAGCAATCGATAAAGCATGACTCTTTTAACTTTACTAATCAACAATCATACAGAAAAAAAATGGTTTTCAATACAAAACAGCACATAATCCATGTCATTTCGCAATTCCGTCGCCTAAAATCAAATCCAGTGGCACAAGAGCAAGCAGTGAAAGGAATCGAACGTAAATTCATCGGATACCTTAAGGAAGAAACCGCCAAGGTCCGAGCACATAGCATATATCTTCTCAGCTGCAAATTCATGCTGCTTCTCCCACATTTCCTCCTGTTTCTTTGCATCCTTCACCAAACTCACTCTCAGCTGAAACACCTATCAATCCCCAACCAAAACACCCATTAAAACATATACAGATATATATATATATATATATATATATGTGTGTGTGTGTGTGTGTGTGTGTATAGAGAGAGAGAGAGAGAGAGAGAGCGAGAGAGAGAGAGGACCTTGTAGCCCGTGTAGATATCAACAGCTCGAACCCAGAACTGAAAGGAGCGCTGCCATGGCCGGAAATGCGTTGCTAGCTTCTGCTGAACATCTTTGAGATCAATGGGAGGCAGAGGAAGCATAGCTCTCTGAGATTCTCTTGTTCTTATCGCCATTGGGTTTCTTTCAATTTTGCTCAAAATTCCCAAAATTCTAATCGAATGGGCAGATTAAACAGAGCATTTAGCATGCAATTGAGGCATTGTTGATGGGTTCGGCTTAAAAATCCGAACTTGGGGAAATGAGCAATCTATATCAGTGCGTGGTGTGGGGGCAGAGAGTGAGTTTGTGTGTGTGACTGAATGAAACAGCACAGGGAAAGCGAGAGCTGAGTCAGCTGATAATTTGCTTGGCTTGGAAGTCTCGATTTGTTTACTCTCTGTTTTCTTATAAATTTGGGACAAGAAAAAGTGTTGCAATTCCTTATTTCCTTTTCGATGCTTTGATGATTGATAGCAAACTATTTTCTTTTATATTTTGATTTTCTTTTGTCATGTGAATGAATATTTGTTTATATTTAAAGAATGATGGACGACAATCGATTTAAGTTTAATGATATCTTAAAATATTGCAGATAAGAGTAACTTCACCCTTAGCTGGAAGAAACAGCACATTAAATGAAAGCAAGAGCTGAGTCAGCTGATAATTGCTTGGCTTGTAAGGCTCGATTTTTTTACTTTGTGTCTTCTTACAAATTTGGGACAATAAAAGTGTTGCAATTCCTTATTTCCTTTTGGATGCTTTGATGATTGATATAGCAAACTATTTTCTTTTATATTTTGATTTTCTTTTGTCATGTGAACGAATATTTGTTTATATTTTTGGGATGATGGACAATATTCGGTTTAGGTTTAATAATGTCTTAAAATCTTGCAGATAAGAGCAACTTCACCCCCTTAGGGCAGTAATAGTCCGTACTATTGGGCAACTGGTATTTATTGCCTTAGTGAATAGTAATTGCGTGAGTATTCTTCATCCCCAAATGAATAGCCTACGTAATGGACATTAAAAGATGACAAGTTGAGATTTAACTATCGCATACTCAGCAAAATAAAGTGCGAAAGAGAATTTCGCCTCCTAGTCCTAGTCATCACCATAACCTACACTATCCACCCTCACAATTGTTAGTGTCAGGAAGGAAGGAGGATTCACTCTCTTCTTAATCTCTCTCATTTTTTTTCTTTTTATTTAAACGATTATGATTAAGTTACGTCAATATTTTGTATTTATTTTTTATAAAGAGAGATAGAAGAAAAAGAAAAAAAAAACTGTAAGAGCAGTTCCAGCGTGGGAGCCCTCCCCCCCAAGCTATTCACTATTTAATCCACCCAGTAAACAGTAACTGCCCTTAATAAACAGTCCATTTCCTTGGCAATTGCCTTTTGCATCTCCACCCCTGCACTGAATAGCCCTGACAATAGGTAATAAAATATTAATATTTTTTATTTATAATTAATATTATATTATTCACTTTGTATAAATTAATATTATATTATTAATTATATTAATAATATATATTTCAGAAGAGGGGTTGGTTGAAAGCAAGAACTGGGTTTTCTATAGATTGAAGTTAAATACGTATTTTTACCAAAATCAGAGACAAAAATTACCAGAACAAGAAACGAGAGACAGATTTGTGAGAAGGGTAAGCTGAGTTTTTGAGTTTTTGTGTTTTGGATTGGTTATAATATATTAATATTAATATTATGCATCTTCTTCTTCACTTCCTTCTTCCTTCTTTGTTTGTTTATCGGAAGAGGGGTTGGTTGAAAGCCCAGAATTTGAAGTTGCAGTAGCAGCAGGAGACGGTGGTCGCGGGAGGAGAAGGCGGCGCAGATGAGTATGCGAGGGAGATGAATTCGTGGGAGGGGGAGGAACCCACGTCTCTGTGGCCCTCAAAAAGCTTGGAGACGTCGTCCTGACGTCAGCCCACGTCGATTGCCTTCAGGCGCTAAGGCAGGCACGAATCGACGGGCCTGGCGCTCGGGCCTGCTCGGGCTCCCTCGCTAGCCAATGCTGGACTTCCTCCCTCGGGCAATCCAGCCCTGTTCCGAAGCCCATCCCTCGAGCAAGAGCTCCCGCTGGAGCTGCTCTAAGAGTATGGGAGGGAAGGGAATAGGAATATAATGAGAGAGAATACTAAATCCTATTGTGTTTTGATATTATAGATTAGGGTTTTCCTTGTATTGGGCTTTCTTATTTGTTAGGCCTTGGGCTGCCCTTTCTATTTCTTGGGTTTTGAGATTCTGTTTGAACTTTATGTGGCTATTTATTTGTTTCCAAGATTTTGTAAGGGTGGTTCGGTATGTGATACCAAACCGAAACCCTTGTTTCAATTCCCAAATCGAAATTTTCGGGAATCCCAATTTCAATATCAATTCCAAACCAAATTTTTGGAAATTCCGAAATAGTTTAGGGATTTCGGGACAAATCAGGAATCCCGAAATGGTTTTGGGTTTTTGGGCTTTTGGACTAAAATTTGACATATTATGCTTTTGGGCTAAAATTCAACCTTTTATATTGAAAAAGTAACATATAGTCAGACCCAATATGCCAATCTGTTGGACTAAAATTTGACATATAAGTATATAACCAATCTACCTATTCAATTTCTACTAAACATGCATGCAATAAAACTAAATTAAGTACCAAATCCAAAAGTAAAAAAAAAATTAGTTACAAGCCAAGGTTTTAAAATAAATAAAGTAACAAACCCAAAAGCAAAAAAATTAGTTACAAGCCAAAGTTTCAATAATTAAGTTACAAACCAAAAGCCAAAAAGCAAAGCTTAAAGTTTATGAAGGTTGTTGGCCTCTTCGGCCCCTTCAACCACGGTGCTCCTAAAGAGAGGACAACACAAACTTTAATGAACATGACGTGTTTGCCATAAGCTTTAATGAACATGACGTGCATGTGAACAGAAAAATAAGAACTCAATTAATGAGAAATTTGCAAACGTCATATACACAAGGTAGCCAACAATATCAAAAGATAAGGGCGTGTACGCCATAAGCATATACCGATACATTCCATTCAAACTTTGCCCAAGCAATGCAAAAAATGGGAAGTCTGGGCATACTCACAGGCCAAGACGGAGAGATCAGTGTGTAGGAAAGTCAATATTCGATGTTGGGCTGCTAGTGGTGCGATCCACAATATTTTTACTGGTTTGATCCACAATATTTTTATAGTATGGTGTGTGTCCTAGTACTAGCTATATTTTTGTTTTAGTTAGCAAAATTTGTAAATAACAAATTTTCTACACAATCATTCCAAAGCTACAACTGTAATCTTTGAGCTTTGTTATTCGACTAGTTCTGTTAGACTAACAAGCAATATCTGCTCATTTACAAAATAATTTCTACCTCATTCGTAAACTATATAATATCGTTATACCTTTAGTAAGGAGTGATGGTGAAGTTTTCTCAAGATAGAGAGAGCAAAAGGCCAATTGCAAAATGCTACTACTAAGTAGATAGAAAGAATTGAAGGTTTATTCAGGTCGAGACCCGATAACAGTAGTCTAACATTGTGGATTTAATGAAAATGAACATGTGCAATAGCTTGTTGACCTTCTGCAAACAAACAAAATATCATCGATAAATAAAAAAGACATGCATTTAGGGCTCCAAGTTTTCTTCTTAAGCTTGTGGATTTAATGAAAATGAATCCTATAAGTTCGAAAAGACAGCAGTAACCATCATTTATCACAAATCAATGAATCATCTAAAAACTGTGGCTACTGGCTAATCAAGATCACCAAGGTAAAAATTAACTTCTACACATCAAAATCTGATATGTTCAGGATTGTCTTCTTATTATTAAAAGAGTACTAACCTGCAAGTTAGGATCTTTTAACTTAACTAACACTTCTGAAACAGCACGGTGATCTAATCCACATCTATCCTCTTTAAGGGAAGATTCAAGATTCTTGTGAAAAGAAGTGAACTATGCAAACAAAATTAATTCCAAACCCTAAATTAAATTTCAAAAGGAAGACATAAATTAGATTTCAAAACACTAAATTAATTACCTAATTTGGGGTGAGAGAGTGAGACTCGGACTCGGTGCTGGATCGAGAGTTCTGTGATTTTTGTTTGTGAGAGAAAATCACTCGAGAAAAAAAGATCACGTGAAAGAGCGGTGGCATGGCGGTGGCTATGTGGTGAAGGAATGCTAGAGAGTTAGAGACGATAGTATGGTGTGGTGGTGGGCCGGTGGCTAGCCAAAATTCGACACAGAGAGATAAGAAGAAGGCTCGGTGAGGGAGGCTCAGGGGTTGTGCTTCATGTTCGATTCGAGTTCGATGGATAGTCAATGGAATGGAAGTGAAATGGGATTAGAATTAGATTCAACCTAAAAACAAATGAACGACACAAATTAAATCCAAAACAATGAACGGTTGAAATAATTCTCTTATAATTAAAAAAATAATATATATATATATAATATTTATTTTCGGTTTGGTATGGGAATACTGAAAAAATGGAGATGCAAAACCAAATCTCATACCAAAAATTTCGATTTAGTTCGGGATGACATACCGAAAATTTTGAAAATTTTGGTTTGGGATCAAGATTTTGTCGATTTGGTTTGAGATTTTTGGAATTTTTTTCCAGCCCTAAGATTTTGGGTTCGTATATGTGGATCCAGAATTTGAGCATCTCTATTATAAACTCAATAATTCCTTAATCGAGCTTACCATCCGATAATTTGTATGCATGTGCTACAAAGCTAACCCCAAACGATGATCATCAGACTATCAATTTCATTTGTATGTAATAGTATGGATGTGGTTCATTGCTCTTATTGAAGACACATGAGCATGTTGGAGAATTATTGTAACTATCATATCAATTAAATCACTTAATTTTTGAGTAACTTATTATTTAATTGACTTGATATTCAAATGATATTGTGGCCTAATATGACTAGAATAATAAAGTCTTAACTCTGATTAACCAAATACGTAATTCCTATTTTGTGAGATATTATAGTATGACAATAGTTTGATTTAACAGTGATTTGGTGTATATATATCAACTACAAAAGGAAGTTTAGAGAAATTATAATCACTATATATAAGATTGTCCCTACTTTCACAATAAACATTTTAATATGTGCTTAACCTTATTCACAGCAAGAACATATAGTTTGGATAGAGTAGAAAACATTCTTATGTATGCATTGATTTTTTTTTTCTTCAGATAAGTTAATTGTATTTTGGTTTATCGAATTTGTGATCCTAATGTCGTCTTGTTGTATGTCTTACATCCAATTCATCAAAAAATAATCTAAACCAATCTAAATTGCTTCATTTACAAACAATCTTCAAAAATTTCCATACGATGAAATTAAATGATTTATTTGGCAATAGAATGATATGGTCGTGTAAGGTTTTGCACCACTCAAGGTAAAAGTATAACAAACATGCAACATGCACAGTCGCAAAGCCAGAAACTTTTCGCAGGAAGGGCGCAATTTAAAAAGGGGTAAAATGCTCCAAAAGAATTTAGACAATCATTCAAGGTCTCAGTCCAGGGTTTGCAAGAAGGTTAGCCGATATTTCATTCACTTGAGTAAGCTCATTTTATTGAGAAAATTTGGACTATTCGGAATATTCAAAGGAGGACTTGGAGTACTCGGAATATTCAAATGAGGATTTGTGCACTAATTGTATTATTTGAAGGAAGATATAAGTATCGTTTCATTACGTAAATGTATAATGAGAAAGGTCCTAAAAGACGTTAGGCTCTAGTCAGGCAGCGGGCTGGAAACTAATGCCTAGCGTCTACCAGAACCTTGATTTGCTATATTCATATAAATAAATGCCTATTTATTAGAATAATATTATTATTAATATATAAAAATATTGAAAATTCTCCTTAGTACTTTGGTAAATCTAATAGTATGAGATAAAATTCAAGTAATTACGAGTTCGTGGTACTTTACGAAATATTTTTTGAATCTCTTATGAATTTATTTTATATTGTATACGTGTGACTTGAAACTTATATAAAACAAAAGAATATAGTGAGTATATTTATATGATAGTGTGCACCATAAAAAATAAAAAAATAAATATAATTACAAAATTCAATAATATAATCTTTCTTTCTTTCTATTTTGTTGATTAGTATATCATTTTCTTTCAATTAGAGTGCTATCAGGATTCTACGTGATGTTCTCCTGGTTATGGCGAAATGAATGGCAGTAACTATTGCCATGTGCAAAATGTAAACAAACCTCAAGGCACTCAAATGGTGTCGTGTAATTAAGTTATAATAAAATAGGGTTTTAACTTTTTCTTCTTCTTCTTTTCGATGGTGGGTATGCAGACTTTGCAATCTGCTACCGCACCAAGCTTTATAACTGCAACCATGGCTATCTTATTGAAGCCGAGATTCACATCAGACTGGAAACAAGAAGCCGTCGCGCTCAAGGTCTGCGTAGCAACATCAGAAAACAGGGCCACTATCTGCACGTTTTTCGACGGACCAGAGGGGCGGCAACTCGCTCATGGGCTTCATTTTCGACGAGATAAGGGGCGGTCGCCCCTCCTTGCCCCTTTGTAGCTTTGCTAGTGAACATGCATACAATAAAACAAACAAAAAAAGACAAGTTTTCATCTTCCCAGACAAAACCTAAAGAAGGTAATGGTACAACTTCTTGGTTTTTTCTTAAAATGGATGCTCTATATATTCAACCTCAAACCAGATACAACCTAATAATGCATATGATATTTGAGGTTGAAATATATAGAGGAACAATTCTCTGTTTTCTATTGTGCTGAATTGATGTAAGTCGTGCTTGTAAATAGGGAAACAGTGTTCTTGGAAGATAGGGAAATAGTGTTCTTGTAGGAGAACATTGTTCTTTGTCCTAATAATAAAAATGCAACAAAATCGAAATTGAAAAATTGAAATCTAGGCTATGAACTCTTCATATAAAGTTTGAACCAAATCATGGTATAGTGCAATTCGCAAAGCTTCCAACAAAATTTGTTTCTCCAACACTAATCACGTCTTCAAGAGAATTTCTCCGTAACGTTTTTCACGTCTTTCGTTTCATGAAATATTTGCTTTATAGTATGGAAAAACTTTTCATTTCACTAATTATTTACTTAATTAGTTTCTTTTATAGTGTATGTTTTCATAATTTTCTGGGTGGTTTTGGAGATAGTATTGAAGACGTCTTGAGATTTTGGTGTGTGCTACTTTGGATCGGATTGGACTTATGATTGACTTGTAAGGAAATTTTGTCCCGGTGTATTTTCATAAATATTTTTATACCGATCGAGACTCACATCATTGCAGTTTTTGTCAAATAGTTTTGTAAATTCAGGCTTTGAGTTGCAGTTTTTATTTAACAAAAACTAATAAAAATAGATTGAAAACTTTAAATTTTAATCAAAAGGACAAAAATGTATTGTAAGTGAATAGTGCTAGGAATGATTTTTTACAGTAAAATTGTTATTTTTTGTTAAAGTAAACAGTAGCTAATGTTGGATTTTAGTGTGATGACTCTGGAATATTAGTTTTATAAATAAATTGACTTGAAATTAGTTGTTTTAGTATATTGATCCAGATTTTGAATTTTAATACTTTTTATTTATACTTCTAGGTTTTAGGGTTGGTTAACTTAATTCGAATTTCATAATGTTAATTTGGGATTTGATTATTTTTGGGGTTTAAAATCTGAAATAAAATGTTTAGGCCTTAAAAAGAGTACTAGGGTAGTTTGGATTAGGGTTTTAGAATGTTTTTTTTTTCTTTCGAGCTGTGTCTATTTAAAATGAGTGTGTTTTTGCTCACCCTTAGTCCTGTTGTATCATTACCCCGGTCCTAGATTTGTGTCACTTGTATAAAAGACTAATCACAATTCTAAAAGGAAGGTAATACTAGATCTAGGTTAGGGACGAGCAAAAACAGACCTTATTAAAAAGGATTTTTGAACATTAGTCCTTGCAAAAGATTAAAATTTAAAAAAAAATCTGGTGCTAGATTAAATATTCAATTTAATCTCTTGAATGTACTTTTAATCAAAATTTGCATTCAATTTTTGTTATTTAATGTGTATTTTTATTTACTCTCTCCACATTAAAATTTAATTTTATTAATATGCACATATTTAGTTTTTCAATTATAAATGAACGTAAATGAGAAAATATTAAAAGAAATTTGTGATACAAAATATATAAATACATAAGTGCAGAGAAATGACTGTGCCGAAATATATAAAATTGATTTTTTGTACCGAAATATTTGTACCTACATGATTGTACCGAAATATATTATAATGAACCTAAATGTATATACTGAAATGTATTATATTGAATTAATGTACCTAAATGTCAATACTGAAATGTATGTACCAAAATGTACGTACTGAAATGTTAATACCAAAATATATGTACCAAAATGTACATACATAAATGTCAATACCGAAATATATGTACCAAAATGTATATACATAAATGTCAATACCAAAATGTATGTACCTGAATGTCAATACCGAAATGTATGTACCAAAATGTACGTACCTAACTGTATGTACCGAAATATAATATATTGAATTAATGTACCTAAAAGTCAATACTTAAATATGTGTACCAAAATGTACTTAACAAAATGCATTATATTGACCAAAATGCATTATATTAAATCAATGTACCTATATGTTTGTACCGATAGATATATCGAAATATTCAAATGTATTAATGTATCTAAATGAAAAACATACAAAATTGTTATCGGAATATATATTATAAAAAATTAATTGCCTAAATGTAGACACTAAAATATATTATGATGAATGAAATAAAAATTAAATTTAAATGTAATTAATACATTAAAATAAAAATAAAACATCAAAATATAACTAATAAATGATATGATTAAGAGAGCTTTAATGAAAAGAGCTTGGACTAACTTTAGTTTAACCAAAAACCACCCTAAACTATTATTTAACCAAAAGGGTTTAAAATTTAATCATAAGGACAAACTATTCATATAACAGGCCCTACAATCATAAAAGCTCACGGGCTGAACTAAAAGCCCAACACAATAAATATTTTTTTTCCAAACTTGCCCCTAACGGAAAGTCTGTTAATTTTTTTTATGATGGAGAAAGCCTGTTACCTTATTAAATACGAAGGTGCTGAATTGGCGTCCACCATCCCCACTTCCATTTTCCTCTGCCGTCCACCATCCCCCTTTCATTATTCCAACTACCACACGTGCCAAACTAATAAAAAAAACCAACCGTCCTTGTTTCACAATGGGGATGTAGAAAATTTGATTTTTTAACTGAGCTTTAGAAGATTTTTGTTTTTTTTAATTTATAAAATATTGCTATTTTTGTATGTTTTTCTAATTCACAGAATATTGCTATTTTTGTATGTAAAAAGACTTAATATCGCAAGAATTCCTTCAATTAGTATGGAATTTAAACCATGCATCCATTTCTAAAAGTAAATCAAGCATGTATGATAATGATGATGGATTGAATTTGCAATCATTTTATTGATGGCGACAATGTGTAACATTTTTCGAAAATAAAAATGAGGGGAAAGGTGATGATCGAGTTCTTTGCAAATTTGTGTAACAAATTCCGAGAAAAGAAAAGGAGAAGTGGCATAATTCTGCAAATTCGGATGAAGAGAGGGTGATGAGAGAATGGGAACCCAGACTCACCTAGAGAGAGAAGGTTAGGTGCCTTGATACGGTAGCAAAGCTTGTTGTTTGTTGGTGTGACACTCTCGCTCTATATTTTTTTAGCTTTTGTTATCATGAAACAAACTTTTCATTGGTATGCTCCAGTAAATTAATGCACAGTAAATAAACGATAGAATAGACGCTTTGTGTTTTTGTTAAAATTAGATAGAGGAAATCTAAAAAACATCCCTTGGATGCTTTTTGTACTCAAATTCAAATCTAAAATTATAACAAAGCACCAAAATTTTATAAAAGAAAATCTATTTTGAAAGAAATCTATAAATATGCTCTAATTGAAAGTATCATTAATTTTTTGAGGTAAATTGTATGATATAATTAGTCTTTCAGATTGATCATTAGTGGTTTTTTTTTTCAGATCAAGAAATAGTTCGCACTACTACAAAATGGCATATCAGTGGCGCTATAAAAGCGACATAAAAAACCACTTAATGTCGGATTTTTGGTAAAAATTCGACATTAAATCGTGCAATGTCGCATAGCGAAACCGACGCCAATACTACCGTCACTAAAGGGTATTGGCGTCGCTTATCCACCTTAATCCGCCACTAAGAAGGAAAGTATTATAAAATAAAAAAGAACAACAGCGTCGCTTAAAAGCGACATAGGGTCTTACGTCGCTTAAAAGCGACATCACTACTGACAGAGACGTCGGTTTAAACCGACATTACCTAATAAATAAATAATTAAAATATCAAACTTAGTGTCGCTTTAAACCGACACTAAGTTAGTTAAATAAATAACATACTCAAACTAACGTCGCTTATAAGCGACACTAGACCTATTAAAAATAAAAAATTTACTAATCTTCATGTCGGTGAAGTACAAACAAATAATTAAAATATCATACTTA
The DNA here is from genome assembly GCA_963580275.1 of Crataegus laevigata. Classification (NCBI taxonomy): domain Eukaryota; kingdom Viridiplantae; phylum Streptophyta; class Magnoliopsida; order Rosales; family Rosaceae; genus Crataegus; species Crataegus laevigata. The sequence goes on from OY756945.1 coordinate 36,805,690, forward strand.
GTGTCGTTTTAAACCGACACTACTTTAGTTAAATAAATAAAAAAATCAAACTAACGTCGCTTATAAGTGACACTAGACCTATTAAAAATAAAAAATTTACTAATCTTCATGTCAGTGAAGTACAAAAAAATAATTAAAATATCATACTTAGTGTCGGTTTACTTTAGTTAAATAAATAAAAAAATCAAACTAACGTCGCTTATACTCAAATTAAATGAATCATGATCAACACTCCTCTCTTTCCCGTTTTAAAGCACCTAATTCCTCTGCTCTTTTTGGACAAGAGAGCAGCACTGCATTTAAATGAAGCATGACCCCTGGTAATTTCACAATCAGGTATGCCCCAGCACTGCATTTATAAGTACGCGTACTGGGTTTAACTTCAAGGTTTGGATCCACAACTTCCTCTGCTCTTTTAAAGCACGTGTACTGGGTTTAACTTCAATATACACATGCCATCACTTCACCATGCAGAGCCATCACACTACTTTCACTCCCTATTCAAAGCAAATTATGGAACAAAACATCACTCAGAATACAAATTCAAACCCTGTACATTCTTGCCAGACTTACGTTATCAGACTACAAATTCAAACCCTGTACATTCTCACGAGAATATATTAACCAGGTCTTGGATTCAGATTTACGGTCTGACAAGACAGCCTGACAAGAGAAGTACATAGGAAAGTTACAATATACGTATGTATATACCTTGAAGCTGAGACTTCTTCTGGTCTCTCCCTCCTGGCTGCTGGTTGAAGAATGTGCAAGCTTTCCTGAATGGAGTTGTAATGGTTTTCTTCCACGAAGCCATTTGTGCTTTAAAACTTGGTGTTCTCCAATGAAAATGTTACGTTTAAAATACAGTAATCTGAACGAAGAGGACGATGAAATCTCTCTCAAGCCTAGCTAGCTTTTTATGCAAGAGCTTTGTGAGGAGGATGGCACAATAATTATATAAGATAATACATATATATAGGAGTGGAGAGAAGGAGAGGGGCAAGATCCGTGAGATGGGATTTTTGGAGATTAGAGGAACATCACTCATTTATTTTTATATTTTTGTTTTTTGGTTTTTGTATTTTCTTATCTCATTATCTCAACAAGGTCGCCGAATGCACCAAAGCACATGGCACACGCTCCCAAACTGACCTCCCTCTCTCTCCCCCTTAGACTCTCTACACGTGAATCCCTTTACTTTTTCTGAATGTGCCGTATATTATGGGATTTGCTCTTTTAAAGCACGCGTACTTGTGTCGGATTAAAAGGTGATAGTGTCGGTTAAAACCGACACTAAGTTTACCAAGTTCCCGACTCATATTTCAATGAATTCATTCATTTCCCACCTAAGGTTTGGGAAATTTCCCACCTAATATTTCAAAATATCCATCCAAAGAAAAAAAATAACCAGCTTTTTTTTTGTTATCTCATATAACATTTTAAAATTTTAATAAATAAAATTTAACTTGAATAAAATACGTAATAAAAAACATAAATATAATTTTATTATAAAATATCATCACATGCTAATTCAAACATAGTCTAATTTTATTATATAATATCTCATCACATGCTAATATCCACGTTAAAACGATAGATTCACTAACACTTATAGTTCACTACAAGAAAACTAAGTATTAGGGGCATAATATTAGATGCAGAAATAAAATTTTGCCTCTAATAGTATTCATTAGGGGCAAAAACATGCAATTGTCTCTATTAAAGTAATAGGGACAAATAATAAACCGCCTCAATTAATTTTATCACTTTTAGGGGCGGACAAATCAGCCTTTACTAAATTTAGCTATTAGAGGCGAATTCAATTAGCCCCTAATTCAACTAATAATTATTTGAATTTAATTATTTTTTCATTAGAGGCGGATTTTTTTAACTATTTATTTAGTTTTATTTTTGTATTTAAGACATATATGTTTTATTTTTGTGGTATCCACTAGTGTAAATATTTTAAATTGAAGATCGTGTTCTTTCATTGTATTCATATAAGGTCAAGGAGTGTAGATGTTAAAAAATCATCAAAATCGGAGTTAAAATAACCGTTAAATCGTGAATTTTTGTTTATAATCGTCGAAAAGTTTTGTCCCGATACTTGATCTCTGAATTTTTGTTTATAATCATCATTCATTGTATTGATATATGAATAAACTTAAGTGTTAGTGAAAGTATGAATAAACTCTTAAGTGTTAGTGAATCTATTGTTTTGATGGGATACGCATTGTACGAAACTAATTTCAACGATCCAACCGTCAAACTTGTTTGTATATACTTCAAGATCACATACGCCAAAAATTGCAAAAAAAAGTATTCAGAGATCAAGTAACGGGACAAAACGTTTTGACGGTTATCAACGAAAATCACGATTTAACGGTTATTTTAACTCAGATTTTGATGATTTTTTATAGCTACACTCCTTGATCCTATATGAATACAATGAATGAATTTGATCTTCAATTTGAAATATTTACACTAGTGGATACCACAGAATTTTATGTTATACTTAATGAAAGTATGAATAAACTCTTAAGTGTTAGTGAATCTATTGTTTTGATGGGATACGCATTGTACGAAACTATTTTCAATGATCTAACCGTCAAACTTATTTGTATATACTTCGAGATCGCATATGCCAAAAATTGCAAAAAACAAATATTCAGAGATCAAGTAACGGGACAAAACATTTCGATGGTTATCAATGAAAAATCACGATTTAACGGTTATTTTAACTCCGATTTTGATGATTTTTTACAACTACACTCTTTGATCCTATATGAATACAATGAATGAATTTGATCTTCAATTTGAAATATTTACACTAGTGGATACCACAGAATCTTATGTTATACTTAATGAAAGTATGAATAAACTCTTAAGTATTAGTGAATCTATTGTTTTGATGGGATACGCATTGTACGAAACTATTTTCAACGATCCAACCGTCAAACTTGTTTGTATATACTTCGAGATCGCACACGCCAAAAATCTCAAAAAACAAATATTTAGAGATCAAGTAACGGGACAAAACATTTCGACGGTTATCAACGAAAAATCACGATTTAATGGTTATTTTAACTCCAATTTTGATGATTTTTTACAACTACACTCCTTGATCCTATATGAATACAATGAACGAATTCGATCTTTAATTTAAAATATTTACAGTAGTGGATGCCACAAAATCTTATGTTATATTTAATAAAAGTATGAATAAACTCCTAAGTGTTAGTGAATCTATTGTTTTAATGGGATACGCATTGTACGAAACTAGTTTCAACGATCCAACCGTCAATTTCTATCTTTCAACCCTCGAACTCTATCACAATTGCAATCTTTTAATTTTCAGCACCTATTATAGTAAAAACAAATTAAAATAACAACAAAAAGTTATCAAAATTATACTCAACTAATCTATTCTAGTAAATAACAACCAAAAGTTATCAAATTTATTTAAAAACATTAAAATGTATTCTTACGTCGCTTAAAGCGACACTAGTATTTAAAAATATTAAAATGTATTCTTATGTCGCTTTAAAAGCGACGCCAGTATTTAAAAATATTAAAAATTATGCTTACGTCGGTTTCAAAACCGACACTAGGATTTAAAAACATTAAAAATTATGATTACGTCGGTTTACAAGCGACACTAGGATTTAAAAACATTAAAAATTATGCTGACGTCGGTTAAAAAGCGACACTAGTGTTTTAGTGACGCTTATAAGCGACAGTAAAACCGACGTTATATTCAATTAGTGTCGCAACAGTCTAATCCGCCACTATATGAGATTAAACCGACACTACCCACTGACACTATAAACTCCTTTTGTAGTAGTGTCGGTTCCAAAAAACTTAGTTTTTGCACTACTTCTGTATAAAAACCTGGTCAATGTATTGAAGATCAATTGTTACTTGTGGGACATACGTTCCATGTGGAGTAATTATGTTGTACCAACTGTTTGAATTGAGTTAATATTTGTTTAGACATAAGCTTTTAGGCTTTGATTGGATGAAGTATTTGGGACCAATAAGCTGATGAGAGGTACTAATCTCATTTTCTTGTTAATTACTTATTTCAAATTAATGTTTGCATGTTTGGGATCCATAAACATAGTAATGTTTATATAAGAAAATTACCAACGAAGGTTAAGGGAAGATTTCTTGGATCAGTGAAACTTAAAGTGCGAGACTCACATCAACGTTTATGATTATGTTTTTTGTTTTTGTTTTGGAAACTAGTTTATGATTATGTTTGAAAGTCGCATGCAATTGCCTTAGATCTATCTCATTATAAAATTGAACTCGTGTGTGTGTGTATAGTGTTCCGTTTGAGAAATAATCAGTGTTTAGTTTACGAAACAATGATAGTACTAGTGTTCCGTTTAATAAATAGTCAGTGTTTAGTTTACGAAACAGTGATAGTACTAGTGTTCGGTTTAAGAAATAGTCAGTGTTTAGTTTACGAAACAGTGATAGTACTAGTGTTCGTTTGATAAATAGTCAGTGTTTAGTTTACGAAACAATGATAGTACTAGTGTTCCGTTTGAGAAATAGTCAGCGTTTAGTTTACGAAATAGTGATAGTATTAGTGTTCGGTTTTAAAAATAGTCAGTATTTAGTTTACGAACTAGTGATAGTACTAGTGTTCCGTTTAAGAAATAGTCAGTGTTTAGTTTACGAAACAGTGATAGTACTAGTATTCGTTTGATAAATAGTCAGTATTTAGTTTACGAAATAGTGATAGTACTTGTGTTCAGTTTATGAAATTAGAGGCCAATACAAACCTTGTATAATCTATTAAATTAGAGGCCAATATCAGTGTGACATGAGTGGTTATCCAATTCAATTTTGTTCTTAAAATTGAGCACTAACTAATTCTTAAAACTGAACACTAGTACTACACTATTTCTAGAACTGAACATGGGTACTATCACTATTTCTTAAACAGAACACTGGTACTATTACTATTTCTTAAACTAAACACTGACTATTTATGAAACTAAACACGAGCACTACACTATTTCTAGAAGTGAAAATGGATACTATCACTATTTCTTAAACTGAACACTCGTACTATTACTATTTCTTAAACTGAACACTGAGTATTTAAGAAACTAAACACTAGTACTACACTATTTATGAAACTAATTATTTCTGAAACTGAACACCAGTACTACACTATTTTTTATACCCAATTCCCGTACTATCACTATTTCTTAAATTAAACATTGACTATTTCTTAAACTAAACACGAGTGCTACACTGTTTTTGAAACTCAACACTGGTACTATCACTATTTATTAAACTGAACACTGAGTATTTCTAGAACTAAATAAGGATACTATCACTATTTCTTAAACTGAATATTAACTATTTCTATAACAGTTTGGGTTCGTGATGAGAGGATACAGAGGTTATGAAGATACAAAAAGCTAAGGTTTCCTGTGGGGAGCTTGAAAAATTAAAAAATAATGGTTTGAAAAATAAAAAAACGGTTATTTAACCAAAAGATCAAAAATAGATCCCACTGATTATATATGGGCTTATTAATTTCACAAATCCTTGAAATCTTCAACTCTAACAACTATTGCCATGCTGTGAGCATCGCCCACACCACAAGCAACTTGAGGTTTTACTATACTTGGAAGAGCTAACTTAGCTTCAGATAGGCTTTGGAAAACCCATTTTAAATCAGCCTAAACCCCAAAATGGTATTCCAAAAACACAAAATTGAACTCAAATTCCACAAGAAAACAGTAAAACCCATTTTCACAAAATATAGGAAGAAAGATTCGACATGGGACTGCAACTTTTTTATGAAGGCTATCTCGGTCGACCGCAATGCCAACGATCGAATCCCCGCCAACAACGGCAGAAAGTTGAACTTGAAGAGGTTCTTGAGCTCGTGGTCGAACGACGTCGCTAGGTTCTTGAACTCGTTTGGCCGGTGCTTCATCGATAGAAGATCCGCGTCGGCCGACTGCTTCACTTCCCTCCACCCTTTCGACATGAAGGAGAAGGCGTTGGAGGAGGCCGAAGCCTGGCCTTCCCTTTCATGGTGAATGAAGAGTTGGATCTTGATTTAGTTTGAAGAGAAAATTACCTGGTCAATCGGAGAGCTATAGAATCAAGTGAGATGGGATCTCATTGATTTAACGGAGAAAATGATCAGCAACTGGGGTGATGAAATGGGAAAATTGCATAGAGAAAAGGAATATGAGATCTGTAGAAAATGTACAAAGCTTTTATCTCTTTTCGTATGAAGTGAAACGAAACAAATAAACATAGCAAGGTTTGTTGTCAGGGTAAAATTGGAAACTCAGTGCTTGGACAAATTTTATTGGGTTGGTTTTATGTTGGGTTTGTCCTAACCATTAAATAAAGTTAGTGGATGGTTTTTGGTTAAAACTTAAAATTTTGAAGCCCTTTTTATTAGTTTTCTTTATGATTAAATGCACTAGGGACTAAAATTGGATTTTAATCTTACATAAGGTTATAGTGTAAACTCATCTTTTTTTAAGGATTAAAATGAATTTTTCTATTATTAAAATGCCCCTTCAGTTTATCAATTTTTGCAGGATGTGTTTGCTGCTGGAACTGATACGTCTCAGTCATCAGTCTGGGCAATGTCTGAGCTTTTAACGAATCCAAGAGTGATGAAAAAATTGCAGAGTGAGGTTAGGGGATGGTTAGAAACCACATGAAAGATATAATAACAAAGTACTATTTAGTTGAAGTGCACTACTTGAAGGCAGTGATCAAGGAGACACTTCGCTTATATCCCTCAGTTCCATTTCTAATCCCCTAAAATATCATTCCAAGATGTGAAAATAAATGGCTACGACATTAAACCCAACAGGCAAGTCATAGTCTATGTGTGGGACATTGGAAGAGAACCGAAATCATACAAAAATCCAGAGGAATTCGAGCCGGAGAGGTTCATGAATAGTCGTGTAGATTATAAAGGGAATGACTTCCAATTCATTCAATATGGAGCTGTCAGGAGGAGCTTTCCAGCAGTTCAGTTTACCTTGGCTATTATTGAGCTGGCTTTGGCAAATGTAGTTCAGAAGTTCGATTGGGCCTATTATTGAGCTTGCTTTTGGAAACAGAATGGGGTGCACGCATGAAGATAAGACAAGAAGTCAAAGAGAACAAGTCTTCGTTCTTGTTGCTGGAGGGAAGTTGCCAAATTGAACTGTCCCAACTCATCTGCTCCTAATGATGGCCCACTTTTATTAACCACCAACGATCACTCGTTTGGCATTTATCTTTCTGTCACTTTCTTCAGCAGAAAGATTCGTTTAGAATTCTTCTCATCGGTCAAAATATAATCACAAAGACTAAACCGAAAACCAGTTTAAATTGGTAACATTGAACCCAATAGAATTACAAACAATATTACTGTTCTTGTCTAAAACTTGATACGATCGACTTGCATTACAGAAATCAGGGAGAAATGTCGAAGCTGTTCATAAAACAATCAAAGCAATATGCCGAGACTCGGCCATGCTACCCAAAAGAGCTGTTTGGATACATTTCCTCCAAGACCCCTTGTCACGACCTCACATGGGACGTCGGCACCGGCAGTGGCCAGGCTGCCAGATCCGTAAGTCTCTTCTTTCCAACATCTTCCTTTCACTTCTTGCAGTTTAAACATAGATCCATTGTAGCACAAATTTAAGCTTAGGTCATCTGGAACCTTTTTGTTCAGTATTGTGTTTTTGCCTAGGTTTGTAATCTGAGTCACCTCCTTCACTATATATTCTAGGTGGTGCTATCCACACTCTCTGTTTTACTTTTCACATGTTTTTTTTGTCATTTGATCCTCATCAATTATTCGATCAGATGGCAAAAAATCGACAGAAGTGTAGAGAAGGTAAAAAAGGACGTGTATACCTTATATTCTGTGTTTGTTGAAGAATATATAACATCGGAGAATTGACAAAATCAAATATAACATGTATTGACAATAGTCAATATGCTTATTAGAGCAGCTCCAAACGGGCTTGTAGCCCGATGGACTAGCTCTCAAACAGAACCAAACAACCCAAGCAAGGAGGTCTAGCGTTGCTGGCGATTGAGCCCGAGTGGGCCCAAGGGAGAGGCCCGGCACGAGTAGTCGGCCCGAGAGCCTGAAGGCCAGATGACGCCAGGCTAACGTCAGGGCGAGTCAGCCACAATATAAAATTAATAAAAATATTAAATATTAATAAAAAATGTAAAAAATTAATTTTTAAAAAAAATGTAAACCCAGCAAGCTTCGAACTCAACGACTCTCGCCGGAGTTCGTCGCCGAGTTTGATGATACACAGACAAATGGCAGAGATCCAGTCCCTCCTCCGCCACAGCTGCTGCCGCACCCCACACCACCTTCGGCCCCACGCACTCGCGATCCCCCTCTTTCCACTCGCGCGCCCAGATTGCACGATTTGGGATTTATTTTTTGGGAGAGAGAGAGAGAGAGAGAGTGTGTGGTTAGGCAGCGGGGAAGATCGGGACCTTTGATGAAGGCTGAGGTGGTGAAGATGGAGGAAGAGAAGCTGCGGTGGGGTGGTGGAGGAAGGTTTGGGTGGGTTGGGGGGGGAGGACACGAGTTGATGGGAAGTTTCCACAGGGGGGAGGGATCTGGGTATGGTTGGTTTTTTTTGTTAATTAATTTTTTAATATAAAGTGGTATAAAGAAACCGATTAAAATTCTATCCGAAATTACAAATAAAATTATTTTGTATTATTTAAAAAAATATACTATTATTTTATTGCCAATTGCCAGAGCTATTCAGTGCAGGGGTGGAGATGCAAAAGACAGTTACTGTTCATTAAAGGTAGTTATGGTTCAGTGGGTGGATTAAATAGTGGATAGCCCTAACGGGCCTTAGACACGGTAGACCTGCTCTTATGATTAGTAATGAGCCGCTTGCCCATCTCTCTAAAATCTTGACGCTATTGATTGAAAGAGTAGAAAGCTTCTAGTCATAGTAAGTAACATGTTAAACTAAATTGCAGCTAGCCGGGATCTTCAAGAATGTGATAGCCACAGATACAAGCCAAAAACAACTCGAGTTGGCACCCAAGTTGCCCAATATTCGCTACGAGCACACCCCTCCTGTCATGTCAATAGCCGAGGTAGAACAGAAGTTGACACCAAAATCAAGTGTTGATCTGGTGATCGTTGCTCAGGCCCTCCATTGGTTTGACCTCCCCAATTTCTACCAACAAGTGAAACATGTACTGAAGAAACCTAATGGTGTCCTTGCAGCATGGTGCTATACAGTGCCTAGGGTTAACAGCAATGTGGACACCGTCTTTGATCGTTTTTACACTGTTGATTCTGATCCGTACTGGGATCCAGCACGTAAATTGGTGAACGACAAGTATAAGAGTATCGATTTTCCATTTGAGCCGGTGGACAGAGAAGAGAACACAGGACCGTTTGAATTCGTGACAGAGCAGTTGATGGATTTGGATGGCTTTTTTACATACATAAGGACATGGTCTGCATATCAGACGGCAAAAGAAAAGGGTGTTGAGCTCTTGAGTGATCATGTGATTGACGCATTTAAGCAAGCTTGGAATGAAGGTGGAGACCATGGTCCGAAGGATGTCAAGTTTCCTGTCAATTTAAGAATTGGGAAAGTGTAGTAGTATTAAGCTTTTCCTATTTCTACTTTCTCACATAAAGTACTTTTCACTATATTAGGAAAGCGTGCAAATAAGATTTAATTTTAATGGCATTATAGTTCAATAATTGTTCGTCAAATGTTTAATAAGCGCTTTGAAGATAAACGATATTATGTTTTTGTCTTTTTGTCTTATATATATTTACCATTCACAGTATCAGATTTTGGATTGTTGGATCAATTGGATTGGCACTTAAATTTCTAAATGTGTTATGCTCTGTTGTTCTTGCTGTCAAATGTAGTTACTTCTTTAAATAACTGTGCTTAAGTATGTTAACGAGTGGACGCCATTGTGCCAATACTCGCGGCGAAACAATCCTCAAAAAGCTCAAGTTTGAGATAAACAATTAAGGGTAAATTACAAAAAACTACTACAACTATTGGTCGCAAACAGTTTCATACCTCATCTTTAAAAAATTTCAATGTCATACCTTTGATTACGAATTTGTTTCAATGTCATACCTCCCGTCAGTTGACTGTCAATTCCTCAGTTAAATGCTGACATGGCATATAACGTGGCATATTTTTTATTAAAAATTATTAAAATATTATTAAAAACTTAAAAAAATATTTAAAATATTAATTATATATATATATATATTTATAAAAAATAAATATATAAAAAATAGAGTAAATGACAAAAACTACCTCAACTATTGGTGTCACGACACTTTCATACCTGATCTTTTAAAAGTGACAATGTCATACCTCATCTTACGAATTTGTGACAATGTCATACCTTCCGTTACTTGGCCTTTTCAGTTAAATGCTGACGTGGCTTGATTCGGGACCCACTTTTTATTAAAAAATTAGTAAATTATTATTAAAAACTAAATTTTTTTTTTAAAATACCTCCTCTCTCTCTGTCTCTCTTCCCATCAGCCTGCAGAAAGAAGAAGAAAAAGAAAGAAGAGGAAGGAGGAGGAGGAAGAAGAAGAAGAAAGGAAAAGAAAAAAAAAACCCAGAACTGGGTTGCTGCGCGGGGGCGCACGCAGGGGGGAGGAGGAAGGAGGAGGAGGAGGAAGAAGGAGGAGGAGGAGGAAGAAGGAGGAGGAGAAGAAGAAGAAAGGAAAAAAAAAAAAAAAACAACCCAGAACTGGGTTACTGCGCGGGGGGCGCACGCAGGGGGTGGGGGAAGAGGAAGAAGGAGGAGGAGGATGAAGGAGGATGAAGAAGAAGGAAGAGAAGAAGAAGAAGAAAGGAAAAAAAAAACCCAGAAATGGGTTGCTGCGCGGGGGCGCACGCAGGGGGGAAGAGGAAGAAGGAGGATGAAGAAGAAGGAGGAGAAGAAGAAGAAAGGAAAAAAAAACCCATAACTGGGTAGCTATGCGGGGGGCGCACGCAGGGGGGAGACGAAGGCCTTTTTTTTTTTATATTATTATTTTAAAAAAATATTAAATGATTTTTTTTTGTTTTTAATAATTTTTTAATAGAAAATGGGTCCCAAATCAAGCCACGTCAGCATTTAACTGAAAAATTAACGCCAAACTAACGAAAGGTATGACATTGTCACAAATTTGTAAGATGAGGTATGACATTGTCCCTTTTAAAAGATCAGGTATGAAAATGTCTTGACACCCATAGTTGAGGTAGTTTTTTGTAATTTACCCTAAAAATATATATATATATATAAATTGTAGCCTGCAACCCGAAGAAGAAGGAAAAAAAACTGTAGTCTGCAACCCGAAGAAGAAGGAGGAGGAGGATGAGGAGGAGGAGAAGAAGAAGAAGAAAAGAAAAAAAAAGGTAGCGCCTGCTACCCGAGAAGAAGAAGAAAAAAGAAGAAGAAGAAAAATAAGAAGAAGAAGGGAAAAAAATTGTAGCCTGCAACCCGAAGAAGAAAGAGGAGAAGAAGAAGAAGAAGGAAAAAAAAATGTAGCCTGCAACCCGAAGGAGGAGGAGGAGGAGGAGAAGAAGAAGAAGAAAGAAGAAGAAGAAGAAAAAAAATAAAAAAAATAAATAAAAAAGAGGTGGCGCTGAAGAAGAAGAAAAAAAATATTTTTAATATTTTTAATAATATTTTTTAAATTTTTTAATAAAAAGTATGTCACGTCAGCATTTAACTGAGAAATTGACAGTCAACTGACAGGAGGTATGACATTGAAATAAATTCGTAAGTAAATGTATGACATTGAATTTTTTTAAAGATGAGGTATAAAACTGTTTTTGACTCAGGTAGTTTTTTATAATTTACCCAACAATTAATTCTAACGAATCATTCAAGGGAAGATATCTCAAATTTTTTATTTTTTAAATAAGGATTCGTTGTAGGGCCCATATCATGTCAAACTTCAATGATTTGTAAATTAAGACTTAACGGGTCGTGTCTGTCGTGTTCGTGTCGTTTTCATGTAACACCTGTTATCTTAACAGGTCGTGTTGTGTCACACCCGTTATCTTAACGAGTCCTTAACAGGTCGGGTCACTTTACCCAACGGGAAAGTGACGCGACCCGTTATGACCCATTAAGAATTTTTTTTTTTTAAAATTGGCACATACCACACATTGTCACATGAATATTATTTCAAAACATTAAAACATTTGTCGTTTAAGTACTATATCTACACTTGAAAATAAGAGCCTAATAAAAAAAATAATACATACACTACTAATCTATTACAAATATTAAATGTGCAAAGATATGAAAAATGAAAGAGTTTTTATTTTCAAGATTGTCAATCTTTCCCAAAAGTTTAAACCTCAATTTACAAAATCTTCAATTTACATCGATCATCATGAAATTCTATTGGAACTATGGCTTGATCTATTGCCTTCAACTTCAAGAATTATTTTAAATTGAAGATCGAATTCATTCATTATATTCATATAGGGTCAAGGAGTGTAGCTGTAAAAAAAATCATCAAAATCAGAGTTAAAATAACCGTTAAATCGTGATTTTTCGTTTATAACCGTCAAAAAGCTTTGTCCCGTTACTTGATTTCTGAATGTTTGTTTTTTGTGATTTTTTGCTGATGTGATCTCGAAGCATATACAAACAAGTTTGACGGTTAGGATCGTTGAAATTAGTTTTGGAGAATTCGTATCCCCTTAAAACGATAGATTCACTAACACTTAGAGTTTATTTATACTTTCATTAAGTATAATATAAGATTTTGTGGTATCCACTTGTGTACATATTTTAAATTGAAGATCGAATTCATTCATTGTATTCATATAGGGTCAAGGAGTGTAACTGTAAAACATTATCAAAATCGGAGTTAACCGTTAAATCATGATTTTTCGTTTATAATCGTCGAAAAGTTTTGTCCCATTACTTAATCTTTGAAAGTTTATTTTTTGTGATTTTTTGCTGATGTGATCTCGAAGCATATACAAACAAATTTGACAGTTAGGATCGTTGAAATTAGTTTCGGAGAATTCGTATCCCATTAAAACGATAGATTCACTAACACTTAGAGTTTATGTATACTTTCGTTAAGTATAATATAAGATTTTGTGGTATCCACTTGTGTACATATTTTAAATTGAAGATCGAATTCATTCATTGTATTCATATAGGGCCAAGGAGTGTAACTATAAAAAATCATCAAAATCGGAGTTAAAATAACCGTTAAATCGTGATTTTTCGTTTATAACCGTCGAAAAGTTTTGTCTCGTTACTTAATCTTTGAATGTTCGTTTCTTGCTGATGTGATCTCGAAGCATATATAAACAAGTTTGACAGTTGGGATCGTTGAAATTAGTTTCGAAGAATTCGTATCACATTAAAACGATAGATTCACTAACACTTATAGTTTATTTATACTTTCATTAAGTATAACATAAGATTTTGTGGTATTCACTTGTGTAAATATTTTAAATTGAAGATCTAATTCATTCATTGTATTCATATAGGGTCAAGGAGTGCGACTGTAAAAAATCATCAAAATCAGAATTAAAATAACTGTTAAATCGTGATTTTTCGTTTATAACCGTCGAAAAGCTTTGAGTCGTTACTTGATCTCTGAATGTTTGTTTTTTGTGATTTTTCGCTGATGTGATCTCGAAGCATATACAAAAATGTTTGACGGTTATGATCGTTGAAATAGTTTCAGAGAATTCGTATCCCATTAAAACGATAGATTCACTAACACTTAGAGTTTATTTATACATTCATTAAGTATAATATAAGATTTTGTGGTATTCACTTATGTAAATATTTTAAATGAAAGATCAAATTCATTCATTGTATTCATATAGGGTCAAGGAGAGTATCTGTAAAAAATCATCATAATCAAAGTTAAAATAACCATTAAATCATGATTTTTCGTTTACAATTGTTGAAAAGTTTTGTCCCGTTACTTGATCTCTGATGTTCATTTTTTGTGATTTTTAATTAATGTGATCTCGAAAAATATACAAAAAAGTTTGATAGTTGAGATCGTTGAAATTAGTTTCGGAAAATTCGTATCCCATTAAAATGATAGATTCACTAACACTTAGAGTTTATTTTTACTTTCATTAAGTATAATATAAGATTTTGTGGTATCCACTTGTGTACATATTTTAAATTGAAGATCGAATTCATTTATTGTATTCATATAGGGTCAAGGAGTGTAACTGTAAAAAAATAATCAAAATCAGAGTTAAAATAACCGTTAAATCGTGATTTTTTGTTCGTCGAACAACTTTGTCCCGTTACTTGACCTTTGATTGTTTGTTTTTTGTGATTTTTTGCTAATGTCATCTCGAAGCATATACAAACAAGTTTGATGGTTGGGATGGTTGAAATTAGTTTCAGAGAATTCGTATCCCATTAAAACGATAGATTCACTAACACTTAGAGTTTATTTATACTTTCATTAAGTATAATATAAGATTTTGTGGTATTCATTTGTGTAAATATTTTAAATGGAAGATCGAATTCAATCATTGTATTCATATAGGGTCAAGAAGAGTATCTGAAAAAAAATCATCAAAATTAGAGTTAAAATAACCATTAAATCGTGAGTTTTTGTTTATAACCGTCGAAAAGCTTTGTCCCGTTACTTGATATTTGAATGTTTGTTTTTTGTGATTTTTTACTAATGTGATCTCGAAGCATATACAAACAAGTTTGACAGTTGGGATCGTTGAAATTATTTTCGAAAAATTCGTATGCCATTAAAACGATAGATTCACTAACACTTAGAGTGTATTTATACTTTCGTTAAGTATAATATAAGATTTTGTGGTATCCACTTATGTAAATATTTTAAATTGAATGTAATAACCCGTCCCGAATATATTATGAGTTTAATTAAATTTGGGCCAATTATGTGTTTTCCAAACTTTTGGGGGCCAATGAGGAAGTTAAGAAAAATAATTGTGTGATTGGTGGTTACCCCCATCGACACTATCTCTCTCTCACTCTCAGACACCTTCTCTCTCTCTACCTCACGATCTCTCTCTCTCCCGTAGCATTCACACGGCACACCCACACCCATTTTCAAAACTTCATAGATCGACAAAACAAATTACGTATTCTTGATCGTGACGTCCATACGAACTCAACCATACTATTTTCAGGAAAGAACTACGACGATTTCACGTCCAAAATTCAAGTTTTGTAAATGGCACTATTCATCAACTTTTTCTACGTTGCGTTTTAGGAAAATCTAAAATCACAGCGACCTTCGTGAGGTCCCAAGGAGGCTCGGAGTGGTGCGTTGGAAGTGTTGGGACGTCGGGATCACGTAGAACGGAGATGGTCGGACTCTTGGAGATTTCCCGACGAGTTTCTCGTTAGTTTTCGAGGTTTTTGAAGGTATAGACTTGTAGTACTCTTAATTTAGAGCATGTAGGAAGAAAAATGGGACAAAATGGTTGAGAAACGAGTGAGATATCACACACGGAAATTTTCCGGTCACCGGAAAAACCAGTCCGGTGAGAGAGGAAGAAGATGACACGTGCGTGGCACACGCCGCGCGTGGGGGCGCGTAGCCCAGTGCTTGTCCTGGCGCGTGGGGGCGCGTGCAACATCAAAAAAAAATTCTAAAAATACCACGACGTCCGTGACGTCGTGTAGGTCGCGTTGGTATATTTACATGTCATTTTTGGAGCTATGTACGAGAAGTTATTTCCGTTTTAGCGCGTAGGTGCTTAAATAACGTATTTTTAGTACATATTCTGAGGACAAGCGTAGCCAAGCTCGACGTGGGGGCTACGACCCAGCGACCTATCAGTGAGTGGGCAGCTATTTACTGTATTACCTATATGTTATTATTATTTTCCCAGAAAAAGATAAATGAACGTTTATGTGATTTTGATGCCATACAAAGTATTCATATATTATTATTGATGCATTAATGATTGCATATACATATGTTGGTGCTGCGGACGCACAGGTATATGTCAGGTAAGATTATATGCTGGTTATGATGAGAATGATGTGATATGATGTGATTAGAGCTCATATACTTGCATATTGATATTAGTGCTCCCGCCCAGAGTTAGGGGCATAGTCTTTCACGTGTCGTTCACCTCCCGCACCGCATGCTTGCCTTGGATCCAAGTTAGGTGCACAGTCCTGTCGTATAGACCACCTTTGAGTGGGTTCGACTCGTAGGTGACCCGCGTTCATTCGCACAGTCTTCACGTGATTGTAGCACTAGAGCATATTTACTTGATATACATGATGATGAGTAGACCACCATATGTGGTATTGATGATTGTGCAATATTGATATACATGATGTTATGAGCTATATGAGATATTAGATGGCCGAGGGCCAAGATGATTACCTGGCATTTGATCACATCAACAGATTATGATTGAGTTTCAGTTTTGAGTACTTTGGCATGGCATACAAATACTTTTCAGCATGATTTTGAGAACTTATATATATGAGTATATATTTTGATTCTGGGAATCTATACAGGTTTTACAGCGAGGGGTTAGAGGTTTTTGAGAAAAGAAAAGATTTGAAAGAATTGTTTTACTGACCCACTCCCTTTGTTTTTCGCCCCTCCAGGTTCTGGATAGCTTGAATTCCGAGTTGGGCACATTGAGGATCCTTCGGCCTTTCTGACAGATTTGACATATGTAGGTCACCGATGGTGTAATTAAACTCTTTTATTCATGCTTGACTGCACTCGACCTAGTACGCTCTGAATATGTATAAGTATTGTAATACTTCTAGCACACATTCATTTCTGGGTTGCTAGACTTCGGTTTTAATTCATTCGTACTTCGTTATCGATCTTCGCTTCTGCACAGCGCACATGGCTACGTCACACTCACGTGACGGCCAGCATGCCCTACTTTCGGGTACGGGTGTGTCATTGAAGATCGAATTCATTCATTGTAAAAAATTGATAAGCTCATATTTATATATATTTTACATCAAATTCTCTCGTCTTTTCTTAGTTAGTTCCTTATATTTTTGAGCTATTTACTTTGATTTTGTGTTTTATATGAATTGTCAAGCAAATAAAAGAAAAATAGCACAAGTGAGATTTTATGTAACAAATTCGTCAAAACTGCCTGTGCAGATCAGCCCATTTTGGAAGCAATTTGCGAACGGCCCAAAATGAACTAGAGAATGAGCCTTATATGCTTGGAAAGCTACAGATGTCTATTTTCTGGAGCATTTCACGGATTGTTAAGATCATTTTTCTAGAAGAAGTTATGAGCATTTTAGTAAGGGAAGGTCAAGAGAGCACATGGGTCAAAACTGCCTGTGCGGATCAGCCCATTTTGGAAGCAATTTGCGAACGGCCCAAAATGAACTAGAGAATGAGCCTTATATGCTTGGAAAGCTACAGATGTCTATTTTCTGGAGCATTTTGCGGATTGTTAAGATCATTTTTCTAGAAGAAGTTATGGGCATTTTAGTAAGGAAAGGTCAAGAGAGCACATGGCATGGATGACCCACGGCTTGGAAGAATGATTATGTTTTGCAAGTGTGCTAGCTTGTTTAATCATGAAATACAAGTGTGCTAGCTGTTTGCAAGTGTTCTAGCTGATTCATCATGAGAAGACCAAGGGGAATCCAAGGCATGGACCAAGGAGGATGAATGCAAGTTGTTTCCACATGAAATTTCTGCAATGAAGCATGTGTTGCTAGCTGTTTTTGATGAATAATTCTTGCTTTTTATTTGTTTATTAAAATCACTTGAGTGGCTCCTTACCTTTGTGCACCTATAAATAAGCCTTCTAGCAAGGCTTAGACTCACCAATTCACACAACAATTCCATCTTCACACACCATAAACTATCCTAGCCGTGCCACCCCCCCTTAACCATCCTAAACACCACCATACATCCCCCTATCCACTCCTCCATACAACCAAACCTTCAAACCACATCCACTCCTTGTGCCATATCAAAGGAAGGAAAGGAAAGTGCTTGGATATGCTTGTCACTCAACAAGGATCGTTGGAGCGTTTAGGTGCTTTCTTTCTTTTATGTTCAATGTATAAATCTATTTACCTTTGTTTTATGATTATGAGGAACTAAACCCCCCCTCTTTGCTAGGGGGGGATTCAAAGCCATGATTACATTTGCATTATGAATTAATTACTTTTGGTTGTGATTTAATAATTTGTGATTTCAATTCGCTTAACTATTTGATTGATAACTTATTTATGTATGTTGATTAAGAGTGCACGCTTAGTTTTCATGCATAAGTTTGATGCTAGAATATAAGGGAATTTCACCTAATCGTTATGAACTTATATTCAAGAGTAGTGAAGGTTGCTATCCACAATCGTGTTAAGTGAATTCCTGGCAGGAGTATCATGCTTTTCATAGTTACAAATGCCTTGTCGATGCTTATGATTTCCAACAAACGTAATGATTCTAACTTGTGTCTTTATCATGCTGTTCATATAAAGAACTTGTTAGGAATGATTTGGTTGCGATGCATATTCATCCAATTCAATGATTCTAGGGAAATCTGAAGGTTAATTTAAGCGGACCTAATTAACTTGGAGTGTTGAGTTTCATAAGTTATCGAAAGAACAACTAAAAATTGGTTTATATACAAGTGTATCATGTGTGGAGGAAACCCCTCTAGCTAATCCATCATCCATTCACACAATCATATTTTGTGCTTAATTCTATCTAGTTTTCAATTTGTTTATTTTCAAGTTATTCTCATCAAGATCACATCCCCCTTTTTCAATTTTTGTCTTTTGATTTGAATCTACCTTATTTGATTTCTTTTGAGTTCTTTGATTTAATTTAGTTTAGAGTTGGTTAATTTTCATAGCTTGAATCTTTTAAATTCATTCGTGATTTTGTTTTAGTTTATTTATTAATTTTATTTTAAGTTATTCTAGTTTATTTGGAATCATTTGAATCTAGTTAAATGTTTTGATTTTAGATTTGTGTTTTTAAAGTTTTATTTAGTGTTTTCTAAGTTCATTTTATATAGATTAGCAATCCCTCCTAATCCCCGGTTTAGAACGATCCCTACTTGCATATATACTACAATTGACAACAAGAGGGTTTAATTTGTGTGTTAGTTTATTTATCGCATCAAATTTTGGCGCCGTTGCCGGGGATTAGCAACTTTGCTAATCCCTTATTTCTTTTTTATTTTTTTTATTTTTTATGTTTTAATTTAGATAGTAACTTTGCTTTATTCTTCTTGCTTCTTAGGTACTAGTGTATGACTCGAAGTTCTCATCCGGTTCAAAAGCATATCTCTGACTTTGACAATGACTTTGAGCGAACTTTGAGAAGGACAAAGAAACAACAAGTAGCTCAACCATCCAATCTTGAACCTGAGCTCGAGGAAAACAAAGTAGAAGAGGAAAAGGAGCCCAAGGCTCAAGGAGTTGAGCAACCACAAGTCATGGCGGCGGATAACCGAACAATCAAGGAGCTCTCAGCTTCGGGATTGGACAACACCGCACCCCTATGCATCCAATACCCTAGGGCAGCCCCTGAGAAGACCGATGAATTTGAGTTGAAGTCCAGTTTGCTACATCACATACCCAAGTTCCATGGGTTATCAATGGAGGACCCCAATAAGCATTTGAAGGAGTTTGAAGTAGTATGCTCAAGTATGACACCGGTGAACGTGGATAGCAACATATTGAAGATGAAGGCTTTTCCTTTTTCTTTGTTGGAAAAGGCCAAGGATTGGTTGTACGAGTTGGCTCCCGGAACTGTCACATCATGGGAGAGTATGAAGCGAGCTTTCTTAGAGAAGTTCTTTCCAACATCACGAGTCATTCTTCTTCGCAAGAAAATTAGTGGAATTCAGCAAAACCAAGGTGAATCTTTTCCAACTTATTATGAACGTTTTAAAACCCTTGTTGCTTCATGTCCACAGCACCAATTGAAGGAGGAGCTTCTTCTTCAATATTTCTACGAAGGGCTCTTACCAATTGAACGGCAAATGTTGGATGCATCCGCGGGAGGAGCTTTAGTGGATAAGACACCCATGGATGCCAAAATTCTCATTGCTAATCGAGCACTCAACGCACAACAATATGAAGGTGTTGGGCAGAGAGAGACCCCACGGCCACATCATGTCAATGAGGTAAGTTCTATTTCTGAGTTACAATCCCAAATGGCTAACCTTACGTCCATGTTGTCACAGTTTGTTGAAGGCCCCAAATCGCAAGGAACTACAATCTGTGGTGTATGCTCCATTCAAGGACACCAATCTGATCAATGCCCTCAATTAATTGAAAATGGAGGATGGGAATCTGCCCATGCCGTGGGTTATGGGAATCCAAACCAACCAAGGGGTGATCCTTTCTCTAATACATACAACCCGGGATGGCGTGATCACCCCAATTTCAGATGGAGAGATGCACAACAACCGGCCCAACAAGGTGGATTCCGACAACCCCCGGGTTTCTTTCCAAGGCCAATGGCACCACAACCACCTCCTCAAGCACAATCATCCCAAACCAACTCAGGTATGTCTATGAATGATGATAAAACATATCAGTTACTAACCACAATGGCACAGGGAATGCAGAATCAAGCAAAGGAGGTTAATGAGCTTAAGAAGCAAATGGGCCAAATGGCCGAATTTTTGGGACAATTTCGTGAGAATGGTAAGTTACCAAGCAATACGGTGATTAATCCAAAGGGTGGTTTTGAATCTGCAAAAGCCATCATTTTAAGAAGTGGAAAAGAAGTGGGAAGCAAAGCACATGAACATGCCCTAAACAAGGAAGAAGAAGAGCAATTCAACCCCACGACAAGGATGGAACCAACCATGCCGCAGCCATCTAAGCATTCAAATCCGTCCACCTCAGGTAATGTTGTCCCAAATGTTGTGATTTCAAACACTAATCTGCCCAATGTTCCTTTTCCTCGCAGATTTGCACAATCAAAGAAGGAAGAAAGCGACAAGGACATTTTGGATACCTTTCGAAAAGTCCAAGTAAACATTCCTTTACTTGATGCCATTAAGCAAGTGCCCAGGTATGCAAAGTTTTTAAAAGAGTTATGCACAACTAGGAAGAGAATTTCAAAGAAAGAAGTTGTGAAAGTAAGTGAAAATGTATCCGCGGTCTTGCAACGAAAGTTACCTCCAAAGTGTAAGGATCCAGGGAGTTTTACTATCCCATGCATAATTGGAAACACTAGATTTGAACAATGCATGTTAGATTTAGGTGCTTCTATCAATGTAATGCCATATTCCATTTATGCTTCAATGAATCTTGGTGAGCTAAAACAAGATGGCGTTATAATTCAATTGGCCGATCGTTCTAACGCTTATCCCAAGGGAGTCCTTGAGGATGTTTTAGTGCAGGTCAATCACCTTATCTTCCCTGCAGATTTCTATGTTTTAGACATGGAGGATTCAAGCCATGCTCCATCATTGCCAATCTTGCTAGGCCGTCCATTCATGAAAACAGCAAGAACAAAGATTGATGTGTTCACGGGAACATTAACCATGGAGTTTGATGGGGACATTATTCATTTTAATCTTTCTGAAACCATTAAATATCCACTTGAGGACCATTCTTGTTTTGCTATTGACATTGTTGATTCTTTGGCACAGGTGCAATTGGATCAAATGAACGAAGATGCACTTGAGGTAGCTCTAGTGCACGGCATAGGAGCAAGAATTAGGTGTGGGGGAGCCTTTGAAACCCACGGCATGCAATCTGACCATATTGCCGTGCCCCCTTGTGATGAAGTACTTGAAATGGTCGCTGCCCTCGAGTCATTGCCCTCCTACTCTGGTAAGTCTCCACTCTCACTTTTAGATTCGGTTTTGACTAACAAGTCACTTCCATCAATTGTGCAGCCACCTACACTTGAGTTAAAGCCATTACCTAGTCACTTGAAGTATGTTTTCTTGGGACAAGATCAGACGCTACCCGTCATCATCTCCAACTTACTCAAGGCCCAAGAAGAAGACAAGTTGATAAGGGTGTTAAAAGAGCACAAATCTGCCATTGGATGGACATTGGCGGATATCAAAGGCATTAGTCCCACCACGTGCATGCATCGTATCCTTTTGGAGGAGGAAGCCAAACCATCTCGTGAAGCTCAACGTCGCCTTAATCCACCCATGTTGGAAGTAGTAAAAAAAGAGGTTATAAAATTGCTTGATTGTGGTGTTATATATCCTATTTCTGATAGTCGTTGGGTGTCACCTGTGCAGGTTGTTCCAAAGAAGTCTGGAGTCACAGTGGTAAAGAATGAAGAACAAGAGCTTGTACCCACTCGTGTTGTTACTGGTTGGCGTGTTTGTATTGATTACAGGAAGTTAAATGCCATGACAAGGAAGGATCACTTTCCATTACCATTCCTCGACCAAATGTTGGAAAGGTTAGCCGGTTATGAATTTTATTGCTTTCTTGATGGATATTCTGGATATAACCAAATTGTGATAGCTCCGGAGGACCAAGAGAAGACAACATTTACGTGCCCCTTTGGCACTTTTGCATATAGACGCATGCCATTTGGTTTGTGCAATGCTCCGGGGACGTTTCAACGATGCATGGTGAGTATATTTTCTGATTATGTGGAAAAGATTATTGAGATATTCATGGATGATTTTAGTGTTTTTGGTAATTCATTTGATCATTGCTTGAATAATCTGACCTTAATCTTGAAACGTTGTGTTGAAACGAATCTCGTGCTTAATTGGGAAAAATGTCACTTCATGGTTAAGCAAGGTATTGTTCTAGGACATATTATTTCTGAAAAAGGCATTGAAGTGGATAAATCTAAGGTAGACCTTGTTCGCCACTTACCCTCTCCAACTTCGGTTAGAGAGGTTCGTTCGTTTCTTGGTCACGCAGGTTTTTATAGGCGTTTCATTAAGGATTTCTCCAAGATTGCACAGCCACTATGCCGATTGCTTCAAAAAGAGGTGGTTTTCGAGTTTGATGAAGCATGTTCCACGGCATTCAAGCACTTAAAGGAGGCCCTCACTTCGGCTCCTATTATCACACCTCCAGATTGGAGCCTTCCATTCGAGTTGATGTGTGATGCTTCGGACTATGCCATTGGTGCTGTTTTGGGGCAGCGAAAGAACAAGCAACCCCACGTTATCTATTATGCTTCTAGGACATTAAATGATGCTCAATTAAATTATTCAACCACTGAGAAAGAATTACTTGCTGTGGTTTTTGCATTAGATAAGTTTCGATCTTACTTACTGGGTACTAAAGTTCTTATTTTTACTGATCATGCAGCTCTCAAATATTTGCTCACAAAAAAAGAGGCCAAGCCTAGACTAATTCGATGGATGTTGCTTCTACAAGAGTTTGACATTGAGATTCGGGATAAGAAGGGCGTGGAGAATGTGGTGGCTGACCACCTAAGCCGAATGGTGCATGAGGAAGCAATGCCCATTTCTGAAACCTTCCCCGATGAACAATTAATGTCTATCCAGGTAAGTGAGCCTTGGTACGCAGATTTGGTGAACTTTTTGGTGTCTAAACATACCCCTAGCACACTTAATAGGAATCAACGTGATAAGCTTATAAAGGATGCTAGGTTTTATGTTTGGGATGACCCATACCTTTGGAAATTTTGTCCCGATCAGATTGTCCGACGTTGTGTGAATGAATCTGAGTTTCAATCTATTTTAACATTTTGTCATTCATATGCCTGTTGGGGACATTTTGGCACCCAATGCACTGCCCTTAAAGTCTTAGAATGTGGGTTTTATTGGCCAACCATCTTTAGGGATGCTAGGACGTTTTGCCTTACATGTGATCGTTGTCAACGAATGGGTAATATAAGTGCTAAGGATCAAATGCCACAAAACCCTATACTTGCTGTTGAAATATTTGATGTGTGGGGCATTGATTTTATGGGTCCTTTTCCTTCATCACATGGTTTTCTCTATATCTTGTTGGCAGTGGATTATGTTTCCAAATGGGTGGAAGCAAAAGCCACCCGTACTAACGATTCCAAGGTAGTTGCAGATTTTGTGAAGTCTAACATTTTTGCTAGGTTCGGGATGCCTCGAGTCCTTATAAGTGATGGAGGTTCACATTTCTGTAATCGTACAATTGAGGCTTTGCTCAAGAAGTACAACGTTACACATAGGGTTTCCACACCCTATCATCCTCAAACAAGCGGGCAAGCCGAGGTGTCGAATCGGGAGATAAAACAGATTCTTGAGAAGACGGTGGGTCCAACAAGAAAAGATTGGAGCTTAAGGCTAGAAGATGCATTGTGGGCTTATAGGACCGCCTACAAAACACCCATAGGAATGTCCCCCTTTCGGCTTGTTTTTGGCAAGCCATGTCACTTACCTGTGGAGTTGGAGCACAAGGCTCATTGGGCCGTGAGGAAGTTCAACATGGATGTGGATGCCGCGGGACTTCATCGTAAGCTTCAATTGAATGAACTTGAGGAGATACGGAATGAAGCTTACGAGAATGCTCGCATTTACAAAGAAAAGACGAAGGCCTTTCATGATAAGATGATTCGCACCAAGTCCTTCTCTGTTGGACAGAAAGTGTTGTTGTTTGATTCTCGTCTTCGTCTATTTCCGGGTAAGTTACGTTCACGTTGGATTGGGCCCTTTGTTATTACTAACGTTTTTCCTCATGGTGCAGTTCAAGTTCGTAGCTTCAAAACAGGTAAAGAGTTCAAAGTGAATGGGCACAGATTGAAGCCTTACTACGAGGGCTTTGTAGAACATGATGTTGAGGAGACAACCCACTATGCCGTGGGTTTCCATGAAGGTTGATCACTGTGGCATCGTCCGGCTGCAAGACGTTAAAGCAAGCGCTTCGTGGGAGGCAACCCATGCATTCAACAAAGGCAGACCTAGGAATCACTCCAATTCCAGATTTGCATTCCTAACTCTTTCTCTTTGTTGTTTCTATTCTTCTATGTTTAGTTTGTTTAATTTGGTTTGAGTTTCTATTTAAAACATTGAGGACAATGTTTGATTCAAGTGTGGGGGGGTAAACAATCTGTTTTGCATGATTTTCGTGGGTTTTATTCACCTATCACTTCCAATGTTGTTTCTCACTGTTTTTAAGTGTTTTTAGTGTGTTTTGAAGCATTTTAGTGTGTTGTGGCATAAAAATCCGAAAAACTCATAAAAATTTGAAAATAAGTTTGGAAAATACCAAAAAGAGTTGTTTTTGAGTTGTTTTGGTGTGTTTGTGTCGTAGGTACCTTCCAACACAATGATGAGGATTTGGTTTTGAATTGCATAACTATTAAAGAAAGTTACAAGCATGGATTGAAGTTTGATATGTTCTTGGCTTATGCTTAGTTGTAGTTGATGTTTATGAACTCACATTTGATTATAAAGTGGTTAAAATCAGTTTTTGTAACATGCTTGAAGGAAAAAACTCAACTAACGCTACATCCTTGTGAGACTTGAGCCTTTACTTCTTTTGGAGAGTTATAATCTGTGATTTCTTGTGTTCTTAAGTCGTTGCATGATCTCATTATTCTTTGCTTGGTTGCTACTTAGAATGCATGCGTATCATGATAGAACTAAATGCTAGAACTTATATCCGTTTCATTCAAAGCATGATATTGAATTGCATAACACACGATCAAGATGAAGTTGTGTAGTTGCCACCATAGCCAAATAGCCTTACTTCCCTTATGGCTTATGTTTTGTTGTTAACTACATTAACCTCACCTATCCTAGTTTAGGACAGTCCACCCCTTGTTCTTAAAATATAGTGAGCATAACTTAAAATTAATTCCTTTTGAGTTACATTATGCAAGAAAATAAGTGTGGGGGAGGGAATGGTTATTTTTGAGCTCATTTGTACGTTTAAAAAAAAAAAAAAAAAAAAAAAAAAAAAAAAAAAAAGAAGAAAGAATGAGTTTGAAAGTGTTGATTGTTGAAGAAAATGGTCCAAAAGTTTGAATTTGACCCTAAGTGTTGCATGAATCCCCCCTTGTGTTCAAATTTGAGTTTGCATTCAAAAGTGAATTCTAAGTTGATTTCATTGCTATTGCTCACTATGTTTTTAAGAACCCTTGTTTTCCATATCTGTTCGTTGTAACCTATCACCCTTAGCCCCGTTACAACCCTTACACTTCTATCTTGAGTGTTATGTGTTCAATATGTGGAGTTTGGGATTGGTATGAGCATATGGTGTCACTAGTTCTTGCATCTAAGTAGTAGCATTCCTTTCATGAGATCATATTCATATATTCACTTATAACTCCAGAAAAGAGCTTTCTTTGTTAAAATATGTGAGTTTTAGTTTTCATGTGTATATCAATCTTCTCACATATACCTAGTGTAGGGAATGTAGTTTGAAAATCTGAGTGAAAAATGAGTGCATATCTAGTAAGGAATTGAGGGAATTCTCTAAAGCATGTTATTACATTCAAAATGATGTTTTAAATGATTAAAAGAGAACTAGTAAATGGTGACTGTGGTTAAGTGTATGCTTAAGGATATTGATGACCAAAATCTGTGCAAGTAATGATTTTTAACATGTGCATTAGAAATCCCTGAGGTAACGTTGGAAGGTTTAGATTGTGTTTTGTTTCTTTTTGTTTTCTTTGTTTTGCTCGAGGACTAGCAAAAGCTAAGTGTGGGGGTATTTGATAAGCTCATATTTATATATATTTTACATCAAATTCTCTCGTCTTTTCTTAGTTAGTTCCTTATATTTTTGAGCTATTTACTTTGATTTTGTGTTTTATATGAATTGTCAAGCAAATAAAAGAAAAATAGCACAAGTGAGATTTTATGTAACAAATTCGTCAAAACTGCCTGTGCAGATCAGCCCATTTTGGAAGCAATTTGCGAACGGCCCAAAATGAACTAGAGAATGAGCCTTATATGCTTGGAAAGCTACAGATGTCTATTTTCTGGAGCATTTCACGGATTGTTAAGATCATTTTTCTAGAAGAAGTTATGAGCATTTTAGTAAGGGAAGGTCAAGAGAGCACATGGGTCAAAACTGCCTGTGCGGATCAGCCCATTTTGGAAGCAATTTGCGAACGGCCCAAAATGAACTAGAGAATGAGCCTTATATGCTTGGAAAGCTACAGATGTCTATTTTCTGGAGCATTTTGCGGATTGTTAAGATCATTTTTCTAGAAGAAGTTATGGGCATTTTAGTAAGGAAAGGTCAAGAGAGCACATGGCATGGATGACCCACGGCTTGGAAGAATGATTATGTTTTGCAAGTGTGCTAGCTTGTTTAATCATGAAATACAAGTGTGCTAGCTGTTTGCAAGTGTTCTAGCTGATTCATCATGAGAAGACCAAGGGGAATCCAAGGCATGGACCAAGGAGGATGAATGCAAGTTGTTTCCACATGAAATTTCTGCAATGAAGCATGTGTTGCTAGCTGTTTTTGATGAATAATTCTTGCTTTTTATTTGTTTATTAAAATCACTTGAGTGGCTCCTTACCTTTGTGCACCTATAAATAAGCCTTCTAGCAAGGCTTAGACTCACCAATTCACACAACAATTCCATCTTCACACACCATAAACTATCCTAGCCGTGCCACCCCCCCTTAACCATCCTAAACACCACCATACATCCCCCTATCCACTCCTCCATACAACCAAACCTTCAAACCACATCCACTCCTTGTGCCATATCAAAGGAAGGAAAGGAAAGTGCTTGGATATGCTTGTCACTCAACAAGGATCGTTGGAGCGTTTAGGTGCTTTCTTTCTTTTATGTTCAATGTATAAATCTATTTACCTTTGTTTTATGATTATGAGGAACTAAACCCCCCCTCTTTGCTAGGGGGGGATTCAAAGCCATGATTACATTTGCATTATGAATTAATTACTTTTGGTTGTGATTTAATAATTTGTGATTTCAATTCGCTTAACTATTTGATTGATAACTTATTTATGTATGTTGATTAAGAGTGCACGCTTAGTTTTCATGCATAAGTTTGATGCTAGAATATAAGGGAATTTCACCTAATCGTTATGAACTTATATTCAAGAGTAGTGAAGGTTGCTATCCACAATCGTGTTAAGTGAATTCCTGGCAGGAGTATCATGCTTTTCATAGTTACAAATGCCTTGTCGATGCTTATGATTTCCAACAAACGTAATGATTCTAACTTGTGTCTTTATCATGCTGTTCATATAAAGAACTTGTTAGGAATGATTTGGTTGCGATGCATATTCATCCAATTCAATGATTCTAGGGAAATCTGAAGGTTAATTTAAGCGGACCTAATTAACTTGGAGTGTTGAGTTTCATAAGTTATCGAAAGAACAACTAAAAATTGGTTTATATACAAGTGTATCATGTGTGGAGGAAACCCCTCTAGCTAATCCATCATCCATTCACACAATCATATTTTGTGCTTAATTCTATCTAGTTTTCAATTTGTTTATTTTCAAGTTATTCTCATCAAGATCACATCCCCCTTTTTCAATTTTTGTCTTTTGATTTGAATCTACCTTATTTGATTTCTTTTGAGTTCTTTGATTTAATTTAGTTTAGAGTTGGTTAATTTTCATAGCTTGAATCTTTTAAATTCATTCGTGATTTTGTTTTAGTTTATTTATTAATTTTATTTTAAGTTATTCTAGTTTATTTGGAATCATTTGAATCTAGTTAAATGTTTTGATTTTAGATTTGTGTTTTTAAAGTTTTATTTAGTGTTTTCTAAGTTCATTTTATATAGATTAGCAATCCCTCCTAATCCCCGGTTTAGAACGATCCCTACTTGCATATATACTACAATTGACAACAAGAGGGTTTAATTTGTGTGTTAGTTTATTTATCGCATCAAAAATAATCAAAATCGAAGTTAAAATAACCGTTAAATCGTGATTTTTTGTTTATAACCGTCGAAAAACTGCAACAAAAATTATCCAAAAACTGCACCAAAACTGCAGTAAAACTGCACCAAAACTCCAGCAAAAACTGCACCAAACTGCACAAAAAACTGCACCAAAATTGCACAAAAAAACAGCATCTAACATGTACCAAAACTGCAGCAAATGACAATTACTAAAATTGAGACAACATCCAATGCATCAATGAGTTTAAACTTTAAATCCTTACGCATCACATATACTAAAATTCAACTTGATCACCAATCACAATACTTTACTACAACCCAATTGAAAAGTTAAGTTTGCCATAATACAAGACGCAGATCACCAACGGATGCACCAGTCATTAGTCACATAAAAACTATCAGTTGTTCCAATAATTTAACCAACATCTTGTTTATATTATCAAAAGAGTGATTACCCAATAAATTCATTGCAGCACAAAGTGTGCCTCCTGTGGCTATTAAATCATCTACCACCAGAGCACGCTTGCCAAGTTCTACTACTCCAACATGCATCTCAAGACGGTCCCTTCCATATTCCAAAGTGTATTCTTCAAAAATAACGTCACCTGCCCCAACAGAAAAGTTTTACAACAATCCTAATATTATCTCAAGGGAAAAAAGAGATGCAAAACTATACGCAACTGATGTCAGATGACCATAATAGAATGTTAGAATTCAAAATATATATGCTCCTAATTGTCAAGAGCATCGTGAACAATCTAGGTAGAGTATACAACAAACAAATAAGCCCTATAGTTCACGGAAACAAGAATGCAAAGATAATCCTCGACCTTTGAAGAACAAAATTAATCCGAGAGATTCTAAAGTTATAACCATGGCACAGTGAAAGACATGCAAGAACTGGAGAGGACATAAATAGATATATTTTATGCAAGATTAGACAACAAAACCACAACAGAACACAGAGGACCTTAAATTATCAAGGACTATGAATTCCGAGCAGTGTGTTCGAAGGACCAACTGGACAAACCCAAATTGTGCCTTTGAATGCGGGTCTATAAACCCTATCCCTAAAATTAATTATAAACCCTAACCCAGTTCCCCTTTTGAATCTTTGATTCAAAAAAACCCTAATTGTAAAATTAATTTAATTACAAATTATTAACTAAACTAACTAATACAAGTTCTAAGTTCTTACCATATTAGCTGGAACGAATAGCAGGTGAATGAAGGGGATCAGGGGATGCAAGCAATGAGGTCGCAGAGATGCAAGTAGCCAGGTCGCACGCAGAGATGCAAGCAGTGAGTTCAGAGCACTGATGTCGACTGTGGAAGAGATGAAGATGAGTTTTGACTTGTGACAAAGAGAGATGAAGATGAGTTTAAAGAAGATGAGTTTTAAAAGGAAAAGATGAAGATGAGTTTCAGGACTCGAAGTGCAAAATTGGATGATAGGCTACTGTCTTGAAGTGTTGAACTAATTAATTAAAAGTTTAAAACATAATATTTAATATATGGTACGGGTTCGGTTTCGGTCCGGCTTTGAAAACCCAAAACCGAAACCAAACCGTTTTCTTTGCCGCGGTTCGGTTTTAAAACCGAAACTGTTTCAAAACCACAAAACCAAACCGTTCGGTGCGGTTTGATTTGGTTCGTGTTTCGGTTTCGGTTTTCGGTTCCAAGTGCCCACCCTACTCATGCTAGGTAGGGATGTGAATATACATTTAAGGATCACTCTCCTGGGCGATGTAGGATGTCACAATTCACCCCCCTTAGGGGCTCGAAGTCCTCGTCGGCACACTTCCGACAAGGGATTGGCACTGATACCAATTTGTCACATCCTGGCCCGGGTGGGACCACTTCCCAGGCCCGTTCCACCACTGTAGCACGATATTGTCCACTTTGGGCCCCGACCACGCCCTCACGGTTTTCTTTCTGGGAACTCACGAGCAACTTCCCAGTGGGTCACCCATCATGAGAGTGCTCTCGCGCGAACTCTCTTAACTTTAGAGTTCCAATGAACTCCAAAGCCAGTGAGCTCCCAAAAGGCCTCGTGCTATGTAGAGATGGGAATATTCATATAAAGATCACTCCCCTGGGCGATGTGGGATTTAACAATCCACCCCCCTTAGGGGCCCAACGTCTTCGTCGGCACACCACGTCCAGGGTTTGTCTCTGATACCAAATTGTCACATCCTGGCCCAGGGCGGACCACTTCCCGGGCCCGCTCTACCACCGTAGCACGATATTGTCTGCTTTGGGCCCCGACCACGCCCTCACGGTTTTGTTTCTGGGAACTCACGATCAACTTCCCAGTACGTCACCCATCATGGGAATGCTCTAGCCCCATTCTCGCTTAACTTCAGAGTTCCTACGGAAGTGAGCTCCCAAAAGGCCTCGTGCTAGGTAGGGATGGGAATATACATTTAAGGATCACTCCCCTGGGCGATGTGGGATGTCACGATAGCTTTGTCCTTTTACTTGATCTCTGAATGTTTGTTTTTTGTGATTTTTTGCTGATGTGATCTCGAAGCATATACAAACAAGTTTGATGGCTGGGATCGTTGAAATAAGTTTCGGAGAATTCGTATTCCATTAAAACGATAGATTCACTAACACTTAAAGAGTTTATTTATACTTTCATGAAGTATAACATAAAATTTTGTAGTATCCACTTGTGTAAATATTTTAAATTGAAGATCGAATTCATTCATTGTATTCATATAGGTTCAAGGAGTGTAGCTGTAAAAAATCATCAAAATTGGAGTTAAAATAACCATTAAATCGTGATTTTTCGTTTATAACCGTCGAAAAGCTTTGTCCTGTTACTTAATCTCTGAATGTTTGTTTTTTGTGATTTTTTGCTGATGTGATCTCGAAGCATATACAAACAAGTTTGACGGTTGGTATCGTTGAAATTAGTTTCGGAGAATTCGTAGCCCATTAAAACGATAGATTCACCAACACTTATAGTTTATTTATACTTTCATTAAGTATAACATAAGATTTTGTGGTATCCACTTGTGTAAATATTTGAAATTGAAAATCGAATTCATTCATTGTATTCATATAGGATCAAGGAGTGTGGCTTTAAAAAATCATCAAAATCCAAGTTAAAATAACCGTTAAATCATGATTTTTTGTTTATAACCGTCGAAAAACTTTGTCCCGTTACTTGATATCTGAATGTTTGTTTTTTTGTGATTTTTTGCTGATGTGATCTCGAAGCATATACAAATAAGTTTGATGGTTGGGATCGTTGAAATTAGTTTCGGAGAATTCGTATCCCATTAAAACAATAGATTCACTAACACTTAGAGTTTATTTATACTTTCATTAAGTATAATATAAGATTTTGTAGTATCCACTTATGTAAATATTTTAAATTGAAGATCGAATTCATTCATTGTATTCATACAAGGTCAAGGAGTGTGGCTGTAAAAAATCATCAAATTCGGAGTTAAAATAACCGTTAAATTGTGATTTTTCGTTTATAACCGTCGAAAAGCTTTGTCCTGTTACTTGATCTCTGAATGTTTGTTTTTTGGAATTTTTTGCTGATGTGATCTCGAAGCATATGCAAACAAGTTTGACCGTTGAGATTGTTGAAATTAGTTTCGGAGAATTCATATCTCATCAAGTTCAATGGTATATATATATTTATTAAGTAGATTTAAATCTATTTATTTTGTACGTATAATTAACCGGTGCACGGAGTAGTACATCACGTCACGTGTCATTATAAAAATAGTGGGATATGTCATATGTGTGATAAAAAGTTAATAACTGTAAAAAAAAAATTATCACCACTTCTATTAATTTTCATTTTCCCTCTATTTTTTGTTTTCTTTTCAACTTGTCTTATTATTTTCATTTTGCCTCCCTTTTTCTTCAAAAATGGTGGCACTGAGAATGAAATGGAATCAAATCAATGGATTATGGATACATATTATTAATTAATAATTATTATAGTTTTTATAAAATTTAATATATATATATATATATATATATATAATTATTATAGATAGTTAATATTTTGGTGGTATAATTATTATAGTATATATAATTATTATAATTATTATAGTTAATTTAATATATATATATATTTATTATAGTTTTTAGGGGTATAAAATTGTTAAATTAATATATATATATATATATATATATATATAATTATTATAGTATTTTTTTTAGGGTTATAAAATTATAAAGTTAATATTCTGCTTATCATGTATCGTGTTACTCACATGTATATCCGAATCAACCCGTTATTTTAACAGGTGCTTATCAGGTTACCCGATAACGACCCGATTCGTTATCATGTCGACCCGAACACCTGTTAATTTTGTGTCGTGTCGGGTTATCGGGTCGTGTCAAGAATTGTTAGGCCTACTAATAATGCATTGTTAAATCCATTACATATAAATTATTTTCTCCATGAACCCATTAATCCATACTATCTTCCCTTCCATCATATCACATGCTATTTACATTAATGAGTTACATGATATAAGTATATTATTACAGTAACATTTTGTTCTAATTAAATAAATATATGTGTAAATTTTTATATAAATATCTTTGTTTTATTGACACTGAATGTCATGTAATGATATACTGTGTCGTATAAATTGTTCTCTCGCATCACAAACAAACTCAATGGAATCAATGTCTGTATTGCAGAAACACGAAAGTGAATTCAACGTGATGCAATGACCCGTCAGAAGTGAGAAAAAACTCAATGGAATCCAATGTTTTTCCAATTCGATATGGACTCATTTGGTTAGTATTTTTAAATAACTGAAAATACTTAAAAATAAATATTTTTGAAACCAATTCTTAGTCAAAATACAAGTTAATTATGGAAAATGACTTGAAGTGCTTCTTGCAAGATGCACTTCAAAAAAATTTGAAACTCAAAAATATTTTCTCTAAAAACGTTTTTAGTTGTTTAAAAACACCTGCCAAATAAGTGTGATGTAAAATCCAACTTTGGTCAGTTACAAAGTATTCTACACACCTATATATAATGGATTTCATTCTACATTTGCTACCACAACAGAACCCTAGTGGCTCACATTTTCTTTCTCCTCCCCCTCTATTTTTACTTCTCCACTCTCTATTTGCCCTAAATCATTCGAGGCCTCTCATGGTGTCTCTCATCAGTCATCACTCCCTCTCCGCCTCATAACCTCACATGGCTTGCAAATGAAAAGAAAGAAAAAACATAGCTTTTTTTTTTCTTCTCTAAATCACGATTGGAATGAGCGGTCTTGGGGAGATGAGGTAATATGTAGTTCATTTCCTATGTTTATATATATATATATATATATATATATATTTTTTTTTTTTTTTTTGCATAATTGAATTTGTAATTTTATTTTTTGTGTTATTTACGGATTTAAAGCCTATGTAACAGAAGTTTATTTTCTAATTTTTCAACTTTAACCTTTATAGGTATATAAGTACACAAAATGTTGACATAAATGGTGACAGCAATAAAAATGCTTTGAAGTGTGGTCTGAAGTCAGATTTGGAGTCTATTAGTTTATATGGTATTCTAGACCTAGCGTCTTTGATATACATTACTTGTCGTGCAATATTTGAAGTTTCTTTGATACATTACTTGTGGAATTAACAAAAATTGTCTCAAACTAATGTCCTTTAAAAAAAAAAAAAAATTCTTAACAGTCAGCACTATGAACTTGTTTCTCTCTCTTTTTCCATCATTAAGTATTCTAAACAATTGATATTGTGCTATAATTGCACCAGGTGTATCATTAAAACCACCACCATATACCAACTTTCGAAAACCACATCTAATGCGACTTATTTACCATTGTAATCTTCTTCGTATTTTT
Organism: Crataegus laevigata; assembly: GCA_963580275.1. Taxonomy (NCBI): domain Eukaryota; kingdom Viridiplantae; phylum Streptophyta; class Magnoliopsida; order Rosales; family Rosaceae; genus Crataegus; species Crataegus laevigata. The sequence goes on from OY756945.1 coordinate 36,840,377, forward strand.
TATGCTTGCAACTAATTATATGGCATCAGATATTGTCATATATAAATATATGGAATTTGAAAAAATTAACGTCAGGGTTCCTAAACATAAGATACGATTTTCACAAACAATGTAGCATAGAGTTCGAAAAACTCCCCAAAAAATCTACTTGTAGCAAGGAAGGTTTAAAAATAGGGGTGTGCCATTTTATTTCTCACACTTTTTAAATTTTCGACCGTCGGATCAGATGAATTGAAGAAGATCAGCATATAGAAATTATCAAAGAGTGTATGATAAGTAAAATGAAGTGTGTATAGCACACCCCTAAAAATATAGTCCTGGTTTAATTATTCTATTGGGGACCGCCCGAATAGCGTTTTGCTAATTATAATATCAAGTCAACCTCACAGTTGGTTGATTGCTGCTGAATATAATATCAAGTCGACCTCACAGTTGGTTGATTGCTGCTGAATATAATATCAAGTCGACCTCACAGACGGTTGGTTGATTGCTGCTGAATATAATATCAAGTCGACCTCACAGTTGGTTGATTGCTGCTGTAGACGAACGGTTCTTTTGACAGATCTACATTATGCGTCCTGATTAGCTCTGTGGCGATGGCATTGAGCTTTACATGTGCTTCTTTGGCTGCATCAGCATCTCCTGCCTCCTTACTAGCCTCTGCAGATGCCATGGAACTTGCACTCGGAAGATTATATTCAGCTGGTTTATTGCCAGTTGCAACAATAATTTCTGCAGTGTTCTCTGCTTCTTTTGCCAGAGCAGCATTATGCGCTCTCATTAGCTCTGCGACGATGGCATTGGACTTTTCATGTGCTTCTTTGGCTGCATGAGCATCTTCTGGCTCCTTACTAGCCTCTGCTGATACCATGGAACTTGTTCTTGAAACATTCTTTGGTGTAACCTTCTGACTCCTCGCCTTGTGCTTCTTGCCGCTCATATGTTGTGACATCACCTTTGCATTGTTGGCACCCTTTTGGCACATTTCACACCAAAACTTAAATCTACTTTGTTTTGCCACGTCTTCATTTCTCTCCAGTCCATCAGCTGTTTCAACTTTGTCTTTATTCTTCAAATCCCCTCCACACTGGTCTTCTGGCATTGACGGTTCCTCTTTGTCCTCTTTTGAATTGCCTTGATCCTGCAATTTCTGGCCTGAACCATCACCGGTTTCATTATGGTAAAGCAGTGATTCCCTTACTTGTTTGGCCTCTAATTCCGAGCTTGTGATACCATTGGTCACTTTAGGCTTAGAAAACTGTGTAGATGGTGCATTCCTGGAGCTCTTGTCCAGTTGCTGAGCTCTCAATTCCGCTTCCTTGGCCTTGTGCTTCTTACTGTTTATGTGTTGAATTAAGCCTTTCTCAGTTGTTTCGCTAAATTGGCACAGGGTGCAACTCCATTCCTCCCTGGGTTTCTTTTTCAACCCAAATGGAGGCAGCTCACTAGCACCCACTGTTGGTGGTGTTTTCCGCTTGCCCCCAGAAAGATTTGGGTTAGGTTTTTCCTGCAACAAAGATATTTATACACAGTACATACCAAGGCAGTCTTTTAAAGTTTGATATTAAACATCTGACTGATGGTAAAAACCTAAACAGCATTTCCAAAATGAAGTGCACTACCCTCTGCTGCAAATATAGAATGAATAAAAGAAAAACAACTTGCGGTATTCGTAAGTTGAAAAGGCTTGACAGTGACTAGAAATGTGCTGCCTAGCAAATCTGCAAGTTGTGTTTCAATTTTGGATACTACATTGCTGTTGAATAACTCAGCCAACAAATGAATCTAATACCAATAGTATCTGTGCAGGCACACTCACTCGCTTGACCCTAATAGCATTAAGTAAAAAAAAATCAAGATTTCTAAATAATTAAGAAGGAATTTGTGTTTCGAAAGTAGTTATGTATAAGAGACGGCATTTCTCACACAAGGCCACTATAAAGGACTGCTGCAAATGCATAGGGTAGCCTCCTCCAAGAGAACCCACAAAGGAAAATTCAATTTCCAACGATCCACCAGAGCCATTAATCCAGATTATTCTGTACCTTGATCAAACTGATGTCACTATAACAAATTGTCATAGTAAACGATCCTAGTATAATGATCCGGGACAAATACTCTACGTGATGAATGACTACGATGACCCATTGAAACTGACTTTTAAAGTGCTGATCCACAAGCAAAAGGACTACCATATGCATACATAGCAAACCAATATAAACTAAGGTTCGAAAAGATGCTAGGCGCTAGTCGGGCGGCGGGCTGGGGGCTGGGGCCTAGCGCCTAGCGCCTAGGTAGACTATGCGGATTTAAGTAAATCTATTATATTTCATATAAATAAGTGTCTGTTTATACTTAAAATATATAATTTCATCATAAGCTACAAAACAGAATGACATATATATTATTAAGTATGAGAACATAATAAAAACATGGGGAACAAGCCTATAATGTGTGTTCATTTAGTATTCAACAAGTCTTTTATAATGTATTGAAAAAAAATAAAATTCAAAATGAAAGTTATCTATTTTCTGTCTAAGTGAGTTGCAATGTAGGCGGACGCCTCAGTAAGTTTAGGGTTCATTTCTTAATTTTCAAACGCCTAAGCATTAATCGGGATGGTGACCAACCGCCTAGCGCCTAGGAGGGGCCTAGGCGGCGCTAGACGGGGATTTTTAGAACAGTGATATAAACCTTGTTTGTCAATATTAGCATCAGTTATTGGCAGTCAGTTAGGTAATGCAGACGCTACCAAGAACACATAGTCCTCTATGTATTGTATTTGCAAAAGAAAGATCCGAAAAGATCATCCTGCAAACTAGAAATGTTCATTTTGCACTTTCGTAGATTGTAATTCATGATTCAACTGATCATTTTACAATCCGAAACAAATTGCGTATCTTGGGATGCAAATGATCATTCTTTTTTTTTTTTTTTTACTTTGTCACGTATAAAAAGTAAAGCATAAACAGAACACTGTCAAATCAAAAATAAAAACTGGAAATGCGACTGACCAGTAAGATCAACTTGTTCTTGTTGCCGAGGTCTGAAGGACGAGGAAGTAGCGGAGGCGATGACATGAAGCCGTTGATCACAGGTTCCGACATCAGCAGTGGCAATGAGAACGAATCAAATGCGGTGGACGGCGACTTGAAGCCGTTGGTCACAGGCTCCGATATCGGCATTGTGCCGAACGAGAATGGTTCGAATACGGAATTCTTATAAGCAGCGAACCGCATTGTGCCGAATCCTTCAGCAGGGGCTGTTTTAATAGCCAACTCTCGCTCCAACTTGAGCTCTCTCCTGACCTCCGCTTCAAGCTCTCGCCGTCGCAAAGTCTCAGCGGCGATAATGTCCTCCCTTATCCTCTCCTTCTCCAGCCGGAGCTCCATCATCTGCATCGGGTCCGGATTCCGGAAAACCGATTGTGGCAGCGTAAAATTCGGTTGGGTTGAGATCCCCGGTACGGTGGAAGTAATAGGAGCAGAAGTTTGGCCTGTTCGGATAGATTAGTTCAGTGAAACATTTTACCGAGCATGTGGCGGGCAAAATTTGAAGCGGAACTGAAAGCGTAAAGGCTAAATTTACCTTGCGGAGATGGACGCTTGGTGATTGCAGCCATGATCAGGTGCTTTGCTTCGTACTGAAGTCGAGTTGCATGATCTAACAACTCCCGCGCGCGTTCAAGGTCTGCAAATTCATCAGTTGCCGCCATGGTTTCACCTCTGGCGACGCCGCTAGAAGGTTGTTGTCCTGGATTGTGAAAGTAACGCGCTGTTTGTCTCTACTTTGGGGGATGGATTTTCGAGGGTTTTGATTTTGTTGTTGAGGCTATTTTTTTTTATATAATATTTTTACATAGGATGCTATCCTTATAGTTAATTTATGTTTTTTTCATCTTTTTCAATTCATCTGATGTTGAAAATAAAAAATGTGTGAAAATAAAAAAGGATGTTTAATGTATAGATATCACAACGTTTTATTTTTTAATAAACGATATTATTTATATTTAAAAAAAATTGAGTTTAGCTGCGCATTTGGCTTCTTTAGGTGTTTTAAGACAAAATTTAGGTTTTGAACAGTTAATATTAATTGTTTTACTTTCGAGTTATGATATTTTAATTTTTTTTTTCCAAGAAAGTAACCAAATATTAGATACGAATTAAAACGTTTACATCAGCAGCCAGAGCATTAAACAACCACTCTGGTTCAAAAAAAATCCACAAATGACACCCCCCAACCCGGGCAACATGGCCTGCAACCAAATGCGCCACCTTATTACAAGAGTGCGAGGTAAAAAGAAATTCAACATGACTCACATAATGCGTTAAATGATTAATATCCCAAAGAATACCCTCCACATAAGCCTCCACTGGTAACACTCCAGTCAGCATATCCACCAACAACTTTGAATCTGTTTCAATCTGAACACTGTCAAACCCCCTCTCAACACATGCAAACAGCGCAACACGCACCGCTTTTGCCTCCGCCATCAAACTTGAACTACAAAAAACATTCCCCACCCCACCAGCTACTTTAAACACTCCAGCAAACCAAACTTTAATACGCACACCAACCAAATTTCAATATACAAATCAATCAACCTAAATTCAATACACACACCAACCAAACTTCAATATACACACACCAGTCAAACTTCAATATACAAACCAACCAACCAAACTTTAATACACACACCAACCAAAATAATTATAAATGTTGATTGTTACCCGTAACACCATGCTTAGAAAATCGCAACCAATGCCTCACATAAAGTTTCATCTTTTTTCTTCAGACCTCTTGCGGTTTGTCCTAAAGGCATCTTCAAAAAAAAAAAAAAAAATTAAGGGAGAAATAAGAATATGAAAATTATATGAGTAAGAAATTGATTTTGTGTTTTACGTTTTTTTTAAAGTGAGTATTGAACATACACGAGTTTTACGTTTTTGAGCCGTCCATGTTTGACTTAAAATTGATTGTGTTTTACTTTTTTAAAGTGAGTAAGAAATTGATTTTGTGTTTTATTTTTTTTTTCGCTCATAAATTGAGCCGTCCATGTTTGACTTAAGATTGTAAAGAGCACAATTTTAGATTAAATTTTAGAAATGTTTTGAAAAATTATGAAAATTTGAATAAGATACCAAACAGATCCTAATTTTTCACTTTTTTCTTGATAAATTTGAGGCATCAAATTGTAAAGAGCACAAAACTGGCTAGAGCCTAAACTACATATATACCCAATATCGAAAGAAAAATGTGAGATTAGAGTGATGGACGAACGTTACCAACAGGAAAACAACAATAGCGAGGCAGGCATCTATCGGCCCCTTCGAGCAGTGTACCAAGTGCTCTTTTGTTGACATGGGTTACGGGAGTTGCTATGCATCCGTACTTTTTGACCCAACGCCAACTTTACCGCACACCGATGGTAACAAATTGCTGTCGAGAAAAAGCATTCACCGATCAGTGGTGCACATTGCAGAAGATGCAAATCCCATAGGGTCGAGTCCGGGGACGAGTGAGTACCAATCTGGCAGTGAGATATTTCCAATTAAGCTGATGGAGCATAGATGACTGAGGGTCTTATTATGTGACCAGAACACTTGATTCGAGCAATGCTAATCGGTTTTTGGTGAGAGTAATCTTCTCTTCTGTTTCTGCCACCTTTTCTTGAACTCCACGGACAATATCTTCAGGAGCTTTCTCCACAAACTGCATGCGCTGATATCGTCAGAGGTATGATACGTGTGCATATATGAACAGCATGCGAACGACTATGCTAAAGAAAGAAAGGACTCAACATAACATGCACGCATCATAACAAGAAATTACTATAACTCACTTTTATTTGTTTTCATTTAACATGAGATGCAAACAATTTAATGAAACTCCAGATGACGGATGTCTCAAGAGGGCAGAATTGATGTTGGCAAAATTTCCAAAAGTTCCGGTTATCCAAAATTTCTAAACTCATCTTACCAAATGTTTTAGGTTTTTATTTAATTTTGGTTCGAAATCCAATCATTTCAGTCAATGGATCCTCAGGGAACAAGACATGTAAAACACGAGTTAAAAATATTCATACTTTAGGAGAGCTGAGCCGAGCTTTAAGTCCATCATATTCTGTCTGCATCTTGGAAAGTCTCTTAGATAGGAGTTGGATTTCGGCAGTAATATCAATCATGTCAGCAAGAGGGAGATATGCCTCTAGCCCTTCACCAGCTACAAGATGGACTGATTGATCCGCATTCCCTGAAATAAAAGACATCCACCAAATATGTGCCTCAGCATCAGGTCATATATAGCCATAAAAATAAATGACTATAAACATGAACATTTCCAGGCCTTGGCCAAATGGAAAATAATCGATGAAGAAATGTGCCTGGAGGAGAATCGGTAAAATGGATGTTTTGTAAATCTAGCCTGGAGAGAAGAGCCAAAACTTCCTTTTCTTTCTGCGTCAAGATATAAATAAATATTTAAGCGAGTTAGTGGTATTGATAATTATGTCCAAATAAAAATCATTGCTGGAGAATGAATACGTACCCATATGTACTCAGTGACTTCTTCATTTGCAACTATAGATGCTGATATACGCTTTACATGCTCAACAGAATATTCTGCTGGAGCATTTCTGATAGCTCTAGTCTAAGAATAACAAAGAAGAAAACTTAGTAATTTAATCGGCCACTTTTGACTACAAGAAAAATATACAAGATAGCAAAAAATGCCAGTTGGATTTGGGTATGGACCACTAAACAAGAAGGATGAAGGAATATCCACTCACCAAAGCCTGTAAATTTTCAAAATTTTTAATCGAATTGCTCTTCCTTGGAAGTGAAGTCAGTGGCCACGGAGATACAATAAGAGCTTCTTTTCGGTAGGGGAGTGCCTGTATCAAAGCAATCATTCATTTTAATCGAAACATTATCGGGGACAACAGTACAATGAAAGCGAACAAGCAGTCCACCCTAAATCCTAAGCAAAAGCTTTTCCATTTAATAATTACACCATAAGAAGATAATAAATACCTTATCAGTAGAGAAGTTGAATTCAACTCAAATGCTGAATATAGTGAATCAATTTTACCTGCCAGAGTTCCTCGGTCACAAATGGCATGAAGGGGTGTAGTAATTTAAGCATGTTTTCAAAAACTGAATCACCACCAGAGTGGTAAAGACGAGCTTTAATGGCCTCGATGTACCTACATAAGTGAAATAAGTCAACAGTTGACAAAGGCGTAATTTAGTGCATCTGAGCTAGGCAGAAGATATCAACAAAAAGAAAAAGAAAACGGTTAACATTCTTATTTTCTGTTATTTTAGTAAGAAACACTCACTTTCAATGATAAAAAAAGCAACCTAATACGGGGGGAAAGTTCCAGTCGTCTAGCTAGGCTAAACAAAACAGAGTTGTATCTCATAGTATTACACGGCAGCAGAGAAAATGAATACCAAAATACATCAGCCACTCCAACCATAATAAAATATAGCTGGACAGTAAACTCAGAAGATACTGAAGCTCAAGGGGAAGCCAAAAAACTAACTCATTCCACTAACCACCCAACTCGTCCCGTGTTCCTACAAATATTCGGAGCTTGAACTTCATGACACAAATATAATGATCTAAACAAAAATCCCTGCACAGGATTTTTTTCCTTTTGGCAATTCTGACAAAAGCTTTTGGTAAGACTAATCCTGAAGCTCCATTCCCTTCCAGTGGCACACATATAAAGTTTGGTCCAGCTGGTTAGTTGACCTATTACAGATTTTATTGGCCAAGCATCAACATGGTAGAAAATACCTAATCACCAATCTGCATTGTTATCCGCCACAGAAAACAAAATGAGTACAGCTTCAGAAAGTATTTTGTGATTCAGAGGTTTCTTTGGGGAGGTTCAAAATCGTTTAAGATATACAAGAGATTGACATTATATAAGAGAAGAAGATATTTAACATCATCACTCCTAATCAGGCAATTTTTATTTTGGACAGGAAACCTAGAAAAAGTAAAGCGAGATCCAGCACCTTTGTCCAAAAGGACAAGTGGCCCACAAACAGAAACACAAGGAAGTCGTTCAGTGTATCCAATGGACGTGGATAAAGTAGCAACCAAACCCAAACCAGTAGGCAATGGGTGGAAAAGCCCATGACGTTGCATATTGTCATGCAACACTTCAAACTCCAGATATGAGATTCTATACCCCACTTAGGCTGGGTGTGACTGAACCAAACACATGGATAATTATATTGGGAGATATGGAGCACCAGCAGGCGCTGGTTCTGACACGTGGATTACCCTGGAATAAATTTTCAAAGTCGGTATTCAACTTAAAACCAATTGGCATTGGGTGGAAAGTCTATAAACATTTCGATGCAACGCTTAGGATCCACAAAGATTGCATGTTCTCAGTAAACGACTTGGGAGTGGTATTCCGCCAGTTTGTGTTTAAGTTGCTTAAAGAGATTTTTATTTTTTATTTTTTATTTTTTTTATTTGTATTGGGACATAACATAAGACTATGCTTTTGATTATTATCTGGTTGAAAACATTTAAAGGAAAATCAAAACATACCAATCAGCAAAATCTCCCCAAAAGAAATCACATGTCTCTCTTCCTACATCTCCAGAGAAAAATTTGTCATAGCTTGTGGTGACTCTTGTCAATAAGCAAATGAAGTTTTGAAATCTGAAAAAGGGAGAAAAGTGAGTGGTTAAACAAAGAAGTAAAATCAACGGGCAATGCAGAAACTTAACGAGACAAATTTCTTACCACCAAACATTCTGGTAAAGGTAGCTTGTCTAGGAACTCCACTTTGTCAAACTGAAAAAGCGTTGTCTTGATTTAAGAAGCAATAAAGTAATACCCATCATCCTATAATGTAAATATAACCTAACGTACAATAGGATCGAAATTTCCAAGATTTAATAGAGAAACGTAAGATATATTGATGGGCAAGGATATGATATAGCACCAGATGGACGCATCTCATGGAATGAGGAGAGATAGAGTGACTAAGACATGTACATGGAGAATCATTTAGTCCCCATTCAGCCAGTGTGTTATTGTCTTATTTAACACATTTTATGGACAGATTCAGAAAGTAAGAAAGAGGAAAGACAGCCATCTCTTTTATGACTTACAGAAAGCATATGAGGATAGCAAGTGAAGTAATTTGTAAGCAATCTATAGATAATTTTCAATGATAAAAGAGTTGCATCATACGCTGACATTAAGCCTGTGCCCAAGTGGTTCGGTAATTGAGAAATACTAAATCATTTGGACACGTTCAGACATGATGTGCCTTGCAGACAAGTTTGTGATACATATACAAGAATGAAGCTATCTGGTCAAGTTCTCGTGAATCCTTAAGAGGAAGTTATAATTTTAAAGATACATACATGAGACGGGATGGAGCATAACAATAAACTAATCATAAGTGGAGCATTTTCTGGTCAATCCTTAAAAGAATAAGTTATACTTCATAGCTCAGCACGAAATCGTATGAAACTTAAGTTTTCTGGTATGGCTTGAGATAGTTTAACAAACAAACCTCATAGTTTATTAGTGAGGGCCTTGTTGGATGTCAACCTCTCAGTGGATAAATTAAGGTCCTGGAAAACAAGACCAAACCTGTTAACATACAGACTGTTATCTAGTATGTAATCCTTCCTAATATCAACAAAGCAACGGAGCTTGAACAAGAGAGATAAAGGATATCTAGAGAGAATACAAGAGCTTGAAGAAGAAGCAAATGAGCAGATTGCTTACATTCACACGCACACACTGTGCACTTACAAACCGTTAGGAATAAAGTATTCCTTTCATTACATCATTAAAATCTAACCTTTCATTCATCCACCCTATGAGGTGATGACACATGTCTTAATCTATTGCTTACTCTAAGATTACATCTTAGCTACACACTTGGACTGTGATCCAAGGGCTGACATTTAAACTTAACTCTTATTACATTTCAACATATACACTTATACACTAACACTCCCTTCTAAGTGATTTGCTGAAATTACTCCCAAAGCTGTCCTCAGAAATTCAAACCGATCCCTTGCCAAAGCTTTAGTGAATATATCTGCAACCTGTTCTTCAGTCTTGCAGTATATCAGATCAATCTCACCATCTTGAAGTGCATCTCGAATGAAATGGAACTTTCGATTAATGTGTCTGGTTTTGTGATGATGAACCGGATTCTTTGATATGGCAATTGCTGAAGTATTATCACACAACAACTGAGTTAGTTCTGCTTGTTCTTCCCCAAAATCAGAGAGTACAAATCTTAGCCAGATGGTTTGTGCAGTGGCTTCTGCTGCACTAATGTATTCTGCCTCAGCAGTTGAAAGAGCAACACTGCTTTGTTTGATTGAAGCCCAAGAAAACACACCTGAACCAAGATTAAATGCATAACCAGATGTACTCCGCATATCATCTTCACTTCCACTCCAATCACTATCACAGTAACCAACCAACACTGCTCCTTTTCCATTCTTATAAACAATGCCATAGTTCACAGTACCTTGTATGTATCTCAAAACTCTCTTAGCTGTCCCCATATGCTTCTTGGTAGGATTGTGCATGAACCTAGCTAATAAGCTTGTTGCAAACATGATATCCGGCCTTGTTACTGTCAAATATAGCAAACTTCCCACCATTTGCCTATACAAAGTTTCATCTGCCAGATCACTTCCATCCACTTTTGAAAGCTTTTCATTCATAGCTAATGGTGTTGCAACAGGCTTGCAGTCCCGAAGTCCGAACTTCTCAAGTAAAGTCTTTGCATACTTCTTTTGATGCAAAAAGATGTAATTGTCAGTCTGCAATACTCCAAGACCAAGAAAGTGATGAAGTATTCCTAGATCAGTCATCTCATATTGTTTCATCATCTTACTTTTGAACTCTGTCATCATCTCCTTTGAACTTCCTGTGTAGATGATATCATCTACATATAGTGACACAATGATAATACCACTGTGAGATGTCTTGATGTATAGTGTAGCTTCACTCGGGCTTCTGTGAAATCCAGCCTTTGTAAAATAAGAATTTATTTCTTCATACCAAGCTCTTGGAGCTTGTTTCAAACCATATAAAGCTTTCCTAAGTCTGTACACTTTGTCTTCCTTGCCTTGTATGATATAACCAGATGGTTGATCTACATATACCTCTTCATTCAACACTCCATTTAGAAATGCTGACTTTACATCTAACTGAAATAGTATCCAACCTTTCTGTGCAGCAAGGGCCACCAAAGTTCTCACAGTGTCAAGCCTCGCCACTGGTGCAAAAGTCTCATTAAAATCGACTCCAGGTTTCTGGGAATACCCCTTTGCAACTAACCTTGCTTTGTTTTTCTGCACAGAACCATCCAGATTTAATTTTGTTTTATAAACCCATTTGACTCCAATGATTGGTTTATCAAAAGGTCTATCAACAAGATCCCATGTATTGTTCTTCTCAATCATAGAAATTTCATCTTCCATAGCCTTCTGCCATGATTCATCCTTGACAGCTTCTTCAAAACACTCTGGTTCTATAATACACAGATTACACTTCTCATATATTTCTGCAACACTTCTGTACTTGAGAGGTGTGTGATCAACATGCTGTGAATCAGTCACTCCTTCTTGACCACATATTTCAGTACCTGAGCTTGACACAACATTCTCTTCACTAATTCCACAGTGTGTTTCATCATCACAAACATTCTCTTCATGCCTTTGTTCTTCTTCCGACATTTCAGTAAACTGAATACTCACACTCCTTTCCTTCTGTGCATTCCAATCCCAACATGCCTCTTCATCAAATACAACATCTCTGGAAACAATTACCTTCCCAGATTCAATGTTATAAAGCCTATAACCTTTTTCACAACTCCCATACCCCAAGAAGATACATCTCTTGCTTGCCAAATTTAATTTTTGTCTCTGTTGACTTGGTACATGAGCATAACACAGTGAACCAAACACCTTTAGATGCTTAATTCCTGGTTTTCTCCCACTGTAAGCTTCAAAAGGTGTTTTCTTATTTAAAGCTTTGGTTGGACATCGATTCAGAATGTACACAGAGGTATTGACTGCCTCAGCTCAAAATTCAAGTGGAACCTTCTTCTCCAACATAAGACACTTAGCCATTTCCACAATGGTTTTGTTCTTTCTCTCTGCCACACCATTTTGCTGTGGTGTGTATGGAGTGGTAAGTTGTCTTTCCAGGTCTACATCTTCAACAAATCTGTTAAATTCCATTGAGGTGTATTCACCTCCTCGATCACTCTTAAGCTTCTTCAGCTTATATCCACTCTGCAACTCTACAGTAGCTTTGAACCTTTTAAACACATTGAGAACTTCAGATTTATGCCTTAGAAAATAAATCCAACACATCCTGGTGCAGTCATCTATAAAAGTGAGAAAGTATCGATTTCCAGCTTTTGTAGTTGTCTGCATTGGTCCGCAAATGTCACTATGTATAAGCTCAAGAGGAATTGATGCTCTAGTAGTAGCTTCTCTTGGAAATGCTTCTCTACATTGTTTACCAAGAACACAGCCTTCACACACTCCTTTAATTACTTTGATCTCCGGTAACCCGACTACCAATTCTTGTTCCTGCATCAATTTCAAACTGCTCATGTTCAGATGACCCAATCTTCTGTGCCACATAGCAGTAGAAGGACATACACTTGCCTTGTAGGCAATATGTATTCCAGACTGTAACTTCATTGGAAAGCTTCGATTTCCCTTCATTGGTACTCTGGCAATCATGTTGGAATATGAGCTATCATCATAGATCTCTACTTTGTGACCTCCAAACACCAAGTAATAACCGTGCTCCATCATTTGACCTACACTGAGCAAATTTTCTTTCAGTCCAGGCACGAGCATAACCTCCTTGATATATCTCTTGCCTATTTTAGTTTCAACCATAAGACTTCCTTTACCAGTTACATCAACAAGCTGTCCAGTACCCATTTCAACCTTTGCAGTCACATTCTTGTCAATATCAACCAGTAGATCCTCCTTTCCAGTCATATGATTACTACACCCACTATCTACATACCATACATCTTCACATCCTTTTACACTAGTATTAGTTTGATTACTAGCATAAAACATGATTGGTGTAGAGTCTACCTGAGTGGCATAATTAAGCTGTTGCACTGACTTCTTGCTGTTACAGTCCCTTGCTAGATGACCAAACTTGTCACAGTTGTAACATTTTGGTTTGCCTTTGAATCGACACTCACCAAAATGTAGCTTGCCACAATGCTTACAAGAATTTCTAGCCCCATCTGTGGGTTTGTTATCCTACTTCTTGCCTTTGTCCTTCCAATTCTTATGGTACTTAGCATTTTGATTTCCAGTAAACTTAACTGGTTTGGGATTCACACTAAGACTAGCAAATGCTCTCTCAGTTTTATATTCAGAATGCCTATCTAGCCTTAACTCAAAACTCTTCAAAGAAGCCACCACTTCTTGTACCTCAATCACATCCAAATCTTTCGAATGCTCAATAACAGAACAGATAGAGTCATAAGCTGATGGCAAACTAATTAATAATTTCTGAACAACTCTCTCTCGAGATAATTCCTCTCCATAGCTCCGCATTTGATTTATCAGATCAAATAGTTTTGTAAGATAAACAGAAAGTGATTCATCATCTCGCATTCGGGTATATTCAAATTCCCTACGAAGACCTTGCAATTTAACACTTCTAACCTGTTTATCACCATGGTACTTTTGCTGCAAAATGTCCTATGCGCCTTTTGAGGTTTCTTCATGAGAGATTCTGGGAAATATCTCGTCTGAAACAGCTCCTTGAATCAGACCCAGAGCTTTAGCATCTTTCATCAATCTCTCAGCTAGAGTTATCTTCTCAGTACTACTCGATCCCTCTTTTCCTTCCTTATTTTTATCAGATCCACCATCATCCTTCGAATCTGAATTTCCGAATCCTTTCTCAACCAGATCCCACAATCCGTGAGATTTGAAAATTGTCTTCATCTTAATACTCCAGAACTCATAATTGTTACCGTTGAAAATCGGTGCTCTCACCTCGCCACTACCCGATCCTGCCATGTTAGACTCAGATCGCAATCAACTCGATCGCAGCTTTGAGTTGCTAGGTAGCTCTCTTCACAGATCCAAACGCCCAGTATCAGTTGATCGAACACAGCTCTGAGGCCATGTTAACATACAGACTGTTATCTAGTATGTAATCCTTCCTAATATCAACAAAGCAACGGAGTTTGAACAAGAGAGATAAAGGATATCTAGAGAGTGAATACAAGAGCTCGAAGAAGAAGTAAATGAGCAGATTACTTACATTCACATGCACACACTGTGCACTTACAAACCGTTAGGAATAAAGTATTCCTTTCATTACATCATTAAAATCTGACCTTTCATTCATCCACCCTATGAGGTGATGACACATGTCTTAATCTATTGCTTACTCTAAGATTACATCTTAGCTACACACTTGGACTGTGATCCAAGGGCTGACATTTAAACTTAACTCTTATTACATTTCAGCATATACACTTATACACTAACAAAATCAGCCAAAATGGTAATTGTATCAAGCTATTGACGTGCAACAGCTAAAGACTGCATACACATATTTCTGGTCAACAAATAAAGTAAAATAATGTTTGTTTTTAAAAGCGATAACTTTGTATAATGTTAGGACCACAATGTGGAGGGCCTATTAACTTCTTCACTCAGCCCATACTAGTTAGTCCACAACTATGTTGCTCAGGCCCAGCCTGCTTTTGAGATAGGGTTTTCCTTTCAATTGAGATATAAATGAATGTAAGGTACCCAGTAGAAGGGAATGGATGAATGAAGTCTGTCTTTTTCATTTCTGAATTTCCTTACTCTTTTCCTTTCTTCTCTTGCACTGCTCTTCAATTTCTAGCTTTCTGTGTCTGAGACTGATTGGTTCTACCAATTTGGTATCAGAGCCTTTCAATGGGCAAAAGCACCCCTTCTCCTAGTTCCGATCCTGATGTCGTGGCTGCGGCATTGGACGTGCGCAATGACCATCTTCGTACCCAGGTTGATGATATATCCGAGTCTGTCTCGGCTCTGGAAAACCAGCACACATCCTTCCACCACTCTCTCGGCCAAATGAAGGACTCCAACGACGCCTTTTAACACAACATTACCACACAGTTCGTAGCCCTCCAAACCTTGCTGTTGGACGAACTACGCCTCCTTAAATCCGCCCTTCCAGCGTTGGCGACCACCACATCACCACCATCGACATCCACCCCACCCATTCCCGCACCGTCTGCTGCTACCCCCACACCTCCGCGCTCCGCTACGCCTAACCTCCACCCATCTTTCCGTTCCCTCTTTCCCCCACTGACCACACCCTTCACGGGCTTCGGTCTTAAATCTTAAAGCATCTGTGCCATATTCCTTGATTGTATCCAAAGGATCTATTACATTCCCCAATATTTTCGACATCTTTCGGCCCTGAAATAATCATTACATTATTTCACATATCTGAATATTGTTGGAACCCTATTGGACTATAATCTTATCACATCCGGGTTTAAGTTTAGTGGAAGCCTAAATCAATTAAGAGTTAATTTATGAATAAATATTATTTCCTTTAAAGTAGGACTATGAGGATAAACATGATAGAGAGTGGATATCTCACGTTGGAAATCAAATAGACGTGGGTTTGATCCAACTGTTTCCGTGATAGGAGGAAATGGTTGAGATTGCACAGCTATAAAGGTTGAGTCCCTGCTCAAGGGTAAATGCGTTCTTGTTTTTCAGTAAACTAGCCCTATTCTAGTGAGAACATAAGGTCCCCATTGAGTAGAAGACTTACCTCTACAAACTCTGCTGCAAATGGCTTCTTCAGGTTTGTTCTATCCTCTGCTTATAAATATTGTAATCTATGTGAAGCTAAACAATTGAAATCCTACATTTGGTATCAGAGCCTTGTTAGCTCTTCATAGATTCAATGTATTCTATATTATTTGTTCCGCTGTGATATTTGACGTTGTGTTTTCTTGAGTGCTTCTTCAGGAGCAAAATCGATTCAAAGTGATATGAGTTCCAACCTCATAATCATTAAAAGGGAATCATGATGTTAAGCCATTAAAACAAATGTTTGTAAAGTCTACACCAAAGTGGGATTTTAATGAAATTTTGTTTATTAAGGAGGTTGCATGGAGGGTGATTCGTAAGACATGACATGATAACTATACCCCAAAGAGTATTAAGTTAACTGGTTGGTTTTATTAATCAGTGTATAGGTTTTTAGTTAGTTTTTGAGCCAACTATTTTCTCGTCCAAAGATTAGAATTTTAGTTGTAACTTGAACCCTAATTAAGAAGGCTATACAATAAGGATGCATGATTAGACCATATGCATAAAATGCAGTCGTGTATCTTGCCCAAAGGTGTTACATGTATCTGTGATTGATTGTTTTTCAATGAAGTTATTTGATTGCTTTATGTGGCTTCTTCAGTGAATTCGAATGCTCTAAGTTTTTCCTCCATTGAGCCCTTGAATGGTGGGAATTTCAAGAAGTGGAAGCAAGATGTTGAGATCGTGCTAGGACTGATGGATTACGATCTTGCACTGAGGGAAGACCAACCACCTGCCGTGACTGAAAACAGCACCAATGAGCAAATGATGAAGGCTGAAAGGTGGGAGAAATCCAACAGGATGGCTCTCATGGTGATGAAGAGGTCAATCACTGAGACAGTCAGAGGTGGGATCCCAGTGTGTGACAAAGCGATAGATTTCCTGGATGGTGTGGGTGCAAAGTTTAAGGTTTCTGAGAAGGCAGAAATGGGTAACTTGTTGACCACTCTAACATCACTCAAGTTCGATGGGAAAACCAGTGTTCGTGAGCACATTTTGAAGTTGGTAGAAACAGCAGCCAAGCTAAGGGATCTCGAGATGCCACTAGATGACTCTTTTGTTGTTCATATGGCACTCTCATCACTACCCGAGTCATTTGAACAACTTAAGATATCATACAACACACAAAAGGAAAAGTGGACACTTGACGAGATGATCTCCATTTGTGTGCAAGAGGAGAGTAGGCTGAGCAAGATCAAGTCCGGGACTGTGAATTTGGTGAACTTCAATGCTGCGAAAAGGCCTATGCCGAACATTGGTAAGCAAACTAAGCCCTATACTACCTCTAATGTTGCTGCCTATATTGCCTCCTCCTCTAGGGGACCTCAAAACTATAAGGTGAACTTGGAAAACGTGAAGTGTTATTTTTGCAAACAATTGGGACATTTGAAAAAGGACTGTGAGAAAAGAAAGAAATGGTCAGTGAAGAAAGGTAATAAAATAATTAATGTTTTTGTTTGTTTTCAAACTTTACTTGTTGAGGCTCCTCCAAATACTTGGTGGTTTGACACTGGCTGCTCGGTACATATTACCAATTCCTTGCAGGGCTTCTCAAGAAGAGCGTCAACAAGTAATGAAGTTTTTGAAGTGCATGTTGGGAATGGAAATAAAGTAGCTGTGGAAGCAATAGGCAACCTCAAGCTTAGACTATCTACTGGCTTTGTTTTAGAACTTTTTGATGTTCTTTATGTTCCGTCGTTAACTAGGTCTTTAGTTTCTGCTTCAAAACTTGTAAGGAATGGTTTTGCTTTCATTGGAGACGATGAGAGCATAAGATTATTTATGAAGAAAGATTTGAATTATTTGCTTGGTGTTTGTCTTTTAGATAATGATCTTTGGAAACTGGATTGCACCGTTATGAATGATTTAAATTGTTATAATATGGACTCTTCACTGCGAGTTAAAAGACCATTGTCAAATGACCTTTCTTCCATGCTTTGGCATAGAAGATTAGGTCACATATCTAAAACAAGAATGCAACGATTGGTGAAAGAAAATATTTTGCCTGATTTAAATTTCACTGACTTGAATATTTGTGTGGATTGTTGCAAAGGGAAGATGACAAAAATTAAAAAGAAGAATTCAACAAGGAGTCAAAAACTGCTGGAAGTGATCCATTCCGACGTTTGTGGTCCTTTTGCTACGAAAACAATATGTGGAAATATGTTTTTTGTAACATTTATAGATGATTTTTCAAGATATGGATATGTCTTTTTAATTTCAGAAAAATCACAAGTCCCAAATTGTTTTAAAATCTTTAAAACAGAAGTTGAAAACCAATTGGACACTACAATAAAGGTTTTGAGATCAGATAGAGGAGGGGAATATTATGGCAGGTTTACAGAGGCTGGGCAACAGAAGGGACCATTGGCTTTATACCTTGAAGAATGTGGTATTCAAGCTCAGTATACCACACCGGGAACACCAGAACAAAACGGTGTCGCGGAAAGAAGGAATAGAACGCTAAAAGAAATGGTGAGAAGTATGATGAGCTAACAAGGCTCTGATATTCTCTATGGGGAGAAGCTTTGAAGATGGCAAATTATGTGTTGAACCGAGTGCCAAGCAAAGCTGTGAACAAGACTCCATTTGAGATTTGGACATCGAGGAAACCAAGTCTTAATCATCTTCGGGTTTGGGGGTGCAAGGCAGAGGCAAGGATGTTTAATCCAAAAGAAAAGAAGCTTGACTCGAGAACCGTAAGCTGTCGTTTTATTGGTTTTCCTGAAAAATCTAAGGGTTACAAGTTTTATGCTCCAAACTTGCACACTAGAGTTTTTGAAACTAATAATGCAAAGTTTATTGAAGAAGAAGCTAGCCATGATGAAGGAGATTCAAATGGCTTCATGTTTGAAGAACATGAGAGTCCCACTGATCTTCTCGGAGGAGATAATCAACAAGGGTCAGATGCCATGCAAAAATCGTGTTCGAAGCTGAGGTATTGCCACTGCTTCCTGAGATTGGTGGAATAATCAATGACCATGCAAATGAGCTAATGCATGAACTTGTTATCGAGGAAGTTGCTGTGGAAAACCAAGTAACAAATGAAATACCTAGAAGAGTATCGCAAAGAGTTCGAAGGTCGGCGATCTCTAATGATTATGTGACCTACCTTACAGAAGTGGAGCATGATGAGGGAATGAAGGTTGATCCAGCGACCTATATTGAAGCAATGAACAGTGAGAATTTTCAGTCTTGGAAGCAGGCAATGGAGGAGGAAATTAAGTCCATGCATATTAATCAAGTGTGGTCATTAGTGGAGAAAACAGATTCAATGAGACCCATTGGATGCAAATGGGTGTATAAGACGAAGAGGGACTCGAAGGGCAAAGTTGAAAGGTTTAAAGCAAGATTGGTGGCAAAAGGTTTCAACCAAAGGGAAGGAGTGGACTATAACGAAACATTCTCACCAGTTTCATCTAAGGATTCTCTTCGTATAATCTTGGCATTAGTGGCACACTTCAACTTAGAACTTCATCAAATGGACGTTAAAACTGCTTTCCTCAATGGTGATCTCGAAGAGGATATTTACATGGAGCAGCCTCTTGGTTTTGTAGAAGAAGGAAAGGGTCATTTGCTTTGCAAATTAAGCAAATCGATATATGGGTTGAAGTAAGCATCAAGACAATGGTTTATGAAGTTCGATCAAAAGGTAACATAAATTGGTTTCATTGAAAATAAGGTTGATGATTGCATTTATTTCAAATGCATTGGTTCGAAATTTATTTTTCTCATTTTATATGTGGATGACATACTTCTTGCGAGCAATGATTTAAATCTTTTATTGGAAACTAAATCATTGTTGTCAAGAACTTTTGACATGAAGGATCTCGGGGAAGCTTCCTTTGTACTTGGGATTGAGATAATCAGGGATAGGTCAAGAAATTTATTGGGAATTTCACAAAAGGCATACATTGAGAAGGTTTTGAAACGATTTAATATGGAGTGTTGCTCTGGAGGTGAAGTGCCAATGAGTAAGGGTGATAAGCTAAACAAGACTCAGTGCCCTAAGAATCAATTGGAAATGCAAGGTATGCTGAACAAACCATATGCATCTTTGGTAGGAAGTTTAATGTATGCTCAAGTATGCACAAGACCAGATTTGGCATATTCAATAAGTGTTCTTGGTAGGTTTTAGTCAAACCCAGGAGAGCAACATTGGGTGGCTGCCAAAAAGGTGTTGAGGTACCTGCAAAAAACAAAGTCGTGCATGCTTGTGTATAAGAAGTGCGAAAAGCTTGAAGTAGTAGGTTACTCAGATTCTGACTTTGCAGGGTGTGAGGATGATAGAAGATCCACGAGTGGTTATTTGTTTTTTCTAGCAGGAGGAGTCATTTCGTGGAAGAGTGCTAAACAAAAGACACTTGCAACCTCCACGATGCAAGCTGAGTATATCGTTGTCTTTGAGGCTACGCAGAAGGCATTGTGGATTAAAGATTTGGTCACTCTTATGGGAGTCGTGGATAGCATCTCAAGGCCAGTTGTGATATATTGTGACAATAAGGCTGCTGTGTTCATTTCCAAAAACAACAAGCAGTCTACTGCTAATCGCTTAATGGATATTAAGTATCGTTCAGTCAGGGAGGATGTGAAGAATGGAAAGGTGATAATTGAGCATGTTGACACCAACTCCATGATAGCAGACCCACTTACTAAGGCACTGCCAGTTGCTGTGTTCAAGATGCATGTTGCAAAAATGGGAATCTTGGATTCGTTCGATTCAGCAGCTATGTGGGAGTAAAAATTGCAAATAGTTGTTGAAGTACATGCTGAATAATAATTCATGTGACATTTTGATGTGAGTTATTTGACATATAGCTATTGGTTTGGCTGATAAGGTTCTATTTTTCCTATATTTTTCAATTGCATTATTCATTTGTTTTCGAAACATCAGGAGTATGAATACTTTAGTGTGTGTGTATATATATATATATATATATATATATATATATATATATATATATATATATATATATAAATGCACATGTGATGTTTAATGATTCTTTGCAGGAATGTATCAAAGATACTGCAACACTAAAGAACTGGTTTATCCAGTGGGAGTGTGAAAAATGGCACTCGTTTGACTCTGCATGTTTAAGCATCATACGTGATTGGCTTCATAGTATTAGTGGTTACAGAGTGACTGTGCAATTATTGTGCAAGTTCTTTCTGTAGTTCTATGCCTTGAGTCACTCATGGTCGATGTGTGAGGAATTGCTTGTTCATCTGTTAACTCATGTGATCACTAAGGAACTGATTTTGGTGAATATATTGCTTGAACGAAAGTGATAAGTTTAGGTCCAAGTGGGAGAATGTTGGAACCCTATTGGACTCTAATCTTATCACATCCGGGTTTAAGTTTAGTGGAAGCCTAAATCAGTTAAGAGTTAATTTATGAATAAATATTATTTCCTTTAAAGTAGGACTATGAGGATAAACATGATAGAGAGTGGATATCTCACGTTGGAAATCAAATGGACGTGGGTTTGATCCAACTGTTTCCGTGATAGGAGGAAATGGTTGAGATTGCACAGCTATAAAGGTTGAGTCCCTGCTCAAGGGTAAATGCGTTCTTGTTTTTCAGTAAACTAGCCCTATTCTAGTGAGAACATAAGGTCCCCATTGAGTAGAAGACTTACCTCTGCAAACTCTGCTGCAAATGGCTTCTTCAGGTTTGTTCTATCCTCTGCTTATAAATATTGTAATCTATGTGAAGCTAAACAATTGAAATCCTACAAATATCACACATAAGAGTAGAGTACAATTAATTACATAATGTAGTAAACAGTAGTTTATAGCAGTGTTTTCAGGGGTGAAGGTGTAAGTAGAGGTATTTAGGGTCTCAAGGTGAGGCGTAAGCCTTTCAGTTCTTTTCTGTAACAATTAAAATAATAGTATTGGATTTTTGGTTTAATTTTAATGATTCTTTAAACTTTTCTGGGTCCAAGAAGATTTATCTGCTACGTTTCACATTTATGACAACATGCCATCCTCTCTCTCTCTCTCTCTCTCTCTCTCTCGTCAGATCTGGTGCGAGCGTCGTTGCCCTTTCTTCGGTGAATCGAGCACCTTTGTGTTGTGTTAGCTTTTCTGACTCTTTGCTTAATTATGCTAGACCTCGTGCTAAAAGGCGCGCAGAGACCACGCCATTTTGCGTTAATTATCACCCAGAAATTATTTAAGAATCAACCATGCATGAACTGTGAAATGCAACTGGTGTCTTATCAGAAATTTTGTTGGAAGCAATCTGGAATATAAAATATTTATAAAAAAAAATCCAAGAAGAACAACCCAATAACCATGCTAATAATATTTTCCATAAAGAGACAATCATACCGGACGAGCAAAATACAAAGACGAAGTCAGGTGGTCAAGAACACCACACAGAACCACCCAGAACTGAAAAGAAAACTAACAGGAAAGAAAAGAGAGAGCATCAGCACTCTTCCAAAAGATTATTAAAATAGAGCGGATAGGACGTAACCATCAAATTAGCACTCTCCCAAAAGACAATCAACCTTGCACACCATGCAAAACGAACCAACAAATTAATGACATGAGACATCCATATAATCAGGCACTTCATTAGCAAGGAGTTTTAAGGATCCTCAAAGTAAGCACACAAGGGAGAGGTTGGGAATAAACTATTTCACACTCAACTCAAAAAATGACATCGGAAATATCGATGACATCGGAAATATCGGTAGTAAAAAAATACGGAAATTTCGATGAAAATATAGGAATATTATGAATATTTTAGACCTTGAGTCAAACTACAAAGCATCTCAAATATATGGAACCTTGATGTGGGTTAAAAAAGGACCAAGTATGCATTAATTGTGAAATCAAAAGCTTCCACATGCAGCAGAAAGAAAACATTAAAAATTTAATAAAAACTATAGTACCTAAAACAATGCTTATTCTTTTGTTCAATATACCAATATGCTGCTTCATTGCTTATAAATCCAAACATAATGAATCAGATATTAGTTAGGTTTAGAAGTTACCAAATTAGTTCGGTATTTTAGTTTGAAAGATCATGTACAATTCCCATTACAACTACACAAACAGTCATCTTGGACAAATGCTGCGTTAAAACTGTATCCATGGGTTAAGACAAAATTGCTAAATAGGGCATGTTATATCTCAAATCCTGGAAGAGTTGGCTAGAGTCTTCAAAGTTTTAGGTATTATATGAAAGAAAATAATAAAGTCCCTCTTACCAAGAATGACAATGTCAGCCTCCGTGTAAATTTCATGGAAATTAATTTTAAAGCATGAAACTTTGTATGAACAATTCGGAAATGCTACACCAATTAATAATGCATCAATTAAACATGGATTTCATGATATAAGACATATTGGATGAAAATAGATTGTCCCACTGCCATCACAACATACACAAATTTGAAACTTATTGCGCAAGAACTTCTTGATTTCATGGAGCATGATTGAGTATTTCTAAGGGATATATTTAAAATCTTTTGTTGTTTCCTTTGGTAACTAGATGAGGTCTAATTAATGACGTCTCCTAGTTCTAATTCTTTTTCCTAACTCCACTCACCACTTGAGCTAACATCCTTTTATATTCTACATAGCACAGAACATGGTAATATTTCGATAACCTACCCAAAATTTAGGCAGCTTTCACATTGTAAAAGTAAAGCGAAACTTTTCAGAGTTTCTAGAAAACAAATTGCACAAAAACCTTAATAACTGGCAATTCTGTAAGCAACAGACCTCGAAAACCATGTGTCAAGAACATCCGGACCCTGATATATTTTTGCATCTTTTCCATACTTTTCTTGAGCTTTCCCGAGAGCTTCATCCTCACTCCTTGCAACTATATATTCTTCTTCACAATCTTTACCCACAATGTACCAAACTGGTATTCGATGTCCCCACCACAGTTGTCTGCTTATGCACCAATCCTTACTAATTGATAGCCAGTGATTGTAAATCTGTTATTTAATAGAAGGCACAGGTGTGAGTGAAAGAATATAGCGAATCTCTCCGGGTAAGCCACTGCTTAAATGGGGAAGATAACTTGCTGCATTATTGACATAAGGTACTCAATTTGCGATGCAATACAAAGAAATAGAAATGTGAAACAAACTAGACCCACAATGCACAGAACAGATATCAGCACTTGTGCTCGGTACAGACCTATTGGGCATGAAACCAGCGACTTCCAAGAAAACCCCTTTTGTCAACTACAGGGTACGAAACGTCAATTAGAGCAACTCCAATGTACGAGCCCTCCCCCAGGCAATACACTATTCAATCCACGGCCCTTAATGAACAGTGTATTCTCCTGGCAATTGCCTTTTGCATCTCCACCCCTGCACTTGAATAGCCCTGGCAATTGACAATAAAATATTAGTATTTTTTTTATTTATAAAATAATACATAATAATTTTATTTGTCATTATCCGAAAAGCTAATAGCAATAAAATATTTGAAATTTTTTATTTATTAAAAAAAATCAAAATAATTTTATTTGTAATTTTAGATTTCCGATAAGATTTGTAACCAATCACGTCGTGCCACGTGTCACAATAAAAAATATGGAATGTGAGGAGAAATAGTTGAGAAAATATGGAATTGTGGTGTAACGTAGATGTTAATGACAAGGTATTTATAGAAAAGTAAAAAAATAAAAAATAAAAAATTTACAGATTTTTTACAGATTTTTTTACAATTTTTTATAATTTTTTTATAGATTTTTACAGATTTTTTACAATTTTTTATAATTTTTTACATTTTTTTTCTGACGCGTGACGCCATGCTGACGTCACGTCCACTGGGTGGCTGGGTGGGTGAATTCTTCATGGGCCCGTCCCTCGGGCTCCCACCTTCACACGAGCTGCTCCTACATTGGAGCAAATCCACAGGGCCTCGGGCCCTTTTTTCTTCCCTGTCCCCCGAGCAACATGGTCCGCTGGACCTGCTCTTATGCTCCTTTTAAGTTTTAATTGAGTTTATATTTTTAATCAGATTTAAAAATTAAGGTTAATTCCGTAAAATAACCCACTGTTTAATTAATCAATTATGCTTCTCTCACTAAATTTTCACTTTCTGCAACATCGATCAGATGCTTAAGCTAAAAATTAAAAAAAAATCAAAAAAAGAAGAAAAAAAACTTATGATTCTAGTCATAATAAAAGAAAACAGCTCCATAGCTTTTCTTTTTGTACTTGAAGGCTCCAACTGAAAAGAGAGGAAAACTACTTGTTGGTGTCCCAGAAGATTCAATATGAGGCCAAATAGCGCATACCTTTTCAAATCTTTCAGGTATAATTTTCAGGTCTCTTTTTTCAACAGCACTAAGGGCTTTCTCAGCTAAGGGCTCCATCGTTACAAACCACTGCTTGCTTACTAGTGGCTCTATAACCTGATATTGAAAAGAATTGGAGGACAAAAGGAAGAATATTTAATGAAGGTAACAAAATCTTCATAGAAAATCACAATTTTTTCAAAACATGATAGTTCAAAAACCAAATGCGAAAAGCAATCAACTCACTTCTCCACCACGCTGAGATCTGGGAACTCGTAAAGTATGTGGTTCTTTCTTTACAGCTAAACCAGTCTCCTCCATATCTGCCCAAAGTTTCTTCCGGGCCTCAAACCGATCAAGCCCACTGACAGAATCACAGGTTTCATTACCAAATATAAGATATATGATAAAAGATAAAGTTCTCCAATAAATTCAAGTTCAAAAATCCAAGAACGTATACAGCGTTTACCAGTACAGTCCGGCAACCTTGTTTAGCGTTCCATCCTTGTTCATGACATTGAGTATTGGAAGACCAAGCTTTCTTGCAAGATTGTAATCATTACAATCATGTCCAGGGCTTATCTTTAGCACGCCAGTGCCAAAGTCTTTCTCAACATGCTGCCAAAACAATTAATGTTCCACAAATCAAGTTATTTACCTGGAATTATATGAGAAGCAGGCAGGCAGTCAAGGCAAATAGCGAACTGGAAATATCAAACAAAACAAATATCTATCTTCCAGTTACATTACACATGACGCCTCTATCTTCCAGTTACACATTTTCTGATTACAAATGACGCCTTATAAAGCTGTAAAGCAATATAGCCCCAGACAGCAGGCCTTGCACCGCCGTCTGCAGAAAATATAACAACATAATTTGCATAATACTCTTGATTCAGTTACCAAATCAGATAGATTTTCCTAAGGACAGAATTCTATTTTACTTTTTCACTCTTCAAAACATTATTCTTATTTTACTTTGCACAAACATAGGATTTTAATTAATTACGTATTAGTATTGGAAGCAAAAACTTACAGCAACCACTTTATAGTTCTGCAAGGACATAACCACAATATTCCTTGTGTTTGTTTTGTATAGCAGGGAGAATAAGGGAAGCTTAAAATAAGTATTCTTCCACATTACAAACTTTACAGCAAGTGAATAAACTGAAGAGGTGAATGAAGAAGAAAATGAAAAAGAGCACTCAATTGAAATGGGGAATGACTAAGAGGTGAAGAAAGTATTCAGGCAGGCACCAAAAAGCAAAACAGATCAAAAACCAACACATAAACCTAGGAAAGGGACTTGGTAGAACTTTTGACATGATTAAGAAATTAACTTTGAACTGGTCACTACTTTTCTTAAGTTCTAACCTTGCAGTCTTTTCTATCATACTTATTAATCAATGTAAGGAATTGCACACAGACCCATTCCCAAAGAAGAGGCTAACAGTACCACTAAGAAATTCACTCCCATATTAACTTTCTGCTTCTAAACATCGCTAGACATTACTGTTAAAGCACAATACCCATCAGAGATCTCAGCATCAGTAATTGAGATTTGGCATCATACTAACAATAAGATTACAACAGCAAATACAATGATGATATTGAAAAGTAGTCCAAGATGTTTACCTTGTCAGCGATGATAGGGACGTGAAGGCCATATGTCAAAGGCACTATAGCCATTCTGTTAATATATTTAGAATATCGATCATCCTGCATGACATTATCAAACATTAGAAACCATTCCGACTAACAGCTAGGATAGCAATTAGTGTTTTAGTATCCTTTGGCTAAGAAGAATAGAAAGAAACTCCGATTTTATAAAATGTTTGTTTCTTCTCAAAAAAAAGAATAGAAAGAAAAACTATAAAATGTGGATAAGGGGAAAACAGCTGAGTGAAATTTCCAAACATATGTTCCTATCTTGTTCCTTTGGGTCACATTTTAAGAGTAGTTTCAGGCTTGTGTTTGGCATAGAGTGAGTTGTCGGGGAATTTTTAAAAGAATAAGGCCCATGTGCGTTGTGCAGTTTTGGACTCTATTTGGGTGCTGCGGTGGGAAAGGAAGAAGTGTTTAAGACAGGGAAGAAAAATTGATTTCATTGTGGGACAGTTGCTTTCTTGCGGCCATGCTTTCCAAACACTTTAGGTATGTCCCTTTTAGTATGACTCATCTAGGCTGGTCTGCTGTACTGGACTAGGTGTGCAACAGTATTATGCTATTTAATTGGCCTATGTCCATGTGTGTGGCTTTGATGGTAGCCTTTTAGGTCTCTTAGTTCATAAAGTGAAAAATGCCAAAGTGATCTAGACTAACAAGGATTGAAATTTTCAATTTATAAATAATGAGGGTTCTTCATTCAGAGAGAAAAAAAAAGACTCCTTGGATTCAAATGTTGGTGAACATGACCCGTAGGAGGTAAAAAGATCAAACATATCAGAATTTCCCAAATATGGAATACAATGTTCGTTTATAGAGAGAAATATTTCAACACTCAAAACAGTTATACGTCGAGGACTTCTTACACCTTGATTTATTGTTAATTAAACAATAATAAATAAGGAAGAAAACAAAGATAACTATGTTAACACAAGCTTAGGTTTCATGCTGTAGAATTCAGAAACTTAAACAATATATGCATAGACCTAAGACCATTGTGCATGTAACGACTTTTTTAAGTAGACAATACATGAATAAAATCTAAATACTTAAGCACCAATCCATTAATCTAGGCCTTCACAACAAAGCCCAGGTTAGGAATTTATATAAAAGATTAGGTAAATAGATGTTGGTCCAAAAAAATTAAAAGCAATGTCCCTATTACCTTTCTAAATTGCTTAAACATTATTTGCCATAAAAGAATTGTCATCACCTGGTCGATCCATAACTAAACTCCTAAAGGAAGCCAGAAATGCGAGCAAAATAACCCTACCTGCACAGCAATAGCTACATCACTAAATAATGTCTCTGGACGAGTTGTTGCTATTGTCAGATAGTCGGACCTAAGTATAGAAGGTACCAATGAGAAGTGCATAATGTAACTCGGAAAATTGTTAGAACTCACCCATAGACACACAGCAGTAGAAGAATTTACAAATGAACATGTTACCATGTGCAACCGAGTTTATCAATAAGTGAACGACTGCTAAAGATCATAAAACTTAAGGAATCCCAAAATCTTGTAAAGAATAATCATCTTTTTGTTGTAATATTAGTTGTCAAGCACAAAATAAACTACCAATGTTTGAACTATGAATGTCACAGTTATTGTAATATTAGTTGTCAAGCACAAAATAAACTACCAATGTTTGAACTATGAATGTCACAGTTATTGTGCCAATAAATTTTCTTCTCTAGAGGGATCAAGTTGTTTTTTTATAAATAAAAATTTATATTAAACGAGGAAAGAAGCAGAGACAACAAAAAGGGTGGTCAAGCAAACCACCCCAAACAGAAACAGGAAGAAAAAAGGCAACTCCACAGAGCTGAGAGAATTGGCACAGGATCTGCACTAGGAACCATATATAAACAGAATATTTTGCATCAGCACACAGTAATAGCACAACAGAAAACATATGCTTCTACAATCTAGACTGTATAACATTAAAAACACATTTCAAAAAGGAATCAGAAAGGGTCAGCTGGCAATTACTTTACGCCTCCAGCAACACGATACCTGAGATAATAAAGAGTTCCGGATTCTTCATGATATTCTACTTCCTGTTCACAAATATTAAGGGCCATGTCAAATAGTGCATTTTAAAAGCACAAGCTGAATCAAGATTAGAAAGTAACACCTACATGAGACCAGATGAGACTTACCAAGTCAGAAACGGCAGTTTGTAGACTAGGAGACCAATTCACCATGTAGGACCCTACATAAATACAAATAATAAAAAAATATATCAGTGTTTGCTTGACTGTAAGTCACA
Organism: Crataegus laevigata; assembly: GCA_963580275.1. Classification (NCBI taxonomy): domain Eukaryota; kingdom Viridiplantae; phylum Streptophyta; class Magnoliopsida; order Rosales; family Rosaceae; genus Crataegus; species Crataegus laevigata. Next base: position 36,869,485 of record OY756945.1, read on the forward strand.
CTTTCTTGTGAACGATAAAGTTACAGTCGACTCTTCCAAAAATCAACTCGGAAGTTCAAAACCTAGAGGGACAGTTTGTTTTTTTTAGAAGAAACAATTTTATTAAAAAAGAGAGAAATACACAAAAGTGGATAAGAAATCCATCAGCTACAATAGTAAGAAAAACTCCCAATGGGATTTGGCTACAACAGCCATATCTAGACCTAACTCACTTTACTGCTGCTAACAAATTCCACAGTAATTAAGAAAGAGAGTAGTTATTAAAATCATTTGAGACTGAAGCCCATAGAGTTGCCCAATATTTTACTCTCCCCCAAAGTACTTCTACCCCCACACCAGTATAATCCTAAAAAAATTTTTTGTTGCGCTCCAACCAAATGTTCCAAAAAATTGCCGAGACCAAACAACCTCACAAAGCTTTGGCTTTTCTCCCTTTTCCAAGTGCCTTAAGATTGGTACTTAGTAGCTCGAAACAACCCTTAGGAATGACCCAACTAACTTTAACCTCTTGAAGCAGTTTCCACCACAATTGAATCGAGTAAGAACAATGAAGAAAAATGTGGTTTACACTTTCCTCCTTAGATTTGCACAAACTGCAAACGTGGGGATAAACACATAAAAGGGTTTTTCCTTTGAATTCGGTCACAAGTGTTGAGCTTCCCGTTGGCCACAAGCCAGACAAGAATCTTAACCTTCGAAGGAACTTTTGATTTCCAAATCTGTGAAGAGGGTGGAAAATATTGCACAATCCCATTGTTACTCAAGAATGAACGATAGGATTTGCACGTGAACAATCCTGATGCTTCCAAATTCCACCTTCTGTTATCCGTTCTTGATAGAGACAAGCGAACCTTTTCCACTTTTTGTAATAATCTAGCCATCTCTTCTATCTCCGTCTCATTCAAGTTTCTCCTGAAGTCAAAATTCCAACTCAAGGAATTTGTAGAAAGATCCACAAAACTCGAAATGTTATGATTGTGCATCCTCGATAGCAGGAATAATCTAGGAAATTTCTGTTTCAATGGTCTCCCTTCTAACCACCCATCCTCCCAAAACCTCACCCTCTCCCCGTTGCCCACCTCAAACTTGCAACAACTAAGAAACAGATGGGAGCTGCTCGAAATGTCTTTCCATGGGATGTGACTTGAACCTTTCCTCGGAGAAAGTGCATTCCATCCATTATCCTATAGCCCATAATTGCTTCTTATCGCCTTGTGCCATATAGAATGAGGTTCCTTTGGGAATCTCCACAACCACTTAGTAAGTAATGCTTCGTTCTAATTCCTCAAATTCCCCACCCCTAGACCTCCTTCCTCTTTATTTTTAGTGACTAACTCCCGTTTTACCAGGTGGTTTTTCTTTCCTTCCTCCACTCCTTCCTAAAGAAACCCCTTCATAAATTTTTCTAAGCGTCCAATTACCCTGCAGGGAATTTTGAACAAGGACATGTAGATTAGCAAGCTTCCAAAAACTGATTGAATTAGAGTTAATCTACCTCCTCTGGATAAGAAGCCATTCTTCCAGCTTTGAAGTCTTTTTTCCATCGTTTCTACCACTGGATCCCAAAACTTAAGTGCTCTTGGCCTTCCCCCAAGGGGAAGTCCCAAATACTTTATAGGCCAACAACCCACCTCACAACCCCAAGATTCTGCCAACCTATTTAATTTCTCACAATCTGATTTTATTCCAGCCAAATAACACTTAACTTTGTTGATTTTCAATCCTGAAACCGAACAGAATAAATTGAACACTTCTAATAGATTGTTCCAAACTTCCTCATCTTCTGGCAAGAAGAAGATGGTGTCGTCTGCAAATTGAAGATGAGAAATCTCTACCTTTTCTTGCCCAATGCACAAACCTTTGATGAGATAATTTTCTTGAGCCTTCTCCATCAACCTGCTCAATACATCGACTACTAAGGTAAAAAGAAAAGGTGACAGTGGATCACCTTGTCTCAATCCTCGTGAAGCTTGAAATTTTCCCCTAGGCCTCTCGTTGATCAAAACGGAGAAATTTGCAGAACTTAAGCATCCCTGCATCCATTTCCTCCATCTATTGCCAAAGTCTTTTCTTTGTAATACTTCGTCCAAAAATCTCCACTCGACATGATCATACGCTTTTTCAAAATCAATCTTGAGCACCAAGCCCTCCTCTTTTTTCTGCCTCACCTCTTCTACCACTTCATTTGCAATAAGAACAGCATCCAAAATTTGTCAGCCCCTAACAAACGCTCCTTGATGTGGAGAGATTGTGGTACCCAAAACCTCCTTCAATCTTGAGGCCAGAGTTTTCACCATAATTTTATACAGACCAGTAACAAGACTTATAGGCCTGTAATTCGTCACTTTCAAAAAGTCTAACTTCTTTGAAATTAGACAAATAAAAGTGTCATTCGTCACCGCATTTATTATCCCTTCTCGAAAAACTCCTCCATGATCTTCATAATATCCTCCTTCAAAATATCCCAACAATGTTGAAACATTTGCAAGGAATAGCCATCTGGTCCTGGCGATTTATCCTTTCCACAATAAAAAACTGCTCTTTGAACTTCTGCTTCCTCAAAAGGCCTCTCAAGCCAATTTGCCTCAATATCGCTTACTAGGGCCCAATTGATGCCTTCTAGACCCCAACATGCCTCTTCATTACTACTAAACAAGGATTTGAAGAAGTTGACGATATGCTCTTCAATCTCTTTCGCATCCTCTATTATTCCCCCACCATCCAGGTCCAACCTTTCTATATAGTTTCTCTTCCTTCTCCCGTTTGCAACTCAATGGAAGAATTTAGAATTACTATCCCCTTCCTTTGCCCATTCCACTTTACTTCTCTGCCTCCACTTCACTTCTTCCTTATAAGCCAAATCTTCCACAAGGAAAAGTAGTTCTTCCCTTTTTCTTCTAGCATCAATATCTAACCATTCCATCCCCTCTCTCCTATCTAACTCCTCTAAGCTTGCTTCAGCTTCTTTAAGATCTTTTTCAATTTCACCGAAGCTCTCCTTACTCCATCTTTGCACCTTTTTTTTTTTTTATGGCTTTTAACTTGATCAGAAATTTATAACCCTCCCATCCCTCCACCTGCTCCGATTGCCACCATAATTTGAATTTGTTCATGAAGTGTGGATGTTGTAGCCACATGTTTTCGAATCTAAAAGGACCTGGCCCCCATTTCACCTTGTTGGTGTCTAGCTGGATTGGACAATGATCAGAAATAACCCTTGCCAAAGCCATTTGTTTTACCTCAGGAAAGATCTCTTCGCAACCTACAGAGCACAAAAATCTGTCTAACCTCTGACACACAGGTTCTTCTCTGAGATTTGACCAAGTAAATTGAGCGTTGAGCAATTCCAAATCCTTGAGTTATGTTTCTCGAATGAAATCATTAAAGTTCCTCATGCTTGTAGTCAACCTTCCCCCATTTGATTTCTCGTTTACGAATCTTACCACGTTAAAATCTCCTCCTACACACCATCTTGGTTCGCATAGGCCATAAAGTCCAGCCAATTCTTCCCAAAACTCCCTACGCTCTCTATTTTTGCATGGACCATAGACTCCAAATAACCACCACTCCAACCCATTGAGAGCCCTAATTTTTATGGATGCAGAGAAAGCTCCCACCAAAGATTCAGTTACTGAAATGTGTTGTGTTCCAAATTACAGCTATGCCCTCAGAGCTTCCTTGAGTAGGGGCGAAAATCCACTCTTTAAATCTACTTCCCCACACACTAGCCACAAGTCTCCTGTCAATCGATGTTTTCTTAGTTTCTTGTAAAATAATGATATCGGGTTGTAAACGTTGGAATTGCTGTTTCAATGTCAGCCTCTTCTGTCTGCTTCACAATCCTCTAACATTCCAACTAATTATCTTCATTAATTCTAATTATACCCCTATGATGTTTCCTGTCTCTGTTGTTTCCACCCTCTCTCTTGCAGCCTTTGACTTTTCCAGTCTTCATTTCATGGAATAGAGACCTTTTTAGAGGAACTAAAGAAACTTTCATCTTTGACAGAAATTTGGAATTTTGATCTTGTGCCTCGCGATTGACTGATGCGCTAGCCAATTTTTCCCTTCTACTATACTTTAACATTTTCTTGTTTTTTCCAGTGTCCTTGATATCAGACTGCTCCACCTGATAAGGAGTCTCATCCAACATTGTCTTTGAATCCAAATTTGTATCTGTGAAGAGGTTGTGGAGGTCACCGCTGAAATGATCAAAAGCATCAGAGGTTTCTTTTTCGTCTTGTGAAGAATCATCAATCTCCACATCTGCATCTGAAGACTGTGATAAGTGTTCTTCATCAACACTATCTGACAATTAAGTCGAATCCAAGCCTAGAACCTCATTCCATCTCATCCATTGTTTAGATGGTTCATTCTCAGTCGACCCACCCGGTGATCGAATTGGGTCTTCATCAACGTCGCTCTCCTTTTCTTCCTCTAATTCACAAACAGAATCTGAGATGGTGAGATTGGCAGACTGATTTTCCATCAGATTAGGCCTATCTAGAAAATACTGATGAGATCCGAAGTCATGTGGAAGAAAATGCTTTAGCCATTTTACAATTCTATCTGGTTCTCCAAATCTCCCCAAAAAAATTCAATCTGAAGCACATGGGGGATCTATTTGGATCACCATTGACTAGATTTTCCTTGGCCCACTGTTGATGTGATGCAATCTTTGTAATAGGCTCTGGCATGATTCTTATCCGAACAGACGACCTTGGTTCCGCCGACGGGGATGGATATAAACAAGCCTCAATTGGTATTTCCCTTCCAGAGTAAAAGTTATTTCTCAGCCCATTAATATTTAGAATGATTGGGCCAATACATGACCCAGCCAAAAAATTTTGTGGATCAAGGCCCACCGGTCCAACATGGTTAATTGGATAAATATCCTTGTCAACAAGGGGCCCACTCGCCTCCAAGGCTTTTCCTTTACTTCTGAGACAAAGCTCCTTATTTGATCTATTAAAATAATACCCACTTTTAGAACTATATGCCCTTCAGTGGGAATACCCCCGCCACCTACTTTCCCATATGCTTCCAAGCCTTTGCCCTTTACCTAAGAGAACAATTGTCTGGGACTTCCTTTCCTTTTTGAATTCTTAAAATAATCCTTTGCAGCTGTTGCGTCTGCACTTCCTATTTCTTCTGTGTAACTCGTCGATGCTGTCAGATTTTCTGCTCGAGTTGGCAGCCCATGCTTGTTTACAGGGTAAGTAGAGTCAGGAAATGGGTTTGCAGACTCCTCAAACCGCGCATCCTTTGTCAAAATCCTGTTCAAACCTAGCTTTCTGTCAAATCCGACTGTGACAGGGCATTCAAACTCACCAATCCAGAAACAGGCACGTGTCCCCGAAGATGGGACTGATTGTTCGAGATTTGCCAACGCTAAAGGGAAGGGTCCGATGATCCTCTGTAATTTCAAGTCCTTCTTCAAATATCCAGGTAAAGATTTAGTTTTGCCTTAATCTTCAGCCGGAAGATTAAGTCTCTTTGCTGGCGAAAGTTGACGGATCTTAACCTTGAAAACTAATTCTCCATCTGCCACTTCAACGACCTCTGGAATAAAACATGTTACGTTGGGTTTCAGTTTTAGTTTTGCTCTAAGCAAAAAACTGAAGTTAGCAATTCTTCGGTCGATTTCTACCAGACCTCCGCAAGCCTTGCCTATCTTTTTTAAAAAGTTGTTGGTCCAGAGATACGGTGGTAATCCTTCCAGAGCAACCCATCCACCATAACTGACCGCCTTTCTTTGATTTGAATTAATATTATCCCACCATCCAGACAGCACCACGTCAGGTAACTCCTTCATGGCTATTGCTCCAAGTTGAGCAATATTTTTTGCTTCCTCCTTGTTCTGACAAACGAACAACGCCTTGTTGCATTGAAATGGAGAGAGCCTTATATCTATTCCCAGGGCTAATGCACCACATATCTCTCACAGACGACTACGCTTCCCCAACTGTAGGATTCCTTGGAATAGTTCCTCTTATTCCATATTTTTTCTTTCCATAATTCCTCTCTGGCGTTTCGAGAGGGTGCCACTTTTGTCGCCGACTTGCCTCCGATGACAGCGTCCCTATACGAAACCTGATAGCCTGCACCTGGATGATTTCTCACTGGCTCTATTCCATCTTTTTTCACCTTCCTCTGAGTAGCCCCCGCCTTCTTTCCCCCTCAAAGGATTTCATACATTATCTCCTCCAAACTTCTCCATCCAAAGCAGTTAAAACTTTTAGGGATGAAGATATTTCTGACAAAACCTTCTTTTTCTGTTTTGGAGATAACAAGGACATCCCCATTTCTGTTGTGAATCTTTCAACCCAAAACTGATAGTTGTGACCTTTGTATTTTCTGAAGAAGTTCTGTCCGCTTGTAACTACTGCCGCCTTTACCTGATCAACTAGCCAAGCAACACAACCCAAATCAAAAGAAATCTGGTACCCTCTGGTTCTAGTTCTCTCAGTTACCCGAATCCTCTCGCCAAAGGACTTTTCTTCAACCTCTAAGATGAAAACCTTATGCTAAACTTTGAAATCCCTGGAAAAATGTTTATAGCTCATCTTGACTCAAGCAGCTAGCATTAAGGGAAGTCTTTGTTTAGTAAATGATTTTCATGAAAGTATTGACAACCTCAAAACCTAGAGTTAATTACATTTCTACTTTCGCCCGGTCAACTGATACTTTCTCCCCAAGAGGGATAGTTTTAGAACAAAAGAGTAAAATAATAAGGTGAATATAACTTCCAAGTAGTATGACTAAAGAAATGTTTGTTTCAGTCACCATAGAAACATAATTGTTGTAATACAGAAGAGAGCTAATTCCTTACATCTTGACTTTTGCTATTATTCAGAAGAAAAAACTGTCAACTTATTCATAACTGAAGACTTCAATATGCAAGAATTTCAACGAAAACTACATACCAGTTCTTTATCATATTAATATGTCACCATATATTTCAAATTTCACAAATAATTCAATTCTTTAAAATTTTCACAAACATAGAACCTATCAAACACGAAGCTAGTAGCATAGTTGCGATGCAAATATGTCACCATATATTTCCAAAAATGGCAGCACATAGAATTAATGAAAAAGGATCCTTTAACAGAAAAAAATACTGATTCAACGAATCAACGTAATGTTTCACAAATTTTCCATGCTACATAGCATATAGCAGCTTATGGTTACAGACAACTAGCCATCCCACACACATGATGATGACTTAAAGCCAAGAACTTCAGCAGAAAAACAAACCCATCTTCAAAACTCCATTACAAGGACACAAGCCACAGCAAAGTTCTTTGAAATATAGGATTATGGAACAACTACGCCTAAGACAGCACAAAACAATGACATGTTTGGGGGATATCTGAAAACATCACCATGAATGTTGAAACAAAATCCCATTATTCTTATCATTGGGAGAAAGAAAGCACCTTAAAAATGCAGTAAGTGCATCAATTGCAGCAGACCACATGCTATAAGACAGCAAGATGAAATTGTTAACCACCGACAAAGGCATTAGTCATTTGGAAGTGGGGTGATTATCTGTTTTCAAGAAAAGCTTTTTGATGAAAGGATGAGCTATAGACATTTGTCCAGAGATTTCAAAGTTGAGCACAAGGTTTTCATCTTACATGTTGAAGAGAAGTCTTTTGGCGAGAGGATTTGGGTAACTGAGAGAACTAGAACTAGAGGGTACCAGATTTCTTTCGATCTGGGTTGTGCTGCATGGCCTGTTGATCAGTTAAAGGCGGCAGCAGTTACAAGTGGACATAACTTCTTCAGAAAATACAAAGGACACAACTATCAGTTTTGGGTTGAAAGATTTCACAACAGAAATGGGGATGTCCTTATTCTTTCCAAAATAAAAAAGAAGAAGGTTTTGTCAGAAATATCTTCGTTCCTAAAGGTTTTAACTGCTTCGGATGGAAAAGTTTGGAGGAGCTTATATCTGAAATCCTCTGAGGGGGAAAGAGGGCGGGGGCTACTCAGAGGAAGGTCAAAAAAGATGGAATTGAGCCTGTGAGAAATCATCCGGGTGTAGGCCATCAGGTTTCATATATGGACGATGTCATCGAAGGCAAGTCGGCGACAAAAGAGGTACCCTCACGAAATGCCAGAGAGGAAATATGGAAAGAAATTTTTTGGAATAAGAGGATCTATTCCAAGGAATCCTACAGTTGGGGAAGCGTAGTCGTCTGTGAGAGACAAGTGGTGCATCAGCCTTGGAGTGAGGTAGAGGCCTCACTTCGAAATCTTCTGGGAACGGATATAAGGCTCACGCCATTTCAATGCAACAAGGGGTTGTTCGTTTGTCAGAACGAGGAGGAAGTAACAAAAATCGCACAACTTGGAGCAATAGCCATGAAGGAGTTACCTGACGTGGTGCTGGCTGGATGGTGGGATAGTATTAATTCAAATCAAAGAAAGGCGGTCAATTATGGTGGTTGGGTCGCACTGGAAGGATTACCGCCGCATCTCTGGACCAAAAACTTCTTCCAGAAGATAGGCGAGGCATGCAGAGGTCTGGCAGAAATCGACCGAAGAACCGTTAACTTTGGCTTTTTGCTTGAAGCAAAAATAAAACTGAAACCCAACGTCACCGATTTTATTCCAGAGGTCGTTGAAGTGGCTGACAGAGAATTAGTTTTCAAGGTTAAGATTCGTCAACTGTCGCCAGCAAAGAGACCTAATCCTCTGGCTGAAGATCAGGGCATATCTGAATCTTTATCTGGGTATTTGAAGATAAATGATTACCGGACCCTTCCTTCCGGCGATGGTAGATTTCGAACAAGCAGTCCAATATTTGGGGACACGCGCCAGCTTCTGGATCAGTGAGTTTGATTGCCCCGTCACAGTCGGATTTGACAAAAAGCTAGATCACAACAGACTTACGACAGAGGACGCGCGATTTAAGTAGTCTGGAAACCCAATTCTTGACTATACTTACCCTAAAAGCAAGCATGGGACGCCATCTTGAGTTGAAAATCTGACAGTGACGGCGAGTTACACAGAAGAAATAAGATTTGCAGACGCAACGGCTATAAAGGATTATTTAAAGAATTCAAAAAGGAAGGGAAGTCCTATAAATTTATTTTCTGCGGTAAAAGGCAGAGGTGTGGAAGCATTTGGGAAAGTAGGTGGCGGTGGTACTCCTATAGAGGGGGCACAAAGTTCAACAAGTGGGGATTATTTTAATGGATCAAAAATGGAGCTTTGCCTCAGAAGTAATGGAAAAGCCTTGGAGGCGAGTGAGCCCATTGTTGACAACAACCTTTATCCAATTAACCATGTTGGACCGGTGGGCCTTGATCCACAAAGTACTTTGGCTGGGTCATGTCTTGGCCCAATCATTCTAATCATCAATGGGCTGAGAATTCACTTTCACTCCAGAAGGGAATTTCCATCTGAGGCTTGTTCGTATCCATCCCCGCTGGCGGAACCATGGTCGCCGGTTCAGATGTGCATTACGCCACAGCTTATAACAATGGTTGCTTCATATCAACAGTGGGCCAAGGAAAATATAGCCATAGGTGATCCAAATAGATCCCCCATGTGCTCTAAATCGAGTTTTTTTTGGAGATTTGGAGAACCAGATAAAATTGGAAAACAGCTAAAGCACTTTCTTCCACATGATTTTGGATCTCAACAGAATTATCTACAAAGGCCTAATCTGATGGAAACTCAGTCTCCCAATCTCACCATCACAGATTTATTATGTTTGTGAATTAGAGGAAGAAAAGGAGAGCAAGGTTGATGAAGACACAGTTCGATCACCGGGCGGGTCGATTGAGAAGGAACCATCTGATCAATGAATGAGATGGACGGAGGCTCTAGGCATGGATTTGGCTCAATTGTCAGACAGTGTCGATGAAGAATTCTCATCACAATCTTCAGATGCAGATGGGGAGATTGATGTTTCTTCATAAGATGAAAAAGAAATCTCTGACGTTTTTGACCATTTATGAGGTGACCTCCACAACCTCTTCACATAAACAAATTTGGTATCAAAGACAACGTTGGATGAGGCTCTTTTTCACGCGAAGCAGTCTGATATCAAGGAAACAGGAAAAAACAAGAAATGTTAAAGTACAATAAAAGGAAAAAATTGGCCAGCGTATCAGTCAAATGAATCTGCAAACTGGCATGTGAAAGTACAGGCAAATGAATTCATTAATATGTTATATGCAATGATTATACATAAAAAAAATTTAAAAAAAAAAGATTAGTAAGCACCACTTGATAGAATCTGCAAACTGGCATGTGAAAGTACTGGCAAAACATACTTGCAGCAACATAATTTCTTTTAAGTTGAAACTAGAATGTGTTTTTCATTAAAAATTACAAGTCACTACATTAAATACATGCAGAAACACCAATGCAGCATGAAAGTGAAACTTTTATCACCGAGGTAAGTCAGAGATCTGACTATATATCTGAAACAACTTCTTGGAACTTAATCTTTTATACTAACGTAGAGCAATGGCATAGATAGATTATAACTAGGAAACATAATAAAAGGTAAGGTACCAAAAAGGTGATTCTCTCTTAACTAAGCCAGGAAACCCAAGTACTCTAGAGGCATACGGTTTGTGTACTTCCATAGGAACTAAACATTGAGAATAAGTCCCAACATGATTAGGCTGCTAGAGAGAATTTCACTCACAGATAAGTGGATCAACAAGGGACATGGACTTAGAAGTTTAGACTGGAAATCTAGCTTGGTTGTTTCATACACCGAATTCCGATACAACATCACACAAGCAAAGCGGTCCACTAAACTACAAAGCCTCTACATTCATAACTAAAATCTCTCAAATCTCAAATCTACCCAAGAGATTTTGAGGGAATTGATTCAAAATTTTACATGGAATCTCTACAAATCAATTAGACTCCATAAAAATCCATGGATTTATTAACCCATTAAAATCTCTCAAATTCTCAATTGAATATACCCCCATAGTTTGAGTGGCAGAGAAACACGAGGTAGCAGATTACCAATGGATCCACTTTGGATTTGGTCCGTGTGATTTTTTTCCTTTTTCCATAAAAATTTGATAAAAATTGACGACATGGACGACATTGGTGTGCTTATCACATTTCGGTAATAACTTTAATCGATGCTGAAATTTAATGATGAAAGTGAAGGGAGGCTCAATTTCGAGAACCATTCATGATAAAAATTCGAACAATTATAATGAATCTTGTGTAAAGACAATTAGATCTAAAATTAGATGGTTTGATTCATCAAAATACAAAAACAGAGTTAAATCTATAAAAATGCCCATGTACAAGGTGAACGATCATCAATTTTATTTTTTGAACAAACAATATTATTTACAAGTTTTTATCAATAATAGCCAAAATTGAACACTAAATTTCATAAAATCTTTCAGAAATAATAGAAAATCATCTTAAATAGACATAAAACCCCTCAAAATTAGAACAAAATAAACATATATAATTTTTAAAGGAGCTTACAAGATAGTCTCTAATTAAAATTTGACTTGAAAATATATATAATTAGAGATTCTCTTATATGTAATTAATTGGGGAATGAACAAAGGCAAATATCCTCTCTCAATTCTTAAATAGAGTGCAATCAACTGAACACCTTTCAAGAGGAGTTAATACTAATTAAGGGTGATTAGGCCTATTGAGAAATTCAACAATTATGCAAGATATTTGCCTAAATTAGCATCCAATCAACGTTGATTTGAGCACATATGTTGAAACGATTACCTTCTTACTTAGTATTGATTGTCTCAATCATTCAGATATTTACTTTCTTGACTTTGTATCAATTGTATCAACCATAAGAATCAATTATACGGTTCTTTTCTATAAATATTGAAAATTGTTATTAATACTCCAAAAATTTCATTACACTCCTTACAAGTATTATTTTCTTACTAATTATAGAAAGTTTGGATTGCAAAATGAGATTTTTGGATTGCCAATAACAATTTCCTAAATAATTTTATATTATAACTTTGGAAATTCAATTAAAAAAAGGGGTGTGTTGCAGTCCTATTTAGAATAGGAATGTGATTGTGTAAATCCTAGTAGATTAGGAATGTATCTTATATTCCTATTAGGAGTAGATTACTTATTAAGTATTGTAATCCTTATGGGAAAGGGTTTGCCATTTCTACTACTATAAATAGAGGCACAATGGGGTGAATAAATCACACCTCACAATTACACATCTCTCTCATCTTCTCTCTAAAGTGGCCGGCCTCCCTCTCCCTCTCTAACCCTAGATCGCTCAATCAAATAGGCCTACAACACGTTATCAGCACGCTCTTGACGCTACGCTAAAGAGAGTTTATTCTTCAATCAGGGGAGTATTACGTTTTAATTATTCTTTTTGTGATTAATTTATTATTATTTTGAATTAATCTACATGCTATTAATTCAAATTTAATTTTTCTTTGTTGAACGTGGTACAACGCATTGGAGACGCGATTTCGGCTTTCTGATAAGGATCTTCTACAAATTCAAAGGCTTTTATAAGTTTTCTGCCAATCAGGTACGCTTAAAATAAAGTAAGATATTTGAAACGACCTTGAAGCATGAAAACATTCCCCATGATGCATGAACCCCTACATTTATATTTACCTTCCGATATATATATTATATATGTTCATATATTTGTTTCATGCATTACGCAATTATAAATCGCTATGTGGAATTTGTGAGTCAAAGAATCAAAATAAATTAGAAGCAATTTGGGTTTTTCAACCCTAAGGGATATGAAAAAAAAAAGGGGGGGGGGGGGGAATTGGGCATGGTGCGGCATACCCACCGCACCATCACTGTGCACGCCACCATTAGGCTTCAGCCTGAGGTCAATGTAATGGGCCTGAAGCCCTAAGCCTGTCTGCAATTTGACCCGTGGCCTGCTGCTCTCTCTCGGCTTGGGCTCCACGCAGCCAAGGCCTGCAGCCTTCATCCACCAGCCCAGTCGGCTGGGCCCCTCCCCTTCGCACGCATCAGCCAACACACATTGCTGGGCTTGGTCTAAGCTGCTTGCTCCTGCAGCCAACCTTTGCAAGGCTCCCCGCGACAAACCCACAGCCCATTTGTTGCTGGACCCCCGTGCACCCACAGCCTATTCGAGGACCTTTTGGACTGTCTTATACTTAAGACACCCAAACCCATGCCCAAATTATTTTGGGATATATTTTTTGACCCTATGCTATTATTTTAGCATTATAAATAATTTTAACCCGTATGTTAATATTATTTTTGCTTCTACAATCAACTCTAAATGGTCCCGATTTATTGAATTAATTAAAAGTGACATGCAGTCCATTAATCTGATAATGAATCCAAAATTATTGACATGAAGATCACTTTTGGACATTAACGATTCAATAATTTATTTCTCTTCTTTGAACCGTTGACTCACTTTCGTAGTCCCGAATCACTCACACTTGAGTTCCCGAAGAACCTCAAAATCCACTACACTTAGTTGTATATTGCATTCTGTGTTCTTGCAGGAACCTCTCTTTTATGAACTAAACGTTCATAAACTAAATCGAACCTGTAGTTTCGAATTTAGTGCCTTTGAAACCCGAAGTTTTTCATAAAACAAGACACCCATGAAAACCCGACATTTTTCATGACACCATGTCTTAGAACTCAAATGTTCTAACTTTGATGCTTATGGATGATTCCTTCCCATAGCACCAATCACAATCTTGTTCCCTCCAAATTCAATGGATTGTCGAACCGTCACAAGTTTGATTTTCTTGATTTGGACGTTTCTAATAGAAACCACTTTATGTGGGGTACAAGACGTGAATCTCCACTTGACTATCAAGAAGTTGAGCAACCATTGAAGCCAACAATGGCATGGAAGAGCTGAATAAGCCTCTGCCATGATCTTCATTCGAAGACTTATGCCCGAAGCATTACAAATGGAAATACCTCCGACGGAGGATTCCATGGCTCTTTGGCTAGCTTCTACGGACTGTTTAATCATGAAAGATATTGCCCGAAGCATACCATGATTACGTCCATGAATGAGTACAATTCTGAAGTTTATAAATCCGATTGAATTTTGACTAGAGAATACTTTTCTCGTCATTCCTTGTTTCTAACTTGCTCTTGAAGCAGCAGTGTAGAAAGTGGAACTCTACCAAATTCTCGGATCTGATTACTACCACAAACGTGAGAGAAAGGTATAGACCCAGTTCGGCTGGAGTCTACCGAATGGTATAGACTCAGTTCGGCTGGAGTCTACCAAATGGCTCGACCCAGTTAGGTCAAAGACTACCAAATGGTGATGCACTGCTTCGGCAGAGATACACCGAATGGCATACCTTCTCACAATCCAATTTCGAGTTTGTTTTTACAACATATGGTAGAATCAGGGCCTGCCAAGGTGTGGCATCATGCCCGAAGCGTGATCCTTGGCACCTAAGACCTAAAACTTCAAGAATAAGGGATAGTATTCCCGAACCTTAACCCTGCAGAATCTACTTCCGTCTCGATGGAATAGATCATTGGTTATGCACTTGTTCGTGCCCCTACCAATGTTGTTAAGGAGTACCATTCTCGTAGTCAATATGTGAGATTAATTTTGCTCCACCAAACACCGTTGGAAGAGCATAATTATGACATGGATGGCCTTATTGGCCGAATCCCCTTAGTAAACCATTTACTTTGTGAACATTTTTCCATGTTCTTGGATTCAAGTTTGGTGTATGTTTTACTTATGGATAATCTTATTGATATTGTCCTCGAATATGAGTTAATTGAATCATGTTTCTTAGTACATGTGACCGATTCAATTAAACACGTGATTAGATCGGAATGTGGGGAAGTTAGTTGTCTGGACGAATGCGTACTACGCACACTAACTTTACACCTAAATCACATCTCTAACAACGACTTCAGGTCTATCCAACCTGATTAAGAGCATTGGCACGCTCCTCGTTGTATGAATGGTACTGCATCACCATTTAAGGGACCTTAAATTCTCCCTGACGTTGAGTTTTTAAGGATATTCGAGATGACAATGATCATAAATGAAACCACTGAAGAAAATAGAGTGAAATATCTTTGCACCACCTCCAAAAATGAGCCTGAAGCTTTGATTTGGGGCCAATGGGTTGTCTCCCAACTGGGAACATGCCACATGTGGCCGGCCTAGAGCTGGGTGATTGAGCAGTTTACTTGCTTTGGCACGACCATTTGGGACACTTAGGTCGAACAATGATGCTACGACGCATCTCCTTACCCGAAGTAAGGATCTTGTGCCTACAAGCACACTTTGTCAAGCCTGCTCATTAAGGAAATTGATTTTCTATATCATTCCTTGCAAAGATACGAAATCACCTCTTTTCCATAGTGGATTCAAGGGAATATATGTGGACTAATCCAATCAAAATGCGGACCATATAAAGACTTATGGTTTTGATTGATGAATCGACAAACTGGTCACATGTTGATAGGAGCATATTTATGCGCCTTAGTTTAGCTTGTTCTTGTGCATTTATAGTGTTTTTCCTTAGTAAAGTAGTCTTTTAAGCTAGTTTTATGTGTTTTCAGGTTTTAAGGGCAAAATAAGCAAAAGGAAGCATTTTGGAGCTTTTGGAGCAAATTAGAGCTTGGAATGAAGATCATATGCTTGGAGCCATGAGGATGGACGAAATTGAAGACTTGAAGATGATGTTTCCTACTTGGGCAAGGTTTCCTAGTTGAAGTAGGAAAGTACTTAGAAAGATGGAATCCTAGCTTAATTGGGAATCCTAGTTGAAATGGGTTTCCTAGTTGGATTGGGAAACCTAGAATATTGAAAGTCCTACTTGAACAAGGTTTCCTACTTGGAGTAGGAAACTTAAACCCCAAATGGCACCAAGTTGCAGCTACTAAGAAGATTTCCAAGTCCAAGAAGGAAAAGGTTTCCAAGATGAAGAAGGAGAAGAATTCCAAGTCATGCAAGGTGAAAAACATGTTTTCCTAGTGCTAGAAGGATTCCTAATCATTGGAGGACACAAGTTGGAAGGTTCTAGAGTTTTCTTCTCTTTGCCGTGGGTTTGTGCTCATTCCTACCAGATTTGGGCTTCTAGAAGCCCTATCCCTAAGTCCCTAAGGCATGCCGCACCCTAGCTTCTAGATGGCCCAAATTCCTTGCCTTGCAAGGCCTTCTAGAAACCCTAGCTTTCAATTACAAACCTGCCGCACCCTAGGTCCTAATTCCCCTTGGATTTCAGATTGAATTAGCCCAATTCCTTGTGAATTTGGGTTAATTGGGCCATAAACCCTTCTCCTTATTGGATTTACAATTTCTGCTAGACTTAGGGGGCCTAATCCATCAATTAAGTGAAATCCAAACCCTAATCTGATTTAACCTAGGGTTTAGGGTGTCTATATATTCTTAACCTAAGTGTGCCGCACGGGGATCATCACCCATTCTCTCTAAAACAATTTCTGCCGCAACTCCATAGCCACCACCACTCATACACCATTCCTACAACCCTTGCCGCACCCTCTAAGCCTCCATCATTCCTTCATACACCATTCCAGCCAACTTTCACACCTTGCCGCAGTCACCATACAACCTTCTCCACCATTCCCACACCTTGCCGCAAGCACCACACCACCACCATCCTTCACCGTGCACATCCACCATCACCACACCGTGTGCAGCTACTTTGAAGAGGAGATAGGAGCCTTGCCGTGCAGTCCAAAGGAGGGAGACACCTTGCGCATGCAATCTGCCACCATTGGAGTGTTTGGAGTTCTTTCTTTTCTTGTTTCTGTTTTCATGTTTAATTTAATTTGTTGTTCAATTATGTTAAACATGTGGAACTAATTTCTTTATAGTTAGAGGCGAATTTGAAGCCATGGACATATGTTTGTTATGATTTGATTTACTCCAGTTATGAATTCATGAACTTTGGATGTGGTTTACTTTTCTGTTTTGATTAAGAACTTGTTTATGCATGTGGGTTGAGGGTCGACACTTAATTTGCATGCCTAAACTTGATGCTAGAATATAAGGGAATTTCACCTAATCGTTATTAACTTATATTCATGAGTAGTAAAGATCGCTAGTCACGATTATGTTTAGTAAACCCTAGGTTGGATTAACATGCGTATTCCATAGTTATGAATGCCTAGTCGTTGTTTATGATTTCCATTGAGTTTAATGATTCTTGTTGAATGTCTCTATCATGCGTATTCCATAGTTAGGGACTTTGATGAGGAATAATTTGGTTGCAATGCGTATTCCATTCAATTCAATGAATTTAGGGAAATCTGAGAATTAATTAGTTCAATACAATTAATTTGGGACATCGTCATTCATAAGTTTGTTGAAATCGTAACTGGGAATCAAGTTGTATGCATATGTTCATGTGTGGATAAGGAACCCTCTAACTAGTTTGTCTCATCATTCAATTCACCAAAATCTGTTTAGAATCTGTGTTGTTTTCAAGTTTCTGTTTTAATTCTAAATTCGTCAAAACCAATCCCCCCTTTATTTTAAAGTGTTAGATTAGCTAGAAATACATTTAGATTGTGTTTCTAGGAGTTTTGAGTCAAGTTAGAACCAATTTTCGTCAAAAATTGTGTTTGTGCTCAAAACTGCCCAGAAAGTGATTTTTAGGCAGTTTTGAGTGTTTCTGGGCTGTTTTGAGTCTTTTGCTTTGTTTTAGTGTTTTAACTTCTAGTTTTGCATTCGTTGAGTCTAGTTTAGTGTTTTACAGTGTGTTTTACGTTTTTAAGTCAGTTTCACATTGATTAGCATCCCTAGTTAATCCCCGGTCTAGAACGATCCCTATTTGCTCATATACTACAATTGTCATCCATAGGGTTTAATTTGAGTGTCAATCTAATTTTCACATCACATGTTTGTCCACACACATTACTGCTAAACCTCATGGCCGATTATGGGTTCACCACCCTACTTATCCCTTAAGGTCTTGGAGACTGGATAATGCCGGAGAGTTTATATCGACGGTTTTCGATAAAGTATTGCATGTTGTTTTGGGTTTCTAATTGAACATTGAATTCCCATGTTCACCCCAAATAGCCTCGCTTAGTGATCATACAGCGCAATTTAAATGATCGCCTGAATTTTGGTAAAAGTACCAAGTTTTCGGTTTTTCTGCCTAGGGCTATGCAATCTTGTACACAGTTATGTTGGTCCGCCTTGAGGCCCATTGCCACCCAACCTATATGACGTTACAGT
Source organism: Crataegus laevigata (assembly GCA_963580275.1). Taxonomy (NCBI): domain Eukaryota; kingdom Viridiplantae; phylum Streptophyta; class Magnoliopsida; order Rosales; family Rosaceae; genus Crataegus; species Crataegus laevigata. The sequence continues at coordinate 36,887,702 of OY756945.1, forward strand.
TGGTTACTGGGTACGAACCTGACGATTTTCGTATTTACGCATTTGGGTGAGCATTCCATGTGCCCAGTTGCGCCGCCGCAACGTACCACCATGGGTCCTCAAAGAAGGATGTGTATCTTTTGTCGATCATGATTCTCCTTCACACTAGCTCTCTTCGAGCCCTTGCATGCGATCTCTTTACCGCTCATTTGCGGGTTGTCACTTTAATGAGACACTCTTCCCGCCGTTAGGGGGAGATAAGAACGTCAACGTTCCTGTAGAACGGCGCGAAGTTGCGTGGACGTTGCCCACTATGTCTCATCTCGATCCCCATACCGCACAAGTGTGATAAGCAAGTGCGATGAATTCTAGATTTCAGAATGTTGCTCCAGACGCATTCCTCTGATCTAGCTAAAGTGACGAGATCATATACCAGCTGCAAACATGCCTGCAAGGATAGACGTACTTAACGGACGTCGAGTCAACATCCCTGGAGGATGTGCCGCCCCTATTGGACGGTTTGGACGCCCCTGTTGGACGGTCCGATACAACGGCGGATAGCCAATCAATCTGTCTTGGCCTGGAGCACGACAGATCAATCGGTTCGTAGGATTCACTTCCCCAGAAGAGGAAGACACGGTACAACTATGAATCTAAACTCGATCGCTGTCTCAAATCATTTCCATCTCATGAGATTAATCCGGATTATTCCCGAGACATGAAGTTCTTGGTCCAGTATACTAGTTTGGATGAGAAAAATGGAATTGAAATGAGATTATCATCGATGATGTTTTCACTTATATGGTAGCTACCGACATAAATGAAAAGCGACGATATCGAACCGTGTTCCGTTGATTAAGTGACAACGTAGAACTGATTGGACAACTGAGATTACAATCTAGGTCAAATTCCTTACCAAAGTGTGTATTGGACCTGTCGTTCCTACACTGCCCAAGGTAACCCTATTGTGTTACAAGTGGGAAAGGAAGCGTTATGAGATGAATGAAATAGTGCAATGTGATGCACGCCTTACGGCGCAAGGTTTCTCTCAAAACGTCCTGTGATTGATAGCAGCATTATGAAATGTGGTTAGTGTTTCTCCATGGGGATATAAATATGGAGATTTACATGTAAGTTCCCGAAGAATTACATGGATTGGTTCAAAAAGTTCCAAAACCACGGAACACCCTCTTAACTTGTTTTGAGGCGTTCACTTAAATTCGACGGATGTGGTATACCCGTTTAAGTGATTGTTTGATCAGTCAGGGATATAAATTATGCCCCTTGCGTGTTAAACTATGAAGTCTTATTCCAAATTGCTAGAGTTACAGTTTATGTCGTTAACACGAATCTCACTAAGACTCTGGAAGAGCTTAAGAAAACTGCCTCGCACCCGAAGATGGAATTTGAGATGAAGGATCTTAGGAAAACTCGTTTATGCATTGACCTGAAGTTCAAAGCGTTGTTCTGACGGTACCTTGGTCTACCAGTCAAACTACACTTCAAATGTGTTACCTTTGAGTATACCTTTGATCGTCCATACGTTATATGCAAATGAGACCCTTGAAGAGGTTATGGAATCCGAAATTCCATATCTAAGTTCAACTTTGCGCTTCGTTGTACTTAGCTCATTGTATTTAGACAGGACATCTCCTTCGCTGTTGATCTTGTTAAAGATGCAGCACCGCGCCTACACGCAACCACTGAATTGGTATTAAAAGACGTATCCTGAAGGTATTACGAGGGCAAATCCCAAGGCATCTCAATGGATCCAACCCCCCTGATCCTTGAAATGATGTTTGCCTTGTTGTTATGCTGACGCTGGTTACTTATCAAACCCGCACAAGGCAAAATCCCCAAATGGTTATGTCTTTACCGTTAGGGACATCGCAATATCTTGGAGGTCCATGATATGACCTTAGTTGCGAAATCTTTGAATCGTTCCAAGACTCACCTCACTTCACTACGCCACAAGTGAGACATGGTTAGGAGTTCTTGTTGATCATGTTCGTAGTACTTGCTGTGTTTTCATTCATCGTTGAGTCCCGACAACGATCCATGAAGACTATGCCGCATGTATCAACCCGACCAAGCCATGATACATCAACAAAGTCAACGCCAAGACATATTGCGACTACATCTACATCAGCAAAGCATCAGGAAATTGAAGTCATGCAAGCCGATCCCAAACAACCTTACCGACCTTTACACGACGTCAATGCCGAAGTCAACCTTCCAGAAGTTTGTCCGAGGAATTGGTATGCCTAACTATTATATGCAATGTTTGTAGTTCTCATTTGGAAGTTATGTCAAACTCCCAGAAGTATACTCACTTGATCTTAATGTACTCTTTTTCCTTACGATTAGGAGCATTTTTCCCACTGGGTTTTTGCTACCTAACTAGGTTTTAACGAGGCACCCATCCTGGGCTGATCATACCCTTGAGAGCTCTTCTACTTGCGTCCAAAAGACGTATAGTTTTGACTTAATGCAACTTCTCACTTTTCTCCTTAGACTATGGGTTTTTCCCACCTTGGGTTTTACCATAGCGAGGTTTTGTGAGTTTTACTTTTTATGCATTCTTCCGTTGATTTGAGACTCGCATTCGCTTATTGTGCCGACGACTTCATCAACTATACTTGCTTCATCACTGAAGACCTGATGCGCCATTTACTTGAGTATTTACACACTCAAGGGGGAGTGTTGCAGTCCTATTTAGAATAGGAATGTGATTGTGTAAATCCTAGTAGATTAGGAATGTATCTTATATTCCTATTAGGAGTAGATTACTTATTAAGTATTGTAATCCTTATGGGAAAGGGTTTGCCCTTTCTACTACTATAAATAGAGGCACAATGGGGTGAATAAATCACACCTCACAATTACACATCTCTCTCATCTTCTCTCTAAAGTGGCCGGCCTCCCTCTCCCTCTCTAACCCTAGATCGCTCAATCAAATAGGCCTACAACAGGGTGTGATATCCTGTTGACCCTAAAAACTACCTAGCCTACGTGGTGCGCAGGCCGAGTAATCAATGAGCTAACTACGTCCATCAGTTGTGTGCGGGGCATGCCAACTAGTCGGCCGAGCTCGACCGGGGAGTAAAATATGCTAATGTTGCATTGAGCGCGCAGCTGACTTCTCGATCGTGAGACTGCGGTAGAGGAAGGAACACGTCTCGGCCTTTGGATTCTAAAGTTTGAAGACAAGGCTGCTACTTCTACGAAGTTCACAAATCGTCAACCCCGGATTCGGTCACAGTGATCGTGTTCGTAAGGGTGAACTCGCGCCGAATTGACACCAAAGTATAGGGGCACATGTACTCGAAGCAGATATAGGTCTTAATTGTGAACATGGTTCAGCCGTCAGAATGTCGAACTCTAAAACTCACTTGTGAGTGTCCAATCATGAAGCAACTCCGCGTTCAAAATGCTAAGCTCAGTAATCTGTAACACCTTACTTTGCCGAAAAGGCTACTGAGATGACCTCTGTCAATAAGGACTTGAAAACCCTTCTCGACCGAGACTTGGATAGTCAACCAGTCGGCCTCGACGCAGTGCTGTTTATCCAAACTGAAGGTGCTCCGAGGTCGGATGATTCTACGGCGATAGTGCTGTTTATCCAAACTGAAAGTATCACTGATTGCCTTCACAATATTTTTTATCCAAACTGAAAGTGTGTCAGCGAAAAGGAAAATAAAAATCTCAAGGTTGTTGAGAGGTTTCGCGTAGAGCGAGAGTTTGCGTATGGCAGATTTGTGTGTTTAATTGGAGGGCCTTTTCCGTTGCCATTGCATCTGTATTTATAAGACTGATGTACTTGCTTGGCATGGTCTGATTCTCGAGTAGAGTCCAATTTCAAACTCCTGTGTGTTTGACGTGACTTGATCTTCAAATGATTTTATTTGATCTTTGGTGACGTGGCTTTACCACATGCTTTCCTTCATCCACACGTGATCAAAGCCAAACACCTCCTCTGACACTTCATTATTTCCATGTTCATCTAAAGTCTGAAACCTTTCATCCAAATGGTTGGCCTTCCAAACAAGATAAAAGCCCATCTTGACTTTTCAAACTCATAATCAAAAGTCTAGACTATCTAGGCTTCACTGTTCTAAAAATCCCCGCCTAGGCAGGGCCTAGGCGCTAGGCGGCTAGTCACCACTCCGATTAATGCCTAGACGTTTGAAAATTCAGAAGGGGCGCCCAAACCAGCTGAGGTCCTCGCCTAGTCCGCCCAAACCCGCCTAGGCACCTGCCTAGGTTGCAACTTACTTAGACAGAAAATAGATAACTTTCAATTTGCATTTAATTTTTTCAATAAATTATAAGAGACTTGTTGAATACTTAAATGAGCACACATTATATGCTTGTTCCCCATGTTTTCATTATGTTCCAATACTTCATAATACATATGTCATTCTATTTTGTAGTTTATGATGAAATTATATATGTTTTAAGTATAAACAGATACTTATTTACACGAAATATAATGGATTTACTTAAATCCGCCTAGTCCCCCTAGGCGCCCGCCTAGTCGCCTAGTCGCCTAGGCGCCCGCCTAGTCGCCTAGGCGCTAGGCCCCAGCCTACCGCCCAACTAGCGCCTAGCGTCTTTTAGAACCTTCTTACCTCATCATAATTCTATCAACATCATGTTGCATTACCCCATGCTTTCACGTGGCTCTTCATGCAAACCTATTCAAATATGGAACTGTTGCCACCGACTAGATACCAAGCTACACAGAACTCTCCTTACTGCCACATTAATTGTAAAGGGTTAGCAAACAGCCAGTTGTGCGATCTCTTTTAATTTCTCCATGACCCAATAAAATCCTTGATTATCTGCAAAATAATCTCACGTGTATCTCTGCAAGCTTTAAGGATATTTTCAAAATAATTATTATGATTAAAATCAATAGTCATTCCAAGAAAAATCACTTAATTTTCATAATCATCCAAGTGGCTTTGGTCACTTGGGCCGAAAATGTAAAATCGGATCCAAACATATCCACACACTCTATTGTACTTCTCACACACCTTTTCAATTTTCGACCGTTGGATCGGATAAATTGAAGAAGATCAATGGACATAAATTATCAAGGGGTGTGTGAGAAGTAAAATGAGGTGTGTGGATAGCCCATCCCTAAAAAAATATTCAACCATATTAAATTTAATTGTCGATATTACTGTTATGTTGTTATGGTGTATTTATGTAATTCATTGTAGAGTTTCAGTTACGAACCTAACTTCCTAACGGGAGTGTATATACGTATATATATGGTCATGTAATCGGGTTGATAACATTTATCGAAGAGTCCTTTTTCTACATGGCCGCAGCTACACAAGTGACCGACTCATCATCTGCATTCCAACCATTCCTAGTCGATGAAGAACCAATGGCCAAACCACCCCAAACTACCCAATTGCCGATGTTCAAATTCGACGAGTACATGTCAACGAAGGCAAAGATGGTGGACAAAGCGTTGAACGAGGCTGTGCCGTTGCAGTACCCCGAGAAAATTCACAGGGCAATGAGGTACTCGCTTTTGGCCGGCGGAAAGCGCGTGCGGCCGGTTTTATGTCTCGCTTCGTGTGAATTGGTCGGAGGGGACGAGTCGCTCGCAACCCCAACAGCTTGTGCTGTTGAAATGATCCACACCATGTCGCTTATTCACGATGATCTTCCTTGCATGGACAACGGCGATCATCGTCGTGGAAAGCCTACCAACCACAAGACTTTCGGGGAAGAAACCGCGATTCTAGCCGGTGATGCGCTTCTTTCCCTTGCCTTTGAACACATTGCGACTAAGACAACGAAAGCAGTCTCGCTGGAGCGTGTGGTTCGAGCCATTGCGGAGATTGGTTCGGCCGTTGGATCATTAGGCCTCGTGGCGGGTCAAATGGCGGACATTCAAAGCGAAGGCAAAGAAGTGACGCTGCAAGAACTTGAGTACATTCACGTGCATAAGACCGCGAAGCTCCTCGAGGCATCGGTGGTTTGCGGGGCAATCATCGGAGGAGCAGGTGAAGGGGAGGTGGAGAGGCTGAGGAAGTATGCAAGGTGTATAGGGTTGTTGTTTCAAGTGGTGGACGACATATTGGACGTGACGAAATCATCGGAGGAATTGGGGAAGACGGCCGGTAATGACTTGGCAAGCGATAAGGCGACGTATCCAAAGCTGATGGGGATTGAAGGGGCAAAGAATTTTGCTGCCCAGTTGGTGGCGCAAGCAGTGGAAGAGCTTGCTGAGTTCGATGCTGCGAGGGCGGCTCCGTTGTATTATTTAGCTAATTATATTGCCAATAGACAGACATAGAGGAACAATTCTTACCGTGTTTTACTAAAATTTAAAAATAAATAAATGAATATACAGAGACTGTTTTTCATATTTTTTTTTTAAGTAAATAAAGGAATTAATTTAAAGAGAAACCTCGGGAACACCCAAGGCCTCTAGAGCCTCGACTTTATAGATTATAGTGCTCTCAAGTAGTTCTAGTGTTTGAGTAGTTCATTGGTAGTGTTCAAGATAAACGGACTCGAAGACACAAGTTTGAGTAGTTCATTCGTATGAACTTTTGCTTCGTTAGATTTAAATTAAGATACTTCAAGCCTTTCAACTTGAAAAGAGTCACATAAACGAAATAAAGCTAAACATGATGTTCCTGATCAATCTCACATATCACAAATGCCACAAAAAAATGAAACTTTATGTCCAAATGATGGCAAAAGAAGTCACATTGTCAAATTGAGTAAATAAACAGCACAAAAAGAAAACCTCGATATACAAAGAGAAAACTAACAAAAAGACAACCTCGATATACAAAGAGAAAAGAGAAAACTAACCCTCTGTCTAAAACAAAATCACAGTAAAATTACAAACTTGATGTCCAAATTAGTCACCCAATACATACAAACATATCGAATAAGAAAATTAATAATATTTTAAAATTATTTCTCGCATTCCTCAAAACTAAAGAAAAATCGTATTGGATGTAAATTAAAAATAACATGATAAAAATGTTAGCTAAAAAGGAGAAACCAATATCCACATGCATGCAAGCCAAGGCATGTTTCTCCTCTCCCTTAAGCTGCCTATTCAAAGTATTACTCCGCCATATCTTTTCTTCCCTGAAACCATCTCTATTCCAAGAATTAGTAAACCAAACTTGTGATCATTCCAATTTTTGAGTGGTAGCAATTTGAAACAAAGGGCAACCAAAGTATGCTATAGCAATGCGGATCACTACAATTGAAGTAAGGTGGGACTAAGACTATTTATCCCTGCAAGCATCAGTTACATTCAAAATGAAGTTACGACTTTTAACTAATATATATACATGGATGGAATTACTGTCATTTTGTATCACATACACAATACCTTAATAAAATTAAACCATAAAGTGTTAACATAATAGTGCAACACAATTAGGGGTTCGTGAAATTACGAAAAAATAAGATAAAAATACATATTAGTGTACCTTAAAAACTTGATAGCCGTATCTCCGTCACTCAAGATTAATGAGTAAGAGCTCGTTTAGATGTGCTTTTAAAATTATTGAGAGCGCTTTTAGAGAAAATATTTTTTTGTTCCAAAAGCACTTAAAGTGTTTTCTGCAAGAAGCACTAGCTATGTGCTTCTTCTACGAAGCACTTTAATTGCTTTTCTAGAATTTACTTGTATTTTTACTAAAGATTGGTTCCAAAAACATTTTCACCAAAAAAACTTTCAGTCATTTTTAAAGCATATCCAAACGAGCTAACTCCACCTTGCATTACATAAGTAATCAATATAAATTGAAAACCATTGATAACAATTTTACCGACTATAAAAATAGATGCAAAATCACATGAAATACTTGCAAGAATACAGGGTAGATGTAGTATAGATGCTCATGCAAGGTCGTTCTCCTCAAGGACTATTTGGATAATTTTTGCAAAACATTTCCTAAATAATTAATTGAAATTAAAGGTTGAGAAAGATAATTTTGAGATTGGGTAATATTAAAAACGAATTTTTAATTAAAAACTAATATGACAAAAGAAAAGAGTTTTAAATACCAATTTATAAAAACACTAGGGTTCCACCGTCACCTAGCAAGCCTATGAATTTCTACCAATTACTTATGATCTACACATGCCACTTTGAAGGTTAGGTTTTCCTAAAATATATTCTCCTCGTGATATTCAAGCAAGAACGTATATCTAACATGCAATCCGTCTGTGATGTTCAGATCAAATATGAACATGTAAGACTCATTAAGCTTTGTGAAAACCTTATGAAAAACCATGCAACCCCTAAGAGCGTGATATTCGCCTTAGATGAAATTACAATTATCAATCGCAAGAAGCAATACTCAATCCTCCGGTGATATTCCGACCGAATTGCATCCGATTACTTATCTAAAAACCCTAATGGTGGCCAATCATTAAGACAATTCGACAGTTTAAAACAGTGATTAACAATTCAAAGCATGCACGTGATCAACCATAAGCAATTTAAATAAAAATTACATAGTCATGCTAAGGCTTAAGGCTTCACCCTAGCAAACGGGAATTAGTTACGCATATTCATAATTAGAATCATAGAAAATATCATTAAGAAGAAAAAGAATGAAAACACCTTAGAGTCAAAAGTCCCCAAAAACCCTCGCCAAGTTCTTGTCTTCCAGAATTGAATAATAATCAAAAACGCCCCCTAACCTAGGCACGGCAAGAAAGCTTATAAAGCATACCCATCCCCACGCCAAAAAACCCTCGCCAAAAAACCCTAGACCTCCTCTAATTAGGAAACTAATTATAATAAATAAAATAATAAAATAAAGTCCTAATTGCGTTAGGATAATTTGCACAGAAACTGTCCAGCCACGATTTAGCCTCAAATCTCCTCCAAATCCGGCCCAATATAGCTTGTTTTGAAGATCATGACGTTCCGAACACATCTCCAGAAGGCCACGAACCCATCCGAAGTCATCTTGGGCTCCAAAAACGCAATTCAAGCCCGAAACGTCATTTTTCAGCACTGCGCATCGCTCCTTTATTTGGTCACCAGAAAATCATCGCTGGGAAGAAAACTATGATATTTTGATACGATCAAGCTAAGTGACTCACGAACGTCCTCCAACTGGAATTACTCCAAAATTCGTCCGTTTGACCATGTTTTGCTCCAGAAGAAGTTGAAAGTCCTATATTGGAAATACAATTCAAAGTATCAAAATTCTTTCAAAATATTAACTAAAATATACTAAGAATAGGGTTAAAAATATAATATAAAATGTACTCATCAACCATTATATTAAAATGGACAGTGAAACTAAAATCCTCCCACCCTGTAAATTCTGCAAACATGAGTAACCATTATTTAACTAATAAATTAGTATGTAATAAAGAACTTAATAGAAAGACAACCTGTTGTATATACAAACAGAATGATTGCACCAAAGCCTATTAAACCAAAAAGAAATGAGGAGAATGTAGACAGGAAATTAATATTAATAAATGAAAAGAACTAAATGAAACGTATACCCACTACGTATTAATGGTCCAAATTTATAATCCCTATTTAAGATTGTCAAAATGAAACTCAAAATGAATAATGTTATCTTCGCTTGCGAAACTCAAAGCAGTTTGCAGAAGCTGAGAAACTCTATACTGAATAGGACTCTGTTTTGGGGACTCATGATCCTAGGGTCCAAATATACTTCTTGCAGCGTACATCAAAGAAGACAAATGAAAGGGCTGAAACCCTTCATAGTCGGATGGTGCAAATTATAGTTCTTCCGTTTTTTCATGTGAAACAAACTTCAAAACTAATTATACAAATTAAAAGTTTTCAAACATTCACTTACCCAGAAACCAAAAATGAAAATTGTTAAGAGTTTTAATTAAGTTTTAATTCTGCTTTTTTAATTAAATGAAGTTGACTAGATGTGTAGAGACCAAGTAAAGCTTGAGTCCTAATTTGTAGGAGTAATGGTTAAGCTTGTTCACCATGATTAAATTTGCTTCCGTTGTTTAAGGTTGTAATCTCCACAAAATTTGCACATGATCCCAGTAGTGGAGTTTGTTTATTTGCTTTCCCTTAAAAGGCTGTAATCTTCCCCTTGGTTGTTGATGAGAATAATCAGTTCAATATTTTGTGTGAGTTAACATTACAAGAGCACAGCTAGGGTTTTGGGGTTCTAGGGTTTTCTAACCAACATTTGGTATGAGAGCCAGTTTTTAGGGCCTGAAAAAAATGATTGAGAGAAAAAAACTTGCAGTAGCAAGAAACAATGTCAATCGAGAAGGCAAGTGAAAGCTTTGTGCAGCTAGCCATTCCCAAGTTCTATGGTCACTACGACCATTGGAGCATGCTGATGGAGAATTTCCTAAGGTCCAAAGAGTACTTTGACTTTGTGGAAACGGGGATTGATATACCTCAAAGAGTCCTAACGACGGCGCAACAGAAGAAGGTTGATGAACTGAAGCTAAAGGATTTGAAGGTAAAGAATTACTTATTTCAGGCAATCAATAGATCCATCCTGGAAACCATTCTTGAGAAGGAGACTTCCCATCAAATATGGGAATTGATGAGCCGATATTATACCATATATTTTACCCTATTCTTAGTTATAGTTTATTGGTTATTTTGGTAGAATTTTGATACTTTGTTATGTATTTTCAATGTAGGATATTCAACTTCTTCTTGAGCAATAAGTAATCAAACGGACGAATTTTGGAGCAATTTGAATTGAAAGAGGTTCGTGAGTCTTTCAAGATGATTGTATCAAAGTTTTAGATTTTTCTACTAAGCTGTTTGACCCTGGCAAAGAAATAAAGGCCCAGCGCAGCTTTTTCAAATTGACATTTTTAGATATTTTGGGTCTTTTGGAGGTCAAGATGGCATATTTTGAGGAACATTCCTTCTAAGGGTTTGTAGGGGACATCTTTAGCTTTCAAAACATACCTTTTGGGGCAAATTGGAGTTGATTTGGTTGGTCAAAAGTCTGATTTTCTGAGAATTCCAAATTTTAGTTCAAATAGGAAACCTTTTATTTTCTATTTTATTATTTTATTATGTTTCCTAGTTTTAGGGTTTGTTTGGTATTGATGTGCTTTAAAACAAAACTGTTTTTGATGTGCTGTGAGAATAAGCAATTGTGAAATAAAGCATCAGAGTATTTGGTAAACTTTTTTTGTAAAAGTGTTTATGGAAGATTAAAAAACATTATTATATTGTTTGGGTAAACTTTTATGTAAAACAGTTGTGACTGTGTGAAATGACCAAAGAGGGTATAATACTAGATTTGCCATTAATTTAATTTTCTCCATCTGCATCGAGTAGTTTCTCCCACTACCCCACTACTGAACCAGACTTTCCATAAACCAAAAACATCTCTCTAAAAGTCTCCCTCAAAACCCCAATTTTCTTAGTTTTGTTTTTTTTGCTTCGTCTTCTTCTTTTTTATTTTCTGCTCCGTTCCTCAATCTTTTTCACCTGTCATCTTATTTGTAGTACATACATGGTCTACTTGCTCGAGGAGTTCATTATATACATCGAGCAGGGCCAACCCTCCAAGATGCTGGTTTTTTTCTTCTTCTGGGATTAATCATTTTTTTCTTTTTGAAACTGTATAGTGTGAATTTGATCATACGAAGTAGTTTCCTGTCTTTAATTTTGGGTATTTGGAATAATTGAGTTTTGGTGTTCGTCTGGGCAATCTGGGCTCTCCTAATTTGCAAAAATACAAAGATCAGTTGCCTGTAAGTTGTGCAATCTGGAAAATCTAGGCAATCGGTACTACCAAAATCGAATCCGTTCATCGCCGAAAAAATGGTATTTCTCGGCGTTATGTTGTCAACATGGGAGTGAGAGAGGATGGATAAGAGATGGGAGGAAGGACAGAGGCAGAAACAACGTCTTAGGGTATGGAATTCAAGGTCAATAACGGTGATTGTTGAAGTTGAGAGTGAACGGTGTTGTGGCAGGATCGACAAGGACGACCTCCCAATTGAAGTCGGTGACGTTTTCCAGTTGGTATTATGTGTATTATTTAATTGTTTAAGGTCATTTTGGGTGTTTGAAAGTTTCACTAAAGGGCTCAGTGCCTCTTGCAAATTAGGTTTGCGCAGAAGCTGTGGAAGCAAAAAAAAAGCTGGTTTTCAAGGCTAGCTTTTGCTGCTTTGAACTTTTAGCTTTTTTGCACCCAACACTGAAAAAAAAAGCTAAAGTTGAATGTTTACCAAACACAAAAAAGCTCTCAGCTTTTTTTTTTATACCAACTTTTTTTAAAAGCACCTCAATACTAAACCAGTACTTATTTTAAGACCTTTTAGGGTTTTATTTTGTAGTAGTATAAATAAAGATATTTAGCCATTAGGGTTTGAGAAAGAGATGAGGAGAATGCACGCATTATTTTGGATTGACGATTCAAGTTTATTTTCAAGGTGTTTTCTTTTCATTTTCTTTATAATATTTTGTTTTATGATTGTTAGTAACTAATTTCTTTTGCTAGGGCAAAGCCTTGAGCCTTAGTAAGAATATGCAGTTTCTTTTCAATTTACGTATGACATTATGCATGCATGTTTTGAATTATTAATCACCATTTTAAATTATCTTAAGTGTCTTAGTGATTCGCGACCATTATGATATTTAGAAAAATAATTTGATGCAATTTTGGTCGGAAAGTTCTCTGAGATTGACATTGGCTTCTTGTGGTTAATAATTGTAATTTCACTTAGGATGAAAGGAATCAATGAAGAAGAAATATCAAGGATCGAGAAAAGTGAAGCGAGTACAGCTTCAAGTGATTTAAATAGACTTTGAGAATCTTCAAATGAAGAATGGAGAGTCTGGAACAAATATGTTGGAAAAGCAATGGCAATTGCTAACAAGATGAGAATTCATGGTCATAAGATTGAAGACAATGAAGTTGTGAAGAAAATCCTAAGATTAATGGCTCCCAAGTTCAACTACGTGGTCTGTTTCATTAGGGAGTCAAATGACATTGAGGAAATGTCAATTGATAAGCTGCAAAGCTCTTGTTGGTATATGAACAGAAGCTTAATCATGGTGGCTTCCAAGAGCACGGGGAAGATTTGGGAATAGGGATAATAGCAGATCACCTCATGTTTCCAAGAATGATGATGATCATTAAAGCAAAGATAAAGAGCACTTCGACAAGTTTCAAGTTGAATGTTAGAGGTGTGGAAATTATGGCCACTACAAAAATGAGTGGCTACACTAAGTTTCCCAATGAGAAGGGAGATAAGTCAAACTTTGCTAAGAAAAAGGAGGAATAAACACTTTTAATGTCATTTCATGCTATGGAGGAGTTTGATCAAGAAACTTGGTACGTGGATACTAATTGCAGCAACTACATGAGTGGGAGTAAGTCTTCTTTTGTCAATATGGATGAAAGTTTTTGTACCAATGTTAGTGTTGGAGACAAATCAACGGTGAATGTTATGGGAAAATGAGAGATTCAAATCAGGACCAAGAATGACTTCATTGAGACAATTTCAAATCTCTTTTTCATCCCTGATTTGAAAACAAACCTGTTAAGTGCTGGGCAACTTCAAGACAAGAGGTATAGGATTACTATATTTTAAGGAGAATGTGAAATATATGATCCTAAGAGAGGTTCCATTGCAGTGGTGAAGATGTCACCAAACAAATTGTTCCCTTTAAAGCTCAAGACTGTAAATGCATGCTTGCTTGCAAATAAAGATGACAAGTCATAGTTGTAGCATCATAGATTTGGTCATTTGCACTTCAATAGCTTAAAAAGAACTCTTTACCAGAAGGAAATGGTTACTAGCCTGCCCGAAATTTCAATGCCAATTAGGGTTTATGATAAGTGTGTTATAGCAAAACATCCAAGCGAAGGATTCCAAAGTGGAAAAGCAACCAGGGCTCACTTAATTCTAGAATTGGTTCATTTAGACTTGTGCGGACCAAGTAATCCAATCTTAAATAGAAAGAAAATCAAGTGCAAAATAGCATCTCGGAGAGGAAAAATAGGACCATTATCAACATGGTTCGAAGCCTACTATCAAATGGAGATGTTCCAAAACATTTTTGGCTTGAAGCAGTTCTTTGGGCAGTTCATGTTCTTAACAGAAGTCCTACCTTCTCTGTTAAAAACATGACACCCTAAGAGTCATGGAATGGAAGAAAGCCTTTTGTGTAGCATTTCAAAGTTTGTGGATGCATAACATATGCATATTTTCCTGACAAGAAAAGGAAGAAACTAGACACTAAAAGTGAGAAGTGTGTCTTTCATGGTGTGAGTGATGTATCCAAGGCTTACAGATTGTACAATCCAGAACCTGAGAAGATTATTATCAGCCGAGATATGGTGTTTGATGAGAATACGACATGGAATTGGTCTATGAACAAGACAACCAAACAAAAAATACCAGCTGATGATGTCTCTGATGAAAACATGGATGCTCTACAGCCACCTTAAATTGAAGAAGCACCACAACAACTTGAATAGGAAATATACAATCTAAGAGGTAAAGGTTTGAGAAAGAGGCTAGCTTGGATGTTGGACTATGACACAAGCTACACAAGGTCAGATGATGACAATGATCACTTACACTATTTGTAGATAGTGACCCAATCAGTTTTGAAGAAGCTTCAAAAGAAGAAAAATGGAAAGATGCAATGAATAGTGAGATAAAGTCCATTGAAAAAAAAAATACATGGGAGATGATTGATTTGCCCAAAGGACACAAAACTATTGGTGCTAAATAGGTTTTTCAGAACCAAGGTTAATGAGAAAGGAGAAATAGTCAAGCACAAGGCTCATCTAGTGGCAAAAAGGTACAAATAGAAGGTTGGAATTGACTACAAAGAAGTGTTTGCTCCAGTGGCTAAGCAAGACACAATAAGGTTGGTAATCTCACTTGTAGCTCAATATTCATGGTTAATTTATCAATTGGATGTGAAATTTGTGTTCTTGCATAAAGAGTTGCATGAGGAGGTGTACGTTGAACAACCACAAGGATATGTGAAAAAAAGAAAATAAGAGAAAGTTTATAAACTGAAAAAGGCATTTTATGGACTAAAACAAGCACCCAGAGCTTGGTACAATCGCATTGATGACCATTTTGCAAAGCTAAGGTTTCAGAAATGTCCCTATGATCACTTACTCTATGTTAAGCATGGAACTGAAGGTAAAATGCTGATTCTTTGCTTATATGTTGATTATCTGATATATACTGGCAATAATGTTGAAATGATAAAAGAGTTCAAGAAGTCAATGATGGAGGAATTCGAGATGACTGATCTCGAACTCATGAGTTACTTTCTTGGAGTTGAAGTTATCTAAAAAGCCATTGGAAACTTCATCCATCAAAGGAAGTATGCACAAGAAATTATAGAGAAGTTTCAGATGATTGGTTGCAAGGAAATTGGAACACCATTGGAGCTTAGACTAAAGTTGTGAAAAGATAGAAATAAAGCAATAATTGACAGCACTTTCTTCAAGCAAATTGTGGGAAGTATTATGTATTTGACTTTCACACAACCTGATTTGATGTATGGTGTGAGTGTGATCAGTAGATACATGGAAAGGCCAACTAAAATACACTTAAATGCAACAAAGAGAATTCTGAGATATGTAAATGGGACAATTGATTATGGTGTGTTCTACAAAAAGCAAGAAAAATTAGAATTTATTGGCTTCACAGACAGTGACTATTCTGGGGATTTTGATGATCGTAATAGTACTTCTGGACATGTTTCATGTTAAATTCAGGAGCAATCATGTAGTCTTTGAAGAAGCAACAAATAGTGACTATATGTACTATTGAGGCTGAGTTTGTAGCAGCTGCTTCGTGTGATTGCTAAGCTATTTGGCTAAAGAGAATGCTGGAGATATTCGGTGTTAAGCAAGAAAGGTCAACAACTGTTTTCTATGATAACATCTATGTCATCAAGTTATCAAGAAATCTAGTCTTGCATGGAAAGAGTAAGCATATTGATGTTCACTTCCATTTTCTTCGAAATCTTTGTAATAAAAGAGTTGTTTAGCTCGAGTACTACAAAACTGGTGATCAACTGGTGGATATACTTACAAAATCACTCAAGCAGCTTATCTTTGAAAAACTGAGGAAGCTGTTTGGAGTGCATTTGTTTCAATATCTTAAGAAATAGTGGTTTGAAAACCTGGCAGGATTTGTGATGGTGGAAGCAGCTGAAGAAGGGTTTGTGATGGTGTCTAAACCCTAAACTGTTTTTCTGTAGAAATCAGTTTAAGGAAGGGTGTTAAGAGTTTTAATTAAGTTTAAATTCTGATTTTTTTAATTAAATAAAGCTGACTGGATGTGTAGAGACCAAGTGAAACTTGAGTCTTAGTTTGTAGGAGTAGTGGTTGAGCTTGTTCACCACGATTAAATTTGCTTTTGTTGTTTGGGGTTGTAATCTCCACAAAATCTGCACATAATCTCAGTAGGGGAGTTTGCTTATTTGCTTTCCCTTAAAAGGCTGTAATCTTCCCTTTGGTTGTTAATGAGAAGAATCAGTTCCATATTTTTTGTGAGTTAACGTTACAAGAGTACAACTAGGGTTATGGGGTTTTTCAAACCAACATTAATTTTATTAAATTAATTAAAATAAACTCATTGGCCGAAGGAACATAAAGATGAAAATTTCTACTAAATTAATTATAATAAACTAATGCGCAGGAGGAACATAAACAAACTTTTGAACCAAGGAAGAGTCTTTGTCGATTTGTCTCTCTATTTCATCCTCCGCCTCGCCCTCGTTCTCTTCTTCTTGATTTCTGTAATAGGAGAAGCAATTTGCTATAAAAAGTATATTCGTGTAATTAGATAATATGTAGTGAACCTGGTTGAGAAGAAATTGGGAATTTCGTAAGATGGAGTCTCTGTGCACGTTTCTCTTTTCTGATTCGTGAATTGAATTGAGATTTGTAGAAGAATATATTGGCAATTTAGTTTATCAAACTGTTTTATACTCAGTGTGGGTGCAGTTTATCGTGTCTTAATCAATTAAGTGGGCATTTGATGACCAATGGCAGAGCTAGAATTTTATGTGAGGAGGGGTCTTTCACAAATACAGAAAAATAACGAATAACAGTTACATAATTACTAATCAAAACATCATAACACGCATTGATAGTATTTTTATCATATTGCTTTTTATATTTTGAAACCGTTGCATGATAACCTTGTTATCAATATTATTAAATTATAAGAAGAATTAATCAAAGGGTCCAAACTCTAACACTTAAGTAAGAGGTAAGATAGACGAGAAACAATAAAAAATTTATAGAAATTAAGATAGATTTTACAAATAATATTGTTTTTTGTATTAATTTGAATTTCACATGAAAATGATATGAAATTTCAAGAAATGAGACGACAAATGGCTTTCTAGTTTTGGATTCCTGCTCCTTGATTGCACTGTGAAAGAAAAATCAGAGAAGGTTTTTGTTTTAATTAAAAGTGAACGGGTTTAATGTATAGAGATTTTTTTTTAATCAAAATGTTAAAGTTATTGATGTCCAATAAATATAGTAGAATATTAAAATTAGTGTTAGGATGGAATCAAATCTGGGAATTGGAATTTTAAATAGGAGAGAGTTTGTAAATTATTAGTTTGGTAAGGGTAAATTTTGAAAACTCAGATGAGTTGTTTTCATTTAAAAAAATTGAATTACCAAACGCATTTTACATTTAAATAATTGAAAATTTACGATTATTGCCACCTTAAGCCAATTGTGGAAGATATTAAATTACTGTTCTCTGATTTTCAGTGCATAATGTGGAATTATATCTTTAGATAAGCAAATTTTGTAACTGACCCTCTAGCTCATTTTGGCTTTGCTGTAGCAAACCCATATTTCTCGGAGCATTTTATTTTATTTTATTTTTAATTATTAGTTTGGTAAGGGTAAATTTTGAAAACACAGGTGAGTTGTTTTCATTAAAAAAAATTGAATAACCAAAAACGTTTTCCATTTAAAAAAATTGAAAATTTACGATACTCCTTGCCATCTTAAGCCAATTGTGGAAGATATTAAATGACTGTAAACACGAAAATTTCTTGAAACACAAGAACACGTGTACAAAATAATATTTGTGTTTGTATTTGATTTTTGGGTTACAATCTCTATTTATTCCTCTGATTCGATCTTCGTAAGACTTTGATTTGTGGGCTCGATCCAAGGGCCGTCGAGGCTTGATCTTGGATGAGCAGGGGGAAGTTTCTTCAAGGGCCGTTGGGCTTGATCTTGAAGTTTGGCGGATGAACGTTTCTTTAGGGGCCTTTTGGGCTTGATCTTGAAGTTGGGTGAGGTTTCTTCAAGGGCCGTTGGTGGCTTGATCTTGAAGTTGGATGAACGGATCTTCAGGGGCCGTTGGGGCTTGATCCTGAAGTTGGATGAACGTTGAATGACGAACGGATCTTCAAGGGGCTTTTGGGCTTGTTCTTGAAGATGGATGAATGACGAACGAAGAACGATGAATGATGAACGAGGGATGAACTTCAAGGGGCTTTTGGGATTGAATCTTGAAGAACGGATGTGTGGATCCAAGGGCCGTCGGGGCTTGATCTTGGAAGGTGGATGAACATTGCTTCAAGGGCCGTCAGGGCTTGATCTTGAAGAATGGATGAATAGATCTTCAAGGGCCATCGGGGCTTGATCTTGAAGGTGGATGAACGAATGAACGATGAATGGATCTTCAAGGGCTTTTGGGCTTGATCTTGAAGAACAGTTGTGTTGATCCAAGGGCCGTCGAGGCTTGATCTTGGATGAAGAATCGGCACGTGACCAAAGTGCTTGTTGATTCTTCAAAGGTTTTGGTGAAGTTTCTTCAAGGGCCGTTGGGCTTGATCTCGAAGGCGGATGAGCATTTCTTCAAGGGCCGTTGGGGCTTGATCTCGAAGAATGATGAATGAAGAATGAAGAACGAAGAACGAACTTCTAGAGAATTCTCTTCCAATTTGGGAGTAGAGAAATGTATTTGTGAATTGGTCAATGAAAATGAACGAAATGGCTTCCTATGTATAGAATTTTCTAAGGCCTAATTTTGAATATAATATCCCAGATAAAATAATTCATCTCTGCCAGGTGTTGACACGTGTCCTATTTGACAGCTTTTCTGACTTATTTCAATTTCCGTCGAATCACACGTTACGTGTAAAATTTATGTAATACATGAGCGTTGAAACTTTGACCATCGGTCAACATTTTATTTACTGAAATTTCAATATCTACAAATACCCCCACTTCAAGGCGCACCGCATACATGTGCTTGTCACATGTAGAAGGTGCGTTTTGAAGTTTCCTCAATGTAGACGTCGATCCAAGGGCCATTAAGGCTTGATCTTGGATTGGGCTAGGATTTATTCAACTTTGCTAGGATGAATCAGGACGTGCATTTGTTGTGCTTGTTGACTTTCCACAGGTTTCATCTTGAATTGGTTTTGATTCAAGGGTGATGGACACTTGATCTTGAATCAGGATTGCAATTTCTCCAAGGACCGTTGAGGCTTGATCTTGAAGGTTAATTCAGGGGTGTTGGACATTTGATCTTGAATCGGGTCTTGATTTCTCCAAGGGCCATTGAGGCTTGATCTTGAAGGTTGATTCAAGGGTGTTGGACAAGGGCCGTTGAGGCTTGATCTTGAAGGTTGATTCAAAGGTGTTGGACACTTGATCTTGAATCGGATTTGTGATTTCTCCAAGGGCCGTTGAGGCTTGATCTTAAAGGTCGATTCAAGGGTGATGGACACTTGATCTTGAATCGAGCTTTTGATTTCTCCAAAGGCCGTTGCGGCTTGATCTTGAAGGTTGATTCAAGGGTAATGGACACTTGATCTTGAATCGAGCTTTTGATTTCTCCAAGTGCCATTGAGGCTTGATCTTGAAGGTTGTCAGACCACGAACGGCTTCTTATGGCAAGCGATCTTCGGTTTAGTTGAGGATGAATCAGGATGTGCAGTTGTACGGCCCATGCTGCATTATTCTCTGCTTTGTTTCTTTTGCATTGCAGGCAGGCACGAGGTAGAGGTGTTGGTCTGTTTCTTTGTTCAATCTGTCCAAGTGCCGACCAATCACTCTATTTCTCCTTGTCCCGTAGGCAAGAGCAAGGGTAAAGAAAAAGCATGCCATGAGATATCTTTGCCTTCGACTCTGCTGATATGAGATACTTTTGTTTTTTAAGAAGTATCTTTCCACAGGTTTATTCTTGAACTGGGCTGGAGGGTTTTCTTCTGTTAGACTTGCTAATAGTCTGAGCTTACCCATTTATCTGGAGTTAAAGTTGATTCAAGGGTAGTGAACACTTGATCTTGAATCGAACTTGTGATTCATTCAAGGGTCGTTGGTGGCTTGATCTTGAAGGAAATGGGACCATGAGTGGCTCTACGTGGCAAGTGATCTTCACGAGCCGACTTAAGAATTTAAGGGTCAAAACAAGTCCATCAAATCCAGAGTACATCAGATCTTGATGATATGAAATACTTTTGCTTTTAAAGAAGTAGCGGACGGCCCGGCACATGTTTTGTCGTGCTTGTCTCTACATGCTTCAATGCATCATTTTCCCTTGCCTTATCTGTTTCTCTTGCAGAAGCGGCATCTTCTTTGGTTTTCTCCCATGCATCTGTGGCATCTTCTCTTGCAGTTTTTGCTTTACTGATGCAGGAGTGGAATGCAAATGCTAGGTAAGCAATCAGGGAAGGGGTTCCAGGTAGTCGGTTATGGATCGGAGAGTTGATTCCAAATACCGGCTGATTGCTCTCTTTTTCCTTGTCTTGCAGGTGAGAACAAGGACAAAGAAAAGGAAGGGAGAAAGTGTGATATGAGATACTCTTGCTTTTGAAGAAGTGGTGACGATTTGCCAGCGTTGCACAGCGATGCTTTGCTCTTCAGCGACGGTGCTAGCTCATCGTTGATCCTTCTGCTTCAATCTTTTTGCATAGCAGAAGTGATGCACAACCTTAGCATTTGAATGGTGAGCCAGCGCTGAGGTATTTGACGAAGGAATTCGTGACCTTGACAACAACTGAGGATGAGTGGTCGAGAGCAGTGCAAGGTAAGCAACCAGGCAAAGGTTCCATGCAATCAGTTCTAGATCGGAAGTTTGTTTTCAGGTTCCGACTGATTGCGTTCTTTCTCCTTGTCTTGCAGATGAGAACAAAGACAAGGAAAATGACAGGGAGAAAGCGTGATATGAGATACTCTTGCTTTCGACCCTGATGATATGATGTACTCTTGCTCTGGTGATTTATTTGCAGAGGTATTCTAGGGGATGAGGAATACTGAGTATTTTGAGAGGTTTTGTTGGAAATGCATTCTGGAAGAGCTTTGGCATTTTCTTGCAGGTCTGCCTTACCGTAAATAATGAGGGTTGGCCTATATAGGGATTTTTGAGTAGCTGATAGTGATACTGTTCGTTTACTCTTGTCAGCGACAGTGGGTAACTAGAACAGTAAGATTCACGCGTTTTTAGACCCGTCCGTGACTTCTGCAAAGCTAAGACAACACGTGAAGGGTGGCGACAAGCTTTTGAAGAGGTGATGCCTCTTCGAAATCTGGGCAAGCAACTCTTCGATTTTTTAACAAGCGGCAGAGCTTTTGAGCTTTTGAGCTTTTGAGGATAGTGTCGAGCCTTTTTTATTTTACCCGTGACTTCCTCAAAGTTGAGATTGCACGTGAAGGGTGCTGACAGATTGATCTAGAAAATTTGGCTTTTGAAAAAGTGGTGCCTCTTCGATTTCTGAACGAGCAGCTCTTCGATTTATGGGCAGGTAGCTCTTCGATTTCTGAGCAGGCGGCCTCGTTGCTTCTTCTTTTTATGGAGGCATCGATTGCTTCCCAAAGCACACTTGAGAATTGCTACTTGCAGAAGTTCCCCTCTTGTACCTTTGAGATCTTGATTTGTCCAACCTCTTCTTTTCTTCAAAACCTTCGAAAAATGTCTTGCTCATCTGACCGTCGTCTTGACTTGAATGCTGGGGAAGAGGCTGTTATGTCTTCTCCGGACAACATATGGCACCCATCCTTTTTATCCCCGAATAGTCCTCTTACTGTTGGGGATTCGGTGATGAAGAATGATATAATAGCCACGGTGGTGGCTCGAAATCTTATCACCCCCATAGACAATAGGGTGTTTTCCAAATGGTCCAATGAGCTGGCTGTCCAGGACTCATTGGCCTTTAGCGTCTAGTGCGCGGGCTCTGTGTCGAACATGGGCCAACGCCTTCTTGCTCGTACTCGTCAGGTCAAATCCTTGATGGCTGAGGTGGCGAGCCTTAAGCAGGAGATCAGAGGGCTTAAGCATGAAAATCGAGAGTTGCACATGCTTGCCAACAGTTACTCGACGAGCATAAAGAAGAAGCTTGACCTGCTGCATGAATTGGATAGCCGGATTCAAAGTGATCATCAGATGTTTATGGCTTTGTTCCAGAGGCATCTTTTGCCGTCGTCATCTAGAGCTTCACCAAGTGTTAAGGCTCGAGATAATCAACCATCGGCGCCTCGTCTTTCTGCAACTCCGCCAAGTAATGAGGCTTCTCGTAACCGTCTTTGAAGATCATTTCCTGTAAATTTGATTTTTTTTTTCGGGATGTGTAAGGCCAATTTATGTAATCTTTCCAGAGAAATAAATAAAATGGACTTTATTTTTCTCAATGCATTTTTTTTCTATTCTTTTTTTTTAATTTTTTATATACATATAATATATATATATATATATATATATATATATATATATATATATGCATACATATGCGTCAGCCACCACTTTCCATAAATTTTTTATTCTCCCACCATGACCGCATTTCATCATTTCTTCTTTCTTTTCCCGTGGTGCCAGCTCATTTTGCTCCACCATTCCAAACTTTTCATTTTTTTTTCTTTTCTTCTTTCGGTGCTGGCTGTTAAGATTCCACCATTATATATATATATATATATATATATATATTTCTTTTTCTTTTTTTTCTTCTATATATATAGTGCATGAAGGATGGGCAGAGATGAAGGTCGACGGAGACGGAGCTTGAGGCAAAGGAGAGCGTTGAGCTTCACGACCGGCTAGTCATTTGACAGCGGTCGCTTTGAAGTTCTTCGCCGACTTTGACTATGGTGGCCAGATGATGCTCTAGCGAGGAGCAGAGGGTGGAGAGAAAGCCGAGCACAACCTGGTGATCGAGCAGCTGCTGTGGTGGATAGAGAAGAGGAAGGAGTGCACCATGGCTGGTCAGCGTGACAACTCACAGCAACCATATCGAAAGTTGCGGCAGGCGGAGCGCGGTGCAGTGGTGAGGAAGGAAAAGCCGAGAGGAGCACAGATGGATGCGCAACTGCTGCGATAGTGTTTTTTTTTTTCAGTGTTGTTGGAGGTGCTGGATTTTGCAGCTGCTTCACTTCCTTTCTCAAACTACATCAACTGCAATAATCAGATATCTCCTCCCATATGCTTTCTCTTTTCAAAACACATTCTCGTCTCTCAGATTCAATAGAGACGACACGGTTGTGGGTAACTGTTTGATGTTATTGTAACGCACGGACAAATCTTCCAAGCTTTCAATCTTTCCCAAAGCTTCAGGAAGTGCTTTAAAGCCGGTTATAATCAGTGCCTTGTGCCTTTCGAAAAGATCCTGCAGTGCTGTAACAAACTGACCGTGCACTTCGTTCATCTCTTCCGTGCTGGGTTGTGGAGTTTTCTCGACATCAATTGGTTTTTTAACCACTACGTGCATTGGATGATTGTAGGGTACAGGACTTCCAAATAATCCCAAAGCAGAAAATTGGAACCAGGAGATTACCCCAGCTCTATGGCTATGCAATCAAATCCTCTTCTCAACTTGAGGAATGCTACCTTAGTGCCATGTTCCATATAAAATGTCTCCTTCACTCCACCATTTCTGCTTCTGCAACTTCTTCTTGTTGTCCTTGGGAGCAGTTTAATCCAACCCAACAAATTAAATTGTTAATAAAGATGGAAACTTAGGCGAGTTCGAGAAGATGTGGCCACTGTTGAGTAGCATCAGTGTCCGTTGTCACCTCATCGGGCTGCTCCCAGCAGTTGTGGTCTGAGTATAGGTCGCCGATCTAGACAAAAAATGACGTCAGGCATCATCGTTGCCTTGAAGAGGTAGTCGGAGCCCCATTTCACGGTGTGAACCGTGTTCTTCAGCTCCGAACCCATGGTTCTCCCAAAGTTGATGACGCTCCACGCTAGCAACGTCGTCGTGAATGCCATCGAAAATCCGAACTTTATGTTGCCGCATTCTCCAATTCGTACTAGCTCCGCCTCAATTCGAACTCCCTCCGGCTCAATTCCGACAGGCTCTGGCTCAATCAGAATAGACTCCGTCTTGATTTGAACTGGTTCCGGCTCTGGGTTCTGCTAATTGGATGTTGTCGCTGGTTGGGAGCTTGCGAATCTGCACTAGACTGCTTATGGGGAAATCTAGGAAGAGATGTCTGAGCTTTTTTTTTTTGCGCGAACAACGAGAGAGGGAGAGAGTCAATGAGGTATTGATGAGGTTCATCAATGGCGGAGGTTGTGGTGGAGCCATCCAGGCAGCCCAATGTGGATACTTGATTGGTGAATGAGGACGGTGATGATGCTTGGTGGGCTTCTTCCCTTTCAACAAACTTTCCAACCCACTATTTCGGGCTTATTGATATATATAAAAGCTATAAAACTCTTTTTTTTTTGTTTTTTTTCACGAAGAAATTGTAATTGAATCAAACTTTTAATAAAATCTTTATTCCTTATTTTGATGTGACTGAACTCGAAAAAAAATGAACATTCGAGCTGCCTACGTACCCTTCCAAAGAAAGAGATTAAGTTAAAATGTAGTTCAAATGCATACATTTTTTTTTGGTATTTTCTTTTGGTGCCGTTTGCAGTTTCAACTCGTGCAGGCAATGAGCGTTTAATGCCGTGATGCAGTTTTAACTCGTGCAGGCAAGGAGTGTTGGTGTTGCCTTTTATGCTCGTGCAGACCAATAGCGTTGATGTTGCCTTTTATGCTCGTGTAGATCAAGAGCGTTGATGTTGCCTTTTATGCTCGTGCAGACCAGGAGCGTTGTGCTATGCAATTTGGGCTCGTGCCGGCGAGGAGCCTTCGTTCATGCAGTTTAGGCTCATGTGAACAAGTAGCTTTTGTTCATGCAGTTTAGGCTCGTGCGAACAAGGAGCTTTGTGTCTTGCAGTTTAGGCTCTTGCAGACAAGGAGCATGCACGGATTTGTCAAGCCATTTTGGAGAAGCATTCCTCGCAATCTTCAATGCAATGAGCCTTGATCGAGTAATTGAATAATTTTTCGAGGAAGAAGAGTTTGCGTATGGACAATCTTTGTGTCGAAATTTCCTCATCTTCAACATTTTCCCGTTGCTTTGAAGGTTGACAAAAGTTGCTTTGCCCCCTTTTCGGTTGGCGAACTTGTGGTGGAGACGTAGGCTTCATGCGCCTTTTCTTTGGAGCAACATGAATCCATCCTTCAGCTTCACTTGATTCGGAGCATGCCCCCAACGACAGCAATGAAGACTTCGAATCAAATGTGCCGGAAGTGACGGTGGTATAATTTGACTTTTTCTTTGAAGTTAGTGATTGGCTCATTTTTCCCATGGTTGGCGATGCTCAACTCCATGTCATGGGCGCAGGTTGCTAACTCTTCGAAGGTCCGCGGTTTTATGCCTTGAAGGATGTAGTGCAATCCCCATTGCATGCCTTGGATGCACATCTCGATCGAAGAGCGCTCCAAGAGTTTATCTTTGCAGTCAAGG
Organism: Crataegus laevigata; assembly: GCA_963580275.1. Lineage (NCBI taxonomy): Eukaryota > Viridiplantae > Streptophyta > Magnoliopsida > Rosales > Rosaceae > Crataegus > Crataegus laevigata. The sequence goes on from OY756945.1 coordinate 36,913,441, forward strand.
CTAAAAGTGCACCATCAGTTGATGTAGTCAACAACTGGCTCGTCCCTCCATTATTTTGTGCTTGTTAGCTCCAGCATGCTGACTGTACGGCGGGTGCTGTAAAAGCGGTTGAGGAATTCGCACTCCAATAGCTCCCAGCTATTGATGGATTCGGGCTCGAGATCGGTGTACCAATCAAAGGCGTTACTTTTCAATGAGCACACGAACTGCTTGGCAAGGTAGTCACCTTCAGTCAACGAAATGGGCGACGTGCTGTTTTGGGTTTCCCATTCCATCGAACTGCATGAACTTGGGTGGTTGATATCCCCTTGGCATCTTCAGGGCATCAATCTTCTTGGAGTAAGGCTTTGAGTACAACCCGGAGGTATTCGAGCTCCCTTGGTACTGTGCCTTGACAGTGTTGGCGATCATCTCCTGCAACTGCTTGATGGAGAGAGATGCCATGAGTGCCGCTGCTTGGTCTGGCTTTGGGTCTTCTTCAACCTTTTCCACTTGAAGCTCTTCTTCTTCGTCGCCACCTTTCTTGGAATCGGAGCCAGATCCTTCATCATGCCTTGCCCCCAGTTTGCCCAAGAGCATAGCGATCTTCAAGTCCTTTTCTTCAAGGGTTCTCGTCATCGTTGCAATCATTTCCTTCATTTGAAGAAGTCATTCTTCCATGGAGGTAGCACCGATGACTTGTTCCTTGTTTGAAGACATCGTTCTTGAAGTGTGCTTCGATTTTCTTGAACGGAGAAAAAGATGAGAGGTAGAGATAGTCCCACTGGGCGTGCCAAATTTGTAAACACAAAAATTTCCTGAAACATAAGAACACGTGTACAAAATAATATTTGTGTTTGTATTTGACTTTTGGGTTACAATCTCTATTTGTTCCTCTGATTCGATCTTCGTAAGACTTTGATTTGTGGGCTCGATCCAAGGGCCGTCAAGGCTTGATCTTGGATGAGCAGGGGGAAGTTTCTTCAAGGGCCGTTGGGCTTGATCTTGAAGTTTGGCAGATGAACGTTTCTTCAGGGGCCTTTTGGGCTTGATCTTGAAGTTGGGTGAGGTTTCTTCAAGGGCCGTTGGTGGCTTGATCTTGAAGTTGGATGAATGGATCTTCAGAGGCCGTTGGGGCTTGATCCTGAAGTTGGATGAACGTTGAATGACGAACGGATCTTCAAGGGGCTTTTGGGCTTGTTCTTGAAGATGGATGAACGACGAACGAAGAACGATGAACGATGAACGATGGATGAACTTCAAGGGGCTTTTGGGCTTGAATCTTGAAGAACGGATGTGTAGATCCAAGGGCCATCGAGGCTTGATCTTGGAAGGTGAACGAACGTTGCTTCAAAGGCCGTCGGGGCTTGATTTTGAAGAACGGATGAACAGATCTTCAAGGGCCTTTGGGGGTTGATCTTAAAGGTGGATGAACGGATGAACAATGAATGGATTTTCAAGGGCTTTTGGGCTTGATCTTGAAGAACAGTTGTGTTGATCCAAGGGCCGTCGAAGCTTGATCTTGGATGAAGAATCGGCACGTGACCAAAGTGCTTGTTGATTCTTCAAAGGTTTTGGCGAAGTTTCTTCAAGGGCCGTTGGGCTTGATCTCGAAGGTGGATGAGCATTTCTTCAAGAGCCGTTGGGGCTTGATCTCGAAGAACGAAGAACGAAGAACGAACTTCTAGAGAATTCTCTTCCAATTTGGGAGTAGAGAAATGTATTTGTGAATTGGTCAATGAAAATGAATGAAATGACTTCCTATTTATAGAATTTTCCAAGGTCTAATTTTGAATATAATATCCCAGATGACATAAGTCGTCTCTGCCAGGTGTTGACACGTGTCCTATTTGACGGCTTTTCTGACTCATTTCAATTTCCGTCGAATCACACACTACGTGTAAAATTTATGTAATATATGAGCGTTGAAACTCTGACCATCGGTCAACATTTTATTTACTAAAATTTCAATGTCTACAAGGATTGTCCTCTAATTTTCAGTGCATAATGTGGAAATCTTTAGGTAAGCAAATGTTGTAACTGATGTTCTAGCTCATTTTGGCCTTGCTGTCGCAAACACATATTTCTGGGAGCATTTTATTTTTTATTAAAAAAAAACTGAAAAATGAATGATTATGAAACAACCTCTTAAGTTTGTGACTGAGTCGAAATGCTAGATCTTGACTGGAATAAATCATGTGAATCGCGTGCCTCCAGATCATGATACACCATATAGTCCGAGCCACATGAAAAGGATAATCTAAAGTTATAGAAACTACCTCGATCTCAAGAAAACTAACAACAATAACATTAAACAAATAAATAAAATGAAGTTTCCTGATTATGTTAACCAATGCCTCAGATCCGATCAAACCTTCAGTTGTTTTTAATGAAATTTTCTCTCTGCTTGTAGTTTTCCTGGTAACCATACACTATTTTCTGACTCGGATTAATCTCCACACCAAACTATGGCTCTTTTTGCAGCCATCCTCCGAAGCTGCAGAAGTCCAGCACATCTCAGAAACCCCATCACTGGCCTCATGAAGCTTCATTCAACCGTTACAAAACTTACCGGTCACTCTAGCGTGTTCGAATTTGACGAATACAAGGCGGCGAAGGCGAAGATGGTGGACGAAGCGTTGAGTGCGGCGGTGCCGGTGCAACATCCCGACATAATCCATAAGGCAATGAGGTACTCGCTTTTGGGTGGCGGCAAGCGTGTACTCTCAGTTTTATGCATTGCTTCATGTGAACTGGTTGGAGGGAATGATTCTCTTGCCCTTCCAACAGCTTGTGCTTTCGAAATGATTCACGCCTGCTCACTTATCCAGGATGATCTCCCCTGCATGGACAATGCCGATCTTCGACGCAGAAGACCCACGACCCACAAGGTTTTTGGTGAAGATGCTGCGGTTTTAGCCGGTGATGCGCTTCTAGCCCTTTGAACACATTGCGGCTAAGACAACAAAAGCAGTCTCGCCGGAGCGTGTGGTTCGAGCCATTGCAGAGATTGGTTCGGCAGTTGGGTCATTAGGCGTCGTGGCGGGTCAAATGATGGGACATTCACAGCGAAGGTAAAGAAGTGACGCTGCGAGAACTGGAGTACATTCATGCGCATAAAACCGCCAAGTTCTTTGAGGCTACGGCAGTTTGTGGAGCACTAATGGGAGGAGGGAACGACATTGAGGTAGAAAGGTTGAGGAAGTATGCTGGTTCCATCGGCTTGATGTATCAAGTGGTGGATGACATTTTGGATGTCACGAAACCGTCGGAGGAATTGGGAAAGACGGCAGGGAAGGACTTGGCAAGCGATAAGGCAACATATCCCGAGCTGATGGGGATTGAAGGGGCAAAGGATTTTTGCTGCCAAGTTGGAGACTCGAGCATTGGAAGAGCTTACTGATTTCGATGCTGCTAGGGCGGCTCCATTGTACTGTTTCGCTAATTTCGTAGCCAAGAGACAGAGGTAGAGGAACAATATTGAACACTGTAATTCTGTACGTTATTATTCGGGTGCACAAAAACCCAACCAAGCAGGGTTCATTTGCATGTTGCACAATTGACACGAAAAATATGCACTAAAAGTTCAATGTTAGCGTTTGATGCTTATCGTCTTGTGTTGAAAACAGTTGGAAGCTGTTGCTCAGGCGATTTTATGTAACTATATTTTCACCTTCTGTACTCGAGCTATGCAAGATCACTCACTTTGCTTCAGCCTCAACGTACAATTATCTCGCTCAGCTTCTGTGGCAAATGGATAAAAAAACAGAAGGATGGCAAAACTTGAGATATTCCAACATCTGCATTAACATTTGAATCCACTTAGTAACTCAACACATATACTTAACTGAGGAGTTTCTAATTTACAATACACACAAGACACTCCAAACTCTAAACCCGATCAACGACCTTCTTGTTTTTCTTTTTCCCGCCAGAGTCTATGAACTCGGTGTACTCTCTCATCTGACAATGTGACTTCCAATACACTAAGTCAATGATGGAGAAGTGATTGACTTGATTAAGGTACAGTACAGGTAAAGTATATACCTAGAGAGAACAGCAGCAAGGCATTTTAACCCAAGACTTTCGGACGCCAACCCTCAATGACATCTTCTTTCAGGGCACTAGTTTTAACGAATGAATCCAGTGAGAATATACTCTGCAAGTCAGAAATTCAGCAGTGTTAGGAACATACATCACTATGTACAAAATGGGTTCTAGTCCTCCCACAGGCACGAGTAAAAAGCAAGAACTATATGGGATAAACTCAAACGATCGCAAATATTTTGACAATATGGTCACAGTACTTCCATTAACATGGGATAAGTTCATACGATCCTTGACATTCTTGCAAGTCCAATTTCAAAATTCCTGATGAGAGTCGAGGAAAAGTGCATCTGGATGTAATTAGTTAATTTCTTAGCAAAATTCCAGGAGTTGTCGTGTCAATTTCATAATCAAGATAAACCTCTTGTTCCTTAGCAGTGTAAACTTGTTAGTAACACACAAATGTCAATCACATACCTTCATGTAAGATTTCACATATGGAAGGGAATCAGGAATTGACCAATCTTTGAAATGCCCCAGAGCAATCTCTAGATGATACAACTTGGGTCCAAGCGACAAATCAGCGGCAGAAACCTCTTTCCCATTGATAAAAGGACCCTTAAATAAATCGAAAGACAAATGTCAGAAATATAAACATTCAATTTGGTTTTTCTAAGCATGACTGTACAAGAAGATCTTAAGTTCAAAAAATGCACATACATCAAGGGCTACTACACCAAAACCACAACCTAAAGCTGCTTTTTTAGGTAAATAAGAAACTGTTACAACATGATTCCCTGTTTTTAATCTTGTGTTATAACCATTGATGGTGTGAGACTGAGACAAAGACAAGCCTAAAGATTGTATTGATAGAAGTCAGAGAGACAAAGAATTCGAAGAAAAGAAAAAGCCAAGAGATGGAATGATTTTGGAAACTAACTACAGTACTTGCAGTTCATACATTCTTTAATCCTAATTGCAGTACTTTTTCTTTTCATCCTCTATTTTATATATATAATATATGTATATATATTATATATGTGTGAATATATATTTATAATATATGTGTGTTCTCATGGTGATTATTGATTAATAATCTTCCTTTTTTTAATATAATATGTGTACCCTTAGTGTATACATTAAAAAGTTTAGGTCCCGTGAGGCTTCGCCTCACGCCTAGGCCAGGCTATCCCTCGGCCGCCTCGCCCACGCCTCACGCTTTTAATACATTGATTAATCTACAGGGCATCTCCATATTGAGGCACATACTGATGCCTCTCTAAAGTTTCCTATCAAACCAAAGATCAATAACTGACCATCGTACCTTCATACGCGGTAATCTTGTGACTCGGGAGTAGGAAGAAGCAATATTTGTGGCTCAGTTTTTTATAAGAAACAAAATTTTATTCAAGGAAAGTGAGAAAGTAGAAAACAAAGTACAAGGTGTTCTTTGGACTAGACATTTCAAACAGTCTCTAAGAAATGGAAAACAGCCACCAAATGTAGAGGATAAGTGTGCTATAGATAGGAAATTTACAGACCATTTGCCAATCTTTGGACTGATCACTAGTATTTTTGTTGGGTGCAGACTTTTATTCAGTTGCATAAAAAAACCCATTCTCGCTATTCATTTGATTATTCATATGCAAACAAATCATCTTTCAAGAACAAGCAAAACAAAATTAGCAAGTTGATTTAAACTCAAGGCAAAAGTTATTCACAAAATGTGATGAAATCTTCCTTAATATGAACTGGAAAGAACGTAGAAGGGCTCACATTTTCTTTGAGATAATCGTTGAAAGAGCTAAGTTCATTTAGCAATGCTTGTTCAGTTCCATCCTTGGGGTCTTTGCTCTTTAGGAAACCGATAAATGTAGAGAAGATCTTTGATCCACTGCAAAGATGAATCAGAATTTCTTATTATGACAAGACAGCAAAGTCAAAACTAGAATTCTTAAATAAATAAGTAAAGGTTTTGACTAACGAACAAATTGAAGGTGAACTTGACATAAGATATTTCTCAAAACAGACCCATGATATCATGAAAATAAATTTGGTCTATAATCATGATGGAAGCACTACTCAGAATAAGTAGAATGAAAATCTAGACAAGACTACCATTGGCGCTCCAATATTTCGCCATTCGTCAAGCCCATAACATATGTGATATGTCCTAGTGAAAAGTAAAAGAAACAGTAATGCATAGTAAAGGACATATAACATACACTGAAGCCTTCTCAGGGGGGGTTGCCAGAGGTGGTTCTGGGTACTTTTCTTCCAGTGCTTGTGTAATAACATCTGAATCCACAACCCACTTCTCATCAAGTTTGACCACAGGAACTTTACCTTCCGAGTTAATTTTTAAGAACCTAAAGCAGAAACAAATTGATAAAAACAAAATCATTGAACTAAAAAGATAAAACGACATAGCAGCAGCTACTTTCAATTTATGTTTATGCGCTACAGCATACACAAGTAACTATTTTTCAACCACAGAGAAAGAAACAACACGAAAGAAATCAAATTTAATCCAAGATAAATACAGATAATCACCATTCTGGCTTGTTGCCCAAGTCTACCAACTTCAGGTCATAAGGGAGATGCTTTTCCTCTAGAGTCAGCAACACCCTTTGACAAAAGGGACCTAGGAAAGACAAGTTATCAAACAAACAGTTAACCATGCGCTCCCAGCCTCCCCCCGATTCAAATGCTAGCGCTACGTACAATAACACATTAAACGATTTCCCACTCAATAATCATAAACCATTACATAACAATAAAATTATACAAGAGTTTAAATCGACATACATATTGGACATTTCCAACAATGCCTGTCAAAAGTTTAGTTTCTTCTTTTGGTAAATTTCGGTTCCAGAATCTGCACTAACAATGAGAGCTCATTGCATCGTTCGGTCTATGTATGTAACAATGTAAAGCTCCAATGTAAAGACATCATCTTCTCACATTTAAGTCCCATAATTTCGATAACTATTGGAATTTCCAAACCTTTCCACTCATTTTTATCTCCTCCGAAACATAGATAAGAACAGCTAAATTATCAATTTCTTGCAAAACGATCACAAAAATGTCAAATTCTACGTATTTGGCGCACTGGAAGCGCGAACATGGCAATACTACAAATCTGCTACATGGATACACTAAGAAATGCTAAACTAAGAAAGACCCAATTGAAATTTGCGAATTTTCCCGCAGTTTCTAGGACACCAAACAGACTTACAGTCGCCGAGCTTGTTGGGAACAGTGGTGGAGGCCTTGGCGCAAACGTCGAGAGGGCGACCATTGCCACCGTGAGGGTTCTTGTGGTTCCGCGGCGCCGCAGGGAGTTGGGGTTGGTTCTGAATACCACGGCGTTGGGAGGCGGCCGGAGGTGGTGTTTGATGGTGGAGGAGAGTACAGCGGACGCTGCCGGATGGATTTTGGCGGTGGTCAACATTGCAATATCTAAAGCTTATCGTGGAGATTAGCCTGATTAGGAGTGTCGAAGGGTGACACTGGAGCTCGCTATATTCCGTACAGCTGATTTTGTGTACCAGGAAGTTCCAGATTGTAACTTTACGCGTGGCAAACAAGTCTCAACTTTATTTATTTAAATTTTTTTTTTCCCAATATGTGACTGGGTTTTGCTAACCTGACTAGCGATACACTTAGGCCTCGTTTGGCATACCGTATAAGACACCGGATTGTACTATATAATACGAAACAGGTGTTTGGTGAGTTTTGGACTAAATAAGCACCGGATTATTAATCCGGCCCCACCATGTTTTATACCCCTTACGCCCGCTTGCTTATCCCGTCCAATACCTTGGTATTATTTAGTCGGGTTCATGAACTTCACGCTAAATCAAAAATAACTGCTGCAACCATCTTGCCATCTGCTTCTACACATCAGGAACTCCTTCTCAACTAAGGTATTCCTTCTCTCCCTCTTTCTCCATCCCCACCTCCGATTAGCATCAAGCAGATTTTGAACGGAAAACTAGAGGTGGAAGATCGAATCCAAGTCACGCCGTTCCTGTTGTGGAGAGACATTATCTGAGTTTTTGGCTTAATTGTTATTTGATTTTGATGATGTTTGGTGATTAAACTCAAAACTGGAAAAGATTTCATCTGGATTTTGGTTTCAATGGATTAAAAACCCAAAACTGGGTTTTTTTATTTCACCTGCGTTTTTTGCTGCACTGACTCCCTTGTAAAGCATGGACATGGACTTTCTGCTTGCTGGGTGAGCAAGCTCTGATCAATAATTTGGAGATTTGCTTCTGCAAATTTGATTGGTTGGTGGATGAAAGAAAAGGAAGACGATGATGGTGACGAAAGAATTGATGGTTTTTTTATTTGCTTTTCGTTTTTTTTTTTTTGGATTGTGAACTTTTATTTTTAAAAACACATTTGTAATTATTTATTTTTTTTAACTATCAATTTAAAAATATTATTAACAAGTCCCAAACACATAAAAAAATACAAAACACAATATAAATAATACGGTCATTAGTCCGACATTCACCAAACGCCCGACTAATTTAGTCAGTACTTTCCGATGACTATTTATCCTATCCGACTGAAATAGTCAGTACAGTCCGAGCTGCCAAACGAGGCCATAGTAGGTTGGTCATACTTGATATGAACTTTAATCACCGCGTGTTTTCTTCTTGCACTTTTCACCTTTTTTTTTAAGGAAAACTAATGAAAAGGGCTTGAAAACTTTGAGTTTTAACGATAAGGACAAAATAAAGGGTAAAGTGAATAGTACCAGGATTGACTTTTTAGTGTAAAAATGTGGTTTTTCGTTAAAGTGAACAGTACCGGGAGCTTTTCGTTAAAGTTCCCTTTTTTTTATCGAATCTTTAGGTTTTGTCCCGTTTTGGGTTTAACCATTTTCAGGTTTTTATGAGTTTATGTTTCCCTAATGGAACTTTAATTTAGATTCGTGTGTGTAACTTTTTATGTCGTTTGAAGATCTCAACAATCATTCGAAAAGACCTGATGCGATTACTTCTTAAGCTTTATATATTCAAGAAAGAGTGTTGTAGTTAATATTATTTAGGAGTTTGATTGTGCAAATCTAAAAGTAGGATTCCAATAGGATTTGGGAATCAAAACCCTTTATGACTTGTATTACTTGTAGGGCAGATGAAACTCGTGTGATTCAGATAAATAAAAACATAAGGTCATAAGAGAAAAGCAAGCAATTACAAACTAGCTGAGCTCATTTTCTCTCTCTCTTGTTGTCTTTCTTCTACCCTCACTCTCTAAAGTTTCCTTCAACCAAAGTAACATTATCATTCATTGTTCAAATAAAAATCAACACAAGAGTCATTCAATTTTGTATTTGGCTTATACAATATGAAGCAGGATTATAAATATGCACATGAGAGAATTCAGACTAAAAATTGGGTTGAGTTTGAGTTTACATGCCAAAAGAAAGCATCAATCTACCCAATAAGTGATCGAGTTGAGGTCGGATTCGATTTGAGCAGATGCTTACTTCATTCTAAGCTGCTTCATTCTAACCCGTCTGATTAGGTTTAAAATCGAGTTGAGCTTGAGCAGATTCGAATTAAACTAGGGGTGTACTATCCACACACCCTATTTTACTTCTCACACACCCCTTGATAATTTTTGTTCGTTGATCTTCTTGAATTCATCCTATCTGACGGCCAAAAATTAAAAATAAATATGTGAAAAATAAAATGAGATGTGTGGATATCATACCCTTTAACCTAATGCAAGTTACACGTGGGTTAGCTACTCAAAAGAAGAGAAAGAGTGGGCTCTCATGTGATGGGCTTGAAAGGAAGGTTCATTCAAATACAATGCCATCCACTTGCCTTAGACACATAAACTGAAGCTTTGTTCCCTTCCAACCAAATTGTAGATTCCTAATTTACTTTTGGATAATGAGAGATTATATTCACACACCTTAAATTATTTTTCTCACACTTTTTAAATTTTTTAATATTTTCAACACACAACTAACACTTGATAGAAAAATATTTAAAAATTAAAAGGGTGTGGGGTAAGTAATTTGGAGTGTATGAATATAATTTCTCTTGGATAATTATCACTTGATTACCATTAAGTATCGTGAAACTTGTATTTTGCTAGTTTTTATTTATTTATTCTAGTTACATACCTGAATTTTTTTTTTAATTTAATATTTCTGTTAGGTTTTCTGTCAAACTCTCCATTAAGTAATGACGTTACATAATTTTGGCCTGTCGTAACTAAAAATAGCAAAGTGCGAATTTTATGATACTAGCCTTCATCTTTTGTTTATTAAGATTTGCAAATGTCTTTTAATTACTATTTTTATTTACAAATATTATTTTTGAAGTTCACACATTCAACAAAATAATTTTTTTTTAAAAAGGATAAGTTTGTTCACATACTCATTTTTACCTCTTATACACCCTTGTTGATTTTTGTCTATTGATCTTCTTCAATTCATTCAATTCCACAACTGATACTTAAGATTAGTGCGTGAGAGATAAAAATGTGTGTGGATAGGAGTAGAATTCTCTCTCGTGTTTTTTTTCCTCCTCTTCCCTCCCCTCCTATTTGAATGGTAATAGTTAAGCCACGTCAACATCTTATATTAATTTTTTATATAAAGAGAAAGATAAAATAGAGAATGTGAGAGGATGAGATGGAAAGAGGAGATGAAAGAATCCTAGTCTGTGTGGATAACACTACCCAAAAAAAATAGTAGCTCAAGTGATTAATAACATGTATAAACTAAAAAATAATGTTCGAACACATGAGCTATTAAGTTATGTTCGAACATGACCCGATTATCATCTCTCGAAACCTTCCTTTGTGTTGAGCTTTTATTTACTTTGGTTACATAAAAAAATTAACCTTTTTTTTCTTTTTGAACAAACGATATTATTTATACTAAGGGGAAGATAATGGATTTAGCTTCATAAAGGGCTATCAATAATATGTTTCAAAATTGCTTTTGGCGAGAATCGAAGCTAAGACCTATCAGTTATAAATAAAGATGAATATCACTGATGTGTAGTACTAAGTGGCAAAATTATTAACAAGTTAATTGACTCAGCGAGTAGGAGACCATGTGGAATGTGACTCGACCCTATTTTAATCTCATGTATAATTTCAGTTAATTATACTCTAAACACGGTCACTAGTCGTTTTATAATATGGTTTTAATGGGTCAGTTCTTCCATTACTTTCATGATCTCATCGACGGTGACAATATCTACATAATTGATGGGTATTTTATTGTTAAATTTCAAACTTCTAGGAATAAGTTGTTGTAATCAACAGGAGCTCAGATTAGGATGTGTGATTATTAATTAAATCTCAAACGACTTGTTTATTGTACTTGTTTCTGATCGTTAATCGCCGGCACGAATATTTAAAGAAACACTAATCTAAGCTCTAGTGATAAGTAATATGATTAACAAAAAGTCTGAACATCTACACAACACCATTTTTTCTGTTAATCTATACAAAATTATATAATTAACAAATGATAAATACGTACATCAAGATTAGCGATTTAATACGTTTGATTTGGAAATAATTGTGGGATTACGTACGTACGTAATGCGACAAGATAGTAGCTTTCCGATGAGATTGTAACTTGCAATGGAGGAATCTTATTGGCTTTTGTATTGCGAAGAAGAATTAATTTTGTGTGTTCAAGGAATAAACAAGATCAAATTCCGGAGGAATAGTACTTGTATTAGGCCAATAACAAAATTACAAACATGATTTAATTTGAAAATACTTAAAAACAAAGGAGAAGAAAATAAATAAGTTGTTCGATTCAAAACGATTTGGTCAAATATTATCTGAAGCGTTTTTGATGATTTAAAAACACTTTCAATTGTTTTAGAAGTGCTTCCAAACAATTTGATTGCTTCCCAATAGTTGTTTGATTTTGTGAGCTAAATGAGAATAAACCTAGCGGTAATTCGTTACCACTTTTGTTAGTTTATATCAATGAATGCAAATATTTTTACGGTAAGAAAGTAGAAAGTTTGTGGATTGTGGAACAGAAAATATAAATAATAACTCATACTTATTAATTTATTTCACTAATCAACTTCGCAAAAACTAAAATATTTAAACAGTATTATTATTATTATTATTATTATTTTTAAATGGTTCGAATCTCTCAAACTGCATGCTTGAGAGACAAAACCCCTGAGCCGATCTCACATTGTCCGGGACAACCACGATTGAGAGAATCTTGAGCACTCGGCACGATGGACCAAAAAAACACGTGGCAGAATCACATGGTGATGTATCAATTTCAGTGACAGGTGTCAGGCCTATTCGACAGGTGTCAGGTTCCGATAACGGACCCCCCCTCTCTTACACAAAAAGCATTTTCTTTCTCAAAAAAGGGCGTTACGCAAAACGCCGTTTGGTCTTAATGTGATGTGATACCCATTTACGTGTATAAAAAGGACCAAGATTGCTTATTCTTCACTTACCATTCATTTTGATGTCACGGTTAAATTATGTTAATATTTTATATTTTTATTACTTTTTATCTGATTATTTTTATAAAAAAATTAATATAAAATGTTGACGTAATTTAACCGTGACCGCTCAAATAAAAAAAGAACGATAAATGAAGGTCGGACAATCGTAGTTCGTATAAAAAAGCCGGTCCCACAAAGAGGAGAAGAAGTATACTTATTTTTCGGCGGGTCCCACTGGGTCCACAAACGATGTCGACATTTGAAGCCTCCGGCTCTCCCACCTCATCGTGGGCCCCCCTTGAATACATAGGCTGGGTGGCATACTCGAGATGGTATTTACAATATGGAGAGGAGCGTGTATAGCACTTGCACTGAGGGTTCTCCAAGTGGCAACATGCTGACACTAAGCTCGATCTGATTGGTGAGGTGTTAGTCCAGATATCAAAGTACGTTGAAGTAAAAGTTGGGAAATGATCATTTCGGAATCCTTTTACCAAGCCCACCAATGTACACATGTTTAATCTAACTATTAAAATTATTATAATTTTTAAAATAAATTTTTATTTGTAACTGTTATATTAAATTTTAAAAATTCGAATTGTATAACTCGGTGAACCCCTCTCATGTGGGTTTTGTATACGAAAACTACTTCGTACGACTCGACCTAGAGCAGGTTGACACTCGCTTGACATCTCAGTCATATTGATCACTGGTTGGGGAAGCAAATTATATTTAATGTATTCACTGATCCTTGGCATTGCACAAGAAAATATGCTCAATACTTGCTAATATCGAGATTTGAATAAGTCATGTGTGTTGTACATAACTTGTGTTTGATTTATTTTGAACTTTTGAACTTTATTTTTATGAGTTTTTGATACAAGGATATATGTACACTAGGAGGTGGATGAACAAAATTGTTTCAGACATATGACCTCCTTTTCATAAGCTAATTCTTCTGATGCGGACCAAAAATTTTGGCTAGTCATATTCGTTTCAAAAACTTATGGTGAAATAGTCACAAAGTATACTAGGAACACTAACATGGAGTTTAACTAATTACAAACTTTAAGAATTCAACGGATTCCACTTGTTAAAATAGAAAATTATAGCAATATTCCATTAACTTTAACCTAATTAGAAGAATGATCCATCAATTAAAAATTTATGACTATTGGTCCCTTAACTCATAAACATGTGCAACTATGGTCATTAACTCCACCAGAATTTCATCAAAATGACTCATATGGGAATGACAATTGCTACAATTGAGTTAACGTTGAGGGACTATTGCTCCAATTGGGTTAACGATGAGGGACCATTTCTCTAATTGGGTTAAAGTTTAGGGACTATTGTGACAATTTTTTTCATTTGGTTTTCTATATTTGCCCCTTGATCGTGACTCATTTTGACAAAAATTTGAACGAAGTTGACAAAAATGACCATAGTTACACGTTTTAATAAGTTAAGGGATCAATGGTCATTGATTTTTAGTTGAGAAACTATTGCTACAATTTCCTCTTAAAAAATATTGAAATGTTCGATATAATCTTGAAAGGTTATGTGACACACCCCGACCCAAAAGTGGGGCATGCTGGCCATCACGTGAGCGTGACGTAACCATGTGCACAGTACGGAAGCAAGATTCATAATAAGAATACAAACTAATTAAAACCAATCCACTAGCAACCTAAATGAGATAGTGTGCTAGAGAGAGATTATAGTACTTATACAAAACCAGAGCGTACTAAGTCAAAATGCAGTCAAGCATAAATCAATAAATTCGAATAACCCCAAAGGGTGCCCTACATAAGAAGAAGTCTGTCAGAACTGCCGAACAATCCTCGTTAGCCACCAACGATACTCTAGCTACTTAGAATCTGGAGGGGCGAAAAACAAAATTGAGTGGGTCAGCAAAACAAATCTTTTCAAAATCATTCTTTTTCAAAAGTATAACCCCTATCCGTAAAACTTGTATAAATTCCCAGAATCAAAGTATATTCTCATATATGTACAATTCTCAAAATCATGCTGAAAAAGTGTATGTATGTCATGCCAAAGTATCATAACTAATATCTCAATCATAACTCTGTAGATGTAATCAAATGTCTGGTAATCATCTTGGCCCTCGGCCGTATAAATATCTCATAATCAATATCAATAATAAACTCAGCCCTTGGCTGCACAAATAGCTCATAATCAACTCACCACATCATATATATCAATCTTGCACACATATCAATATCATCACTAGTGGTCTACTCATCATCACTGAATATATAAGTATGCTCTAGTGTTACAATCGCATGAAGACTGTGCAAAGGATTCATGGGTCACCTACGAGTCGAACCCACTTATAGTGGTCTATACGACAAGATTGTGCACCTAACTTGGATCCAAGGCGAGCATGCGGTGCGGGAGGTCAACAACACGTGAAAGACTGTACCCCTATCTCTGGGCGGGAGCACTAATATCAATGTGCAGGTATATGAGCTCTAATCACATCACATCACATCATTCGTTCTCATTCTCATTATAACCATTATCTAAACTTACCTGACACTTACCTGTGCGTCCGCAACACCATCATACACATATGCAATCACTAATGCAGCATTTAAAATAAATAAATACTTTGCAAGGCATTTCAAATCACATAAATGTTCATTTTCAATTTATGGGGAAAATAGTAATATATAGGTATATACGGAAAACAAACTGTCCACTCACTGATAGGTCGCCGGGTCGTAACCCCCACGTCTAGCCTGGCTACGCTCGTCCTCGGGATAAGTCTCACCTATATGAGAATTTACTGAAAATACGTTATTTAAGCACATATACATAACTACGGAAATAACTTCTCATACAAAGCTCAATTTTGGTATTTGAATATACTAACGCGACCTACACGACGTCACGGACGTCGACAAATTTTTAAAATAATTTTTGGGTGGCCCACGCGCCCCCACGCGCAGCACGTGCCTGGCACGTGTCGTCTTCAACCTCCAGTCGCCAGAGCTCACGCCGGCGCTGGCCGGAAAACCTGTAACCTTGATAACTCGGCCATTTCTTCACCATTTTTCATGAAATTTCTTCCTACATGCTCTAAATTACGAGGGGAAGATGATTATACCTTCAAAACACCTAAAAAACGTCTGAAATCACGACGTGAGATTTCTCCAAAATCGGCAAGTTCGAACTGGGCTATCCCAACGTCCAACTCGTGCAAACGAATGTCTCCGAGGTTTGTGGGAGAGTTCTAAGACTCGTGGTGATCTTGGTTTCCCCTAAAACACAACCATTAAAAAGTTGATGAATAGTGCTCAATTCAGAGTTGAGATTTCGACGTGAAATCGAAAGGTTTCTTACCTGAAATCGATGTCACTGGACTCGCCACACCACAAGGAATACAATGGTGCCTTTAGCACCTTCGATCTGTGAGAGTTTAAGGGTTTTTGGGTGTGGTCCGTACGTGAGGGAAGAGAGAGAGTGAGATTTCGAGAGAGGAGAGAGAGAGTGCTACGGGAAGGAGAGAGACAGGAGTTAGGTGAATGTGTGTGGTCAGTCTCCAATCAGAAATAAGGGACTGATCTGATTGGCCCTAATAATTGAGGACCTTGAATAATTGGTCTTCACACATCACATACACACGTACACGACCCCGAAGGGATATTTTTGTCATTTCACAACGTCAATAAGAATTTTTTCGAGACGGGTTGTCACATTATGAGGAGTTAAAAGTACGGAATAACCTTGAAACCAAGTCATGTTCAAGGCACATGACTTATTTTGAGAAAAACTTAACAAAGTTAAGTTGAGATAACAAATTAATAACTTTTGAAAGTTAATACGGCATATAACTCAAAATTTTAGTTTATATAACAACCTAAAAAAGATGTATAAGTTCATATGATATTTCCAATATTTTTTCCTAATGTAAAAACCAAAGCTCTGATTCAACTAAAATTTAGGGAAACATGCTCAAATTTTCTCGTTATTCTATTGGATATAGCAATTAACATATAAAAATGCTACTCTTATCACATATTTATTTTATAATTTGTACTATTTCTCTAATAGAGATGAGATTCATATGTGTTTGTGAATCGAGATAAGACTAACATGTGTTAACAAGCTGCACCTCTATTAAGAATGTGGTACAAATAATTGTTCAAATATATAATAAATGTAGCATTACTTGTTAGCATATAGAGACGCGCTGATGAAGGGCAATGGGGGTTTGCAAATGAGTTTGGGTACGCAACGCAGCTGGAACTTGCATTTCATTCATAATGGGAATGGCTCTCAATGGATGGAAGCATACGGCCACCTTATTTGTTTGCCGTATGCCCGCCTCATCCTCTCTCTCTCTCTCTCTCTCTCTCTCTCTCTCACACACACACACACACACACAAATTCCCAATCAACATCTTTTTTTTTGTAACATGGTGGTGCTGCCACATAAAAGGATACTCTCCGATCTCTTCTATCAAATTCATCAATTTTTAAATTTTTAAAATTTAACTCAACAGTTAAAAATAGATGTTCCTTTAAAAGTTAGAATAATTTTAACCATTAAATTAAATTTTAAGAGTTAATATTGATAAATTTGATGAATTTTAGTAGAATGAATTCGAAAAGAATATCTTTCTGTGCTGCAACGGCTCTTATCCTTCTATACGTACCTGCCGAACCAAATTTTTACACTCACCGCACAAACTACCGAATCGGCCCTCACCATTTAATAAATAAATAATCACAATCCCAAAAGCCCACAAATTAAATAAAAAATATCCCAATTGTTATGGCCTCCAATGTTTCCTTATCTCTTTTACTCTCCGGAGAGATTTTTCAGATCAGAACACAAAGTAGTACATCACATGTTATTATACAAATAATAAGATATATGTGTTAAAATATTAATAACTTTTAAAAAATTCACCACTTATATAAAAACACGTAATGTACAAGAAATATTTCATTGTGATAGAAACATGAATGATACACCACATATATTTTTATATAAGTGAAGAGATATTATATTTTTTAAATTATTAACTTTTTAATACACATATTCTACTATTAATATAATAATATATAATGTATTACTCCGTGTTTTAATCACACTGACAAATTTCTCGTGCCACACCGGTCACAATGAAAAATTACTCGCTCTCCCCTCCCTGTTCATCCATTGGACCTCCCCTCGTCCCCCTCTCTCTCCACTCTCACTCTGTCATAAAAAGGCAAAACCTGCAACAATTACAAGCCCAAAATCCCATTTGACCAACATGGACAGAGCCTAGTGGGTGTTTCTATATCTTTCAGTGCCTTCTTCTCCCTCTGTTTCTCACAAACCCAAAAGATGAAGAGAGATCACCGCGATAGCTGTGCAACTGTAACTGCACGTCAAAACAATTCCAAACCGGAATACTCATCGCCGCCATCTTCCGCCCTGAACGGCAAGGCCAAGATTTGGGAAGATGACCAAGACGGGTACAGCGCCGGCGGCGACATGGATGAGCTGCTTGCCGTTTTGGGGTACAAGGTTCGGTCCGACGACATGGCCGACGTGGCGGAGAAGCTCGAGCAGCTCGAAATGGTCATGGGGTCGGCTCAGGAAGATGGGATTTCTCAGCTCTCTGACACCGTCCATTACAACCCGTCGGATCTCTCCGGGTGGGTCCAGAGCATGCTCTCTGAGCTGAACACCGGCGACGATACGCCCTCAATCGACAACTCTCTTCTCGTTCCGGCTGAGTCCTCGTCGATAACCTCGATGAGCTTCTCCAATTCCCAGCAGAGTCGAGTTTTCAGCGACGATTCCGAATACGATCTCAGGGCTATTCCGGGCGTGGCGGCGTACCCGCCAGCTTATTCGCCGTCGGATACCGAGAGTACGAGAAAGCGATTGAAGACCTCAATTGGGTCCGATTCTATTGGGTCTAGTTCCGGCGCTGTATCCGATCCGACTCGGCCTCGGGTCCTGGTTGACTCGCAAGAAACCGGCGTCCGGCTTGTCCACACACTCATGGCCTGTGCAGAGGCTGTCCAGCAGGAAAATTTGAAGCTTGCAGACGCGCTTGTAAAGCACGTGGGCCTACTCGCGGCTTCCCAAACTGGCGCCATGAGAAAAGTCGCCACGTACTTCGCTGATGCTCTGGCTCGTCGGATTTACCGAATTTACCCTCAGGATTGCCTCGACTCTTCCTACTCGGACATCCTGGAGATGCACTTTTACGAGACCTGCCCTTATCTGAAATTTGCTCACTTCACTGCCAACCAGGCAATACTCGAGGCTTTTGCCACGGCGAGCAGAGTACACGTCATCGATTTCGGCCTTAAACAGGGGATGCAATGGCCAGCGCTCATGCAGGCGCTGGCACTCAGGCCTGGTGGGCCACCTGCGTTTCGCCTGACGGGAATTGGCCCGCCGCAGCCCGACAACACTGACGCCTTGCAGCAGGTCGGATGGAAGTTGGCCCAACTGGCGGAAACTATCGGGGTTGAGTTTGAATTCCGAGGCTTCGTCGCCAATAGTCTGGCGGACCTCACGCCGTCTATGCTCGACATCCGCCCGTCAGAGGTCGAGGTTGTGGCGGTGAATTCGGTTTTCGAGCTTCACCGCCTCTTGGCTCGACCCGGGGCGGTAGATAAAGTGTTGTCATCAATCAAGGCCATGAAGCCTAAGATTGTGACAATTGTGGAGCAGGAGGCGAACCATAACGGGCCGGTTTTCTTGGACCGCTTCACGGAGGCATTGCATTATTATTCAAACTTGTTTGACTCGCTGGAGGGATCATCGGGGCCGACTCAAGATTTGGTCATGTCCGAGGTGTATTTGGGCAGGCAGATATGCAACGTGATGGCATGTGAAGGTGGGGACCGAGTCGAGCGACACGAGACGCTGAGTCAGTGGCGAGGCCGGATGGACTCGGCCGGGTTCCACCCGGTCCACCTCGGCTCGAACGCGTTCAAGCAGGCTAGTATGCTGCTGGCTCTTTTCGCCGGCGGAGGTGGGTATCGGGTGGAGGAGAACAATGGGTCTCTCATGCTTGGGTGGCACACACGGCCGCTCATAGCCACCTCGGCTTGGCAACTGGCGAGCACAACCGAGTGAGTGTGTGAGTCAACTCAGTGTTCAGTAAGATAGAGAACCTACTCTAAAGAACCTTTGGTGGTGGTGATTGATTGAACCACTGGGCACCCATGGGGTGCGACACTGTGACCATGTGAGTTGTGACTTGTCAGCAGAGAGAGAGTGGGGACTACAGTCAAAAGTGAAACTGTAAAACCAATCCAATCCGATCCAATCAAGTGGTGTAATACTGTGTAGTTGTAATTATAATGGTGGTTTTTCGTGGCCTGACGTGGAAGAGCAACTTCTATAGACCGGAACCACTGTTTCGTGACGTTCCGATTTAATAGTGCATTGTCATTTGTAGGAAAACTTGAACTTGATCATGCATTATTCAATAGGAAAGCTATGTAGCGGTTAATGAGGTGTATGTAAGTCATTCTCCTGATGTGGCTCCTAGTATCGGTTAGATTTCTTCTTGTATTTAAATTTTCTAGGGTTTTTATCTTTCTCTTTTTGTAGGCCCGTCTGCATAATTTCAAGTTGAAGAGTTCTTCCAACAAGGGGGATCAATGAATCATTGAGAGAATGTGTAATTATCTTTCTTTCTTGAATAAAAATGATGAGCATTGATTCTTGAATGAGAAAGAAAGCATTTTGCCTTCTCTGCAATTTGACATTCTTATCATCTATAGCCGTATAGAAGGGCTTAGATGGACGAGTATGTTGCCACTGGGACGTCTCTTTTCAATAACATCATGTCAAGTGGAGTAACTAGTAAGATTACATTGTATTATTGATTCTTGAACGAGAAATAAAGCATTTTGCTTTCTCTGTAAATTTGACACATTTCATAATCTATCCAGTATAAGAGGCCCCGTTCGTTCAGCTCGCAACAATCCAATTAGTTTTTCGGGTGGAAAAACATTAGACATTCCATCTTATGAAACCAACACTTCTGATGTTATTTGACGTACAATAATTTTTGTATGTCTATTATAGATTTGCTGGAACGTACTGAGAACGTTGTAGTTGTGGTATCTCTTTTCAATAACATCATGCCATGTACGGTAAGAATAGCAACGGTATTGTATTGTTGAATCGAGACGCATGTGTCGGTGTAACCAATCCATCTAAGTTGTCTTCCCTGCATAAGCGTAGGGTGGACTTAGCTGATATTGATGATTCTAAAGATAGAAACATGGCCTGCATATGCTATGTCACCATCTGAAAGAGAGACTGCAGGTGACACAAGCATGATAAATATTATAGCAAAGTGCTCCTGGTTTTAAGTTGGACTCAGTTTTGTGTTTTGTTTTCTTGTTTATCTGTCTCTGAAGTGGATATATATAAGTGGCAACTTGCATTTTGTTACGTTGCAAAAAAATTACGGTTACCCATTTTACCTTTTTTTGTGGAGCAAAGTAATTGAATATTTTACAGATTACTTAACCAAATCCTCCCAACAGTTGTTTTCTGTGTCCCGGAATTGGCCCGGCATGTTTTTTTACCCATGAAATGCCATCTCAAATCAAAGGTAAATTTTTGAATAGTTGGCTGACTAGGAATTCAAGGATTTGTAAGCTGATTGTGAACACGGAAAATTTCCGAAGGAGAGACAATGTGGATAGAACGCATCTACAAAATAATATTTGTGTTTGATGTGATTGGGTTACAATATCTATTTGTTCCTCTGATTTGATCTCCGTAAGACTTTGATTTGTGGGCTTGATCCAAGGGTCGTCGATGCTTGATCTTGGATGAACATGGGGAAGTTTCTTCAAGGGCCGTTGGACTTGATCTTGAAGTTTGGCGGATGAACGTTTCTTCAGGGGCCGTTGGGAATTGATCCTGAAGTTGGGCGAGGTTTCTTCAAGGGTCGTTGGTGGCTTGATCTTGAAGTTGATGGACGGATCTTCAGGGGCAGTCGAGGCTTGATCCTGAAGTTGGATGAACGTTGAACGACGAACGGATCTTCAAGGGCTTTTGGGCTTGTTCTTGAAGATGGATGAACGACGAACGAAGAACGATGAATGATCTTCAAGGGCTTTTGGGCTTAATCTTGAATAACAGTTGTGTTGATCCAAGGGCCATCGAGGCTTGATCTTGGATGAATGGATGAACGGATCTTTAAGGGATTTTTGGCTTGATCTTGAAGATGGATGATTTGTTGATCCAAGGGCCGTCGGGGCTTGATCTTGGAAGAACAATAAGCCAAGAATGAAGAACGAAGAGAGCCTCCTCGATTCTTCGGAAACTTGGATGCTTGAGAGCTTCGGAACTTCAAAGCTTCAAGGACCAATTCTCTTCTAATTTGGGAGTAGAGAAATGTATTTGTGAATTGGTGAATGGTATGAATGAATTAGCCTTCTATTTATAGAATTTTCCAAGGCCTAATTTTGAATATAATATCCCAGATGAAATAAGTCGTCTCTGCCAGGTGTTGACACGTGTCCTATTTGACGGCTTTTCTAACTCATTTCAATTTCCGTCGAATCACACGCTACGTGTAAAATTTATGTAATGCATGAGCGTTGAAACTTTGACCATCGGTCAACATTTTATTTACCGAAATTTCGATGTCTACAAATGCCCCCACTTCAAGGCACGCCACATACATGTGCTTGTCACGTGTAGAAGGTGCGTTTTGAAGTTTCCTCAATGTAGACGTCGATCCAAGGGCCGTCGAGGCTTGATCTTGGATTGGGCTGGAATCTATTCAACTTTGCCGGGACGAATCGACACGTGTATTTGTTGTGCTTGTTGACTTTCCACAGGCTTCATCTTGAACTGGTTTTGATTCAAGGGTGATGGACACTTGATCTTGAATCAGGATTGCAATTTCTCCAAGGGCCATTGAGGCTTGATCTTGAAGTTGATTCAGGGGTGTTGGACACGTGATCTTGAATCGGGTCTTGATTTCTCCAAAGGGCCGTTGAGGCTTGATCTTGAAGGTTAATTTAAGGGTGTTGGACACTTGATCTTGAATTGGATTTGTGATTTCTCCAAGGGCCGTTGAGACTTGATTTTGAAGGTTGATTCAAGGGTGTTGGACACTTGATCTTGAATCGGGTCTTGATTTCTCCAAGGGCCGTTGAAGCTTGATCTTGAAGGTTGATTCAAGGGTGTTAGACACTTGATCTTGAATCGAGCTTGTGATTTCTCCAAGGGCCATTGCGGCTTGATCTTGAAGGTTGATTCAAGGGTGATGAACACTTGATCTTGAATCAAGCTTTTGATTTCTCCAAGGGTCGTTGCGTCTTGATCTTGGAGTTTGATTCAAGGGTGGTGGACACTTGATCTTGAATCGAGCTTTTGATTTCTACAAGGGCCGTTGCGGCTTGATCTTCGAGGTTGATTCAAGGGTGGTGGACACTTGATCTTGAATCGGATTTGTGATTTCTCCAAGGGCCATTGCGGCTTGATCTTGAAGGTTGATTCAAGGGTGGTGGACACTTGATCTTGAATCGGGCTTGTGATTTCTCCAAGGGCCGTTGAGGCTTGATCTTGAAGGTTGATTCAAGGGTGATGGAAACTTGATCTTGAATCGAGCTTTTGATTTCTCCAAGGGCCGTTGCGGCTTGATCTTGGAGGTTGATTCAAGGGTGGTGGACACTTGATCTTGAATCGGGCTTGTGATTTCTCCAAGGGCCGTTGCGGCTTGATCTTAAAGGTTGATTCAAGGGTGATGGACACTTGATCTTGAATCGATTTTTTGATATCTCCAAGGGCCGTTGTGGCTTGATCTTAGAGGTTGATTCAAGGGTGGTGGACACTTGATCTTGAATCGGATTTGTGATTTCTCTAAGAGCCGTTGTGGCTTGATCTTGAAGGTTGATTCAAGGGTGATGGACACTTGATTTTGAATCGAGCTTTTGATTTCTCCAAGGGCTGTTGCGACTTGATCTTAGAGGTTGATTCAAGGGTGGTGGACACTTGATCTTGAATCGGGCTTGTGATTTCTCCAAGGGCCGTTGCAGCTTGATCTTGAAGGTTGATTCAAGGGTGATGGACACTTGATCTTGAATCGAGCTTTTGATTTCTCCAAGAGCCGTTGCGGCTTGATCTTGGAGGTTGACAAAAGCTAATTTGCCCCATTTTCGGTTGGCAAACTTGTGGTGAAGACGTAGGCTTCATGCGCCTTTTCTTTGGAGCGATATGAATCCATCCTTCAACTTCACTTGATTCGAAGCATGCCCCCAGCGGTGGCGATGAAGACTTCGAATCAAATGTACCGGAAGTGATGGTGGTATAATTTGACTTTACCACATCGTTGAGGTCCAGCTCGATGATCCCTT
Organism: Crataegus laevigata; assembly: GCA_963580275.1. Taxonomy (NCBI): domain Eukaryota; kingdom Viridiplantae; phylum Streptophyta; class Magnoliopsida; order Rosales; family Rosaceae; genus Crataegus; species Crataegus laevigata. The sequence goes on from OY756945.1 coordinate 36,937,320, forward strand.
GCTGGGCCAGCCTCATGATGAGATCTTTCAGCACGAAGAATTTTCCCGTCGGATGATTGACGAAGCGGTGGTATTTGCAGTACCTTGGGTTGTCGGTGCAATTTATTTCTTTCGGCCATCGGCATTCGGGTAAATCGATCACCTTCTTCTCCAATAGGTCATCTAGCATTGCAGTCACGTCGGAGTCTGAAAAAGGATACGTCTTCTGCTATAGTTCCCTCAAGGTGTTTTTGTACCTGTCTTGGGTGCGAGAAGGCTCTCATCTCTTTATCTCCCTCGTTTTGTACTTGGACGAGATTTTGACCGGTGCATATGAGATTTTGACGGGGGCAGTGTTGACAGTAAAAGCTTATTTGGCAGGATTCTTCCCAGTCTCGTCTACCTTCGGAGCAAACACTTTTTCTTTGAAGTTGGTGGTTGGCTCATTTTTTGATGGTTGGCGATGCTCAACTCCATGTCATGGGCGCGGGTTGCTAACTCTTCGAAGGTCTGCAGTTTGATGCCTTGAAGGATGTAGTGCAATCCTCATTGCATGCCTTGGATGCACATCTCGATCGAAGAGCGCTCCAAGAGTCTATCTTTGCAGTCGAGGCTAAGAGTACGCCATCGGTTGATGTAGTCAACAACTGGCTCGTCCCTCCACTATTTTGTGCTTGTCAGCTCCAGCATGCTGACTGTGCGGCGGGTGCTGTAGAAGCAGTTGAGGAATTTCCGCTCCAATTGCTCCCAACTGTTGATGGATTCGGGCTCAAGATCGGTGTAACAGTCAAAGGCGTTACCTTTCAGCGAGCGCACGAACTGCTTGGCAAGGTAGTCCCTTTCAGTGCCCGCGTTGTTGCAAATTTCAATGAAATGGGCGACGTGCTGTTTCGGGTTTCCCATTCCATCGAACTGCATGAACTTGGGTGGTTGATATCCCCTTGGCATCTTCAGGGCATCAATCTTCTTGGAGTAAGGCTTCGAGTACAATCCAGAGGTATTTGAGTTCCCTTGGTACTGTGCCTTGATGGTGTTGGCGATCATTTCCTGCAACTACTTGATGGAGAGAGATGCCATGAGTGCCGCTGCTTGGTTTGGCTTAGGGTCTTCTTCAACCTTTTCCACTAAAGGCTCTTCTTATTCGTCGCCACCTTTCTTGGAATCGGATCCAAATCCTTCATCATGCCTTGCCTCTAGTTTGCCCAAGAGCATAGCGACCTTTAAGTCATTTTCTTCAATGGTTCTCGTCATCATTGCAATTATTTCCTTCATTTGAACAAGCCGTTCCTCCATGGAGGTAATGCCGATGACTTATTCCTTGTTTGAAGACATTGTTCTTGAAGTGTGCTTCGGTTTTCTTGAACGGAGAAAGAGATGAGAGGTAGAGATTGTCCCACTAGGCGTGCCAAATTTATGAACGCGGAAAATTCCCAAAGGATAGACAACGGGGACAGAACGCGTCTACAAAATAATATTTGTGTTTGATGTGCTTGGGTTACAATCTCTATTTGTTCCTCTGATTTGATCTCCGTAAGACTTTGATTTGTGGGCTTGATCCAAGGGTCGTCGAGGCTTGATCTTGGATGAACATGGGGAAGTTCCTTCAAGGGCCATTGGACTTGATCTTGAAGTTTGGCGGATGAATGTTTCTTCAGGGGCCGTTAGGGCTTGATCCTGAAGTTAGGCGAGGTTTCTTCAAGGGCCGTTGGTGGCTTGATCTTGAAGTTGATGGACGAATCTTCATAGGCCGTCAAGGCTTGATCCTGAAGTTAGATGAACGTTGAACGACGAACGGATCTTCAAGGGCTTTTGGGCTTGTTCTTGAAGATGGATGAATGACGAATGAAGAACGATGAACGATCTTCAAGGGCTTTTGGGCTTGATCTTGAATAACAGTTGTGTTGATCTAAGGGCCATCGGGGCTTGATCTTGGATGAACGGATGAACGGATCTTCAAGGGATTTTGGGCTTGATCTTGAAGATGGATGATTTGTTGATCCAAGGGCCATCGGGGTTTGATCTTGGAAGAACGATAAGCCAAGAACGAAGAACGAAGAGAGCCTCCTCGATTCTTCGGAAACCTGGATGCTTGAGAGCTTCTGAACTTCAAAGCTTCAAGGACCAATTATCTTCCAATTTGGGAGTAGAGAAATGTATTTGTGAATTGGTGAATGGTATGAATGAATTAGCCTTCTATTTATAGAATTTTCCAAGGCCTAATTTTGAATATAATATCCTAGATGAAATAAGTCGTCTCTGCCAGGTGTTGACACGTGTCCTATTTGACGGATTTTCTGACTCATTTCAATTTTCGTCGAATCACACGCTACGTGTAAAATTTATGTAATACATGAGCCTTGAAACTTTGACCATCGGTCAACATTTTATTTACCGAAATTTCGATGTCTACACTGATATGTAAATCTATTTGGATACTACGAACGCAAATGTAAAGTTAGAGACTTCCGGTTCAAGATCTCCAGAGCTTTTTGATGCTTGAGTTGGCAATCGTGTTCATTTTCATTCAATATCTTCAAAGAATTTGTCTAGTTCTTAGGTGGCTTAGGACTCATTTGAAAGTGTTTTTACAATGATTGAAAGCGTATTTAGAGAAAACACTTTTGGATTTCAAAAGCATTTGAAGTGCTTTCAGAAAGAATCATCCGTTAATGATTTCACGTGTGATTTTGGTATTCAGATAAAGATAGGGTTATGAGAAAAATTTAATCCAAACTGCACGAACTCATTAAAAATGATCTAACGGCTCATCATGTGATTAAAAATTTGAGAATCTCTTCTCTTAAAGGGCCTGTATATGATACTATGGTTTATATAAGAGTAAACTGTCAAGAATCCCTCAGTGAATTTTTGGGGAATTTTTTTATAAAGAAAAATATGAACATTTTCTTATGTTTTTTTGGCCAAATGTAATTTAATAAAATGTAATAAGGCTATGTGTAAACCAAATAAGAAGTAGGTATAGGTAAACCCTAAGCTAATATTTAACTAGTACTAAATGATGATCATTCCTAATGCATGACATAGGGCCGATTGGTGGCCTGGATGAGATTGAGCCTTAGAGATATGATTGGATCGGTAAGGACATAAAAGATAGAATTTGTAATTCATGCACAAGGATAGGTTAGATAACCCACTCTATTGTGGATTCATAATGCATCATGTTTAATCTTGTTAATCTCACATTTTGACACAACAAACAAGAGACTAAATTCAAGTACATTTTATTTGGTCACAATTTATTTCAACCAACCAACCAAATACGTCAATAGTAATTATATGGGCATCACAATGCACACAGTACTTACTAAATGCAGTGAATTACTGAATTTAATTAACTTGCAGCATGCAGTGATTTTGTGGATCCTCAAAGATAGAAGATGAGGATAAACACTATGAATTTGCAATGATCAATTGATCCTTGTTTGACTAAATGAGGTGCTACAGTGGACCACACCATGGCATGATTAATAATCCCATCTGCAGGTATTCAGGCAGGCACCTTTGTTCTAGGGTTTAGGGATTGGACCACCTGAAAGGAACTTCATTAGGTCGACACATTGCCATTAAAATTGGGTAGGCATTCATTGGCTCATGGGGCAGAGATCATGATGGAAAACCTGAACTTGGACAATTTTTGGGACTACTTTTACTTCCATTTAGGTTCCTAGCTAGAGAATTTTCATGGACACTCCAGAGTATGAAATATACTGAGCGTTTTAACCATTAGACCTTTGTTAAAAAACAAAAAATTTAAAATATTCGGATTATTCAATATTCCGAAGTATCTAGAATTTTTACGTATGTAGACTAATAAAAGTTGTGTAAAAGCCTTGGAAGTATTCTATGTATTCATAATGCAATGAGTATGAAGAATGAAAGTAAATTGCATCCATAAAAGAGGAATGAAATGAAACATGAATGCACGGAGGAAAGTGTAGAGCAAAAGATAGGAATGAAATTAAACATGAATGCATCGAGGACAATGTAGAGCAAAAGAGGATGCATCGAGTCAGAGGCGGATCCACAAGGGGTCAAGTGGGTCAGTTGATCTTGTGGACGTTGATAAGTTGGCTAGGTGAGCCTCGGGTTGATGACCACATGGTCGATTGGGCAGCGGGCATTTCGTGCATACCATGTCATCGATGAAATGCTACAACCAACTCGGCAACGATTGCCCATCCAGAAGCCGGCAAACCCCTTGACCGGAGCCTAATTTGCCCACCCGGTTGACCTGAAACATGCCTGTGAAGAAGCATTCACTAGGCAAAGCAACAACTACAAGAGGTGGAACCGTGGAGGAAGAAGAAACAAGGAATTGGATCCTCTCCTGAGCAGGAGATCTGGATCTTCGGGATCAAATAACATAGACCGTTGGATTTTGATCTAACGGCTACAATTATTATAACTTTTAGAGAGGTCCCCTGTTTGTAGCCGTTGGATCAAAATCTAACGGCCCATGTTGTTTGATCCCGAGAATCATGATCTCCTACTCAGGAGAGGATCCAAATCCAAGAAACAATTTGTCCAAATGACGTCATTTTGGTTCCCATCCTCTTAAATAAAACGGAGCATTTGATTTGTATAGGAGTGGGCACTTTAGTGGGTTTATTTGTTAGGTTGGGTTGGAAGAACCTGATTGGCTAAAAAAAACAAAATAAAACATTTGAATTTGTAGAAGATTCTTCTCGGAAATTTGAAATTTCAACTCCAATACGTTGTATCACATTCAACATAGAAAAAAAATTGAATCAATAGAAGTATATTAATTCAATAAATAAAAAGGTTAATCATAAAAGTGAACAGTACTGATAGTGTTTTGTTAAAACTCCCTAAGAAAGGAAAACTAACGAAAAGTCCAAAAAAACTTCAATTTTAATGAAAAGTCATTTTTAAAGATATAGTGAATAGTAGTAGGAAAAGGTAAAAATGTGGTTTTTCGTTAAAAGTGAACAGTAGAGTATTTTGTTAAAACTCTCTAATAAAAATGATTGAAACGTAATACTTTCATGATTAAAGGTAGACATTTTCTTTAGCTTAGCATCATGAGTATCCTGATAATGTGTTGTTAGACTATTTAATTGAAGAATTGAGTGAATTCCGAGGTATGATTTTTCACCGTATTGTAAGTTCTTTATTTAGAGTAGTAGGAAGGTAAATTTTAAATAAAAAAAAGGAAGGTAAATTTTGTACCCATTAGTTATAGAAAACCATCTAAAATATACTAAAGAATCCCAATAAAGATTTACTAGAATTTACGCAACCGCATTCCTAACTTAAGATTGCAACAAAATTATTATTTTCATTACTAAACATTATGTGGTACTGTTATGTCTACCACCGTTTTTACATTTCAATCTACGTTCTAGAATGTTGTTGTTTTCAGTATTTGAGGACCCCCACCCCCCCTCTTCATTCTTTATCATGTAAAGATGGTTATTATCTTAGGAATAATAATGTTAGGAAAATATCTTTGGATGAATAGTTGAAAGGGGTACCATTGTATGCGCCACTTTAATTTTTTTTCAATGCTCTAAATAATTAGGCAAATTTGAATTCGTTAAGACTTCTAACCGCGAAGAAAATCTATCAACACAGTGATTCACTGAATAATCACCTTATAATCTAATGGTCATATAATTTTCTTTCAATTTGCGTAATTTTTGTTAAAAATACTACTTAAAGGAGGAACAAAAAGTAGACGGTTTTTACATTTATGTATTGCAGGATGGGCCCTGAGACGGTGTTCCTGAAGTAAGCTTTTTCTGGTTATAAACCTCATTGTATTTTTATGATTTGAACATCTAACATTCCTAGTTTTTATGTTAATTTTATCTCAGCATTCTCTCTCAACTTTTTTTGCAGCAGATTATTCTCAACCCAAATATATAGAGACGATCATTGATAAGCATATGAGACTAGATCGTTTCACTTAAATATACCACTCAGAAGAACCCAGAGAATATGACATTGGCAGATTGGTGGTCTTGCTAGCTTTGCATTGAAGCTATGCAACCGAGACGATGATTGATAACATTAGATGTCGAAGAACGCTATCCTGCATCGGAAATTTGATAGAATAAATTACATCTCTTATATTGAATATGATTATACTCTTCATTGCACCAAATCTTTTTGTGATAAAATTACACCTATCTAGCTATACAGATGACTGAGTTTGGACAGTACCAATGTGAATAATAATTGGCTGCTAGTCTGGCTCTAAATCTTGACACGGTGACAATTGTATCATCACACTCTCTTTCTCCTATAACCAAAATCTCAGAACAACAAGTTGAGTCGATCAATGGTCAAGTTCTATAAGATAAAAGCATATACAGCAAATAATGGTGTTGGGGCCTTGAAATTGACTAGTGGTTCCACTGATTTTGTCAGCCTCCATCACACATGCAATATGTCTTCTTCTTTTCAGATGTCTTCTTCATTTCAGAAACACAAGGGCCCTTCAAGCCATGAGAAAGCTTTTTCTTTACAGCTCCCACTTTTGAAGTGGTGTCTTTTCAATAACTACTCCCTCTCCAATGTCTCTTTCTCCATGAGTGTGAGTAAACATGCTTTCTCCACTATTAATCTACAGAATTATCTAAATAATATGCGATTAGAATAATAGGATTTGCTTCACACTTCATTGTCAAAAGCTTATTAATTTCTCCCTCACTATTGGAGATTGCTATCACTATAATTAAGCAACATTTAGAGTGATTCGCTCCAGATCAACCAAGCTCTCCGTGCTTCTTCAACGGACCTCTCTCTGTTTGGTCTCATTGTTGAGGATGCCAGAGAAATCTCCTTGGGGATCACTGGAGTTACCTTTACCCATATCAGACGCCAAGCCAATGAGGTGGCTCATAGACTCGCCCGTTACAGTCTCTCGGCTTCCAGCCCGTTTTTTGGTTTGAAGAACCTCCAGATTTTATTTTAGATGTTCTGTGTGAGGATTGTATTTCTGAGACATGATTGCTCCTTTGCTGTACTTTCTCCCCTTTGTAATACAATTCTATCGCCTTTGACTAAAAAAGAAGAAGTTATTAACCCATTTAGTTTTAAGAGTCCCCGCCTAGGCGCTAGGCGACTTACCACCCCATATGAATGGAATTTCAACGAATTAGATTCATAAGAACCATTAACTGGTTTTTCCAATACTAAAGTGAATAGTTTAGGTTTTGTGTTTAAAAAAAAAAAAAGGGTGCTTCGACCTACCTAGGCTCCTGCTTAGCCCCACTTAAGCACCTGCTTATGTCGCGACTCTCACTTAAACATAAAATGGATAACTTCCATTTTGCATTTTATTTTTTCAATTTGAAAAAAAGACTTGTTTGATACTTGGATGAACACTCATTATATGCTTGTTTTCCATGTTTTTTTTTCCATGTTATAGTACTTTATAATTTATATATCATTTTATTTTGTAATTTATATATCCCAATACAATTTATATGCTTGATCCCATTTGTTTATATGTCATATAATAAATTTAATTAAATTAAAAAACCGCCTAGGTGCTAGACACCTGCTAGCCGCCCGACTAGTGTTTAGCACAGTTTAAAACCTTGAACCCATTGGATCAAATTTATTACTAATAAGACCTACTAGATTATCAATTTATTAGCGTGCAGTGTCCACGTATAAAAGAAATAAAACAATGAGTTAGAGCCAAACTACTTTTTAATTTTATCTTTTGTGTTTAGCCTATGATTGAACGACCATCACCTCTTATGATAAATTTGCTAGATCGCAACTATTGCATGCTTAGTATAACTTAATAGAGTTAGTTCTATCTTGTTTCAATAGGAGGGATTGCAAATCTGGTATAGTGTGTGAATGTATGCGACGAATACCAAATGACCCTTGTGGAAGTCGAGTCACGGGCAACGGAACGTTGAGCAAAGTAGGTTTGGAGACAATCCCAAACATTCATGGAAGTGTCGCAACCGACAGTTAAAGAAAGAATAAGTTCTGAGAAGAGAATGGTAGTAAAAGGAAGAGAGAATGACCATCAACGAATGTCCAAAGATCATAACCGGCAAGAAAGGCTTTCAGTTGATGAAGCCAAAAAAGGTAATTAATTTCGGGTAGTTGGAGAAAGTAAGCAGTATTAGGGCCAGAATGAGAGAACTAAAAGGAGACACTACCATTAAGAAGCTAGGGTTTGAAGAAGAATCAACTTCAATAAGGAGAAGTGGATGCACATGTAGGGTTTCGACAGACACTAGAGGAGAACTTCAAAGGTTTGGATTATTAAAAAAAAGTTACGAATTGAGCTCTATAAAATGTGTGTCAAAATATGTTGCCGCCCAATTCTAATTAATATATATTACATCAAAATTATATTAAGTATGAATTTACAACTGGTACACATAAGAAGAGGCTTCTAAAATCATCCATAAACCCGTTGGGTTCCCTAATAGAGTCCTTGCCACTAGCTGCCCAAGTGGTTGATGTTATTAAATTTAGGTTTATGTTTTGCTATGCTCCCGAAACTCAATTTTTGCATCACTTTAAAGTTATGCCATGTATTCCATCAAATAGATGTTAATTTTGCTGATGTAGCATGGTGGGACCCAATAATTTGCTTATGTGGCAACCATATCATTTGATTTGATGCAAGGTGATGGGACCCACCCTGCGATGCACCTGAGCGGATCTTTGAGCTCAAGGGAACTGCAATTTACCCCAGCTTTTAATTATTCGAAATAATTGTTTGATCTCTAATTAATTAATTAATTTTTTAAGTAAATTGTAACTATGAGCTCTCAATTATGACTGAATTGTGATTATGGTACCTCAACTAATAATTCATTAGGTTTGGTAGCGTTGGTCCTTCCGTGTTAACACTGTTAAGTTTTCCGTGGTGACCACTTGGGACCCATAATTAATACAATAGTTTATGAAAATTTTAAAAACTTTAAAAAAGAGAGCTTTCTTTTAGGGAAATTTTATTTGAACCCATGTAACCTCTTGCTACACCCAACTTAAATTTAAATTGTTAATTGTCTATTTTATTCTATTACATAATTACTATTAAATACAAAATGAAATTAATAATAAAACTCAAATTTATCAATAAACTCATTAACCTCTTGTAGAGAAAAACAAGTTTTTTTTTATTGATGGATGATGATTTTGAAGTTTTTAATTCTCCTCCAACTAAGGTATGACTCAATTTATGAATATTTTGTTTGTTTGATTTCAATTTTTTAAAAGTTTAGAAGATGAGTTTTGCTTCCTTCGCTCGACACAGCACTTCTTGACCCAGACCTAGGATTTCCATACTTCACAGCCATATATTCACTGTATAACGAAGGAGTCATGTTACCTAAGCCAAAGACTGATGGGTTTTTCCAGACAATCATCCCAAGGCTAGTCAAGACCATTACAGGTGGTGAAGATGATCTTTTGCTCTTTGAGACCCCCGAAATAATAGACCGTATGCCTCCCTCTCTCTCTCCCTGTGTATAGATTGCGATCGAGCAAAACCTTTTAAATAATGATTCTCTCATGAGGAAAAGAAGAGACCACCAAATTGTTGGTTTCACTCCTCATATGACGGAGCTGAAAGAAAAAAGAAAAATCTCTGGGTTTGGTAGCAGAAAAAAAAAAGAACAAAAAAAATTAGCCATGAAAATGCTAGAATGAAGAGGGGGGGGTGGGGCAAGGACACCTCTTTTAAAAAAAAAAAATCAATTACAGATGTTATTTTATAAAGAGCATAGGTGTAAAGATAACTTAATATTTTGAATTGGGCTTGAGAGGGTAGTTTAGGTGATAAATTTGGGTTTAAAGAGAAATTAATTCTTTAATAAAAAACAATATGGGTGAAAAGAGTAAGTTGGATGTGAAAATAGGTTATATGAGTTCAAATAAAATTTCTTTTTTTTTATCTCCTTCACCGGCAACAATGCCAACAACACCAAACTTTGTACCTAATTCTCTCTTCAAAACCCAATCCCACTGCATTTGATGCGGAATTGGTTACGGAATGCGGTTGGAATGTCGGGGGTGAGGCTATGATGGTGAGGGATCGGTTGTGCATGCCGTTGGGAGAGATAAAAGAGTGGGCTTCGAGCGGGGGAGGATGGAGGTAAGGTGTAAGGTATGGCGGGACAACACCTCTCTGTCTCTCTCTCTCTCTCCTAGAACATTTCTCCTTTTTAAAATTGAATACTATTATTTAATTATTTAATCATGCCACGTAAACACATTGACTAAAAATCTAAAGAACCTAACACAGAGGGACCACCAATGCTACACATTATGTCAAATTCAATGACCAAATTTAATAGATTTTTAGTTGAGCTACCATAACTACAATTTAGTCATAATTCAAGGACTATAGCTACATTTCACTCTAATTTCTTTATTTGTCGTAGCTCACATCTAAAGAAATCACGATAATCAAAACTAATTCAATTGTGTTGTTATTTGTATGTGATTGAAGGCCAACGCCTTTCATCATACTTGCTCATCTCCTTTAGTCATGATTTTATGAAAAGTATTCTCGCTAATCTTGTACAACCACTCTCCTCCATAACCTCCAGACAGCCCAACCCAATTCCCAACTGGAATTTCATCCCCAAACGATAAAATGGTGACTGAAAGTGAAAGAACGATCAGTCGAGGGGAAAGCCGGTGGTGTAAAGGACGTGAAAAAGAAACCACGTGACAACTTTTAATTGGTCGTTATGACATCCTTGTCAATCTAACAATTCCAACTCGGATGAAATTACTGTATTGCCCTTACTCTTTGACAAACTTAACACACCTATTTGACATAAGAGCAACTCCAGAGTTGAAAGGCTCCCTAGGGCAGCTTCCTATTGAATCCCTTTCAGTGAATAGTAACTACCTTTAATGAACAGTAATTGCCTTTTGCATCTTCACTGTAACTGAATAGCCATGGCAATAGGAAATAAAATAATACAAAATAATTTTTTTTGTAATTTCGAATAAGATTTTTAGTCGCTCTCGTTGCGCCATGTGTCATTATCTAAAAATAATAATTTTTGGTGATAGATTTTGATAAGATTTTTATCCAATGCTGTCGTGCCACGTGTTGTTACCTTTTCAAAATCGTTGACGATAGATTTCCAATAATATTTTTAACCAATCACGTCACACCATGTGTCACAATTTGTTTACAATCTTTAAGGATAGATTTCGATCAAAATTTTAACGAATGACGGTATGCCACGTGGCATTATCTACAACATAATCCATGATTCCTTCTTACAATGTCTTCTTCTTCAAGAGTGTTGTGGGAAATCGATGAGCAAGAGAAAGAATTATTTAATCAATGGGAAGAAATGTTCAATCTCCAGGAGGGCGAAAATGAGATGGAAGAGGAAGAGGATGAGGAGCGTAGAAGGAGAGATGATGAAGCAAGAAGCCAAATAGCCTCACATTCCCGTCGAGTCATCTAAGTTGTGGCTCAGATCTCCAGACCTAGCCGTTTCGTAAATATTGATAAAAGTAGGCAACGCCGAGGTACAGATCTCTTGGACAATTATTTTGTCTGTAATAGTGCATTCCCTGATACATACTTTAGACATTGTTTTAGAATGAAACGACATTTGTTCAACAAAATCATAATTGTTGTTTGCAACCATGATTCTTACTTTGTGCAAAAGAATGATGCTTTTGGCGTTATGAGTCTCCTTCCCGAGCAAAAAATTATTGCTTCCTTGCGGATGCTTGCATATGGAGCATCTACAGACCAAGTGGATGAGATAGCGAGGATGAGGAAATCAACTATTCTTGAGTCCTTGATGAGGTTTTGCTCCGCAGTTGAAGCTATCTACACCACAGAGTACCTCCAAAAACCTACTCAGATGGACTTGCAAAGGCTTGAGATGCGAGGTTTTCCTAGGATGATTGGAAGCATAGAATGTATGCACTGGACCTGGAAAAACTGTCCAAATGCATAACAAAGAGCTTATGGGGACATAAAAGGACCAAAAAGTATCATTATGGAGGTGGTGACATCATTTGATACATGGATTTGGCACGCTTTCTTAGGTGTTTTGGAAGCTCAAAATGACCTCAATGTCCTTACCCAATCCCTAGTGTTCAACGATGTCTTGCAAGGAAAAGCACCAAGAGTTACATATTGGGTCAACGGACATAAGTACCATGGACCATACTACCTAGCAGACGACATTTACCCTAGGTGGACATCGTTTGTCAAAACGGTGCCATGTCCACGAAGTGAAAAGGAAAAACACTTTGTAAGCTGTCAAGAAGGTATATGAAGGATGTGGAGCGTTGTTTTGGTATCCTCTAAGCTTGTTGGGCGATTGTCAGGGGTGCTGCAAGATTGTTTGATTTAGAGTCGCTTCAATCCATCATGCTGACGTGCATCATTCTTCACAACATGATTGTGGAAGATGAGTACAATTATGATATCATTGATGAAAATGAGCCAGACACGATGAACAATTCTAGAATACAAATATATTGTGCTCATGACGCCACCGAAGAACCCATGCAACACAAGCCATTAGAAAGGGATGGACGTTACAATGAAAGGCTCATGTAACGATATACTTCACTTCAGGACTCATACATTCACAATGCCCGACAAATTGACGATAGAACACCAGTGGGAATTGAAACAAGCTCAAGAAACTTAAGTTCATTTAGTGTGTTTTTTAATTTTATTTGTTGTGTTTTTTAAGTTCATTTAGTGAGTTTTTTAAAATATATTTGGTGTGTTTGTAATTTTATTTGGTATGTTTATATAATTTTATTTGGTGTGTTTATGTCCTTTGAATAAAGATTCTCTTAGGTTAAATAAAGTACCAAATTAAATAAATATACTCATAGTTGAAATAAAATACTAAATTCAATAAATTGGAAACAATTATGGGTTCCGATTAAAAATAAATTCCCTAGTCCCTCATGAAGGGAAAATCATCACCTAACCAAATTGTGGTGCTAGGACCATCTTCTCTTGCTCTCGCTTCTCTTGCACACCTTCTTCACACCATGTTTTCTTTCTCCAAATTCCAAAAATATTTAGAATTCGGAGACATCGCCTCTACAGGCTCCTTCATAATGTCACGATCTTATTGAGCCATTCTTTCTTCTTTAAGCTCTTCCATTTCTTGCCTAAGTAGCTCTCTTTCTCTCTCATTAGCTTGAAATATTCTCTCAGCAGCTGCAGCTTTTGCCTCATCTCTAGCCTTATCAGCCTCAAATTTAGCCATTTCCCACGCCAAAGTCAATTCACCTTGGCAAGCAAGTTCTTCCATATATTTTGCATAATCATTGATAGAAGCACTCCCTTTTCTATTTGAAGCCTTCTTACCTTGATATAGAAGCACTCCCTTTTCTATTTGAAGCCTTCTTACCTTGAGGTCTAATCAAATAATGGGTCGACCCAGACCCTTGTTCAGAGGTCGCTTCCGGCACTTGAATAGTGTAGCTTTCATGAATATGCGAGTCATGATCAGGCGTAGAATGTAGAAGGGTGCTGTTCATGACAACTTCTGGACTGACAGGCATAACTCTGAATTTAAGACAATCTTTGACAATATTCCAACATTCTCACCAGGTGAATGATTTGTTTTTGTTTTTGGCATTATACCAAGCTTGTGCTTGAAGTGTCTACACAATGCAGAAGAAGAAATAATTATAATCACAATAGCTAAATACATAATATATTATTACCTGATCCGTGAAATTTTCCCTACTTCGAACATTACTACTAGCTTGTGCCAAGGCGTTTCTCCAATGAGTAATCGATTAGCTAAGTATTCTCCAATGACTAGACATTGATTCTTTCGTTCTTTTTCCACCAATTTTCTCAAGAAAAAGGGTATGAATAAGACTCCACATTTCTCGCAACTGCATATCAGTACCCGTAATCGGATCATGAGTAACTTCAACCCAGCTAGAACACAACGTAACATTTTCAATAAGCGTCCAATTCGTACCTGCATCATTAGTCATTTTGTTGGAAACCAATTGGATTGAAACTTTGAGAGAAAGATTGGAATGTGGTTGAAAGTATTTGAGAAAATATGAAATTGTGGTGTAAGTAGAAGATAATGAGAAGGTATTTATAGAAAAGTAAAATCAATTTTTTTTAATTTTTAAATTATTTTTCATATTTTTAATGAATTTTTATTAACTTAATTAATTTGTGTCGTTGGATTAAAAACAATTGAAATCCAACCCTCAAGATTGTGCCACGTGTCACAATGGTAGCATTTTTAATTTTTTCCTTTTTTTAAAAATTTTAATGGCAAATAACGTGGACCGTTGATCTAAAATCCAACGGCTAATATTGAGCAACGTCATCTAGCCGTTTGGGGGAGGTTTTAAATTTTTTTTGACCGTTGGATTTCCAATGGTCAAGAAAAGCATCCGTTGAAATCCAACAAACAAGAAGGTGCCACGTGCTCCAGGAAACGATAACAATTCAGGTATCTGGACAGTGGGCCCTACCGACTGAAAAAGCTGTAGGTGACGCGCCCCCACGTGCATGCGTGTGACAAGCACTTGACGTAATTTTTTTATAGGGGTGTGATATCCACACACCCCTTTTTACTTCTCCCATACCTTTTTGGATTTCGCCCGTCGGATCGGATGAATTGAAGACGATCTAACGGACAGAAATTAACTGGGGTGTGTGAGAAGTAAAAAGGGGTGTGTGGATAGCACACCCCTTTTTATAACGTGGTTGACGTCTGTTTGTACCATACTTGACTAACACTGAAATTACTAAGCACCGGTCAACATTATACTGTCAAGGACCCACAAGAGTTTCCCTCCAACCAGAAGGCCAATCACAACGCGACACATGTCAACGTCAAAGGCCAATCACAGCATAACAAGTGTCAATGTTAGAACAAAGCTAGAAACTCTCTTTTATAAATAACGATCATTCTCCCACAATAATCTTTAATATCATTTTGTACTAAAGTATTCACTAGAACTCACAAAAAGAGAGCTTGAACCTATGTACTTGTGTAAACCCTTCACAATTAACGAGAACTTCTCTACTTCATGGACGTAGCCAATCTGGATGAACCACGTACATCTTGTGTTTGCTTCCTTGCCTCTATCTCTTTACATACTTATCCACACTGGTGACCAGAGCAATCTAGCGAAGGTCACAAATTTAACACTTTTTGTTGTACCAAAGTCCTTACTAATTTTATGCATCAACATTTGGTGCCGTTTGTGGAAAACGACACTTATTCCTACTCTTTCCAACTTTTTCAAGCTGGTTTCCATAGTCCGTACATTTTCATTTGACCAGACATCCCTCTCCAACATGGAGAGCGAAGGAATCCACATCACACAAAATGACACTCCACTTATGCATATTGTGAGGCAGCGAAGGAAAGAACGAAAGAAATTTGCTCTTCAAGCTAAAGTCAATGAGCTGGAGTCTCAGAACAACAAAATAACAATGAAGAATGTAGTCCTCCAGGAGCAATATAAGAAGCTCTTCGAGATGTTTTACGGGGCTAAGCATGCTCAAACATACAAGTTTGTCGCCCCTGTTGAAGTCAACAATCATCTGAATACCCCCCAACAAGGATGGTCACCGATATCCAACATAGATATCCCTGATAGGGAGCGAGCTACCCATCAAGGTGTCAATCAACATGAGACTTTTTTCAACCCAACTGCTTCAACTCGAAGCAGGAGAAATGGAGGAAAGCACCTCCTAGCAAAGGAAGCGGAAAGATCGAAAGCTGTTTATCGCAACTGTTGGGACTTCTTGAAGCAACGTCGAGAGAACCTCATCCACATAAGCTTAAAGATCAATGACCCAAGGGTTTCTGAAAGATTTAGTCCCTTACCATGGCCCAGGGCGACTACCAATTTGGGGGAAGGGGCAATAAGTCTTAGAGAAACTCAGAGGTGTTCCGACAGACATACTCTAGAAGTCAGTACGACGAGTCCAAAGAAAAATCGCATGCTTTTGATCAAACTTTCCAACTTCCAAGAGGCAGTGGAGATTTACGAAAGAAAGCTTTAGTGGTACATGACTCCACCCAAGACCCTTTTGTCCTACAGCTCCTTGAAGAAGTAAACAAGTTGAAGGTCGAATGACGAGCTGAGATACCTGATTGGAACCAACCTAGGCATGGCCTTCTTACAAAGAGGATCCTCAACACCCCCTTCAAGCGAAGACAAATCAGAAGCTAGGTTTACAACTCTATACCGGGAGGGAAGACCCGATTGAACACTTCAACCTCTTTGAGTCCACTATGGCATACCAGATGCATACTGACTAAGAACGATGTCTTCTCGTTCCCTCCACCGTCCCTGGCGGAGCTCTAAACTGGTAATACCATCTCCCACCTGAGACAGTAGACTCATTTGAGGAGTTGAGGAAACTGCTTGTTTCTCAACACATTTTTCAGACTGATCGCTTGCACTCTGCAGATGACTTGTACATTATTCGCCAGAAGCCAGACGAGCCATTACGTAAGTATGCCGGCCGCTTCAACCATGAGTATTCTCGTTATGCAGAGGCAGATGACAAGATTTCCCTTAAAGCCTTCACGGTAGACCTACGAGACTGTTTCTTCAAGTACATGATCAATGCAACCACTTGGAAGACTTATTCTAAGGTGATAGGGCAGACTTACAACCATGCCTCCGCCGAGGCACGAACATATCCAGAGAAACCCCTACAATATCCCTTATCAGCAAGTGGGGAGTGAAAGGCAGACCCACCAAAATCAGAAGACCTCAACCTTCCAAACAGCAGTGGTGCCTCCTCATGCCTTGCTTAATGCTTCACCAAATCGGTAGAAGTATCAATCTCAGGGCAAGAGGAAAGATTTCCATCCCCACCACTCTCATTTTAGTAAAAACAGTAAGAGGCACTATCGCGATAACCAAGGATAACGCCATGATAATGCCTGTCCCCAGGCAGTTAATGCAGTGGGCCAAACACGTGTCAAGACAGGCCCTACCCCTAGGTATGAGACATACATGCCCTTGAACACCACATGCGCGACTATTTGCCCCAGTATAGCTCACCTGATACTGAAGCCAAAGCCGAGACAACCGAATTACAAGTCCACGAAAAACACGGGCATATTTTGCTGCTACCACGAACATAATGGTCATGACGGCGATAAGTGTATCATCTTCCGTGACCATATCGAAGCTTTGGGACGAGAAGGAAAAATTGATCAATTCCCCCTTCACCTTCCAAGGGATAACCGTAACCAATGCACAGTGAATGTGATATATTCCATAAGTGGTGGCACACCTATATCTGAATCTTCCAACAGGGCCATGAAAAACAATGAACAAACATTGAGGCCTGGCCACCAGGTGTTTCATGTGGAAGGCATTAGGGAGGCAAGTATCAAAAGCCTGACTGGGATCCAATATGTTTATACCTTGAGGAAGAAAAAGGTATCATCTACCCTCATAACGACCCACTGATCGTGGAGGCTCACATAGCCAACTTTGATGTTCGACGAATCCTTATAGACGCGAGGGCTTCGATCAATATCATGTTTGCTGAAGCTTTCAGGGCACTCAATGTGGCTGAACACTTGCTTGATCGCTCGATTTCTCATCTGATAAGCTTCTCCTGTGATATCGTGCAACCCTTAAGGAGTATACATTTACCCTTTACCATTGGTACAGGCCCTTACACAGCTACCATTACCACTAACTTCTTGGTGGTTGACTGCCCAACGACATACAATGTCATATTTAGGCTCACATGCATCAATGATCTTAAGGCCATGGTATCCGCGCATATGTTGATGAAATTCCCAACTCCCTATGGCAATAGTTACTTCAGAGGAGATCAACTTAATGCATGATCATGTTACAACACTTCAGTCAAGCAACAACATCTGCATGTGCCCAAAGAAACCCTCTTTATACATGGCCAAGTCACAAAGACTAGCCTAGATGAAGCCGACTTGGCCCTCCATAATGGCAAGGATCAATTAGACGATCCACGAAATGACTCTTTCACCCAACAAGCAAAACCTGTTGAAGAGTTGGAGAATGTCTCTATCTCCAAAGACTATTAGGATCGCATAGTGAATATTGGCACCACATTGTCACCACCATTGTTCTAAAAATCCCCGCCTAGCGCCGCCTAGGCCCCGCATAGGCACTAGACGGCTGGTCACCGTCTCAATTAATGCCTAGGTGTTTGAAAATTAAGGAAAGGCTCCCAGACCAGCTGAGGTGCCCTCCTAGTCCGCCCAGACCCGCCTAGGCACTTGCCTAGGTTGCGACTCACTTAGACAGAAAATTGATAATTTTCAATTTGCATTTAATATTTTCAATAAATTGTAAGAGACTTGTTGAATACTTAAATGAGCACACACTATATGCTTGTTCCCCATGTTTTCATTATGTTCCAATATTTCATAATACATATGTCATTCTATTTTGTAGTTTATGATGAAATTATACATATTTTGTATAAACAAACACTTATTTATACAAAATATAATGGATTTACTTAAATCCACCTAGTTCGCCTAGGCGCCCGCCCAGACCCTGCCTAGCCACCCAGGCGCTAGGCCCCTGCCTACTGCCCGACTAGCGCCTAGCGTCTTTTAGAACCTTGGTCACCACCAATCCGGTTGGCACTGATCTCATTTTTACAAGAGAACACTGAAGTCTTCGCTTGGTCATATGAAGACATGCTGGGCATCTCTCCCGATATCATCTGTCATAGTTTGAGTATCGATCCCAAGGCCAAGCCGGTGAGACAGAAGCAAAGATCTTACGACGCCGAATGATACGAGGCAATGAAGTCAATTACCCAACATAAGTAGCAAATGTTGTCCTTGTCAAGAAAAATCCAACCAAAGAAAATCTCCTACTTCAGAAGATCTTATGGAGAATGTGTGTCGACTACACTGACCTAAAAAAAGGATGTCCAAAGAATAGTTTTCCCCTCTTTTTCATTGACAGACTTATCGACTCAACGGCTGGGTGTGAACTCTTGAGCTTCATGGATGCGTACTAAGGGTACAACCAAATCCTCATGAACCCTTCAAAGCAAGAACACACAGCTTTCACTACTGACAGGGGACTATACTGTTATAAAATCATGCCTTTCGGCTTGAAGAATGCAGGGGCAACTTATCAAAGACTAGTCAATTCAATGTTCACCGAACAGATTGGGAAGATCATGGAAGTTTATGTTGAAGATATGCTAGTAAAAAATAAACATGCTGACTAACACATCACCAAATTATCTGAAACCTTCACCATACTGAAAAGGTATCGAATGAGGTTGAACCCCAACAAATGTGCCTTCGGCGTGGGCTTTGGAAAATTCTTGGGATTCATGATTAGCCAACGAGGCATTGAAGCTAATCCCGAGAAGATCAAAGCAATCCTTAATATGAAAGAACCAGTAACTTCAAAAGACATCCAGAGCCTTATTGGCAAAGTGGCAGCCTTGACTAGATTCATCTCTAACTCTACAGACAAACGTGCTCATTTCTTCAAAGCACTTAAAGGAAGTAAGAAGTACATTACATGGACTGATGAGTGTGCAGAGGCATTCAAGAACCTCATTGAGTATATGAGTAAAGCTCCGCTACTCTCCAAACTCGAAGTTGGCAACATTCTCATTATCTATATATCTGTTTCACCTTCAGCAGTTAGTTATGTTATCATTCGAAAAGATGGTAGTGTCAAACGACCCGTCTACTATACCAGTAAGGCCTTGCAAGACGCAGAGACACGATACTTCAACATTGAGAAATTTGCTCTAGCATTGGTCACGTCTGCTCGAAAACTTCGCCCCTACTTCTAAGCGCACTCTATCATCCTACTTACCAATCATTCCCTTTCGACAAATACTCCAAAGTCCTGACACTTCGGGACAAATGATCAAGTAGGCGATAACATTAGGTGAGTTTGACATCTTTTACCAACCACAGCCAGCTGAGAAAGGCCAAGCAGTTGCAGATTTCATCGCCGAATTCACAAATTCTATTGACATTTCTCCTACACTTGAGACACCGGCTCTGTTAGCCTCGGAAGCTCGGAAGCTCGGAAGGCAGAACTAACATTCCCAGTATGGACTTTGTATGTTGATGGCTCATTGAACCAGCAGGGTTGTAGAGCAGGACTAGTCCTTATTACCTCAGACAAAGTGGCAATGGAATATTCTATTTGCTTCAAATTCAAAGCATAAACAATGAGGCCGAGTATGAGGCTCTCCTAGCAGGCTTGCGACTGGCCAAACACCTTGGAGTTAAACAAATTGATATCTTTAGCGATTCCCAATTGGTGGTTAACCAGGTCATGAATAACTTTGATGCTAAGGATAGTTCCATGTCAGCATATCTTGTATAAATGCAATTTTTGCTCAAACACTTCAAATACTAGATCACTCAAGTCCCGCCAGCAGCAAATAGTCATGCAGATGCCTTAGCTCGCCTCGCCTCAGTAATGGAAGACAAGATTGGAAGAAAAATTCATGTCGAATTATTGGCCGGACCAAGTACCATGGCTGTGAAAGTGTGCAACTTACAACAAAGGGATAGTTGGATCACCTCGATTTATATATTCCTTGCTCATGGCATACTTCCAAACGATAAAGTCCAAGCCAAGCAAATTCGATACAAGTCTACCTGCTACTTGATCATTAATGACCAACTCTATAAGCGAGGTTTTAACTTGCCATACTTAAAGTGTCTACGCTTGCTGAGGCGGAGATTGTCCTTCGAGAGATACATGATGGAGTCTATGAAGATTATGCCGGATCTCGGTCTCTAGCACACAAGGCTTTTTGCCAAGGATACAAATGGCCAACACTCCACCAAGGTACCATCAAAGTATCCTGCTCATGTGACAAATGTCAACGTTATGCAACCATTCCTCACCCCCTCCTAAGCCTCTCACTTCCATGATCAGCCCTTGGCCTTTCACACAGTGAGGACTTGATCTGATTAGCCCAATGCCTGTGGGGAAGGGCAAGGTCCGTTATGCAATCGTTGCGGTTGACTACTTCACAAAGTGGGCCGAAGTAAAACCCTTGGCAACCATTACTGATAAGGCTGGGTTCGGTTCAAATCGGTTCGATTTTTTGCCAAAACCGAAACCAAACTGAAATTTTGGTTTGGTTCGGCTCTTTTTTTTCGGTTTCGGTTTTTTCCTGTTCGGTTTCGGTTTTTTTCGGTTTTTTTTTTCAAAAAATTATCAACCTCTTAGTTCTCATATATCAAAGAGTTAAGAGCCTTAAAATCCTGAATATATTAAGTCAACTAGTTCTGATCAAGCAGATCGAATTCAAATTTTCAAAACTTAAGCAAATACAGAAACATATATTCTTCAATGAAATGTACATCACCAGGATTCAAAATTAGAAAACTTTAAAATTTGCAAAATCATGAAATAATTCAACAAATTAACAGATCCATGCAGATCGAAACAAAAAAAAGCAAATGGATTCGTCTAAATGCCATAATCGGACTCCAATATCGTATGCCCAGTGCCCACATTCAAATTCATAGTCAAGTCCACAATAGATCTAGAAAATTTCAAAACATATTCAGAGAAAAATGCTAACTTTTCCACCTTAAATTACATAAATTTCAAATGGGTAACCATAAAATTAAAAATCCATGAACTGAAAAATAAATAAAAGCCACAACCTTTGCTGCGGTGATATCACTGATTCACTGTGATCGTTGCAAGCTCTTACAATTCCTCTTTTCATCGGGTCTCGAAATGGGTGAGGGAAAATCATGGTTTGGAAGAAGGAATTCGCGAGGAGGACATGCGAAGACTGGAGAGACAGTGATTTGGAGGAAGAGAGGAATGAGAGAGAGAGAGAGAGAGAGAGAGAGAGAGATAGAGAGAGAGAGCAGCGGACGAAATAGAGAGAAGCATTTGAGATCTGAAATGGGAGTGACTAGTGAGAAGGCTAGGGTTTGTAAAGTTAATTTTTTTTATAAAGCATTAAACGTAAGAAACTTATAAATAGCTTACTGGTACAATTATAACAGCACAAAGCCTACAGTCAAGTTGGCTTGCTGCTACTAACCCCAATCTGTAGGGAAGGGGTTCAAACCCTGATGCGATGTTTTTTTAGTATATATATATATATATATTTATATATTTCGGTTTGGTTCGGTTTCCGGACCTTAAAAACTGAAACTGAACCAGACAGATTCGGTTCGGTTTGGTTTTCGATTTTTTTCGGTTTTCAGTTTTTTGAACCCACCCCTAATTACTGAGGCAAAGATAGAGGACTTCGTGTGGAAGAAAATCCTTTGCAGATTCGACATTCCCAATGTTATAGTCACTGACAATAGGCGACAGTTTGACAACAAGAGGTTCAGGACTTTCTGCTCCAAGTTCAACATCAATATATGCTTCGCTTCCCTAGCTCATCCTCAGGGTAATGAACAAGTTGAGGCCATCAACAAAATAATCAAGCGCACTTTGAAGACCAACTTGGACAAGGCTAAAGGCTGTTGGCCAGAACTTATGCCTCAAGTTCTTTGGTTATACCGCACTTCGTATTGGACTTCAACAGGAGAAACACCATTCTTACTTGCCTTTGGTACAGATGCAGTTGTCCCAGTTGAGCTTGAGAAAGCAACATACCGAGTCCAAAAATATAAACAAAATGAAAATGACAAACAACTCATCTTCAACTTGGATCTAGTCGAGGAACACAGAGATCGGGCCCACTTGAGGAATGTCGTTTACAAGCAGTGCTTCAAAGTAGGGGACTGGGTGTTGAAGAAAATACTACTCTACGACAGAGTCCTGAGCGAAGACACACTCAGCCTAAATTGGGATGGACCGTTTGAAGTTATTGGCATCAGTCGCCCTGGCTTCTACAAGCTCAGAAGCTCCAATGTCAAGACCCTTGGCAATCTATGGAATGCTGATCACTTGAAGTACTATTACAAATAGATTCAAACTGTACAAGTGTTGAGCTGTAGCCATTCGGCATCCTATGTAATGAAGGCCATCTGGCCAAATTCAATAAAGAGGTGATACAGACAACTTGGTCTTCACTCTTTTACATTTCTAGTAATGAAACACTTGGTCTCACCATGACCTAATAAAATCCTAACTGAAAACGTCAACATAAACATCATACATTTCCTTCATGCATATCAAAACATTCATAAACATCACGCATGTCAATCAACATAAACATCAGACATTTTAACACATTCATACATAAGCCAACCGAGCTTCGAAAGGGGTCAACATACTCTCATATCATTTGGCAACTTGCCATTCTTACCACCAACTAGGTGATGAAGGAACTCACCTTCGTATCACTAACCAAGCTATGAAAAGTACAACTAGTACTATGAATAAACATTTCTACCTCAACAACTCACCATTCTTCCTACCAACTAGGTAAGGAGCAGTACAACTTGTACATAAGAACCCAAGTGGGGGAGCACTTACGTGCAACAAGGGTTATAGTCACCAACAAATCTTATTGCAAGCCAACAATGGCTTCAGTGCATGGTATACAAAGATCAAGCTCTTCAGCCCTTTGGATCTGCTCCAAACATCTCCCTTCTGTAACAATGCAAACACTACAACTCGTAGAAAGCTTTATACACTCTTGATCAAGACAGTGTGATGCAAAATCAATTTATGGTGCCAACAAAAACTTCAACAAATGGAGGGCAACCACAAATGTCAAAAAGCCTCACACACTTTTAATTAAGACTGTGTGAAGCAAAATCAATTTATGGTGCCAACAAAAGCTTCAACAAATGGAGGGCAACTACAAATGTCAAAAAGCTTCACACACTCTTGATCAAGATAGTGTGAAGCAAAATCAATTTATGGTGCCAACAAAAGCTTCAACAAATGGACGGCAACTACAAATGTCAAAAAACTTCACACACTCTTGATCAAGATAGGGTGAAGCAAAATTAATTTATGGTGCCAACAAAAGCTTCATCAATGGAGGACAACTACAAATGTCAAAAAGCTTCACACACTCTTGATCAAGATAGTGTGAAGCAAAATCAATTTATGGTGCCAACAAAGCTTCACCTACAAAGCTTCACCCAAAAAGCTTCACCCAAAAAAGCTTCACCAACAAAGTTTCACCCAAAAAAGCTTCACCCAAAAAGCTTCACCTACAAAGCTTCACCCACAAAGCTTCACCCACAAAGTTTCACTACAAAACTTCAACATTAAAACATGTAAGAGCTTCACACACTCTTGATCAAGATAGCAAACTCAAGTTCATGTGTCCTAAAAATAGCTTCAACATTTAAGCTATATACCCAAACACAAAATTTTGGATGCAAAAAAAAAGAAGAAAAAAAGTGTGGGCACGAGCCTCTTCTTCTCTTTGGGCTTGACAACCAAACAAAAAAAATGTAAAGGGCTAGGGCTCTCTTTTTTCTTTGGGCCTAACAACCTTCAAAAAAAAATTATATGAAGGAAAAATTTTGGGCTACTACTTCAAAAAAAAGGTGAGGTTTTGGTAGTTTAAAAACTCGACTACTAGCAAGCCACCTCATTCATCAATTCCTCGCCTGAAGACTTAGGGGACTACTACTATATGCTATTACACCTCGGTACTCAAAAGTTTCGCGACTACTCAAGAACTTGGAGCTTTCAAGTTCCCAAACGAGAAGCTTTCCTCACTCGGGAACAAGATCCACCCATGAAGTTTTCAACATGCAAACTTTAACAAAAAAAAAAAGAACTTAGCCAAGGATGCCTTAGTGTATTTAACACAATACGCTGAACGAAGTAAAGCTTGTTTATTGATATCTCCGATAAACTACATATATGTACATATACAAAAATCAAAACAAACAAAGAGGATGGAGCCTTCACAAAGGTTGCTCATAAGAAGCCTCAATGTTTGGTAGAGCACCATAAAGAGGAGGCACTAGAGGTTGATCATTTGGAGCTTTGGTACGCGATAAAGCTCCAGAAGACGAAGGCAGTAGATGCATTTGGAACAAATCCACATACCTCTCATGATCACTTAGAATCTGACTCTCGAATTCCTGTAGCTAGTCAAACTTTCTTTTCATGCTCGTGGAGTAGTTATGTGCAATCAGGTACAACTGTCTATATTCATGCTTAAGCCCCCTAATATCTTGTTTGAGACTTACCACCTCCGCCATTAATGACTCAACTTGGCAGGTTTGAGCAAGCAGACGTTAGCCCATATTAGACACAGAACCTGTACACTGAACATTGAAAGCTAGAGAATCCTGAACAGCCAACTCATCGGACCGTTTGGAGAGTATCTTGTTATATTTGGGGGTGAGAAGATTCCTGGCCACTACAGTAGCGGTCATGTCATTCTTCATCACAAAGTCCCTAATGGTAAAAGGACCAGCAGGGGATAAGAAGGATGGATGCCATATGTTTTCTTGAGAAGACATGGATGCCTCTTCAACAACATTCAAGTCAAAATGGCGGTCGGATGGGCAAGCCATTTTTAGAAATGATGAAGGAAAAATAAGGCCCAATAAATCTCAAAAGTACGAAAATGAGGGGGAACTTTTACAAGCAGTAGCTCTTTGAATGTACTCCTTGAATGCAATTGGGACTCCTATAAAAGGAAGGGCAATATGACCGAGTGTTCAAAAATTGAAGAAACACCACACTCCGAATTCCGAGAGCCAAGTTTCCTTGGATAAATTTTTTTGGCAATCCTCACACGCAAAATCAGCTCCTCGGATACCACAAGTAACTTGACCAAAAATCTCTGACAAAGCTAGGGCATGCGAATTTTGAAGTGTCAGCTACCCTACTATCACCCACAAGGGCAAAAGAATGACACCACTACTTGCTAAGTGGGAAATCCCTGTATGTGTCGACTTCCGTCCTCCATGGCAAAGCAAGCTTGTGAACAGGCCTACTTTTTCATCCTCCCCGAGAATGCATCTTCAACAAGATGTACATGTTGAAAAATCGAAAAGGCACCGTTTTCCGAATTTCGAAGAGCCAGACCTTCAATAGGTCTGTTTGTTCAAAAATTGAAGAGACACCACTTTCTGAATTTCGAGAGTTGGGTTTTCCTGGATAAAATGTCTCGACGCTCTTCACACGCAACACCAGCTTTCTGGATACCATGGACCACTTTGCCAAAAATATCCGACAACACGTGAATCTTGCAACTCCCACTACATTGCTATGACCGAGAAGGGTAAAAGAATAGTATTACTACTTGCTGTTGGGGAAATTCCTATATATGTCGACCTCCATCTTCCACAGCCAGACAGACCTGCAAAAAATACTCAACCCTTCATCACATTCGAGAGGGCATTCCTAACGAAGTTTCTTGAAATACTCAGCTTTCTGTTCCCTTGATAATACCTCTGCAAACAAGTCATACCAGAGCAAGAGTACCTCATATCATCAGGGTCAAAAGAAAAAGTATCCCATATCATGCTTTCTCTATGTCCTTGTTCTCACCTACAGGACAAGGAGAAAGAGAGCAATCAGTCAGAACCTGAAGTCAGAATTTCAATCTGGAGCTGATTGCCCATAACATTTGCCTGATTGCTTCCCTAACATTGCTCTCGAGTACTTATCCTCAACTATTTTCAAGGTCACGAATTCCTCCGGCAAATAACTCATGACAATTCATTAGATATTAGCTCTTTACACTGAAGCTTCCAAACATGGATGGGTCACTGAGAAGTAGTGTTCTGAATGACCGTTCAAATGCAAAGGGTACGCACCACTTCGGCTATGCAAAAGACTGAAGCAGAAGGGTTAACGATGAGCTAGAATAGGTCATTACAGCACGACGCCATTCCTACAGAACCGCATAATCCAGATAGAGCAGTCTAAGTCAAAATCAAGCTCGGCATCACTACCCTATCCGAAGAACTCGAGAAGCTTTAACAACTTTTCACTAGCACCGCCGTCGAAGAGCAACAGTATCCCATATCATATCGAGTTGTTTGAGCCTCAAATTCTATAGTCGGCTCGCTCATTGAGAGGAAACCAGAAAACTCTCCAACCCAGTTCAAGAATAAGCCTGTGAAAAGTCAACAAGTACAACAAAACACGTGCCGATTCATACGGTACCTCTCAAAAGCAAAAGTATCTCATATCATCTCTTCTCCTTTTACTTCTCCTTATCCTTCATGTAACCTGCAAGACAAGGAGAAAGAGAACGAGCAGCTGGAGTCCAAAATCAAACCTCCGATCTAGGACTGCTTGCTTAGAGCTCTGATTGCTTACCTTGTCTGTCACCTCATTCAGCAGATCTTTTCACTCAGAGACTTGGGGGACTACCACTACATGGTTTGTATCGCATTTGACCAAGCCTTAAACTATAAGTAAGCTTTAAGTGAAAATGATACATTACCTTGGGCGTTAACATCAGTTCAAGAAGCCACTTCTACCTAGGGGACATAGGCAACTGAAAATGATACCACACTTCGGCACTTAGAAGTTTCGTGATTACTCAGTGGCTTGGATCTTGCAAGTCCCCAACCGAGAAGTTTCCCTTACTTAGGAACTTAGGGGAGCACTGTTTGTACCATACTTGACCAACCCCGGAACTACTAAGCACCGGTCAACATTATACCGTCAAGGACCTATAAGAGTTTCCCTACAACCAAGAGGCCAATCACAACGCGACACATGTCAACGTCAGAGGCCAATCACAGCACGACACGTGTCAACATCAAAGGCCAATCATAGCATGACACGTATCAATGTCAGAACAAAGCTAGAAACTCTCTTCTATAAATAGGGATCATTCTCCCACAATAATCCCTAATGTCATTTTGTACTAAACTATTCACTAGAACTCACAAAATGAGAGCTTGAACCTATGTACTTGTGTAAACCCTTCACAATTAATGAGAACTCTTCACTCCGTGGACGTAGCCAATCTGGGTGAACCACATACATCTTGTGTTTGCTTCCTTGCCTCTATCTCTTTACATACTTATCCACACTGGTGATCGGAGCAATCTAGCGAAGGTCACAAACTTAACACTTTTTGTTGTACCAAGTCCTCACTGATTTTGTGCATCAACAACGTCAGCCTTGCATCATCTGGCTTAAGGTGCTCGGGGCCTGTATGTAACGCCCCAGCCCCGAAATATTTATTTTAGTTTAGAGAAATGTCGGTGATAGGCTCAACTCAACACTCTTGTTTAATTTATTACCATTACACATTATTCATTAATTAAGAATTTCCTAATTACTCACTAAAGATACCACCAAATTACTTGGCAATAACATTCCTTTAATTTCCAAATTTTATCACCAACTCCTTCTCTTTACTCCAATTCCAAACAAGAGCTGAAACTCATTTTTTTAATTACCATAATTCATAATCCCTTACCTAACTTTATTAATGGTTTACAAAATTTAACTATTAAAACATAAGATTTAATTTTATAATAAATCACCAATCTTTCTTACTTAGCTCAATTTCTAAATCAAAGATTTTCTTAGTTATTTAAGGCTGCATCTAACACTATTAGACTGCCTACATACCCTTGAGCGGGATCAAGCCTTTCGTAGTTCACAAACCAAATTCCAACTAATTTCAAAATTATTTAATTAACCCAAAATATACAACATTTGTGTTAACATTCGAAACACGTCAATCAAATGCCAAAACATAATTAGAATAACGAAATTCGCATAAAAACACAATGTTGACTCCCCAGGCCGTGCGCCACCGCACCCGCCGTTCCGGGTGGCAGTCAGCCGCTCCGACTCACCGAAAAATTCAACTATGTCTAAAAATTCTAAAAAATTACAAAAATGAAGATCTTAAGGAGTAGAGCAAACTTTATACCTATGGCCAAATTTGGTCGGGTAAAGCTCAAGTTTCACTCAAACCCATCAAAAACCCTCGAATTGGGTGTTCTTGATTCGACTCCAAAACAACTCCGACACCCCAACCAATGCATGGGTTTTGTTCCAGGCCTCAATGGAAATCTAATGGTAGTGGTAATTGGAGGAAAACACCTCAAAATTTGATGAATTTCTTCACAATCTCGTCGCAACTCCAGTGCAGGTTTCACTATTTTAAAACCAAGTTTCATCAAATTTGGGGTGTAAAGGAAAGAATGAACCTTGGAGAATGTTTTCCAGGTGGTTAGATAATGTATTTTTTCGGAAAATGGGTGGAAAACTCGTCGAAATTGGCAGAAATAGCGCAGGTTAGGTAGAGGGCACGGGTCAAAGGGGTGCTTCTCACCTCCTTCCTTTCTCTCCCTGATGTCCCTCCTGATTGCGCATCCCCTTTTCTCTCGTTCCAAATTCGCCCCCAACTCCCTTATTCTCTCCCGCAACTTTCTTTTATCCTCCCCCTCCTGGTTGCTCTATGGCAGCATTTTCCCTTATTCATATTATTATTGTTTTTTAAATGTAATTGGGCAACCAAAGCCCTCCATTTCACCTCCCATTTTCTGCCATCCGGCCGCTTCCCCCTTCATCTATTTTCTTCCCTTAGTATATTTCCACCTAGAACACAATTTGGAATTTTCCAAAATCGTGGCAAAATGACTGTTTTGCCCCTATTTTATTTGTATAATTTTGTTTGATGAACGGTTTTCGTCTACCCGCTCGTGAGATTGAGCTCTATCCAAATATACCAAGAAATACGATAAAATATGTGAGGGTAAAATACGTCCTCGTATAATTACATTTAGTTAACGAGGGCCATTTTCATCTTTTTAACACTGATCAATAGATTTTTTAACGTAATCTCTAATAATTTCTGGAAACACAACTTTGAAATTTTCCAATTCTATTTTCATAACCATAAATCGATTTATTTTTTATTTTCTCCACATATTCATAATTATAATATCTGATTCATATATTTAAATTTTTTTTCAGGGTATTACATTGCGATTTGAGCCTGCCCTCTCACTCGAACCCTCTTCAGCCCAATCGCCTTCATGGGTTGGAGTAAGGAGCTAGGGCTATTAGGTTGGAAATGGAGCCAGTCCCCTTGGCTATTGCCAATACTAGACTTGCTCTAAGTGAAGCAAAATCAAGTTTCAAGTAAGGTGCAACTCAAGCCGGTTGGATAGTCAGCCAACTCTAACCTAATTTTTACTATTCGAGTTTGGGTTGGGTTTGGGTTCATGCGAGTTTAGTCAAGTTTGGATTTAATGGGTTTGGACTTGTTCATGTTGAGTTTGAGTTTGGATTTTAATGGGTTTGGACTTGTTCAAGTTGAGTTTGAACCACACAACACCATATGAGTTAAAATTTCATTTACACATCACCATCCACACAAAAGTTAAAACAAACAACTTGAAGACTATTTCTCATGTTTCAATCATGCAAAGTTGAAAATAAATTACAAGACTTATATCAAAGCTTAAACCAAAAGAAATGTAAAAGTAACACTACCATTCATTATCTATATGAAAACCGCCAATGAACTTCAAGTATAGTCATTCCAAAACTTACACATAACTCATATAATATGAAGTGTTATGCGTAATATGTGCATGAGCAAATTCGGCCTCAAAATCATGTTGGGTGTGAGTTGACATGGGTTGGCAAGGTATCAACACAACCTAACCCAATAATGATCGGGTTGATTGGATTTGGGCAGATTTTTTCTTCATTCTAACCACCTTGACTGGATTTGAAATTGGGTTGGGCACGAGAGGGTTCTGGTTGACCCAACCCAAGTTGCCCCCTAAGTTTCAGGGTATAAATTGGCGATACTTTTTTTTTTTGAACAAACTATAGTACCTCTACTAAAGGGGTAAGTGAGTAGGCTAAGCCTTACAATGAGCTTGCCATAATAATATGGTTCAACTTTGCCTTTGGCGAGAATCGAACCTAAGAGCTCTCACTTACAAGTGAAGAGGAATATCACTAGACTATGGTACTAAGTGGTAAGTGGCGATACTTTTGTTTCAAGGAGAAAATGGAATTAAGTTCAAGTTTCATGGGGTATAGCAAAAAACAAGCCTTAAATTTGTTGGAAGTTAAATGAACTTATATTTGTTGATTATTCTTTTATTGTTTCATTACCAACAAAGGAATACTGCTAACTTTTTCATTTGGACCTACTCGTGCAACTTTTATTCTCTTTTATCATTATGCATTGTTGTACAGTGATCCGAACTATTTAAATACTTGGTCACCCTTTAAAGATCATATATGAGAAACAAATTAAATAAAATCAGAAAGGTTTTTGTAATCGAATAATTATCCAATAAATAGGCAAATTATGTTTTCCAGTTAAACACTGAAATTATGACAATATTAATCTGACAATTTTAATAATATTTGACTTGGTTCATTTCATACAAACTTTCTCTTTAAAAGGTTTAGAGATAGACAAGTCAAATCATCAATTGTATAGATCGTCAAAATAAATGAAAAATTAAAGAAGATCCAAATAAGAAGATTGCTAGCATACTACTTATTAATTTGCATTTGGTTTAGGAAATTGTTATTAGCACTCCAAACTTTCTATAATTAGAAAGAAAAATACACTCGTGAGTCGTGAGGAGAGTAGAATGAAATTTTTAAAGTGCAAATAATAATTTTCTTGTTTTATTGTATTTTTGTTTATTAAGATGTTGCAACATACTTTCAAGCCCAATCAATACAACATGGACCAACACATACCCCCAAAACAATGCACACAGAGATCCAACGGGCACAGTCAGCTTTGTTCTAGCCTTTCTTTTTAATTGTTTGTGGTAGCTGATAATTTGGGGAAGCAACCTAATTGGAATATTTTGGTAGAACATTTGAACCTAATCTTTACTTTTCTTACATGACAAATAAAGTCCTCCTATTAGCCTTTAAACATGAGCCTCTATTTTGACAAAGTAATATATTCTTATTCTCCCATGAATGCGAGGAAGTTTGTTTCTTTAACCAAACAACGACCTACCCCATCAAGTAATCCTTTGAATTTGTCTTCCTAATAATTCCTCAAGGCATCCCTTTATTAAAGTTTGAGAACCAATAGGACGACGAAAGAGGAAAATATAATCACGCCGAAAGACTCTAATTAAGTTAAAAGTTAAGAATATTCCCCAAACATTATCAGGGTTAGCCAAAGTGACGAAGGTGGTGAGAAAACGAGTTAGGATTAAGTTAGGTCAAAAGTTCGATTTTCTTCCATTCTAACGGAAGAACAATATGAACGTGGCTCGAAACCAAGTAATAATGCATAAATTTACATTATTGGCAGGGAATATATATATCTTTTATGGTTTCAATTACTGTCTCACACTTTACTGGAACAATAGATTATTGTCGCGTATCAATTATATAAAAATATATATGTTCCCCAAGAGAAGATGAGTGTAGTCGCTCAATGAGATGATATCTTGAAAGTGAATGATTTGTTAAGCCATGCCTTCCAGCTACTCACAGTTCCCTTTGGAGCTGTTATTTCCGACTTTCTTCCAGCAATATTATTCTGCACTTGCTTCTGCTTCTTGGACAGCACAAAGTTCCTTCCTCCACGAGATCCTATAGTTTCCCACGGACTTAAAGCTACAAAGTAAATCTGGTTAGCTCTAATTTATAACAAAAGAAATGGAAAATACAAGGCTACTTACGTGATAGGAATCATTTTATTATTTCTCTAAATGCATGAAACCGCAGTTTATTACATGCATAACCCTAACTAAACAGCGGTTTCATGCATTTAACATAAATCGAAATGGACATTCAACATAAATCAGAAGAATTAGAACTCATCATCAAGAAGACAAACGTCCAAATTAACACTTGAAAATGAAAAACTTGTAGGCAGTTTGATTTGATATGTGTTTCTGAGAGCTTACCGTCAGATCCTGCATTAGCACAGTGTAGAAGGAAATCCTTGACATCTGAACCAAGAACAGGTAGCCGGCCTTCGCGGGCGTAGGATTTAAGAGCAGTGTCGATGACTCGAGCTACAAGATCATCCTCGTTCACCACAAACCTTATCGGTCCTGCACTTCCAAGAACATTAATTGTGATCAAAAACCTGTTCGTCTTCACAGTATGTGCAGCATCAGTACTGGTCTTCTTATGCTTCTGTAAATTAATTCTCTCCAAAATCTTCCTCTTCAGCATTCTTTCTTTCTCTTTTTTTCTCCTTTTCTTTTTCACTCTACGAGTATTTTAGACAAATCCAAGTAAACAAACAAACAACACTAAACATGAAACACGAAAAATGAATCTTGAGAGGAAGAAAGAGATTTGGCTTTCAGGGGTCAAGGCCAAGGCAACGGTAGTACCAAGCTTGTTTGCAAGAACCAAAGGAGGAGGAGGCCAGGGCGCGAAGGGCACGCGCAAAAGTCCTTCGAGAAACGAAAGGAAGGAAGTACATGAAGAAACTAGAAGTCTCCACGATTCAAGACTCAAAGATTACAAGAAGAGGAAAGAAATTTAAGGTGTTGTCTAGAAAGAAATATCTTCATGAAAACCTAGCTTCGTGCAAAATATATGCCGACAACTTCCGGTTATGATCTTAAACCAGTGTACAAAAGAGGAAGCAGATCCACTACTCGGATTTATACGGATGCGACACGTGGTGTTGATTAGCAACATTAATTGGCTGTGTTAGTTATATATATAAATATCAAGCCGAGTGCCAAGCTTCATTAAAAATTATTGGACAAAAATGCCCTTTAAATAAAAAACTTCAAAAGCAATTCTGTTGTAAAATCAACAATGTGTGCAGTTGAATAAATAAATAAGACACAAAATTTACAAAGTTCCTCTACAGTCAGTGTGACTGGAGTACGTCCTCGGAGCAGCAGTGGTGTTTTCATTATAATTTATAATAATATGAGTACAAAAATAACTCTCTCCATTATCTCCTCTCCTCTTTCTCTCTTTTTCTCTATCTCTTAACTGTAGTCGGAGCACTCTATTTATAGAGCGGCTCTATACAAACAGGTTCTTACTGTTTGAAATTTATATCGCATGTTTTGAAAAACATTCCTTTTGTTTCCAAAGTCTATTTCAATTTGCAAGGGCATTGACAATGTGTGTGTAGGCATTGTTTTGGGGGTATGTGTTGAAAAACATTCCTTTTAATAATTAATTGTTTTTGTACTGTTTTTATTTTATTTTATTTTATTTATAAATAATTAATACCTCACAATAGCCTAGCAATACAATTGTTCATTAAATATTATTTTTTTAATTTTTAAATACGTTCAAAACATTTTAAGAGGCGTGTAATGCCAGTTATAAAAAAAAATTGCATGCGAATAATAATATAATTAAATTAGTTGTCAAATGATTATTATTATTTTTTTTGAACAAACTATATTATCTACCCTAAGGGGGAGTAGGTGGGCTTAGCCTCACAATGGACTATCAATTATGTGATTCAATCAGTTGTTTATTAAATATTATTTTCTCTATTCTTCATATGCATTCAGGATAAGGATTCTCTCTCCTGCTCTTTCTATCCCATTTCATCCCCTCCTCTCACATTTTCTATTTTGTTTTTCTCTTTTTATAAAAAAAAAATTAGGGTAAAAGACATTTTACTACCCTGATGTTTGGTGGTTTTCAACATTTAGTACATCAATTTTTTTTCATCCCAGAGTCATACCTAAAGTATAAATTTTGGGACAGTTTCATACATCCGTTAGTCAAACTGTTAGTTCTCCCGTTAAGTGATGACGTGGCGCCCTGATTGGGCGCCACGTGTCATTAAAAATATTTAAAAATTATTTAAATAAAAAATATTTAAAAATTAGTATTTAAATAAAAATATTATTAAAAAATTATTATTTAAATAAAAATAATATTAAAAAAATTTATTCTTCTCTCCTTCTTCTTCTTCTTCTTCTTCTTCTTCTCCGTTTCTGTGTCTTTTTTTTTATTTTTTTTTATTCCTTCTCCTCCTCTCCTCTGCAACTCCCACCCACCCTCCCTCCCTTCTCTCCTCTGCAACTCGCATCACCCACCCTCCCTCATCTCCTCTGCAACCCACACCAAATTTAGCAAAACAAAACAAAAAAAAATCGAATGGAAGGTTTGGGTTGGGGGGACACGGGTCGACGGGAAGATCTAGGTGTGGGTGGGAGGGTGGGCACGGGGGGATTGGGGAAGGAAGAGGGAAGAAGAAGGAAGAAG
Source organism: Crataegus laevigata (assembly GCA_963580275.1). NCBI lineage: Eukaryota > Viridiplantae > Streptophyta > Magnoliopsida > Rosales > Rosaceae > Crataegus > Crataegus laevigata. Next base: position 36,972,378 of record OY756945.1, read on the forward strand.
AATAAGAAAAAAAAAATGAAATCTGGGTAGAAGAAGAAGAAGAGGAAGGAAGATGGAAGAAGAATAAGAAGAAAAAAAAAACGAAATCTGGGTAGAAGAAGAAGAGGGAAGAAGAGGGAAGAAGAAGAAAAAAAAAATGAAATCTGGGTAGAAGAAGAAGAAGAGGAAGGAAGAGGGAAGAAGGAAGAAGAATAAGAAGAAAAAAAAAACGAAATCTGGGTAGAAGAAGAAGAAGAGGAAGGAAGAGGAAAGAAGAAAAAGGAAGAAGAAGGAAGAAGAATAAGAAGAAGAAAAAAAATACGAAATCTGGGTAGAAGAAGAAGAAGAAGAGGAAGGAAGAGGGAAGAAGAAGAAGGAAGAAGAAAAAGGAAGAAGAAAAAAAAATAAAAAAAAACGAAATCTGGGTAGAAGAAGAAGAAGAAGAGGAAGGAAGAGGGAAGAAGAAAAAGGAAGAAGAAGGAAGAAGAATAAGAAGAAGAAAAAAAAAATATTTTTTTATTTAAATACTAATTTTTAATTTTTTTTTTAAAATAATTTTTTTTAATGACACGTGGCACTCAATCAGGGCGCTACGTCATCACTTAACGGGAGAACTAACAGTTTGACTAACGGATGTATGAGACTGTCCCAAAATTTACACTTTAGGTATGACTCTGGGATGAAAAAAATTTGATGTACTAAATGTTGAAAACCACTAAACATCAGAGTAGTAAAATGTCTTTTACCCAAAAAATTAAGAGTTAATCTCAGTTTACTACCCTGGAATTTCTTGGTTTTTAACATTTGATACATCATTTTTTTTTTGTTCTAAAATGGTACATAAAACAATAATTCTAAGATACTTTCATACATTTGTCAAAATCTCTGTTAACTAATTACGGGGACATGTAGATATAAAAAAAAGTTTAAAATTTAAAAAATAAGAATTAAAATTAAAAAAAGTTAATGGGGCCCATTTTACCTAACCCCGCTCCCGGCCAGCCCTCCCTCCCTTCTCTCCTCTGCGCCCAACACAAACTCAGCCATATCGAATAAGAGCTTCCTTCTTGGCTTTCCCTCCCCTCACAACTCCCAGATCTACAACTCCCTCTTGAAACCACCAGCCCTCATCGAATTCAACCACACATTCGCCCGATTCTGCTCCCACTAAACCAAAATCCCAATACGATTTCTTCAATTTTATACAAATTCAATTTGATTTTTCAATTTCGATTCCTAACACATGGACAAAGATTTGCTTCTTCCCCAATTTTTTTTTTTTTTTTTTGTAGAGAACACGGTATATACTTTGCAGAGATGAAACCCAGGGTTTGTGGTGGGTCACGGGTACAGGATGACCGAGACAGATTGTGCTGCCGTGCGCATGGAAGCCGGAATCGAACAAACTACCGGCGATGGAGCATGTGAGGCTGAAAGTAAGGCCGGGAGTCATGACGATGGCGGAGGCGGATGTGGTGAATCCGGATACGGGTTTGGCTGTGAATCAGGACGGTTGGAAATCAAGGAGATAGTTTTGAGAAGTGGGTGGGTGATGCTTGGGTGGGGTGGGCAGTGGCCATGGAAAGCGAAAGGAGGCAGGTGGGTCGGCGCAGAGGAGAGAACAAAGAAGGGAGGGATGGCCGGGTGGCTGCGAGGGTGGGTAGGAGTAGGCCCAGATTTTTTATTTTTTATTAGTTTTAATTTTTTTTAACTTTTTAATGTTTTAATATCTACATGGCACCTAGTCATTGTCGGGTGCCACATCATTAGTTAACAGATGTTTTAATAGAAAATTTAACGGATGTATGAAAGTGTCTTAGAATCTGTAGGTACCACTTTGGGACAAAAAAAACATGATGAACCCAATGTTGCAAACCAAAAAACTTCAGGGCAGTAAACTGAGATTAACCAAAAAATTAATATAAGATGTTGACGTGGCTTAACGGTGACCATTCAAATAGGAGGGGAAGGAAGGGGAGGGAAAAAAAGAGAAGAGAGAATCCTACTCCATGAATTCAATAGAGACGGATTTTATTATGTGGATTCAACTGCTTTAATTAATTTACGAGTGGTTTCTCCTAGCATGATCTAAGATTATTCATTTAATTCAAATATTTGACTTTTCTTTTGTCAATTTATACATAGAAATACATTTAAAACGTGTAAATCGCGTGTAGCACTTCGTAATTAAAAAAATATCTCCTTCACGTGCGTGAGCGCGGGCATGAAGAGTATTAGACATAATATTGTGACAAACAAAGAGAGCCATATCAACACCAACTTTAAATAATTTTAAGATGTTGTAGCAATCAATAATAAAACTCAGTCGCCAATGTGACATTTTTTTGTACTATTATAAACTTGTTTGGAAGTGTTTGTAAAATGACTGAAAGCACATTTGATAAAAATATTTTTGAAATTAATTCTTAATAAAAAGCCAATTAAATATTGGAAAAACATTTTAAATACTTTATGCAATAAGTAAATATATTGTGCTTTTTAAAAAAAAAACACTTAAAATGTTTTTGAAACCTAAAATTAATTTCACTAAAAATGTTTTCATTTTTTTTTAAAAACATTTTTAAACGAGTCCTATAATAAATATAGACACTTGGAAAATATGGCACTGCATGGATTGAGTCTCAATCAATACATGTGTGCCGAAAATTGGGAATTGCGCAGCAACAATAAAACTGTTTTTTTTTTTTTTGGTCAAAACAAAAATAATACTGTTCAGTCATATTGATATTACAAGCCCAAACTGGACGTACTTACGGGTAAGCCCAAGCCCAAACCTGGGCGCACGGACGTCTAAGCCCAATTCATTTTTTAATCCCCAAAAATTTCGCCCAATCTAACTTTGTACATTAATTCAAGGTGCGTTTGTTGCACTAGACTATTTCAAACTAAACTAGCTTTCAGGATTAAGTTGGACTGACTTAGTGAAGCGTTTGATATAGTGACGGACTAAAAGAAGGATAAATAACAATTATATTATTTAATCTAATAATATTTTATTCAATCTATTTTCATTTTGTCTCTAATGTGTCTAGAACACTCTTTAGTTCCGCTCCCTTTATCAATTCAATGATATTTTAATTTTTTATTCAATCTCTCTTTGGACTCTCTCTGGAGAGTTCTTTCTTTTCTTCCTTTAGTTTCGTCCCCATAACACTCCATTTCTCCATCTTTTGTTTTGCAAAACCACAACATTCAAAATCATTTTTCCTCTGCAAAATCATCCCCAAAACCACTATCTCCTCCCTCTCCGTCTATCCATTTCTCTTCGTCCACAGCTACTTTCTCTCCTTCTCTATCCATTTGTCTTCTGAATTTTTTGGGAAAAAGGAAAACTTTACGGGAATTTTCGAGAATAAGGAAGAATTTTTCTATTAGGATTGTTGTTATCGTTTTGCATTTTTTTTTTTAATTTTGGTGTTGAGATTTAGGCAGTGGTGAGGCTGGGTTTTAGATCTGGGAAATGGGTTGGTAAACGGAGTTGCCCAGAAGCATCCTTGCAGACTTGCAGCGTTCATAAACTTGCAGCGTGCGATCATCTTTGGAGATGGGATTAGCAATTCCATGGTTTTTTTTTGGGGGGGGGGGGGTTTAGCTGAGACCGGCTAGTCCCTCCTTCAGTCAAAGCGAGCGAAGGCTAGGCTCATTAAGTCTAAGCCGTGTAGAAAATAAACACGGGACTGGACTAACTCTTAGTCCAGTCCAGTGAGATTTAGTGAGGTAAAATAAACACCCCCTCATAGGCCATAACACTTGACAATAAAAAAATAAAAAATCATAGCCATAACACTTTGGTTTGGTGGTATTATTCTGCATTTATAAGTGAGAAGTTTAAAATTTAAGACTTATACATGGTGTATTTGAAACTATTTATTCTTCAATCCCTTAATATGAATTTAACATTTTATTAGAAAAAAATTTGTACATTCAATACTTGGTCATAATTGAGCTTGATTATTTACGACGCGGACTCTTATATTGAGGCCATACGTCTTAAATGATAATTCACGACGTATTTTGCGCGTCGTAGGCAATTATGCCGTAGTGACATGGACTAGTAGTTTATGTGCAGATGGTTTACCAAATGAAAAAGACATTTGAAATACATATTTCCATTTCTATATAGATAATGTCGAAAGAGACTGATAAGGAAAAGGCACACTGACAATGACACTAGTTAAACAACTATTCAATTATTTATTCAGTAAAACAGTTCTGTTAAGTAATATTTATTTTTAGCTATGCCTCTTGAAATTTTATTTTGATCTTACTTTGTCTATTGTAACTTAAAAGTTACCATTTTACTTCATGAAATTTTAAATTCGTTTCACTTTGACTTGTGGACTCTCTTTTCTCTTTGAAACTTATAGGTAGTCTCTTAAAACATATGTGGGATCCAATGTCCAACAAGACTATAACACATATGCAATAAATTTGATTATAAATCTCCGTTGTGTGTTAACATTCAACAATAAGAGAATATGAAGTTTGAAAGAAATTGAAGAGATGAAAAAAAAATGAAAAAGAAATTGATTAGCCTGGAGCACTCAAATCAAACCCACATAAGAAACTAAAGACCTGAGGCAATGTGGAGTGAATTTTGAGTTTTATAAAAACGACTTTCAAGTTTCATTGGGTAAAGTGGAGTCAAGATCGAGTTTTAGGAGAAAAAATAAAGCGAACTTTAAATTTCAAGAATAAAGTGACAACTTTTGAATTACAAAGAATTAAATTAAATTAAATTAAGTTTTAGAAGTCATAGCTAAAAATAAGCCTCAAGTGGCAACTGAAAACGTAACATGGGAGAAGCATCACAATCCTTCGAGAGGAAGTCAAACCACCACCGTCACCAAGGTTTTTCCAAGAAATGAGTAGCTCTTGAAAATTACACAAATATAAAGCCGTCATAAGACCCAAGATTCCTTTTTTGTCTTTCTCGAAGCCCATTGTTTTTTCACAATTCTAGAATGAACTGTGACAACATGCGATGTGTGGAGACAAAAACTACCCCACATCTTCCTTCCTAACATCTTCTTTTATTTAATTTTTGAGTAAAAAAAACATTCGTCGCTTAAATTAATAAATTGAAAAGTAATTTTTGCATACCCATTTTTCTTAATATTCACAAATTAAATGAAATTCAAGAAACAAAAAAATAAAAAAAGATATTTATAGAATGAGAAAACCAGTGCATAAATTATCTCTTTAAAAACAATACACTTACTATATATTTGTACCATCATTTATATTATCAGTCTAATATAGATGAGAATCACATGTGTTAGTGAACTCTAACTGTATGAGAAAAAGTGATACAAATTATAGTATAAATATGTGATAAGTGTAGCATTAGTCATTTTTTAAATTACGATCTTAAAAAAAACCAAAAATATGACCTAAACACAATGGTTGGTCAACAATCTTATCCGCACTGCAACTACTTTATATGCTCAATTATCAAAAGCATAATCTATATTCAAGCAACTAAAAATTTAATTAAATTACAAATCTTAATCTCGACAACCACTACCAATTGAGATCAAGATATCATAGAACCTACCGTATCTAACCAAGAAGTATTTGTAAATGAACCGGTGAATTTGGAGACACTTCAGTCTTGAACAGTTCAACCGCGCAAAAAAAAAAAAAAAAAAACGGATAATAATTGCAAAATAGCACATAAGAGTCATAATTTGATAAAACTACTAGAAGCATACGAGCAAATACCAAGCAAGTCCTTCTAAATAAATTTAATCATCTGCATGACTATAATATTAGAATTGTAATGGGAATTGTATTCCTTTCCTAATCTGTTTTGGTATGGAATGATTTTATCATTCATATCTTATAGTTTGGAGCAACTTCGGAATCTACACAAAGAAATAGTTTCCTTTCCCATTTCTTAAAAAAAAAAATTGAAAAAGAAAAAAGAAAAGCAGCCCACCACATCGTAACGGACACAAGCATTATTGCTGAATAATAAAATCTTATGTTTTCGCATGTGATTTGTGTGTGAATATCCGACCTTTAGATTGGGTATAATCCTTTTTTTATTTTATTTTTTCGTATCACATATTTTTGATATGGCGAGTTTTATATTCCAATTTAATCCTACAATGAATTGGTATTGAATTCACAATTCACAAAAAGTACATATAAATTTTATATTTACAAGTGAATAAAAATATCATTAAACTGTAATTTGAAGTGACTTATAAGATCGTTGACCTTCGATTAACAGTAGGTAGTCTTGTAATGCTTGCAGCTAAAGCAACGGACAATTTCAAGTTTCAACGTTGGTTTTAATTTTGGTTTCCAAATTATAAACTTATTCAATGGTCGTAGAAAAGTTTATTCTAGATGAAAAGACCCGAAGTCTCATATCTCGAGATCAAATTTTGTGCATTCAAAATGAGCGTGACTTTTCTGTGGCCCCAATGAGCATTTGACACATATTCAATTCATAACAACAAAATTAAAAAAATTTAAAAATATTGAATATGCGTCAGACACTCATTGGCCACAAAGAGACCACACTTACTTTGGTTGCAGAAGGTTTGATCTGTCATATATCAAAGGATGTTTTCGACCTACAGGTCATCATCAATCTTCCCAAATTTAAGAGAATTTTCAAGGTACGGAACTCTTGCTGACTTGGAGTTCCGCCAACAAGATATTGACATCTGTGCATTTAAGTTGAAATTTACACCAACAGTCTGGCCCACCATTAAAGCAATTAAAAAAAATACTATTTAATTAATATAGCACTGATGCCCTCTCTCTTCCATCTCCCTCCGCCGTCTCGATATTGCAGACCGGAAACCAAGTATTTTCTGACTAAATGGTCACTGGCAACTGCGCCAAAATGTCTGTCCTCCACCCAACAACCACGTCATGCCAACCACCATGAACACCCACAAAAGCTCCAGCCTCCATCACACAACTAAAATCTCAATTTGGCACCATCATCTTCTTCTATCATGTTGCTTCATCATCATGATTTGAAGACGCCGGTTCTTGATCACCAGGAGAAAGGTGGGATGATAAGGGGACGAGGACATGGTGAGGCAGAACCCCAGGCGGCGATGGTGGTTGTCGGGGGCTGAGAGAAATTGGAGGGGCATGATTAGAAGGTTGGGGAAGGGCCTCGAGAATGAAGCTTATTTTTAAAAATAAAAAATTCATTTATTGATTATTCTATAAAAGATAAAACTATCGCCTTAGATCATTTCCAATCCAGACCTAAAACATAAAAATATTTAATTCAGAAAATTTAAGTTTTAGTCTAGAAATATTTTTTCTACTCCAACACTTTGACCTAAAATTTTAGTCTCAGATTATTAAAAAATGATTTTAGGCTTTTTTTTTTAAATTAACTTTAAAAAAAATTATGAACACTATCCTAAATTAATTTTATGAACATTTTAATCTAAAAATATTTAAATTACGATAAATTTTGAAAAATCACTAATTCAATACACAAAACTCATGAAACATTACGAAAGAATATGAAAATCATGATAAACCATATAAATTTAATACAAATGACATTTAATAAACCACATAAACTTAATACAAATGACAATTAATAAACCACATAAACTTAAAAAGGAAAAAAGACAATTAATAAACCACATAAAGTTAATACAATCGAAAACTCATAAACTACATAAACTTAATAATTATATCCACCATCTTGACTTGGTGCTTGGTGGTGGATTTGGTGATAATTTTGAGATAAATCATCATCTTGAAATATACTCATTGTGGCATACCTTCGTAAAATATCCTATTGCTTACCACATAAGTATTTCTTTCTCTCTAGAGTGTATTTGTTGAGGTCCTCCATCATCAAATTAATTTCGAACCTTTCTTGCTCCCTATCCCCTTCTTCCTTATGGCCAAACGCATTTGGGCCGATTAATCTTGCCGAGAGATATGGTTTTCGGTCAATCTTGCAAATCCGGTAGCAATTTGTGCACTTATCGGATCTTGGGACTTCCCTTTTCTCTTTGCTTCCTTTTGCTTATCTCTACTTGGGGGCCTTGCAAAAGAAGAAGTTGGGGTCATTTGTTCGACACCTTTATTGTCAGCATAATTCACACCTTCATTGACATCATTTGGGGGGTGGGGCTTCACTATGAAATAATCTTCCCCATTGTTGGTCCGCATTGGTTCCCAACCTCGGACAATCCTTGAGGATGTTCCAAGCATGATGCAACTTAAAAGCTTGATTTTTGGTGTAGTTCTTGTCTTGTAAATTGTCATTACTTTGTCACCCTATGCAACAAATACATAAAAACAATTAGTTGTAAAATACTATTATGTACATGATAAATACAATATTAACAAAGAAACTCATAATTTCTGAGGCACCATTTCCACTAGACATGTCAATCATGGCTCTCTCCAAGCTTCCCTTCCACAAAGTGCACACCTTTCTATTTTGATTCGTGCTGACGGCACCATCTTCGCTAACAGAAATTCATGTCAAATATAAAGCAATATCTTCGTCAAAGGTCCAATTACGACCTCTAACATGCTCTTTTGCCATCTTGAAAAATTTAGAAATGAGAAGAAATGGTAGAAAGAAAAATTGGAAGAATTGTTGGAGAAAAGTGAGTTTTGTGTGGATGTTTGAATTTGGACCGTTAGATTTTATTATATTCTATCTAAGCCGTTGGATTCAATAAATATATAAATATAAAACAAAAAAAAATTGAACTTGGACCGTTGGATTATCCAACGGTCCAATTAAATCTGGCCGTTGGATGAAGAAAAGTAGTCGTTGGGCTACAGTTCAGCTGACACGCAAGGGGGACAACCCGACGTGGATGGGCCTAGGCTGGAAAGGTGCTTGGCGCGTGCAGTGCGTTGGGAGTCTGAGTTTTGGGGTTTGGGCTTCACAACCCAATTTTCACTCTCACCCGTGAGCCCTACTTCAAATTGTGGGCTAAAATCTGGCCGGTATTTAGCCTCCTTTTAAGTTTTAGGTTTTGGGTTCGGTTGATTTTTTTTTTGGGGGGGGGGGGTGGTGGAGAGAAAATTTGGGTTTTAGCCCAGGGTTGGAGTGAGTCTTAGTGGGGCAAATGGTGTTTTTGGATTGGAAGGGAACACTACTGGCTGAGGTGTGTATTCCCGTCACCCTAAAAAATTTCTCCAAATTTAAATAAAATCAACAATTGTAATACTGTGTAATTATAATTATACGATTTTACATTTCTAGTAGTTCTATAGAACTTTAAATTGTTTATACTTTATACACCCCCACCACCCCCCCAAAAAAAAATTCTAAAACTTAATCTACACTTTACATTTTATTTTACTAGGAAGGTTCATTGTTTTGTAATTTTCCTTTTGATTTTTCATTATTGGGGTGGAGTGAAAAAGTCTAGGTCCGCGTGACTATTGTCTAGTTTTTTTTTTCTTTTTTTTTGTTGAGAGTGCGCGTGACTGTTATTGGCTGGGTTGATTTTGTAACGTCACATGTTGAAAAATAAAGGCAAATGGGATTAAGATATTGGGTGGCCGGCTTCTAGTCGCAGCTAAAGCATAAAGTATTGTCTTCAGAAGCGACCACCAAATTAGAACTAAATAATAAGTCTTTGATTCTTCAGACAGTTTTGTGAATAAAAGGCAGAAAGGCAGTGGTTTAGCATAAAAAATTCCTTCAACTACTTGAATACAAAGAAAGCAAAAGTTCTCACCCTCCTCTCCTGCACATTCCTTCCTACTCCTGCCATTTTTTGTACTAATTGAATTTGTGGAAAAGAAATAAACAATATCTGGTGTTGATCGAATGGAGAATATGATGGGTCTGCTGAGAATTCACGTCCAAAGAGGAGTGAACCTTGCTGTTCGAGACATGAAAAGCAGTGATCCTTATGTTGTTGTTAAAATGGGCAAGCAGGTAATATTTCCATCTCGCTAGCTTCCTTCAATTTATTAACTACTTTTGTGTTTTTTTCCTTGTTTTGATGCATTTCTTGATCCATTTGGGTTTGTGGGTTTTGGTTATACGTTCTGGGATTTAGGTTTTAGTAGACATATTAGAACTACGCAGGGTGGGGGAATTTGGACTTGGTGCAGAGAGGGTGGATCTCGCTATTAGTCAACTTGGCTAAATTAACTCGTATTACTTGATAGCTTAAACTTATTTTTTGATGATGCAGAAACTGAAAACTCGTGTGGTGAAGCGGAATGTGAATCCAGAATGGGATGAAAGATTGACACTTTCCGTTACAGAACCAAATCTTCCGATCACGCTTTCTGTGTACGATAAAGACACATTTAGTTTTGATGACAAAATGGGGGACGCAGAGTTTGATGTTGCACTATTCATCGAAGTCTTGAGGATGCGATTGGAAGGCCTCCCAGATGGAACCGTAATTACAAAAGTACAACCAAGCAGGGAAAACTGCCTTGCTGAAGAGAGCTGCATCATCTGGTCCAACGGCAAACTCGTCCAAAACATGATCCTCAGACTCAGAAATGTGGAGTGTGGGGAGATTGAACTCCAGTTGCAGTGGATTGATGTTCCTAGTTCTAGGGGTCTGTAGATTGTAGATTGTAGATTGCAATTGCTCTCTCTCTCTCTCTCTCTCTCTCTCTCTCTCTCTCTCTCTCTCTCTCTGTGTCCATGTATATAATTGGATTTGGTGTCCTGGCTAATTCAATCCTTTGGTTCATAAAGATGTGAAAAATAGAGTGATCGATTTTTATGGGTTTTATCCTCCCAGGTACTGGTATCAATCATTTGGGATTCGAGAGTTATTTGCACCAATCATACAATATTTACTTATGTAAACAAATTATTGTGTCAAGTTATTGATTCAGAATATTGGATTCAACCATTATTCGTAGAAGCTGATTTGTGGTTATGAGAGGGGTGTGGTGAACCAAGTGTTTGGAATATCGAAATGCAAGCAGGAGGTCGAACTGACAAAGTTGGTGTAAAACAGAGGAGAAATTAACCTAACGCCTTGCGGCCTGGGAAGAAGCTGACCGATATTCTTGGAATGCAGCAGGATAATGATCCGGACCTATACCTTGAAATTCCATCTAATTGCGGCAGATCAAAACGTCATGCACTAGCGTATGTTAAAAGTAGGGTCTTGGGAAAGCTCCTAGGCTTGAAGCAGAACCTTCTCTCCCCGGCTGGAAAAGGAGTACTTATTATAGTGGTGGCTCAAGCAATCCCTACTTACTCGATGAATATCGTTAAATTCCCGGTTTCCATTTGTAAAGATCTAGATTCTATGCTTGCTCAGCTCTGGTGGCGTCAAAAGGAGGACGAACGCAAGATTCATTGGGTTGGTTGGGATAAGCTGGTTCTTCCGAAGTGTGACGAGGGTTTAGGTTTTAGACCTTTCCAGGATTTCAATTTGGTTCTCCTTGCTAAGCAATGTCGGCAGATTATCAACAAACCGGAGTCCTTTTGGGTGCGGTTTTTGAAGGCTTGGTATTTCCCTACGACATCTTTCATTGAGGCCAAGAGAGTTCACTTAGCATCTTGGGCATGGGCTAGCCTTCTAAAAGGTCGATATATTATTTCAGGAGGTGCCCATTGGCAGGTAATGAATGGACAAAGTATCAAGTTGTGGGTTGACCGTTGGTTACCTTCTCTTCCTGATGGGCATCCAATCCCATTTGAGGGAGGGCTGATCATTCAAAATCAAACGGTGGAGTCACTAATGTGCCAAAATTCTTCTTCTTGGGATTTGGATGAAATCAGACCTATCATTTCCTCGGCTGAACATTTGACGATTCTGAAGACTGGCATCGGTGACCATCGGGGTTGGGATCATCTGGTTTGGCCATGGGATAAAAAGGGAAGGTTCACGGTGCACTCGGCATACCATTGGCAGTGAAACCGTGGGTTGACTGGTGGAGCGGGTCAACCGTCTTCGTCTTGGCAGATTGGTGGCGTGGGGTGGAAAAAAATTTGGAAATTGCATGCTCCTCCAAAAGTTAGAAATTTTATGTGGACTCTCAGGGGTACTCTGACCACCAAGTTGGCTCTTTACAAACCGCATTCCTCCCCATCTCCAATTTGCCCTATGTGTAAGGAGGAAGAAGAATCCGTGGAACACGTGTTTCTTTTGTGTCCTTGGGTTGTGCCCATATGGTGTGGTGGTTCCTTAAACTACAGGATCTCCAGGAGTCACAACACTGTAAATTAACCATTGAAGGATTTGATAAGAACTGTTATGCAGAAGGGAAGAAGAAGATTGAAAGGGTTTAGAGAGTGAAGGAATCTTTGTAAAAATTATTGATATTTCTTGTTAGTTACAACTGTTTATTACAAGCTATATATAATAGCTATATCAGCTTGCACTCTAAGCTGCATTCTCAACAAACTTACCTAACTTCTTAATCTCTTGATTCTAAGCTACATTCTCAACAAACTTAACTAACTTCTTAATCTCTTGCCACATGTCAATTCCATAACCATTTGATCTTAATACTCCTAACACCCCCCCTGCAAGCTCAGGAACAAAGAAGTTGAGCCTGAGATTGGCACAATGTGTCTGAAATAATGGTGCAGAGAGTCCTTTTGTAAGTATATCAGCAAGTTGTTCATTCGAAGACACAAAATGCACATGTAGTTATTGTTTGGCTACCCTTTCTCGAACAAAATGCACATCAATCTCAATGTGCTTAGTGCGTTGATGCTGAATTAGATTGCAAGTAAAAGTTATTGCTGATAAATTGTCACAGAAGAAAAGTGGTTTATCACAAAATGGAACATGCAGAAAAACCAACAATTGTTTGATCCAATCAATTTTAGTTGATGTATTGACAAAACCCGATATTCAACTTCAGTTAATGATTGAGAAACAGTGTTTTGTTTCTTAGATGATCAGGAAATGACATTAGACCCCAGAAACACAACCATTCCAGTGGTTGATCTTCTATCATTAAGATCCCTTACCCAATCTGCATCACTATAGGCAGTGACATCCAATAAACCTTTGACATAATGAATTCCATAACCTTGAGTGGCTCTTAAGTATCTGAGAATTCTTTTAACAGCCATAAAGTGTGACTCCATAGGACATTGCATAAATTGACATACCTAATGCACTGCAAAAGCAATGTCAGGTTTAATGAATGTCAAGTATTGGAGGGCACTAACCAAACTTCTATACAATGCAGGGTTATGGTAAGGCTTTCCATCATCTTTGAGCAATCTGTTGTAAGGCAAGCATGGAGCAGTACATGGTTTAGACAGCAACATTTTAGACTTGGTTAACAAATCTGTGACATACTTATCATGAGATAGGAATAAACCATCATTTTTCTACATAATTTGTATCCCAAAAAAAAAAGTTAAGTGGTCCCAAGTCTTTTATATTAAGTGAGAGATTGAATAACCTCAGTGATTACTTGTGTTGCACTTCCTGTAATAATGATGTCATCAACATATAATAGTAAGATCACCACAAAACTGCTAACAGTTTTCACAAACAATGATGAATCTGTATATGTGGATTTGAACCCCAAAGATGGCAAAAAATTAGTGAATTTCTCATTACAGGCCCTTGGTGCCTATTTCAATCCATATAAGGATTTATGTAATTTGTAAACATAGTCTCCATGTGTGGTATCCACAAATCCAGGTGGTTGTGCCATGTACACTTCTTTTTGCAAGATACCATGTAGAAAGGCATTTTTCACATCCAATTGTCTTAATGTCCAACCAAAATATGCACATAAAGCTACAACTAATTTCACTATTGTAGGTTTAACAACTGGCTAAAAGTCTCTCCATAGTCAATACCTTCTTCTTGATTAAACCTTTTAGCCACTAGTCTTGCCTTATACCTCATAATTGAACCATCAACATTCTTCTTGATCTTAAAGACCCATTTACAACCTACAAAGTTCTTGTGCTGTGGTACAGGAACCAACGACCATGTACCTTGGTTGTGTAAAGTTGCAATCTCATCTTTCATAGCCTCACACTACACTAGAGATTTTAATTCATATTTATATGTTGCAAGTTCAATTTGATTCAAATTAGCTCCTCCATTTTCATGTATGGTAGCTAGTAGAGCAATTTTCTTTGAGATGCCACTCTTTGACCTTGTTTGCATAGGATGGAGATTCATTGGAGGATTAGATAGAACCACTTGTAGTTCTGCAGGTTGGAATTCAGGTATCACAGAGAGTGTATGAGACAAGGGCTGTGTTGTTGGGGCAATAATGGATTGACTGGAACTTGAATCTTTTGAATTTGAACTTGGTATTGTAATTGGTATTGAAGTGGAATCTTATAAAGCTTAATTAATAGTATTATTTGGCATGGAAATAGGTATATTAATTAGACCTAATTTTGTGGGACCTGGTGAGGAACTTAATGTTGAGTGACTTTGTGTTTTTGGCAAAACAAGGACATTATTGTGATTTGGTATTAGAATTGGTGTTTGTATTAGTGATGGTAGTGGTTAGGTAGTGACAGAGTGTTGTTTGGGAACCAAAGAGTGGTAAGGAAACTCTCTTCAAATATCGTATGTCTAGAGATACAAATTTGTGTAAATTACATTTTGCACCCTCAAGTTTGGGTGCAATTGCACTTTTTTACAATATCTTTAAAACATTTCATTCTCATACATTTACTTATTATTTCATTTCAATATCATACAACCGTTAAAAAATCTGTTAAGTTAGATGTTAAATGATGATGTGTTAATAGTGGGTTCTACATTTATGCTGACGTGGCTGGCAAACTTGTGCCACATGGCCAAACAATTAATAAAAAAATCTTTTTTCTGTATAATTAAAAACTCAAACTAAAAAGGAAAAAAAAACCTAAATCTTTTATTGCTACAACCATTTCCACCCCAACCTGCTGCAAATGCAAAGCCCAAACTCCATGGTTGCCCCTCCACCCTCATTCTCCAACATCTCCCCTCCCCCAAACTACCACCCAATTTGAGCTACGCCATAAACCTCCCAGAAAGAGTGTGTCAGGCAGAACTAGAAAGAGTGAGATTTTCTCACTCTCTCATACTCCTCCTCATTCGATGGCCTTTACGGCTGTCACTATCACGGCCAACCGCAACAACCAATCTTCCATCTTTTCAAACCCTAGCACAAACGTTACAACATTTTTCCCAAGTTTAATTATTGTAATTAGGCTTTTCCATTAGTTTAATCATTATATAAAACCACATTACACCCATAAATTGATGCAGTTGCACATGAAGTTCAAAGGTAAGAACCTTAATTTCCCCCAAATTACTCAAATCCCCATATGGGTTTTGCTCCTTTTTTGATTTTGCAAACTAAGTTTTGCTTATTTTTTTGATTTTGCTAATTTTCCCCCAAATTACTCAAATCATCATCACCTAAATCTCCCCTATGAGTCCCCCTAATCTCCCTTTTCTTCTATTTAAAGAAAAAAAAAATTTAAATTTTTTTAAACCTATATCTTCCCACCCAGCTACCCCCTCCCCATCATCACCACAGAGCTCTCTCGTTTCCAGTTTCCAGTTTTCAATACTAGAAATAATCAATTATACCAAACTATAAATTATAAAATGAAAGAAAAATATGTAAAAAGTAAAAAGTAGATATGTAATTGCAAATCTTCAATTACACCCTTTAACCTACCATTCCACCTAACATCTTGTACACTTCCCCTTTTCCTATTTTCCTCTGATCTCGATGAGCTCCACCATCAAACGGCCATCGCTCATGTCGGAGTCGCCAGAGATTGGGCCGTGGAATCTATGGACGAAGAGGGCTCTAATCGGCGATGGCAGTGGTGCGAAGGGGGTGAGAATCGGGGAGAAGAAGGCAAATTAGTCCTCATTGAGAAGTAAGAGTAACAATGGCGTGAAGTTGCCAAAGTTGGTGAAAGGGGCCTTGGGTTTAGGTCAGGAGAAAAAAAAAAGAGAAGGAGAGGCCCCCGAGTTGTTATCGACGCTCACCAAAAAGGAGATCGAGGAAGATTTGAAGAAAGATGCTCAGACATTGAATGGCGAGAGATAGAGTTGTTGAAGGGGATAGGGTGGCCTGATGTTGACGGGGAACATCAGCTTGTCTGAGTCGTCTAGGTGCGTCGAAAAATCGTCAGAGAAGATGATGAACAGTGGCAGTAGCCACTGAGTTTGGGACTGTGTGAGATAGAGATTTTTAGAAAGAAAAATGATGGAAGGAGAGAGAGAGGTGTTGGGTGATTTTGTTTTAATCTAGTTTTTTTTATTATTGATTTTTAATATCTAATTATTTTTATTTGCCATGTCATAAAAATTTGTGAGCATTATATTTGCTACTTCATCAAATTAACGGTTTGAGTAACAAATGTATGGATTTGTAATTAAATGATAAGTAAATGTATGTGACTGAAATATTTTAAACATGTTGTATGAACTTGTAATTGCATCCAAATCTGAAGGGATAAAATGTAATTTACCCTATAAATTTTCTTTCTAAATACATCATAGCAAAGATACCCTTTATACTTGGATGCATACCCTAAAAAGACACATTTCGTTGTTATGGGTTCTAATTTAGTGTTGTTGTATGGTCTTAACCAAAGGTAACAAGAAAAACCAAAGACTTTCAAATGTTGAATCTCAGATAATGAATTATGCAGCAATTTAAATGGTGATTTATTGCCTAATGTAAAGGATGGCATTCTGTTGATTAAGTATACTGAGGTTTGACAAGAAAATGACCAAAACAAGGAGGGTAATGAAGCATATTGTAACAAAGAGATGGATGTTTCAATGATATGTTTGTGTTTCCTTTCTGCTATCCCATTTTGTTCTGGTATATAGGGACATGACATTTGATGGCTCACTCCTTTATCAGAAAGAAACGTTTGAAATGCTTTACTTATATATTCACCACCACCATCACTTTGGAAAGTTTTTATGGATGTATAAAACTGGTTTAAAATGAAATTGTAAAAGGAAACAAATGTTGCAGAAACATCACCTTTATTGCATAAGGGAAAAAACCAATAGTACATGGTACAATGATCAATAAAGGTCACATAGTATTTGAATCCTTCTAAAGACTCACAAGAATCAGGGCCCCACATATCACCATGTACAAAATCAAATGGTTTTACACACTTAGCAAGGAGAAAATGGTAGTTTACTAAATTAACCATCTAAACATGTTTGACACAGTGAATGTATACTATTAGCAACACCATTTGAAGTTCTTACAACTTGAGATACTATTGGATTAGAGGGTTGACTTAGTCTCTTATGCCACATACTACTTGTAACTTGTTTTCCAAGAAAAGCTGCAAGTTGCCCTTTATTGATGACTGCATGAGAACTTGGTGAGATGATGTGGTACAATCCATTGTTACACAGTCCTTTGTAGAGTATCTTCCTTGTGGCTTTGTCCTGAATCTAAAATGAAAATGCATAAAAAAATTAACCAACATTTATTATCCAAACAGATCCTATGCACAGATAATAGATTTTGTGACAATTTTGGTACATAAAGAATAGAATTGAGCTTAATAGGCTTTATTGGAATTGTGATGAGAGATGAACCAATGTGAGAGATAGCTAAACCTTCACCATTAGTTGTCTAGATTGTCTCATTTGATGGATATGGAGTTGCCAAGAAGAGATTACTTAATTCTGAAGTCAAGTGGTTATTGGCACCTGAATCAGTGAGCCAAACCTATTGATGTGGTGGTGCAGATGGCACTGAGAATTGAGAGAATTGTCCACTAGTTATACCAACATGCATGACATTTATTGGAGAAGTAGAATTCTTCTAAAAACATGTTTCTGCACTATGATAGGGATTCCCACAAATTTGACAGCCTGAAGAAACAACTGTATTTTTATATTTGCAAGTATCAACAAGATGGTTGTTCTTGCCACAAATTTGACATCCTTGTGATGAATTTGTATTCCTGAATCAACAAGTAGAAGCCAAATGATTGTTTTCCCCATAAATTTGGCAAGTCTAAGCTTGAAAACCATAGTTGTGTCACCTTAGTGGTACTGTACCAAGAATTCCAAGAGCAGGACTTGAATGAAAGTTCTTATTGTTACCAAATTTCAAGTCGAAATTGGAATTGAATTGATTTCTGCCTTTGTTGCTTCTGTTGAAAGACTTGCATGCATTAGAGTAAGGACTAACGTGGTTGCCATTAGAGTTGGAAATTTTTTTATTCTTGGGGGTGAAACCACTGTTTTGTGCCATGAGTGCAGATTTCAAATCAAGAATGCCATGTAGGGTTCTTGACATGAAATCTCCATATCAGTGTGAGTTTGGAAGAATACCAGAACTGTCTCATTTTAAAGTTGATTCTTGGGGGTGAAACCATTTAATGCTAATAGGCTGCAGCCCAGATCAACGAAATGTGTTTTTCTTTCTAGGATATTCAGTTGGATATAAAGGAGTAGTTTATTACAATTTATAAACTAGAAGATTGATTTTATCCAGACATGTTATACATAATGAGTCAGTTTTTCCATGTCAAAAGTTAACTGCACCACTTAACTGAAACCACAGAAGTCTAGATATGTTCCAATATTGGTTCAACTGCCAGTTTTGGAAGATAATGGTTAAGTATCTACTTCAAATTTTAGCTCAACTCAAGACAATCAACATAGTTACACAAATGCAGACCAGTATATACCTGAAATTGGGAATTCTAGTTCTTCAAGTTTGTCACACTCAACAACATTTGAAAATCCTCATCATTATCACTCTACTCTAACTTCTATCTTATCATCCTTATTGCTTGTCCATCATAGCTCCCAATTAGAGGTACTTCTTCCTATCTCATCTCAAGATAGTATAAATCCTGGAATTTCTGCATATGTGATAAATTCAGTTTCTCGGCATCCTATAGTAATAAGGTTGAAAAATGGAATGATTGAAAAGAGAAATTATGCAACATATTTGGCGCATTCCATGGATTACAAACATTGCAATTGATAGAAGATGAATGATTCTCTAGAGTTTTTCTTTTGTTATTCAAGTCACTGATATTATAGAACCATCAAGTTTTAGAAAAGCATCAAGCATACCACAATGGTAGCAAGCTATGCAACAGAAATATGATTCTTTGAGAGCACAAGGAACTTGGCAGTTGGTTCTTGCACCTAATGACAGATCAACAGTGGGAAGTAAGTGGGTTTACGAGGTGAAAAAGAATCTAGATGGGAGTGTATCAAGGTATAAGGCTAGATTGGTTGCACAAGATTTTTCTCAGGAGCATGTAGTGGATTATTCAGAAACCTTTAGCCCTGTTGTGAGACATACAATAGTGAGAATCATTTTATCTTTCATTGCAATGAACCATTGGGATTTAAAACAACTGGACATAAAAAATGCATTCATCCATGGTGATTACAAGATGAGGTTTATATGAAACAGCCACAAGACTTTGTTAATTCTTCACATCCGAATCATGTATGTAAATTAATCAAGTCCTTATATGGTCTAAAACGGGCACTAAGGGCCTAGAATTTGAAATTCACTAGTTATCTAGTTGCAATTGGGTTCCCAGCTTCACTGTTAGATACAAGTTCGTTCATGAACAAAGATGATAATAATATTGTGATCTTATTGCTCTATGTCAATGACATTATACTCACAGGTTCTAACACTTTAAAGATCAATAAAGTAGTGCAAAAATTGTCTAAAGTATTCGATTTGAAAGATCTTGGGAGACTTACATTCTTTCTGAGATTACGTGTCTATTATAGGGATAATGGAGATATCTTTTCAAGGATCTTATACACAAAGCAAGTTAGAGTCTTGTAAACCAGCAACAACTTCTTTCAAGCCTCACAATTCAATGTTTATGATAGAAGGCAAACCATTGCTTGACCCTAGTATCTATAGAAGTATTGTGGAGCCTCTTCAATATTTGACATTCACAAGGTTAAATATAGCCTTTGGAGTGAATTTTGTATGTCAATTCATGACTTCACCAACTGATGTCCATCTAGTAGCAGTAAAACGAATTCTGAGATACTTGCAAGGTATAATTCAAGCTGGTATTTGTTATTCAGCAACTACAGAAATAAGTTTGAATGCCTTTTCAGTTACAAATTGGGCTACAGACCTTAATACTTGGAGGTAAGTGATAGGTTATGTAGTATTTCTTGGAAGAAATCTTATTTCTTGGCAATCTAAGAAACAAAATTCAGTTTCAAGAAGCTCCACAAAAGCTGAATATAAAGCATTAGCTCATAGAGTTGCAGATATTACTTGAGTGACATATATTCTAAAAGATTTGAATGTATTTCTACCTCATCCACTTGTGATACATTGTGATAACATGTGTGTGATATCATTAAGTGCCAATCATGTTTTTCATTCGAGAATCAAACATTTGGATGCAGATTATAATTTTGTCCGACAGAGAGAAAGTACAACAAGGTGATTTGGATGTAGTGTATAATCCCACAGATGATCAAGTAGTTGGCATTTTTGACAAATGGATTACATGGGCCCGCTTTTGTCAAGCATTGCTACATTCTGCAACTAGGAAATCCTAGTTGAGATTGAGGGGCGATATTGACTGTACTGATCATTTGGCAATTAACTAATGACATGGCAAAATTACAGTCAAGGATTGATGACTTGACATTTAAACTACTGGTAACTTGGTATTGTTGTAACTAATCCAGGTTGTTAGAATTGGTTGCTAAAGTTAGTTAGCACATATATGTTGTATAAGCTCATATGCTAGTGTAAGATTTGGCTACATTCCTTGAATTAAAAACGTTGCAATTGATAGAAGATGAACCATTCTCTAGAGGTTTTTCTTTTGTTACTTAAGTCACTGATAGTGCAGAACCATCAAATTTTAGAAAAGCATCTAGCATACCATAATGGCAACAAACTATGCAAAAGGAATATGATTCTTTGAGAGCACAAGGAACTTGGCAGTTGGTTCCTGCACCTAATGACAGATCAATAATGAGAAGTAAGTGGGTTTACAAGGTGAAAAAGAATCCAGATGAGAGTATATCAAGGTATAAGGCTAGATCGGTTACACAAGATTTTTCTCAGGAGCATGGAGTGGATTATTTTGAAACCTTTAGCTCTCTTTGAGACATAGAACAATGAAAATCATTTTATCTCTTGTTGTAATGAATCACTAGGATTTAAAACAACTGGATATCAAAAATGCATTCTTTCATGGTGATTTAGAAGATGAGGTCTATATGAAATAGCCATAAGACTTTGTTGATTCTTCACATTCCAATCATGTATGAAAATTAATCAAGTCCTTATATGATCTAAAACAAGCACCAAGGGCCTGGAATTCGAAATTCACTAGCTATATGGTTGCAATGGGGTGCACAGCTTCATCATCAGATACAAGTTTGGTCATGAAAAAGGATGATGATGATATTGTAATTGTATTGCTCTATGTTAATGAAATTATACTCACAGGTTCCAACACTTTAAAGATCAATAAAGCACTGCAAGAATTGTCTAAAGTATTCAATTTGAAAGATGTTGGGAGACTTACATTCTTTCTCGGATTACAGGTCCATGATAGGGATAATGGAGATATCTTTGTAAATCAAACAAAGTATATCAAGAATCTTATACGCAAAGTAGGTTTAGAGTCTTGTAAACCAACAATAACTCCTTGCAAGCCTCATAATTCAATGCTTGTGACAGAAGGCAAACCATTGTCTGATCCTAGTATCTATAGAAGTATTGTGGAGCCTCTTCAATATTTGACATTCACAAGGTTAAATATAGCCTTTGTAGTGAATTTTGTATGTCAATTCATGACTTCACCAACTGATGTCCATCTAGTAGCAGTGAAACGAGTTCTGAGATACTTGCAAGGTATAATTCAAGCTGGTATTTGTTATTCAGCAACTACAGAAATAAGTTTGAATGCCTTTTCAGTTACAAATTGGGCTACAGACCTTAATACTTGGAGGTAAGTGATAGGTTATGTAGTATTTCTTGGAAGAAATCTTATTTCTTGGCAATCTAAGAAACAAAATTCAATTTCAAGAAGCTCCACAAAAGCTGAATATAAAGCATTAGCTCATAGAGTTGCAGATATTACTTGAGTGACATATATTCTAAAAGATTTGAATGTATTTCTACCTCATCCACTTGTGATACATTGTGATAACATGTGTGTGATATCATTAAGTGCCAATCATGTTTTTCATTCGAGAATCAAACATTTGGATGCAGATTATAATTTTGTCCGACAGAGAGAAAGTACAACAAGGTGATTTGGATGTAGTGTATAATCCCACAGATGATCAAGTAGTTGGCATTTTTGACAAATGGATTACATGGGCCCGCTTTTGTCAAGCATTGCTACATTCTGCAACTAGGAAATCCTAGTTGAGATTGAGGGGCGATATTGACTGTACTGATCATTTGGCAATTAACTAATGACATGGCAAAATTACAGTCAAGGATTGATGACTTGACATTTAAACTACTGGTAACTTGGTATTGTTGTAACTAATCCAGGTTGTTAGAATTGGTTGCTAAAGTTAGTTAGCACATATATGTTGTATAAGCTCATATGCTAGTGTAAGATTTGGCTACATTCCTTGAATTAAAAACGTTGCAATTGATAGAAGATGAACCATTCTCTAGAGGTTTTTCTTTTGTTACTTAAGTCACTGATAGTGCAGAACCATCAAATTTTAGAAAAGCATCTAGCATACCATAATGGCAACAAACTATGCAAAAGGAATATGATTCTTTGAGAGCACAAGGAACTTGGCAGTTGGTTCCTGCACCTAATGACAGATCAATAATGAGAAGTAAGTGGGTTTACAAGGTGAAAAAGAATCCAGATGAGAGTATATCAAGGTATAAGGCTAGATCGGTTACACAAGATTTTTCTCAGGAGCATGGAGTGGATTATTTTGAAACCTTTAGCTCTCTTTGAGACATAGAACAATGAAAATCATTTTATCTCTTGTTGTAATGAATCACTAGGATTTAAAACAACTGGATATCAAAAATGCATTCTTTCATGGTGATTTAGAAGATGAGGTCTATATGAAATAGCCATAAGACTTTGTTGATTCTTCACATTCCAATCATGTATGAAAATTAATCAAGTCCTTATATGATCTAAAACAAGCACCAAGGGCCTGGAATTCGAAATTCACTAGCTATATGGTTGCAATGGGGTGCACAGCTTCATCATCAGATACAAGTTTGGTCATGAAAAAGGATGATGATGATATTGTAATTGTATTGCTCTATGTTAATGAAATTATACTCACAGGTTCCAACACTTTAAAGATCAATAAAGCACTGCAAGAATTGTCTAAAGTATTCAATTTGAAAGATGTTGGGAGACTTACATTCTTTCTCGGATTACAGGTCCATGATAGGGATAACGGAGATATCTTTGTAAATCAAACAAAGTATATCAAGAATCTTATACGCAAAGTAGGTTTAGAGTCTTGTAAACCAACAATAACTCCTTGCAAGCCTCATAATTCAATGCTTGTGACAGAAGGCAAACCATTGTCTGATCCTAGTATCTATAGAAGTATTGTGGAGCCTCTTCAATATTTGACATTCACAAGGTTAAATATAGCCTTTGTAGTGAATTTTGTATGTCAATTCATGACTTCACCAACTGATGTCCATCTAGTAGCAGTGAAACGAGTTCTGAGATACTTGCAAGGTATAATTCAAGCTGGTATTTGTTATTCAGCAACTACAGAAATAAGTTTGAATGCCTTTTCAGTTACAAATTGGGCTACAGACCTTAATACTTGGAGGTAAGTGATAGGTTATGTAGTATTTCTTGGAAGAAATCTTATTTCTTGGCAATCTAAGAAACAAAATTCAATTTCAAGAAGCTCCACAAAAGCTGAATATAAAGCATTAGCTCATAGAGTTGCAGATATTACTTGAGTGACATATATTCTAAAAGATTTGAATGTATTTCTACCTCATCCACTTGTGATACATTGTGATAACATGTGTGTGATATCATTAAGTGCCAATCATGTTTTTCATTCGAGAATCAAACATTTGGATGCAGATTATAATTTTGTCCGACAGAGAGAAAGTACAACAAGGTGATTTGGATGTAGTGTATAATCCCACAGATGATCAAGTAGTTGGCATTTTTGACAAATGGATTACATGGGCCCGCTTTTGTCAAGCATTGCTACATTCTGCAACTAGGAAATCCTAGTTGAGATTGAGGGGCGATATTGACTGTACTGATCATTTGGCAATTAACTAATGACATGGCAAAATTACAGTCAAGGATTGATGACTTGACATTTAAACTACTGGTAACTTGGTATTGTTGTAACTAATCCAGGTTGTTAGAATTGGTTGCTAAAGTTAGTTAGCACATATATGTTGTATAAGCTCATATGCTAGTGTAAGATTTGGCTACATTCCTTGAATTAAAAACGTTGCAATTGATAGAAGATGAACCATTCTCTAGAGGTTTTTCTTTTGTTACTTAAGTCACTGATAGTGCAGAACCATCAAATTTTAGAAAAGCATCTAGCATACCATAATGGCAACAAACTATGCAAAAGGAATATGATTCTTTGAGAGCACAAGGAACTTGGCAGTTGGTTCCTGCACCTAATGACAGATCAATAATGAGAAGTAAGTGGGTTTACAAGGTGAAAAAGAATCCAGATGAGAGTATATCAAGGTATAAGGCTAGATCGGTTACACAAGATTTTTCTCAGGAGCATGGAGTGGATTATTTTGAAACCTTTAGCTCTCTTTGAGACATAGAACAATGAAAATCATTTTATCTCTTGTTGTAATGAATCACTAGGATTTAAAACAACTGGATATCAAAAATGCATTCTTTCATGGTGATTTAGAAGATGAGGTCTATATGAAATAGCCATAAGACTTTGTTGATTCTTCACATTCCAATCATGTATGAAAATTAATCAAGTCCTTATATGATCTAAAACAAGCACCAAGGGCCTGGAATTCGAAATTCACTAGCTATATGGTTGCAATGGGGTGCACAGCTTCATCATCAGATACAAGTTTGGTCATGAAAAAGGATGATGATGATATTGTAATTGTATTGCTCTATGTTAATGAAATTATACTCACAGGTTCCAACACTTTAAAGATCAATAAAGCACTGCAAGAATTGTCTAAAGTATTCAATTTGAAAGATGTTGGGAGACTTACATTCTTTCTCGGATTACAGGTCCATGATAGGGATAATGGAGATATCTTTGTAAATCAAACAAAGTATATCAAGAATCTTATACGCAAAGTAGGTTTAGAGTCTTGTAAACCAGCAATAACTCCTTGCAAGCCTTATAATTCAATGCTTGTGACAGAAGGCAAACCATTGTCTGATCCTAGTATCTATAGAAGTATTGTGGAGCCTCTTCAATATTTGACATTCACAAGGTTAAATATAGCCTTTGTAGTGAATTTTGTATGTCAATTCATGACTTCACCAACTGATGTCCATTTAGCAACAGTAAAATGAATTCTGAGATACTTGCAAGGTACAATTTAAGCTGGTATTTGTTATTCAGCAATTGAAAAAGTAAGTTTGAATGCCTTTTCAGATGTAGATTGGGTTGTAGACCTCAATACTAGGAGTTAGTGATATGTTATGTAGTATTTATTGGAAGCAATCCTATTTCTTGGCCGTCTAAGAAACAAAATTTTGTTTCAAGAAGCTCTACAAAAACTAAATATAAAGCATTAGCTCATACAGCTAGAGATATTACTTGGGTGAGATATATTATGAAATATTTGAATGTATTTATGCCTTATCCACCTGTTATTCATTGTGATAACATGTATGTGACATCAATAAGTGCCAATCTTATTTTTCATTCGAGAATCAAACATTTGGACACAGATTATCACTATGTCTGAGAGAGAGAGAGAGAGAGAGAGAGAGAGAGAGAGTACAACAAGGTGATTTGGATGTAGTGTAAATTCCCACAGATGATCAAGCAGCTGACATTTTGACAAAAGGGTTACATGGTCCTACTTTTGTCAAGCATTGCTACAATCTGTAACTAGGAAATCCTAGTTGAGATTGTGGGGGGATATTGACTGTACTGATGACTTGGCAATCAACTAATGACACTGCAAAATTACAATCAAGGATTAATGACTTGGAATTTAGTCTATTGGTAACTTGGTATTGTTGTAACTAATCCAAGTTGTTAGAGTTAATTAGCACATATAGGCTATATAAGCTCATATGCTGGTGTAATATTCATTCATTCAAGTGTATCATTTTCTTCATAAATACAAATTCTTTCTCTCAATTCATTACTTCCATTCTTCTTCGATTCTCTAGTTGTTCTTCATTTCCTATTTTCTTAGTTTTGTTATGACTTTCAAGGCTGTCACTGGTCTTAGATCCTAAGAACGGCAAATTTGGCAACACAATTTTTTCAAGAAATGGATGCTGGCACTTGGGTCGTGAGACCTCCATCTTTTTTGGTGCATGTTCTCAACAAGGACGGCATGCCTTGTCCTCCTCCTAGTTAATTTTCTTGGAATGTTGTGAGGTGATGCTTTTAGACTCAGTGTAGCGTTTAGAACCCTTGATCTCCTCAACATTCCTATTGTTGTTGTAGTTTATTGTATTTTTTGTTAGCCATGCTTTTGGCTCTCTTTGTACTTTATTGACTTTTTCCATGGCAATAAATTTTCATTTTCTACAAAAAATAAAAAATAAAAACAATTTGGACCCTCAAATATAGAGTAGATAGCTTCTCATGCGGGAAATGTAAAAGAGAAACTCCATAAGATAAGAAATCCTATTGCCATAAGATCCCGACCACAAACCTTTTGTAAATCATTCACTATGTTTGAAAGGTTAAGTGGCGATTACAAAACAAAATCAATCAGAAAACCATTGCAAAAAATTACAAGGTCCCCATCCATTAAAGAATCCTTGTTGGGTGAGATCCCCGATAATATACTTCACAAAACAACATTTTCTAGTCTTGGGTTGGATGAAGATCCATTCACAGAGTTTTGGGATGAAGGTATGGTACAATTAAACAGATCATGTGGCAGTTTTGAAGAAGAAGGTAAAAGTGGCAGTGACTTCTCTTTTGTGGTGGACCTTTGGAATCTTTGAAATGCAGAAGATACAAGTACATAAATTCCTTAAGTTGTTTGTATTGCTTATATGATTCAACCACAGTTGCACACGAAATGACTTGGTAGTGGTAGTTATTGATTTTATCTATTTGATGTGATTTTTACAAATAAAGATATCAATATTTTATAGATGTTTAATAAGGTGGGAGCTTTTTTGAATGCTATGTTGCATAAGTTGGGTTTCGATGATATTTTTTGCCAATGGGTGATGGAGTGTGTGCAGATCGTGTCCTATAGTGTGGTTGTTAATCGTGAGACAATGGGTTATATCATGCCTAAAAAGGGAATCTGACAAGGAGGTCTATTATCACCCTTTCTATTCCTTATTTGTGCAGAAGGTTTCTCATCCTTAATCTCTTATGAAGAAAGGATGGGACGCATTTGAGGTATGTTGGTAAGTGCTTCAGCCAAGCCTTTATCACGTGTGTTTTTTTTTTTGTTCAGATAACTCAGTGCTATTTTGTCGAGCAACCGAGATTGAGGCTCATGATGTTAAAGGTTTGCTTCAACGGTATGCTGAGGGGTTTGGACAGTTTATTAATCTAGATAAAAGTTCGGTACATTTTAGTGTGGGGTGTTCATAGGGGTTGAAAGCTCATTTATCACATATCTTGGGGATTAAACACCAGGAAGGATTTGGGTATTTAAGCAGATTTTGGGGCTTCGAAGAAAGAAGTTTTTGAAGAAGTACAAAATAGATTGGATGAGCAAATTAATGGGTGGGCGGAACAATTTTTGCCGATAGCAGGGAATGAGGTGTTGATTAAGAGTGTTGCAGCTGCTTTACCTATATAAATACACTATGTCATGCTTCCAATTGCCCATCCAATTGGCAAAGGAAATTGAACAAGTTATAGCAAGATTTTGGTGGAGGGATCAGAAGACAAAAAAGGAAGTTCATTGGTTGGCTCAGAACAAAGTTGCAAAAAGAAGGATTCTGGAGGTCTTGGGTTTAGGGAGATTATTGCTTTTAACTTAGCTATGTTAACTAAGGTGGGATGATGGCTTATATGTAACCCGGACTCCTTTTTGGCTAGAGTTCTTCCAGCTAAATACTATCTTTCTTTTGATGCACCGGTGGGTAGAAGCACATCTTGGGGTTGGAAGGGGATTTTATAGGGAAGGAAAATTTTGAAGGTGGGCGTACGATGATGGGTTGGGGATGGAAGGTGTATTCAAATTGTGAAGGATCTGTGGTTGCCTATACCAAGGATGTTTCTACCTGTTTCACGTCATGAGGAGATGCCCATATTGGTTGTCGACTTGATGGATCCTAAGGGTAAATAGAAGCGTGATGTTATTGAGCTACGGTTTAATGAAGAGGAAGCTTGTACTATCCTAAGTATCCCACTTAATTGGTTTGGGTGTCCGGATCGTATGATGTGGCATTATACTTGAAATGAAATATCCGCAATGAAATCTGGGTACATGGTGGCGCAAGAAATGAATATAAATGGGGAGCTTGGAAGGAAATGAGTTGGTCAATCTAGTCGAGCTGATAATAAGGATTCCGTGTGGTGGGATATATGGAGGTTAAAGGTTCAATTGGAAGGGATGTCGGAACATCTTGGCTATGCGTATAAATTTCCTACGTAGGGGGATTCGTTTGGAGCCTACTTGCCCCTTCTGTGCATGTGATAAGGAAACACATGTACATCTTTTCTTTCGGTGCCCATTTGCTCGTGTTTTCTAGTTTGGATCTCTACTTCAATTAGATGTAACCATGGTTGTGGGTGCGGATTTCAACAACAATTTGGTGCTGTTGAGTTCTTATATGCTCCTCGTGGCTATAATGAGGTTGCGCATCTTGTGGCGTCTTATGTCATGTGTGTGGGGTTGTCATTCATGGGATGGTTTTGAATCAGAGTGGTTGTTTAACACTCTGGCATCTGATGTAATCATTTCAATAAGTATATAATAATATTCATCTTTTGACAAAAAAAAAAGAAAAAGAAAAGGTGGGAGCTTTTATTTTTATTTATTTTTTCAATCATACAACAACACTAAAATAGTACGAGCAAGAAAATAATAGTATACAAACTAAGACGATGCTGAAGAAGTGAGAATCACTTCTCTAGCTATTCTTCTTTGAATGATTCCAAAGGTCCATGTTAAAGGAGAATTCACTTCCTACTTTGTCCTTCGTTAGGAAAATTGACATATGATCTTGCCGACTGTCGCATATCATCAATCCAAAAGTTTGTGAAGAGTTCTTCCTCTAATTCAAGACTGGGACATGCAATTCTTTCAAAAGTATCCTTGTCTTCTAACAAGGTCTCCCACCAATCATTTCCATTCTTTGTCGACGACGACGTTTGTGATGACGTACTTAAATCTTCTTCTGATTGAATATGGTCTATAATTGGTTCTTTACTGCTCAAGTAATTTGAACTTTTGATGAAACTTCGGGGTTGAGGTCTGATCACAATGGTCTTTCTCGTTTCTTGGGATTTATTTTGCATCGTTTTCATGCGAGAATTGATCCGTAATCGAGTGTTCCAATAATTTTTCACATCATTCGCTGTTCTTCCTGGAAGTCTTCCAGCAATCAACGACCACCTGAGTACATACATGAAAAAAAACGTGATAACGAAATAGGTTGGTGAGAATTAATTTAAGAGATGGCGCTTTATAGTAGTGGTGGAAAACAATCATGCATATATGCATTTTGGTAGATCTCCACTCAACCCTCTCTCCTATTAACAAACAATTTAATCCACTAACATTATTGTAAAAAAATAAATTATTTAGGCTCTAAAATCTAATAATTTTAAGATAGTTATTTGAACTGGCATTTTGAGTTCAAATTCTCCCTCGTCCCAGAACATTACTTGTGATAACAAAAGTGTTTTGAGGAGTAGCCGACATCGACTTAGGGCTCGTTTGGACGTGTTACTCTAGAAAGCGCTTTTATTCACTAGCGCTTTTTGTTTGTAGCACTTTTGCGTAGCACTTTTATGAGGAAGCAGTTTGTTGTTTGGCATGCAACGACTAAGTGCTTTTTGTATTTTATAGAAGCGTTTTTTTATATTAAATAGAGTGTTTGGTTATCAAATAAAAAAAGCGTTTTTCCTTAATAATTCTCAATAATTTTTTCATGAATATTTTTTGTATATAATTAGCATACAAGTTGATTAAAGTGTTGATGAAAATTCAATTAAAGAAATAATGATCATTAACAAAATGATACATACTTATTGAGAATATATGTTTGTTTCTTAAAAAAAAAAATACATTATAGCTGCATGACAATTAAATGTGAAATAAGTATTAACTAGATATAAGAAGATTAACAATTCTTTCTCGTTTAAGATAAGAAATAACATACATACCTCCACAAAAATTTCAGGTTATGAAGATGTAGAGAGATTTGGGAAGATGGAGAGAAAGAGATGGAGACCAAGTCGACTGCTCTAGCCCTCAAAATAATCAGAAAATAAAAAACCTTTTGGGTTTTCAACGTGCAACCCTAGAAAAAATTGGTGATGATAGTTTTGATGATTTTATAAAGTGGAATGACATTTTAGACTTTGCAAACTAAAAAATAAGGATAATTTTGGAATTGAAAAAAAATCATTAAAGGGAGCAAAGTGCTTCCCTTGTTTTCTTTGTGCAGCACTTTTAGGAGGAAGCACCTCCTAGGTGCTTCTTAGAAAATGCTTCTTAGTGCTTCTACTTCTTGCTAAAAGCACTTTTAAAATGTTTGCCAAACGACCATTTTTTAAAACTGAAGCGCTTTTACTCATTAGGAAGTGCTTTTGGCTCTTTCAAAAGCACAACCAAACGAGCCCTTAATGGGGGAGTTTCTACACCATATTTACATCCAAGATTTTCTGATTTTGTTTGGCTCGAGGCATATACTGGTACGGAAAACTTTTTTTCTTTCCTTCATGTTACTGGAAACTTGCGTTGATAATCAAAGAGAAACTTGATGGTCAGCGTTAAGAAATGGAGTCAGCATATTTGTTTTACCAGGAGAAATTTTTCGGTGTTCCCATCACCCCACATCACCATCACACTTGGTGTACCTATCCAATCAAGAGATGCCTTGTTTAATTGATTTTCTTAAAAAATAAATTGATTTTCTTAAAAAATAAATTAGAAAGATTCTTTAATGGAAAACGTGGCATCCCCTGATTGGATGGGTACACCAAATGTCCATGGTGATGTAGGGTGACAGGAACACCGAAAAATTTCTCCTGTACCAGGCCGAACATACAAAATCACAAAGATTTGTACAAAGATTTATCTTCCATATAGGAAGCATTGTTTGGGTTTACTCATTCCCCTTTGGACAAAGATTTAATTTTTTTCGGTCAACTATAAGATTCATGATTTATTGCTACTAGCACTTGATATTTTTCTTCACTTATTAATATGAGGTTTGATGTTCGATTTTCAAAGATAACAAGTTTAATACTTATTTATTACGAATGATTTATTGTTTGGATTAACCCAAAAACAACT
Organism: Crataegus laevigata; assembly: GCA_963580275.1. Classification (NCBI taxonomy): domain Eukaryota; kingdom Viridiplantae; phylum Streptophyta; class Magnoliopsida; order Rosales; family Rosaceae; genus Crataegus; species Crataegus laevigata. The sequence goes on from OY756945.1 coordinate 37,003,944, forward strand.
CTTCCCTTTAAGGTGTAATAATATAATATCAAAAAAAAAAAAAGGAAGAGTAGTTTCCAAAAAAAAAAAAAAAAATGAAGAGTAAACTTAATGTAAGTTTTTTTTTTTTTTTTTTGAGTTATTATTGGTTTTGGTTTACCTTGTTTGATTAGGTCCATTCACTGATTATCCACATTAATTTTTTTATTTATTAAACTGTGTAATAAAAATAATAATAGAGCATGGAGAGATTTTCAATGTGCCTGAAACACAGGGTCGTATGTCATATGTTATTATACAAGTGAATAATTTTTTTTTTAAATGTCTATTCACTTATATAATGACATATGACGAATATGCATATGTTCTCGGCACATTGAAGAATCTCTTGGAGCCTAAACTCGATAAATTAAGGGTATCAACAAGTTCAATAATGAGGACAATGTGGAGTGTCCGTCAGCTAGGATAGGAATTGAAAGTGATGTTTATTTATTAATTAGTACCTGTTTCCTAAAAGCTTGTGAAGCCTAATTATAAGATCGACTTCATCCTCTGTAAAGTCTCCTCTCTTGATATTTGGCTTCAGATAGTTCAACCATCTTAGTCTGCAGCTCTTCCTGCACCTGTTTAAGCCTGCATATACACATCATGCATAGTTTATAACATTTATGTACTGCAAATATGTCCGCAATGCGTTTTCATGAGGAAGTTTCCGATGTGGGATGAACTCTCTCGTCGTGGGCCATATATAACTGTTAGACGCGTTAGCATGTTCTAAAGCATTAATAAAAGCATAACATCCAACTTGAAACCAATTGGCAGAAGGTCTTAGAATGAAATATACTAATGAAATGCTTTCCTAGCAGTACACATATCCATCTTTCTCAGTTATACATACACATTAACATATATACCTCCTTTGTAAGGAACTTGGTGCCACTTTCCTTCTCCATGAATCTCAATGCACTGCCTGAGAAGATCATCTTCCTCTCGAGTCCAGGCACCTTTTCTCATCACACTCAACTTAACGTTATATCCCTCCATTTCTTATCTGCTAGCAGCTATCCTAAAGCTTATCTCCTGCCGGCTAGCCACTTCAACGCCTCCAGAAAGCCACCGGGCTATATATAAATATTGTACTTGCCATACCATTAACGCTATATATGGACACCACGAACTAACCAAATCAAGGTTAGTTTCCAAAACAAAAAACAAAAAACAAAAAAAATCTAAATCAAGGCCAGTGACGTGCATGTCTGGTATCCACAGAAGCAAAAAGTGACACGTTTAAAACATTTCAACAGTTTTTCTGGGGAGGTGGATTGTCTACCCTCCTCTTTCTTATGCCTTCCGTGTCCTGCTTTGTATGGTCACGGTTAAATCAAGTCAACATTTAATATTATTTTTTATAAAAATAATAAGACAAAAATAAATAGTAATATAAAATGTTGACGTGATTTAACTGTGACTACACAAACAGAAAGGCACTGAAGGGCACGAAAAAGAGGAGGGCAGACAATCCTCCTCCTTTTTCTTGAGTCATATGTCAGCTACCAGTCTAACCTCTGAAATATATACATCGAAAGCTTTTAAGAAGAGGAATCTCCATTTAAAAAAAAAATGGGAACACGCTCTCTACCATTGGATTTAACTTTAATGAAATTGTGTGGTTGAGATTGTGTGGCCTGTGTTTTAATCTCAGTCATACAGTTTCATTAAAACTAATTTAACTGTGGAGAGCGTGTCTTGTTTTTTTTTTTTTTAAATAGAGATTCCTCCCCTTAAAAGCCTTGTGTATGTGTGTGTGTGTGTGTATATATATATATACACGAGAAGTTTAAGGGGAGGGATCCTCATTTTTCAAAAAAAATTGAAACATGCTCCCCATCGTTAGATTTAACTTTAATAAAATTGTGTGGTTGAGATTGTGTGGCATCTATTTTAATCTCAATCACACAATTTCATTAAAGCCAATATAACGGCAAGGAGCGTGTCCTTTTAAAAAAAATAGAAATCTCTCTCCTTAAACTAACTGTATATATATATGTATATATATGTACATACATAGATATATATGTATTTGTATGTATGTATCTATATTACAGAAAGAGCTAACATTTCTGCATGAGAAGGGAAGTCAATTTTCTATGGCATAAAATTCTCTAGCTATAATATAATATTCAAAAGCACATTTGTGCGAACGTGAACGTCGAATCGTGGAACTAATTACAACACACATCTTTCACCACCAGCATATTCCTGCAACTTGAGATTTTTTGAGTGCATGCTTTCGCTGCCTTTTGAAGTTGTTTATTTGCATGTACTTCCAAATAAAAAAACGTGTTTGCCTTGTAATTTGCTTCTACTGTCTGCCATGTAATAGACAACAAGACCCGGTCTCTAATTTTCTCTACCAAACCTCTATGAAACTTTTAGACGCTACACCTAACTTTAATTGCTCAATAATTGGACTTGATGCTTCAACTCACTAAGCTCTCGTGCCATCTTCAACTGAAGGAACCTTTTAATCCCATAGCACTTTAAAAAATTATATTTTAATGAATAGTGTCAAATCATATTTCATACCATCTCCAACCGAAGGGGCTAAATATGGTCATTTCATAAAAAAAAATCATCTCCAACCAAGGGGGCCAAAGGGCCATAGAACAAACATAATTTATTATTTTAATTGAATTAATATAGTTACTTAAATTAAATTACCATATTAAAATGAGGTAAGACAGTATGGAATAGTAAAAATTATGTGAGAAATGGTATAGGAATGACTTAGGCATTTATAGGAAAAAAATTAGAATTTTTTTTAATTGTCTTTTTTTTTTTCAATCCAATGGCTAACTGCAGGCGTCAGCATGATGTTAGCTAGCCATTTCTAGCTGACGAGCCGTTGGATTTGAATTTTTGGGCCGGCCCAAGGCTGGTTGGCTGACTGGCTAGGGAGGGATAGCCAGTTGGCCTGATTTTGTGGTTTTGGCCTTGTGGGGTCCACAAGCCATTTAGCCTAACCCTTGGTTGAAGACGGTTTTCGTAACATTTCGAGCTATTTTTAGCCCTATGACCCTTTGACTGGGTCGGTTGAAGATGGCCTCACAAGAGTCACTCTCAGTTAATGTCTATAGTCACTTAATATGGCATGCTGAGTTTATTGACCAAATTTGTTAACCAAAGATGTGACATTGCTTTATTAAATCAAATTTAAACTTACTATGAGGCGAATATATAATTTTATTTCAGTATTCAAAAATTGATATGTCATATCAATTTGTAAACAAATTTGATGACTTCAATATTAATTACATGCTTAAATGTCACATCCCGGCCCGGGCAGGACCACTTCCTGGGCCCGACCTCCATCGTAGCACGATATTGTCCGTTTTGGGCCCCGACCATGCCAACACGGTTTTGTTTCTCGGAACTCACACGAGAACTTCTCAGTGGGTCACCCATCCTGGATTGCTCTCGCGCGAACTCGCTTAACTTTGGAGTTCCAATGAACTCCGAAGCCAGTGAGCTCCCAAAATGCCTCGTGCTAGGTATAAATGGGAATATACATATAAGGATCACTCCCCTGGGCGATGTGGGATGTCACAATCGAGGGAATGTCCACTTGGACTCCAAATCGAGCTGTGTTGGCCGACACCTGGACAGTGACGAAGCCATAAAGTGTAGTGATGTGGAAAATGTGAATAAATTTAAACATAAAAGTGCCTAATCAAGAGAGTGTGCAGGTGAGCGGGATTGAACCCTATTCACACGTGATGTCAGAGCATAAGACAATACAGTAAACAGGATGAGAGTTATACCACTGAAGGTAACCATCTCCTGAGATTTTTCAAAATCCTCGTATATACGTAAGCACAGCTACTAAACATTGAGGGGCGAAAAATAAAGTTGAGTGGGTCAGTAAAACAATACTTATTCGAAAACCTTTATTTTTGAAAATACTAACCCCTCGTCGTAAAACAAGTATAGTTTCCTTAAAACATACTACGTAAGTATGTAAACGATAATACGATAGCAATATAGCCAGAAGTATGCCAAGTCAATTATATATCAATGTCACAGTAGTATAATCACGTGATAAACAATATAATGAAGTACTTATCAATCTAATGCTGGCACACAAGTTCGAACAGATAAACTCTGACACGAACAGGACTGGGTGTAATCAATAGGCTCTAGTACTACGATTACGTGAAGACTGGTGTAGAAGCACATCACATACAAGTCGGATTGCCTAATGCAATCTACCCGACAGGACTGGCACCTAACCTGGATCCAAGATGAGCGAACGGTGCGATGTGAACATACACATGAAGGACTGGCCCTGGCCCTGGCCCTGGCCCTGGGGCGAGTACTAACACTGGTGCAGCAAGATGAGTATGTAAAGATATGTATAAATGTCATGACAGTAATATCCCAACCATATAGCAGCATTTATCACAATTATATCGCAACTATCAACTACTTGGCAATATATATGTAAAGTAAATTACTTATGCATTCTGGAAACTATAAATACGTATAGGTATAAAATAAATTGCCCACTCACAGATATTTCGCTGCTGATGAGCCACACAATCCAGTGAAGATGGAAACGCCACTTATAATTGCCCTTAAGCACATAAAGGGTACAATTAATAAAACTATATTATAACAATTGAATTTGAGAAAACGGACGTCAAAAATGAATTCAGAATGTTGAATTATCCTAAGAAGGGTCCTGCTTAAATTTCCGAAAAGTCAACAAAAGTTAACATGAGGAATATTCCTTAACGAAATATTCTCTGACATACGGAATATTCTCTGAAGAATGAAATATCCTCTAATATAACATTCCATTTGGGTTAAGGGTTTAGGTTTGGAGTCACAGGCCCCTCACAACAATGCCCCAAAGGCTTTTAACATTAAAAAGAGAAATTGGGGTTGGGTTAAGAAACAAAAACAAAAATAAAACCAAGTTAAATTTGGTTTTGGGTTTTAACCTACAAGGCCCAAAGGCCTTTAAAATAGGAACCTAATATGGTTGGGTTGGGCTCGGCAAGAAAGGCCCAAAGGCCTGGTGTGGTTGCTGCTCGCCGGAGCTAAATGGAAGGGAAGGACGGAATTCGGCCAGAAAACTGCACTAACTTCAAATGTCCATAACTTTGTCAATACACAACGAAATCAAGTGAAACAAAAACGAAAGGGCGTGGTTGGGGCCCAAAGCGGACAATATCGTGCTACGGTAGTGGAGAGGGCCCAGAAAGTGATCCGCCCGGGCCGGGATGTGACATTAAACATAAATAGAAACGAAATTGACGAAACATAAAAATATACTTCAAGAGCAGTAAAACTTGAAAAAATAGGAAACAAGGAACAAGTTTACAATCTTCCTATTTCCTACCAGCCACGCATCGATTGTTCCTCTCTCAAACTCAACATTCTGCCCAATAAATCATGACTATAATTACACAGCATCGTAATCATGTTATAGCATGATATAACGTTCAATGTTTAAATTAACATATTATTAGGGAACGCTATGAAATTACACAACATCGTAATCCTGTTCACCATGACCCAACATTCAACGTTTAAGGTAAAACATAATAATTCAAAATTACACTTAACGTTATATAATTATCGTAATGTTACAATAAACTACAAATAATGGCGTTGGTATTACGATAGTAAGTTGTCTTTTCCAGCCTGGATATCAGATTACACTTTTATTATTATTATTATTATTATTATTATTTTTAACAAATGATAGTATCTACACTAAGGGAAAGTGCGCAAAGCATTACAATGAGTTTGCCATAATAATGTGGTTCAACTTCACATTCGGCGACAATCGAACCTAAGATTTCTTACTTACAAGTGAAGAGGAATACCAATTAGACCGTATTACTAAGTGGCATCAGATTACACTTTTATGATAGAACTATACTTAGACGTTATTACACTACAATATTAATTGGGGTGTGATATCCACACACCTCTTTTTACTTCTCACACCTTTTGGGATTTCGGCCGTCAGATCGAATGAATTGAAGAAGATCTAACGGATAGAAATTAATAGGGTGTGTGAGAAGTAAAAAGAGGTGTGTGGATAGCACACCCCTATTAATTTTCAAATAAATAGTACTGATAGCCTTTTCTTATGAAAATATTCTAAAAGATTTAAGTACACTTTTTTTGTTGTAATACTAATTATTCAAACATCTTCAAAAATTTACTCAAACATATTTTAAGGAAGCCTTTAAGGCCTACTCCAACCCTGGGCTAAATGCTAAATATTTAGCCCAAAATTCCCCCAAACACCCTCCAACCCAAGGCTAATTTTTGGGCTAAAAGGGGAATGCCAAAGTTGGGCTAAATTCCCCCCAAGTCGCGTGGACTCGCCTGATTTGGGCCCAGACGCAGCCCACTCACACGCGCACGCGCCCCACGCGGGCTGCCTGCCTCCAAGACCCGACAGGGTGGGACCCCAGCGTAGGGGGCTGTCGGCCACCAACCCAGAGCCCAACGGCTCTTTGATTCAATCCGACGGCTTGGGTTTAAAGACCCAAGGTTGATCCAACGGTCCACATTCAAATTTCATTTAAAAAAAATATGTTATTTTAAAATACATTGAATCCAACGGTTGAGATTGAATATAATCAAATCCAACAGTAAAAAAAAAGATCTAACGGCCCAAATTTAAATCTAACGGCTAAAATAATTAAAAAAAATTATTTAACTCAAATTTAATGATTTTTCAATATTTATCAGAATTTAAATTTTTTTAGATTAAAATGTTCATAAAATTAATTTACGATAGTCTACATATTTTTTTTTTTTTAAAACAAATTGATTTAAGAAAAAAATTAACCTAAGTTCATTCTTTAATAATTTCGGGCTAAAATTTTAGGCCAGTAGGGTTGGAGTAGAAAAACAGTTTTTGGGCTAAAAGCCAAATTTTCCGGGCTAAAAAATTTGGCTTTTAGCCCAAGGGTTGGAGATGGTCTAAGGGGAGAGATCCCCATTTTAAAAAAAAATGGGGATACGCTCTCTACCGTTGGATTTAACTTTAATGAAATTATGTGGTTGAGATTGTGTTGCCTGTGTTTTAATCTCAACCACACAATTTCATTAAAGTCAATCTAACGGTGGGGAGCGTGTCCCCCTTTTTTTTTGAAAAAATGGGGATCCCTTCCCTTAAAGGCCCTAATTTTAATTACTCAAATATCTTTAAATTTTTACTATGTTTTCCCTTGATTGAGCAGTACATTTCTTATATTGGAAGAAGTTTCAATTTTGATTCCTCCTCTCTATAATTTGTTTAAAAAATAAATGAATAAATCTAGAACTTTTAATTCAAGTTTGAGGTCAGGGCCAATCTTGAGAATTTGGAGGTCTTAGGCGAGTTTTTGGAGTGGAGTCCTAGGGTTCATTGACCCCCAATGTTTTGTACATTAGTATGGAGAAATTATTTTTCTAAATAGTAAATACATTAAAGAATATAATTCTACATCATTCACCATTGAAAATTATTAAATTAATATCAAAAGAAGAAATATATACAAACATTACTTAAAATAGGGAAATTATATTCACACACCTCAAATTACTTCTCTCACACCCTTTTAATTTTTTAATATTTTTCTATCAAGTGTTTGTGGTGGGTAAAAAATATTAAAAAATTAAAAAAATGTGAGAGAAGTAGTTTGAGGTGTGTGAATATAATCTCTCCTTAAAATATTGCACGCCCCATGTTGTTACATGCAAATATACTAAATTAAGTTTACGGGATCTTTTTTTTAACCAATTTTTTTTATAATTGTTTATTTTCCTAATTGTTATTAGAGATTTGAAGGCCAAAAATAAAAATATAAAATTCTTATTATATTAGGGCTATTTGGATATGCTTATTTCAGAGTCTTCAGCGTGGCCTTTTTAGTTAATACGAAATTAATTAAAAAAACGAGCGGGTCTTTCCAGTTTCGCACTAGACACAACAAGCAAACACTAAACCTTTACCACTAAGCCAGAATGCAATATACGCCATGAATAGTGTTACACGCATGCTTGAAGGTAATATACGTCATGAATAGTGTTAACTAACTTACCTGATCAAGAAGGGCAATTACAATTTATAGATCATACAATAAAAATCCTGAAAGATAAAAAATATTTTCATATAGTTAAAAGTTCTTGACATTCTATGATGAAAGTGCGATGAGTAGAAAGAGAAGAGAGTGTGATGTCCCACATTGTCTTATGTGTGAAAGCGAATCAATCACAATGTTTGTCTTACACTTCAGCACTGCACGTATCTTGTATGTGAAAGCTCAGTAACTACAATTTGGTTTATATATTTCAATAAAACATTATGTAAAAGAAAATTGAATAATATGAAAGTGATAACCATTGTCCAAAACGTGGAACCGTGCACTTTTTATTAATGAGTATCCTCTGTTCGGTCGTTTTTAGTTTCGATCTTGTATGCTAGAAGAAAAATAACACTCGTTTCAGACAAAAAGATTTTGCCGGCCAAATAAGGTTTTGTCGTCTAATGCTTTGTCAACAAATCTTTGTCGGGCAATATTAGGTGGACAAAAGTTGTCGCTCTAATGTTTGTCCGACGAATTTTAGAACTTCACTAGGCAAACAATATTTGGGCCACTAAATTACCAACGACATTTTCGTCGAATCAAGTGTGTTGACGAATTTAGCCTGATAGAATATTCATCGGTAGAGCCCATTGATGAGCTGAAATGGTATCCTAAATGGCAAAAATCGTACATTTTGCCTCATGAATTTTCTACAATTTCATGGGACGAAATTATATTTTTCAAAAAAAAGAAGGAGGAATTAGTTTTAATTGTATATTTAAATTATATTTACTTAAATAAATGAAGTAGTTTTCATTACATTAATCTCAAAAGAAATCCCAATATAAAAAAAATATTTAATTTATATTAAAGCTAAAGTATTCGTACAATTATATTAAAACTGAAAATATTATTCTCACTGGCACATAGCCTCTTAAGTACTCCATCTCCAACTGCTAAAGTCTAGAAGACATTCCGCTTACAGACCGAGAGTTAGTTGAAGAAGATCCCTCGACCACAAACTTATTGATTATTCATTTTTTTCTCGATTCCCTCTGTGAATAAAAAAAATTTAAATAAAAATAGCGGAGAAAATTGAAATGAAATTATAAAAAAAAAACTTACCATAAATTTTTTTCTGTGAAAAATGACCATAAAGCCAGTGCCACTCGTCTATTATTTACACAAAGTCCAGGGGTGCATCGGTCAGAGCTTCAGCAAGAGGTGCACATCACAAGTCTTATAGTACTCGTACTTCCTGTCACGCCGCGATCCCAACATACCTCCAGGATCAACACGTGAAGACAAAACATACCATTACCTATCAAGCATTCTAAGACAAGACATGTCCCTAATTTTCCTATGTAATTTCTCCCCGCATGTGTGTATTGACTATTATGCCCCTAACGGCAAACGACGTGGTTGCATTAATATAATTTCTTTCGTGCGCGTCTTCGTATTTAAAATTTTACACGCACGTACAAATTTATCAGTGCTTGAAACACTGTATTGAGACATAAATTATACATCGAAAATGTATAATATCAAAAAAGAATCCATCATTTTCCATAAAAAAAGGGGATCCGTGTCCCCCTCACTCTAACCCGTCAGCCCATTTTTTCCCCAAAACCCTCTCCTTCACTTACCACCAATCATCATCCCTCCTTTTATTTGGCATCCAACCAGAATCCAAGAAAAAAAAATTCAAAGTTCTCTCCCTCTTCTCTCTCTCTCTCTCTCTCTCTCTCTCTCCCGTAAACTCCATCTTCTTGCAAGGCCATGAACAAGCCTCAAAGCTTGTAGATCGAACGCACAAACTATATCATCATGCTCATCTCAGTCCCACGATCACAACCATGTCCTTGAAACTTGGTTTAGACGAGTTTTGACTCGCCAACTCGGAAGGTTCGACTCGACGAGTTCGACACAACCATTTTCAGACCATTCATGGCTTAGGTAAGCCTCGAGAAACCTTTAGAACCTTCATTCCATCCCTATGGATTTTGATCCTTTGTTTGTGTTTTGAACGTGTGGTTTTACACAGAGAACTCAAAGTGTGAAAACTGCACAACTTTCACGCAAGAACCGTGACCATTTGGTCACTTTCAACGCACTTTTTCGGTCAACCTCGACCACAACTCGACTCCCATTAGGTATAAACTTGTTCTCTATATTCCTAACTTCATAATGGCTTTTGAAGCATCAAGTTTCACTAAAAATCGAGTTAGATATCGACTTTGGAAGTTAGGAAGAAATTCTTAGTTTTCTGGGCAATATGTAGCCGTGGTCGTTTGGCCACTTTTAGGCGAAATTTCTGAACAGCACAGACCATATTAGAACTTTCTATGAAGGTAGATCTATTCATCACATTCCTAGCTTCATTTTGGTTTTTGAATCACGGATTTTGGCCAAGAAACAAGCTTGTTTGAAGCTTTGAAAGTTGGATCAAAAATATGCAAAACTGCAGAAAATCGTGGGGAAGGCGCGTGGGCGCTTGGGGAAGCCACGTGGGTGGCGCGTGGCTACCAGCGCAGCCACCTTGTGGCGGTGCGTGGTGGCGTGTGATTGGACCATTTTGGATTCTAAAAATTTGTGTAGATCCGTGATGTCGAGTAGATCGATTTCATATATTTAAACCCTAGGTTTAAGCAAACGATGGGAGTTTTATTTAGGTTTTTGTATATGTGCTTTAATTAATTCAATATTAGTTATTTCACATATATGGGAAACGTATCCCGAGGATTTACGAGGACAAACTAGGCTTGAGGTGACACACGCCGACCCAAAAAGTCCATTAGGACAACGCAGTCGAGCTGTGCTGGCCGACACTTGGAAGGTGACGAAGCCATAAAGTGTAGTGATGTGGAAAATGTGAATAAATTTAAACCTAGAAGTGCCTAAACACCAGAGTGTGCTCGTGAGCAGGAGCGAACCAACCTCACTCGTGACTTCAGAGCATAAGTAAATACAATAAAGCGGGTAAGAATTATACCCTCAGAAGTAGCCACCAATCCTGAGATTCGCCAAGTATCCTCGTCGATACGAACCTTAACTGCTAAACCTAGAAGGGCGCAAAACAGAAAACGTGAGTGCGCAAAAACAAAGCTTTTCAAAACTATTTCAATATCAAAAGTACTAACCCTTCACTGTAAAACCTGTATACTTTTCTAGAAAATAATACGTATGTAAGCATATAACAAAACAGGTTATAAAACGATAAAACTCGAGTATGCCATGTCAAAAATATGCCATGCCAAAATATCCAGCTAAGAAATATATGTATCAATCAGGTGAGATAAAATCAATAATCAAAATATGCTGGCAATATAAATATGTCAGCCAGAGTCACCTAACGTGACCTGTACGGCTGAATCTATAGCTCCTCAACCACTATCCTTCACACGAGTCGGAACCACCTATAGTGGTCTGTACGACAGGCTAGGTGTATAAAATACGCTCAGTGCTATGATCACGTGAAGGTTGTGCGACGAATCGCGGGTCACCTACGAGTCGGAACCACCTATAGTGGTCTGTATGACAGGCTGGCACTTGCCTTGGATCCAAGGTGAGCGTACGGTGTGGGAGGTGAACGATCACGTGAAGGCTAGGCCCTACTCTGGCGGAACACAAACACCCGAGGTGCAGGAATATGAGCTATAACACAATCTCATCAACATCATCATTATCACTAATAAGCATAAACTCACCTGACTTACCTGAGCGTCCACATCACCGAAGCATGACAAGTACAATCATAATCATAATAATAAAATATAAATGGCATTCGACATGGCATTTCAATCATAAAACCAATTCGATTCTCAACCATTTAAAAATGAAGTTTCTGGGAAAACATCAACTCTCTATATATATACTAAAAACAAAATCCCACTCACCTGGAGTCCATGCTACAGCCTTCCTAGCATGACTATCAAGATATCCCAAATGATTCCAAATGATCACCGCCTAGCACAAATATCAATCACATCTCAGAACTCGTACTGAGAGAATATGCAATTTACATAAAACACATCCCTACGAATTTGATCTGGAAGATCCGTATTACGAATCTTCGATCCGTCACTTCAAATAATACACATTATACTTCTAGAACAATACCCCAAAGTTTCGTTACGATCCAACGGTTGGATCTCTGCCAATTGCCAAAACCAAGTGGCGGTTAACGTTTTAATTACAAACTTACAATTCCAATTCGGGAAGATCCATATGATGGATTCCCGATTCGTAAATTCCTACATTTCTCAAATATTACGTACTATAACATATTAAGTTTTGGTGACGATCCAACGGTCAGATCATCGATTCATACTTTGACCTATTACCGAATCGTAACGAATTTAGGTCCTAATGATCAATCTACGTCAATCCATCATCAAAACTAACTTGAAGGCATTGAATAACGACTAAAAACATCATTGGCAGCCCTTTGGCCATGCGTCGCCGAGGGTGGCGGTCGGCCGCCCCGGCTCGCCGGAAAATCCAACTTTCACTACAAATTACCAAAATTTGGAGAATTAAAGATCTCAATGAGTAGAACAAATTTCATACCTTCAACCAAGTCCAATTTGGCCTCGAAAATCTCCAATTTCATCAAAACCCGCTGGAACCCTAAGTTTGGGTGTGCTCCAATTCGACCTCCAAATTAACTCCGATGCTCCAACAAAGTATTGGGCTTTGTTCCAGTCCTCAAGAGGATGCTATGGGTGGTGGTAATTGAAGGAAATCATTTCGGAATTGGTGGATTTCGATCAAAAACACACTCGGCACCCGTGACCCCCAAGCCTTCGTTTCTTCATGAAATTGGACTCAAAGACCCTCAAATTTGAGCTAGGATGATAGATAAAGGGATAAGGAATGGTTTTTGGGTGATAAAATGATGGATTTCAACTGGAAAATGGTGAAATTCGGCCGGAATCACATCGGGTCACCGCCGGGTACATGGGTCGGCGTGACCCATTTCCTCTTTCTTTCTTCTCTCATTTCCTTCATTTTTTCCTTCTCTCATTGGTCACTTACTTTTCTCTCCTCTACCCATTAGTCCAATTCATCCCACATTTCTCTCCTTTACTCCCCTTCTCCACCGCCCATCCTTTTTTCCTTTTAATCTGGGCCGTACATTTGGCCCTCCAACTTTCTGGAATTTTCCAACCAATTCAGGAAGTATCAATTTTCCCTCGACTTCAAACGTTAATAACTTCTTCGTTATAGCTCCAAATTTGAATCCATTTGTGCATGCGCGTGTATAACGACGAGTACTACAAGAATATGCCAAGAAAACGAACATTACGTGCCACTACAAGGCAATCAACGACGATCGACGTATGAGTCTCGAAGGGTATTTTCGTAAACTCGCTTACTAAAAACCATAATTTTTAGGGACATGTTGTCACACGGGGGCTGCGACCCAATGACGTACTTAGGAGTGGGGAGTTTGTTTTTATATATATACGAATTTATAGTTTCCAAACTTCATAATTGCTTCACTTTACATATATAATACCAAGTAGCGGATAATTGTGATAAATGCTGTTAAATGGTTGGGATATACTTGTCATGACATTCATACATATCTGTATACATGCTCATCTTGCTGTACCGGTGTTAGTACTTGCCCTAGGGCCAGGGCCAGTCCTTCAAGTGTATGTTCACATCGCACCGTTCGCTCATCTTAGATCCAAGTTAAGTGCCAGTCTTGTCGGGTAGATTGCATTAGGCAATCTGACTTGTATGTATCTGTGTTTATACACCAGCCTTCACGTGATCGTAGTACTAAAGCGTATTGATTACACCTAGCTTGTCAGGTAGAATTGCATTAGGCAATTCCGACTTGCATGCTAGCTTAGATTGATGAGCAATTGATTATCACATGATTATATTACTATAGCATTTGATATATTCTGACTTGGCATATTTCTGATTATATTGCTATCGTATTATTGCTTACATACTTACGTTGTATGTTTTAAGGAAACTATACTTGTTTTACGGCGAGGGGTTAGTATATTCAAAAATAAAGGTTTCGTATAAGCATTGTGTTGCTAACCCACTTAACTTTGTTTTTCGCCCCTCCAGGTTTAATAGTTGTGCTTACGTGTATATGAGGATTTATGGCAAATCTCAGGAGATGGTTACCTTCAGTGGTATAACTCTCATCCTATTTACTATACTATCTTATGCTCTGACATCACGTGTGAATAGTGTTCAATCCCACTCACCTGCACACTCTCTTGACTAGGCACTTTTAGGTTTAAATTTATTCACATTTTCCACATCACTACACTTTATGGCTTCGTCATCGTTCAGGTGTCGGCCAGCACAGCTCAATTTGGAGTCCAAGTGGACATTCCGGGTCAAGGTGTGTCATCTATCATCATCATCTCCTTCACCTTGAGAATGAGTTTCTTCCATGCATGGGCTATCATGAGGCACTTGGTGCAGATGATGGCTCCAATGTCGTGAACCAATAGGTTGTGGACTTTGGTGTCCGTTCGCTGAGTAAATAGGTTGTAATTAACCACGATCTTTCCTTAAGTTATGCAGATGATCAACATCGATGACGACATATGTGAAAAAGTACAATAAAGAAAGAATAATTTATAAAAATTAACCTTAATTCTAATAAATAACATTAATTTCTAAGAACTTTATTAAATGGCATTATTTCATAAAATTAATTGCAAAAAATTGTAAAAATTCTAATATTCCTAAACATGATGTGACAACCCATCCCTAATTTTACCTTTTTATTAATTTTAAAAGCGTGAATCTACGAGAATGCCCTTAGAGGCGAGAACTTTGACTTTCATTGACAATCGCCTAAGAAAGCGTATGACATTCTTTTAGGGTATCCTTGTAGTACTCGTCGCTACGAACACGTGAGGGCGTGTTAGACTTGAATCGGATTTGTGACGAAAAAGTTACGCTCCGTTAAAGTATGTTAGTTACGGGTATCGTTGTACAAGCACGTACAAATTAACAGTGTTGGAAACACTATAAGAAAATCATATTTTATACATAAAAAATTGTACAAAATCTGAAATTCAAAATCCAATAATCCCCTTGATTTGTGGATCCAGTCCCCCCTTCCCTTCACACCAATCAAATTCAACTTTTACCTTTTTCTTTCTTTTCCTCTCCACCAATCACATCATCTCTCTCATTTTTTGGCACCAATCAGACCGCATGCTTCTCTCTTTCTCTCTTTCTCTTCTCCATTCTCTCTGTAAACCGAGAGATCCTTCTCATTTTCTCAAACATACACCCATACACATACGCACGTTGAATCACCACCACTGTGGACTTCACCACTGTGGTTCATCCTCTGGTGGCCTTACCACCCTTGAGAACCCTCCTTCTCAAAACTAGACATGGCAGAGGACCTTCCTCATTTCTCTTCCCTACACCTTGGAACCACCATGGTTCCCGAGTTTTCCGACGGGTTCTCGTCGTTCATGACCTAGGTAAGCCTCGAGAAAATCTTACAAACCTTCATTTCATCTCTTTGGGTCGATATTGATCTCGTGTGCGTGTTTTGTACGAATGTTTTAGCACAGAAAGCTTAAATGGGGAGACTACACGTTTTCCAAGGAAGGATCCGTGACCATTTGGTCACTTTCAACTCATTTTTCGATCAACCTCGACCTCAACTGAACTCCTACTAGGTATAGACTTGTTCTCTACATTCCTAACTCCATAATGGCTTTTGAATCATCAAGTTTGGCTAAGAATTGAGCTAGATATCGACTCTGGAAGTTAGGAAGAAGTTCTAAGTTTTCTGGGAAATATGTAGCCGTGGTCGTTTGGCCACTTTTAGGCCAAATTTATGAACAACACGGACCATATTCGAACTTTCTATGAAGGTAGATCCATACATCACATTCCTAGCTTCATTTTGGTTTTTGAATCACGGATTTTGGTCGAGAAATGAGCTCGTTTGGAACTCTGAAAGTTGGACCAAAAACCTAGAAAAAAAATCCCATAAATCGTGAGGAAGGCGCGTCGGCGCGCGTGGGGGAGCCGTGAGTGGTTCGATTTTGATTCTAAAAAATTGTGCAGGTTCGTGACGTTGAGTAGATCGATTTCATATATTTAAACCCTATGTTTGGACAATCTACGAAGGTTTTATTTACGTTTCCATTTATGTGTTATTAAACAAAGTTAATTAGAAAGTTCACGTATAGGGAAATGTATTTCGAGGACGTATGTGGTTAAGCCAGGCTAGGAGGGTTCGTTTGGACTGCGTATTTGTGAGTAGGCAGTTTGTTTTACGTCTATACATATTTATAGTTCCCGAAATTGCATAAATATTTCGCTTTACGTATATATTGCCAAGTAATTGATAATTTCGTTATAATTGTGATAAATGCTGAAATACGGTTGAGATATACGTGTCATGACATTCATACATACTTGTATACATACTCATCTTGCTGCACCGGTGTTAGTACTCGCCCCAGGGCCAGTGCCAGTCCTTCATGTGTATGTTCACATCGCACCGTTTGCTCATCTTGGATCCAGGTTAGGTGCCAGTCCTGTCGGGTAGATTTGGCAATCCGACTTGTATGTGACATGCTTCTGCACCAGTCTTCACGTGATCGTGGTACTAGAGCATATTAATTACACTCAGTCTTGTTCGTGTCAGAGTTTATCTGTTCGAACTTGTGTGCCATCATTAGATTGATGAGTACTTCATTATATTGTTTATCACATGATTACACTACTGTGGCATTGATATATCATTGACTTGGCATACTTCTGGCTATATTGCTATCGTATTATCGTTTACATACTTACATAGTATGTTTTAAGGAAACTATACTTGTTTTACGGCGAGGGGTTAATATTTAAAAAAATGAAGGTTTTTGAATAAGCATTGTTTTACTGACCCACTTAACTTTGTTTTTCGCCCCTCCAGGTTAAATAGCTGTGCTTACGTATATACTAGGATTTTGGCAAATCTCAGGAGATGATTACCTTCAGTGGTATAACTCTCATCCTATTTACTATACTGTCTTATGCTCTAACATCATGTGTGAATATGGTTCAATCCCGCTCACCTGCACACTTTCTTGATTAGGCACTTTTAGGTTTAAACTTATTCACATTTTCCACATCACTACACTTTATGGTTTCGTCACAGTCTAGGTGTCGGCCAACACGGCTCGATTTGGAGTCCAAGTGGACATTCTGGGTCGGGGTGTGTCACATGAAATCATTTTTAAAATTCCTACAAAAATTGTAATATTATAAAACAATTTCTAATATTTTCTAAAATTTTCTAATGTTTTCTAATAATTTCTAATATATTACTAAAAATTAAATAATTCCTAAAATTCTTATAAATTTCTAAAAAATTCTAATATTTCCTACAAAATTTTAATATATCCCATAAAAAAAATCCTAGAACTCCTACAAATTTCTAATATTTCAAAATTTTCCCATTAATATTTCTAAAAAATTGTAATACTCCTAAAAAAATAAATAATTCCTAAAACCTACCCAAATACCCCACAGCCTACTCCGTATCCACCATCCACCACCGCGAACCCACCCATTCCACACCCATCCACGAGTCCCCACCCCACCCCACCGTCCCCTTTCCCGAGCCATTTCCCCACCCCTTCCTCCTGCCTTGTTAATGCTACGCACTTTTAGGCCCATGAAATGATGCAATTTCTGTTACAATGCCATCCGGAAATGGAGGAATACTTCTTGTGATTGATAATTCTAATTTCACTTAGGACAAATGCCACATCTTAAAGGTTTGTATGGTTTTCAAAGGGTTTTCACAAAGCGTAATGCACCATACTGTGGATGCAAATTTTCTCCTCCTTGATCTTGGACAATATTGCACCTACAAAACAATTAACACCTTAGGTCAAGGCCAAGAGCCTCACGCGCCAACGATGAATGGGGGGGGGGGGCTTTGGCCGAAGAACCTCCGATGAAAAAGTTAGAATTTAGAGAGAAAGAGTGTTTAGAGAATTTTGAGATTTTTGCCAAAGTGTTGGAAATTAGTGTTTTGTGAAAATGGGAACCAATATATAGGAGAGGAAGGGTGTGGCCGGCCTTTAGGCCAAGGATGATTTATTTGGGGGGTTATGGAGATAATGGGCTAGTTATTTTGGGGAGTTATGGAAATAATTGGCTAGTTAAATAGCAAATAATAATATCCTAATTAACTAGCTATTGAATGTCATAAAGGGAAAGAAAATGGTAGCAAAATAAAAGGCATGGCCGGCCCTAGAGGGTAACCGGCCTTTGGTATATTTTTTGGTTATAATTTGGTGATTTAATTGATAATTAAGGGATTGATTAGGTAATTAATCCCTTAATTAATCAATTTTAGGAAATAAGAAAGGAATATATTATTTAGCTAATTTATTTGCTAAATAATGGAATATAAAACATATAGAATAATTTAGATTTTGGGAATTACCTTATAGAAAGGATTTGATGAAATAGGTTTTAAATTGTTACCTATTTTGGGCACTTTTGACTTGGTTGAAAGATGATTGCCCACTGCTCGCGCGTAGGAATCCCAGTATGCCTCAAGGGTATTTTTGTCATCTTTTACCCAAGAATCCACGTGTCGCCTTGTGATTATTTTTGGCTCCACAAATGCCCCCACACCTGTTGGGCTGCTCGCAGGAAAGGGCAGCAGGTGTAGAGATCTTCTTGCTTTAGGAAACTTAAGACTTCTTCCTATTTTGATGTTGATTCTCTCTTTAATAGGAAATTAGATCCTTCTAGGAAAGGGAAATAAATTTCTCTCAAAGCCTATTTAAGTCCACCTTAAGTGGGTTATTAAATCAACCTTGGAGAGCGATTTATTCTACCCTACAAGAGAGAGAGAGCTTAGAGGATATTTGTTTCCCCTCCTTTAGCAATCTTCTACATCTTGCCCATGCAAATGACCGTCTTTCGTTGCTTTATTCGTCTTCTTCGTGCCGCATCGAGGTAAGAAAAAATTAATTTTCCTTGTCTTCTTATTGGATGGTGCTACCGCGGGGCAGCTGTCGGGGTGGTGCGGCATGTCGGCTGGCACGGGCCAGGAGTCGGCTCGGCATAGGCCGATGAGATGTTGTGGCAGGGATAACTGCTTTAAGCTGCTCAACTTGGCTAGAGCCATGGGTAGCTTATGTGACTGGGGCCACAGATTGTGGCGCTGAGGTGCAGTGCTAAGCGAGTCGCAAGTCTCATTTCCTTTGGGCTCTTGGATCTAACACGAGAAAATCGGCGATTGAGAGAAATGAGGAGGTCGCGGGCTTCATGGGTTGCTGGAATGCTAGGCATACAGGTCTCTTTGCCTGCTAGAATGCAGGGTTGAGCTCCCCTGCTGAGTACCATGAATGTCGTTGGCTGCATAGTCCTCTTCGTTGAGAGAAAGGTGGAAATATGAGATATTCCCCGCCTGCTCAAGAGATGCCGGTTAAGAAAAAACTGAAGACTTCTACCGCTGCTCATGAGGGTCTGTTTGTTACCAAGAGGTGTGTGATTGGTATGACTTCTTCAAATAAGAAGATAGGTGAGGCTGCTAGATCTGAGCCTATGGCGTCTGCCATGTCGAGAGTGGCTAATTCGATTGATGATAATATTGCTCAATGTAGAGGTATTGTCATGCCCCAAATGTCGAAGTCTGTGCTAAGACGTCCGTAGGAAGCTAAGTCTTATTCTCATTTAGAGATGCTTACTATTATGAAGAGCGATAATGTGGACTCTGCTGCTAAAGTGGTGCTAAGGCCCACTTACTCTACTGTTGAGACTGACTCACCTGCTGGGAAGAATGAGACTGTTCGCATGGGCAGCTGTGAGAAAAACCACTATGCCTGCTTCTGGGGAGACTGCTGAGATCTGTGTGCTTTTGAAACCAGTCTCGCTTGAAGACATGGACGCTTGTACCAAGTTTGTTGATGGCATCTGAAAGGTTGTTTGCCCAAGTTCCTTTGCGAAGGATATGACCCAATATAGAAGGACTGCTCTGCTTGCCATGATGCAGATATAGCAAGGCTACCAAGGAGCTGACGAAGACTATGGCAGCTGAAGCTTATTCCTTGGCCGAGGAGATCAAGAGGTTGGATTTTGAGCTTGTTGCTTTGAAGGGGTCTAATATTTCTGCCCCCACTTCTCTGCAGCTTGAGACTCAGATTCAAGATCTTGAGTTTGCAGTTTCTGAGCTTCGTTTTGCTGCTTATGCAAATGATGAAAAGTTGATTGCTGCTTATAATCAAATGATCCACTTTAAGAGAATCGTCGATAAGCTTGAACCCCAGCCTTGAACCCCAAGGTGTACTAAAGATCAACGAAAGTCTGAAGAATAAGGTGGATGAGCTGCAACGTGTCTGTATTGGTCTGCTTGAGGAGAATGAGCAGCTGAAGGGTGAGAATGATGAGCTTGAGGTTTCGAGACCTTCTTTATTTCTGTGGAAGACTTTCTCATTTTTACTTTTAAGGCTTCCCTTGGAGAAGTAGTTGGAAAAGTTGGTGCCCAGGCTGGGGCAGCCGGAGGTGAAAGCGCTGGATGATGCTGCTGCTAAGAATGTCCAAGCTGCTGAAGGTGTGGCGACCGAGTAATCGTGGAACGTCCAAGCTGCTGTGGTCTTCTAGGTAGCCTTTAGGATTTTCTTTGTTTTTCCTTGTAGCTCTTGTTTTGCTTGAACTCCTTCGGCCTTTGCTAATTGTTTATAAACATGATTCCTTCGCTTTTCTTCATCTTCGCTTCTTTTGTTCATGCCCTAACCTTTAGACTTGATAGACCAGTGGCAGACATGCTACTTTTTTATAAGCAGACAAGCTCGCGTAGCCTATACAGCCGTAGGTAGGGGTGGTTTTGGTACATTACCGTACCAAAACCTCTGTACCGATTACCATACCAAATATTTGGTACGACAAAATCTATTACCATTATCGTACCAAACTTTTGGTATACCGAATATTGGTATACCAAATAGTTTGGTTGGTATGGTATGCCAATGGTAATTACCACTTTGTTTTACGCCACTTAGTTTGCCCAAATTCTAATATTTTTCTAACCTAATTCAAAGCCCAGAAAATATACATAGTTTGACATATATACACAATTTAACCTAATTCAAGATTTTTTACTATTGTATGTCGAAGTGGTAAAAACTTAATAAATCATAAGACAAGAATTCTATAGCATGCTGAGACTCAAATGAACCAGAAACGTAAGACAGCAAACCACAAAAATGTAAATATCCATAGCTGTGCTCGACGACTGGCTTGCTGATTTGAACCCACAATCCAAGGTGGTAATACCCAATGCATATGTTGTGCCCTCACTTGGAAGACAAAGACGCCGGAAACGAGAAACGAAGATGAATCGATGAGAGAGCTGCGACGGCGGAACAAGCCCTAGGTTTCTAATGTGTCGAGCAGGGACCAGAGTGAGAGACTAAGAGTGTTTGGTTTGTGGAGATTTTAGGAATATGATAAATGAGTCAAAGTGTCAAACGACATAATATAATATTACATAATACATAATACATAATTATATATATACATGAATAAATATATAATATAATATTAATAATATTGGTAACCGGTAGGTATGGTATACCACCGGTACTAGTTTTGAGTACCAGTACCGTACCGAAACAGTATGGTATGGTACAAATACCGTACCATTACCAGTGGTACAAATTTTTTGGCACAACTTTGGTATGGTACGGTTGGTAATACGGTAGGTATGGTAATGTGGTAAAAAATTACACCCCTAGCCGTAGGTGTTGGTGTAGAACTTTACAAAGTTGTTAGCCATAGGGTTGGCAGCCGGATGCCTTACTTACAGAAGCAAACAAGTTCGTGTAACCACTAGGCTGTTAACCTTGTGTTTTCTCTAATTCCGTAGGTTACGCAGCAAGTATCACAACACTTTAGGACTTGGTGTAGGTTGTTCCGCGCTTGGCAGAGGTGAAGCTTATCGACTACGTAGCATGTCGGCTGTGGATAAAGCTTCGTATATGCACGCTAGCTTGTTTAACCTTTCACAAGAATGTGCAGTTGTATAAGTCTAGCGCAGCTTTACTGCTCGAAGGGCAAGCCGTAGGCAGTCTTCTGGAAACCGTAGGCTACCTTAGTGCACTTGGTAGCAGCTTTAGGGTTCCAGGGCAGCCGTCTGTAGGGCGTACTGCGTAATGTGCCCCCTCCGTCTCTAGGGTCCGGTTCCCCGCGGATTAGGCCAAGAGACCTAAAATCCTTCAGTTAGCTAAGCCTTGAAAAAGACCATTGTGGCTACTTCTAGGAATCCCGGCGCAAGCCATCGTGCTTCTTTAGTTATACTAGGGCAGCCCGGCTCATCCACGTCTGGATATTCGGAGTATAGAGTTTATCCTCCCGCTTTGGAGAGCAGACCCATGTGGGTGTCGGGGAATTGGTTTACCCTCTCGCACTGGAGAGCATGGTTAGTCCCTCGGGGGGTGCAATTCCTGCAGTGAGTCCCTAAGAAGGGCGCAATCTTCTTTTTTAGTGCAGGTATGATCAGTTGTTGTAGGCACGTAGTTAAACCAAGTTGCAAATTACTTTTGAATTCCTCATTGAAAAAACAAGTGAAACGAACGAATAACTTAGCTGTAAAAGACTACATAACAACTGGATAGTTCTCGACTTGCGAGGTGGTGCCCGTTAAGCTGCTTCAGTTTTCAGGCTTTGATGTAGCGGGAGCAAGGTTCTAAAAAACGCTAGGCGCTAGTCGGGCGGCGGGCTAGCGCCTAGCGCCTAGGCGGCTAGGCGGGGTCTAGGCGGGCGCCTAGGCGGCCTAGGCGGATTTAGGTAAATTTCTTGTATATCTTCTAAATAAGTGAATAATGATACTTACAAAAAAATTATACTTGTATGAAATCCATTAATAAGATAATAAATAATGATAAAATGCAAAAAGAGTATCCAACAAGTCTAAAATTTTAAAACACATTAAGCTTATATGCCATATAACCATGGTGAGAAGTATTGTAGAATGATACATGTACAACAAGTTCACAATTTTAAACCATTTAGACTTAGATAGGAATTTTTTTATTTTTTAATTTCATTAAAAAAAACAAAAAAACGCCTAGCTCCGCCTAGCACCGCCTAGCACTGCCTAGCTCCACCTAGCCCGCCTAACCCGCCTAGCCGCCTAGCCCGCCTAGTCCGCCTAGCCCGCCTAGGCGCCGCCTAGCCCGCCTAGGCGGCCGCCTAGAGCCCATCCGATTTTTTCAACCGATTTGCACAAAAACGCCTCGGGTCACCACCGCCTAGCGCCTAGGCGCCGCCTAGGCGGCCGCCTAGGCCGTTTTTTAGAACAGTGAGCGGGAGGTCTCACATGGTACTTCCTTAGACTGTAGGCATTCCACTGTTTTTCGATATTTTTGTCGTTTCATGGTGGCGTGGGTGTAATTGCTCTTGCCGCCTAGTCTGCTGATTTTGTATGGACCTTCCCAGATGGAATCCATCTTTTTAGAGCCTTATTTGCGGGCAGTGATGAAGGCTTTTCTTAAGACCAGATCTTCGGGCTGGAACTGCCGGATCTTGGCCTTTTTGTTGTAGCTGGAGAGGAGTTACTGCTGGTAAGTTGTGATGCTAGTGATAGTCTGCTCGCGCTTCTCCTCTGCCAGATCTAAGCTTGTGGCCATCTCCTTACTGTTTGGTTACTCATTTTTTGGTGGTGTGATATGCCCATAGACATCCGGGGAGTTCATCTAGCCATTTTCCTTTCTTGTTGGTGAGGGATTTCTTGAGGCAGTCGAGGGTCGTCTTGTTGGGTGCATCGTCGATATGCAAATGCTAGAAGTCTTCATCAAGTGGAGCAGGTGCAGCTAGGGTGTACTAAGCTTGTTGGGCCACTCTGTTGCGTTGCCTAGGCTAGGCGTGAATGCGCAGTAGGGAACCATAGAGCTGGACCAAGTAACACATAGTAGGAGATGCTCAACTGCCAGTATTGAGCCACTCTAGAATAGAATTATAAAGTAAGGGTCAGCTGAGGCCGTGTGACATGTAGCAGAAGATGGTATTCAACCGTCGGTAGAATCTTTTAAGGCAATGAGGACAAAACTTGCTTCCGAGTGTGTCCTTCTAGTGTTCGTCTGCCGTTGGCTCGCTTTTTGGGCTGAATAATGCGTCATAAGGATGACTGCTTACGTCTGAAGGTAAAACTTGAGCTTCCGAGTTGCAACAATTATTGCCAAACCTAGCTTTTGAATTTTTGGTAGCATCGAGGAGAGCTTTTGAACTGTGGAATATAAGTAGTCGGGCCCCCAGCTCTTCTTGTATGATGATAGAGCTTATCGCGACTTCTAAGACTACTAAGTAAATGTATAAGTCCTCCATTACTCCTGGCTTGGATAGTATGAGAGGTGATGTGAGATACTTCTTCAGGTTTTGGAAAGCTCTTTCGCACTCTTCAGTCCCTACGCTTGCTTTATTTGTTTAGCTGCTTTCCGTCTTCTTTCTTTACCGCTACTTCTTTTTTAGGCTGCTCGGGTGCCTTGTCTGCTCGCCGAGCTTCATCCCAAAGTGCGTGTTTCTCTGCTAGAAAGAAGGAGTCTGCTAGGGTTAGATCTTCTTTCATGATCAATTCTCCGAACAATGGGTGGTCTGCTGGAAGTCCTTTTTGGAAGGCTGCTCTAGCTATCAAGTCATTGCATCCGACTATCCTTGCCTTCTCTGCTTTGAACCTTTTCACATAGTCGCGGAGTGACTCACTTGGGTTCTTCTTGACGTTGAACAAATGGTCGGATTTCTTCTTGATCGAGCGATAGGGTGAATATTCTTTGATGAAAGCCAAAGAAAGTTCATCAAAATTTCGGATGGACTGTGGCGGCAGGGTGTAGAACCAATCTTGCGCTTCGCCTTGTAGAGTGGTGGCGAATATCTTACACATAAGATCATCGTTGTTTTGATAGAGGATCATTGCGCTTCGGTAGTGCTTCAAGTGTCCCTCCGGGTCTTCTTCCCCTTTGAAAAATGTGAAATGTGGCATGCTGAACTCGGGTGGGGGCTCTGCCTGCTCGATCTCATCCATAAAGGGTGACTTGTTTATGTTGGTCATGTTTCGTCGTAGTGCCTCGTCGGTGACCTCGTTGCGTTGAAAGTTACGCAATCGCTTGGTTAAGAGTCTTTCTACTTCCTCTTGAATTTGCCTTTGAGGTAGCGAAGCTCTCGGCTGCCCCAGTCATGACCTGTTGGTCTAGGCTGCTCTTCTATGTATTTGGCTCTTCTATGCGGCAGATGCGGTTCTTGTGGTGTGTTCTTAGCAGGCGAGCGAGTTCTTCACAGGCTGTTGGTTGAACTTGAGTTGGATTGAGTGACCACTTCTCTCCGTCCGTCGTGCTGCCTACTCCGATATGAGGTGTATGATGCTCTTTGCGGGTTTAGCCGTGAATGTACACTTCGCCTGGAAGGTTGCTCATGTTGACTATCGAAGTACGAGCCCAACCGTGAATGTATGTTCGTCCGTGGGCCTAGTCGAGAGTGCACGCTTCTCCGCGCATTAAGACGAGAGTATACACTATCTCGAGGGCCCAGTCGGGAATGTACATTGCCAGAATGCTTGGTTCGTGGCTGGTCGAGTGGCTGCTTGCCAAAACACTGCTGGAGAGTTTCTTCGCCTACTCTTGTCCTACTTCGGGACACCACACCTAGGGCACGTTGCATCTCGGTGTGCTGCAAGAGCTGGTTCACCAAGGTCGTCTGTTGTGCGATGACGCTCGTCAACTCTATGACTTGTCGAGACAAGTGTTGTTCTCCATTTGGGTTGGAAGAGCTTGGAATGAATGTATCTGCTTGAGCAGTGGAAGTGTGGTAGACTCCGAGAGTGAAATTTGAGTTGGGAAATGTCAAATCTGCGGAGTAACGTGGTGGAAATGCCCCCGGCTTGATGGTTGGTCCGAATGGTTGAGATAGTCTTGGACCGATTTGGGCTGCTTGGAATGCCACGGGAGCAAGCTGGGCCATGAGAGTGAGCTGCTCGTCGAGATCAGGCTGGGCTCCGAGAGTGGGCTGCTCGGCAGGAGCAGGTTGGTCCCCGAGAGTGGGCTGCTCGGCGGGAGCAGGCTGGGCCGCAAGAGTGGGCTGCTCAACGGGAGCAGGCTAGGCCACAAGAGTGGGCTGCTTGGCGGGAGCAGGCTGGGTTACATGAGCAGACTGGAGCAGACTGGGTTACATGAGCGGGCAGGGCTGCATGGGCAGGCAGGGCCGCGTGGGCAGGCAGGGCCGAGAGGGCAGGCAGAGTCGCAAGAGCAGGCTGGTTAGTGCGTGATGCATGCAAGTGCGAGGCTTGGGCTCGGGCCTGTGCAAGCTTAGATGACATGGCTTGGGCCATGATGGTGGTGCCATGGATCTTGCCGTGGGTGGTTGCCATGGTGGAATTTTGTGGTGGTGCCACTCCACCCATGACCACATCTAGCCTCATGGATCGCCGCGGTCCCATTTCTTGAATATGAGAATTTTCACTTGTGGAATTTTCTAAATTTCTAGCCATTATATTTTCCTTTCACGTTTTATCAAAGAATCTTTGCAAATAAAAAATTCTAATAATAAGAACGTATGAATTTTCTTTCACGTTTTATCAAAGAATCTTTACAAATTAAAAAATTCTAATAATAAGAACGTAAGAAAATATTCAAATGGACTAGTAAATAGAAAAGAAAAAAAACCTTTTTATGCGTGAGTCATCTAAGAGTATGGATCTTCAGCTCTCAATGAAAGCACCAATTTGTGGATGCAAATTTTCTCCTCCTTGATCTTGGACAATATTGCACCTACAAAACAATTAACACCTTAGGTCAAGGCCAAGAGCCTCACGCGCCCACGATGAATGGGGAGGGGGCTTTGGCCGAAGAACCTCCGATGCCAAAGTTAGAATTTAGAGAGAAAGAGTGTTTAGAGAATTTTGAGATTTTTGCCAAAGTGTTGGAAATTAGTGTTTTGTGAAAATGGGAACCAATATATAAGAGAGGAAGGGTGTGGCCGGCCTTTAGGCCAAGGATGATTTATTTGGGGGGTTATGGAGATGATGGGCTAGTTATTTTGGGGAGTTATGGAAATAATTGGCTAGTTAATTAGCAAATAATAATATCCTAATTAACTAGCTATTGAATGTCATAAAGGGAAAGAAAATGGTAGCAAAATAAAAGGCATGGCCGGCCCTAGAGGGTAACCGGCCTTTGGTATATTTTTTGGTTATAATTTGGTGATTTAATTGATAATTAAGGGATTGATTAGGTAATTAATCCCTTAATTAATCAATTTTAGGAAATAAGAAAGGAATATATTATTTAGCTAATTTATTTGCTAAATAATGGAATATAAAACATATAGAATAATTTAGATTTTGGGAATTACCTTATAGAAAGGATTTGATGAAATAGGTTTTAAATTGTTACCTATTTTGGGCACTTTTGACTTGGTTGAAAGATGATTGCCCACTGCTCGCGCGTAGGAATCCCAGTATGCCTCAAGGGTATTTTTGTCATCTTTTACCCAAGAATCCATAAGCAAATGGTAGAACTACATAAAATTGATTAATTAAGGGATTAATTGTTAAGGCGACATCGAAATCCTAGTGTTTTTTTTTATCATTGTTTTTCAAAATCGTGTGTTTTGTAATTTGATTTCCTTAAATTTGCTTTCTTACCAATTTATTTAATTGTTTTTATTAAACTCATTTTTATTATTTTAAATTCTAAAATCAATTTTTTTTTTCTAAACTTTGCTTTAAATAATTAACTAAGATTTAGTTTTTACATAAATTGTTTTAAATAATCTTTGTGGAGCTCGACTTTGGATGAACATTATTACCACAACTACCTGTTGGAGTTTTGAGACTCCACTCCTTGTCCCACATTGGGGAACATAGGTTTCCCAAGATCCTTTATATATGTTTTGTCTTCTACAATAGTAGTTAGGTGTTGGACCATTTGGAATGCGAATTGAGGCTTGGGCTACTAATTGTGTGGATTAGGCTTGATGATTATATCATAATATTAATATTAATTAATATTAATTAAAGAAGATATTGAAATCAAGTTTCGATAAGAAAGATCTTGGTCTAGCTGATGTGATTATTGGTTTAAAAATCAAATGAAATCAAGAAGGTTATATTCTGACACAATCCCATTATAAAAAAGCTACACTTAGGAAGTATGGTCATTTGGAAAGTAAAGTTGCAATCACATTCCTATTCTAAATATAACTGCAACACTTTGTAATTTTATTGTTTATTTATTCTTTTATTGTAGCTCTAAAAGTTTTGAAAATAAATTTTTTTTATGTCCATGTGGCGCTTTATGATTGGTTGATGGAATCAATAAAAACGAAAATAACAATTTTACCCTTACAAATGACAGAAGAATGAGGAAAAATTCAATTTGGACTATGATTGATAATGAATTTCACCACAGAACTACAATTAATAGTTTTTTCACCACATGAGTCTATTTAAAAGTGGTATCACCACAAGGATCACGAAAAAAAATTGACCTTTTTTTTTAAAAAACAAAATTTGATCTATAAATTTGATGTCTAAAAAATTTATCAAGTGGACATTATTTGAGACTGACTCTTGTGAAACCATAGTCGAGAGATTTTTTTTATTGTACACAAAAATGGTGCACATGTGATATATCATTATACAAGTAAAAAAATATTTAGAAAATATATTATCTTTGTTTGTATGATAATATATGGCAGACCGTCATGTGTTCTAAGCACAATAAATATCTCTAGATGGAAGGAAGTAGTTCAATTATTAAGCAATTAATGTTAGGTGCAGTGTCAAAATTTCGTGGTAGTTTGCTACAGAAAATAGTGCCCGTGCCTCTTTGTCTTTTACAAGGCAGACATAGCTTCGACCCTAAAAAAAAGGCAGACAGTAGCATCAAATTACAAGCAAAACACTTGGGCTTTGTTTTTTTGACAAGTACAAGCAAATGAGAGATTTTAAATGTGCCGATCACACGCTCAAGTACACTAAATAATAATACAATTAATTAAAAATTTAGAAGAAAATTTTCTAATCAATTTTATTAGGATACTTAATTTTATTAAGTCGTATCTTCAATACACTTAAAAAATTTTATGCAAACAAACACCTGAAAAAGAAGTGAAAGCTTGCACTCGAAAAAGGAAAAAGATCATTTCTGGATCTCTTCTATTAAATTCACCAAATCAAACAATTCGTTCTTTTGAAATTTGATTCAACAGCTAAAATTATTAAATTTTTTAAAGTGAATTCCTATTTATAATTGTTGGATCAAATTTTTAAATCCAAATTATTTGATTTTGTGAATTTGGTGAAAGAGCCACGGAGAGTATCCCTTTTCCTCGAAAAATATGAAGCTGC
This sequence comes from Crataegus laevigata, assembly GCA_963580275.1. Classification (NCBI taxonomy): domain Eukaryota; kingdom Viridiplantae; phylum Streptophyta; class Magnoliopsida; order Rosales; family Rosaceae; genus Crataegus; species Crataegus laevigata. The sequence goes on from OY756945.1 coordinate 37,033,380, forward strand.
TGAAAAATTCAGTGGTGAAAGATGCGTGTTGTAACTAGTTACACGATTCTGCATTCACACTCGTAGAATGTGCTTTTGAATATTATATTATAGCTAGAGAATTTTATGCCCTAAAAAATTGACTTCCCTTGTCATGCAGAAATGTTAGCTTTTTCTGTAATATTATAATATAATCTATACATATATTTTTCAAAGGATAGACTGGTAGCTAACATACGACTCCAGATGAAATGTTTTAAACTCGTCACTTTTTGCTTCTGTGGATATCAGACATGTACCTCACTGGCATTGATTTAGTTAGTTCGAGTTATCCATAACGTTATTGTTATGTAAAACACACTCTATTTACATATAATGGTAGCTCGGTGGCTTTCTGGAGGCTTTGAAGGGGCTAGCAGGCAGGAGATAATCTTGAGCTTAACTGCTAGCAGATAAGAGATGGAGGGATATAACGTTAACTTGAGTGTGATGAGAAAAAGTGCCTGGACTCAAGAGGAAGATGATCTTCTCAGGCAGTGCATTGAGATTCATGGAGAAGGAAAGTGGCACCAAGTTCCTTACAAAGCAGGTATGTATGTCAACGTGTATATATCTCTGAAACATGGATATGTGTATTGCTAGTAAAGCATTTCATTCTAAGACCTTCGGCCAATTCGTTTCGAGTCAGATGTTCTGCTTTTATTAATGCTTTAGAGCATGCTAATGCGTCTAACGGCCATACATGGCCGCGCGGAGACAGTTAGTCCCACATCGGAAACTTCCTCAAGAAAACACATTGCAGGCATATTCGCAGCACGCAGAAAGATGTTATAAACTTTGCTATATGCAGGCTTAAACAGGTGCAGGAAGAGCTGCAGATTAAGATGGTTGAACTATCTAAGGCCAAATATCAAGAGAGGGGACTTCACTGAGGATGAAGTAGATCTTATCATTAGGCTTCACAAGCTTTTAGGAAACAGATATTAATTAATAAATAAATATCTCTCTCATTTCCTATCCTAGCTAATGGACACTCCACATCATCCTTATTATTGTACCTGTTGATGTCCATAATCAATTGAGGTCATATGCTTCTATTAGGACGTTCACTGCTTGCATTTTATGTATTAAAAATGTTAATGAGATTCTCTCAAAAGTGAAATTTTTTCTAAACTTTTTGCCACCACATATTTTTGGCATAATTATCGTGCTAACCTTATAAAATATAATGCAAAAAACATGAAGTAGCGAAGAGTTTATAGAAAGTCTCATTTTTCTTTATGGAAAATGCTATCTTATAGCATGAATCATTAGGGAGGGCCAGTGTCATAGTCAACCATTCATTGTTGGGTACTTTAATTTAGGTTTAAAAATTTAAAATTATTGCCACTTAGTACTACAATCTAGTATTATTTTTTTTTATCTGTAAATGAGAGGTCTTAAGTTCAATTTTCATCAAAGGTGAATTTGAATTAAATTATTGCTAACTCATTGTGAAACTTAATCCACTTTTCTACTTCATTAATATAAATAATATTGTTCGTTAAAAAAATATTAAAAATACCAGGTAGACTCGCTCAAAATGCCAAAGTCCACCCAGACTCGCCATACACTTGGAATTCTACTTGCTCACGCTGTAATATGGATCCCAGTTAAATGAATTAATTGAATAAAATATGAGAAATCAAAATCAAAATTAATAGGCAATTCAAAAGTCGTTTCTTTGTTTTCCACCTCCGATCCTTATCCTTCCGCCGACTCCCGCTCACCGACCACCGCACTTGCTTGGCGGCAAGACTCCATTTTCACTTCCTCATCGTGGCCACCACCGAACACTGAAAATACGTTTATACACACAGGGTTCGAACTTATATCTATATATATAAAGTGAGAAGGATAAAAAGGTGAAACATTCAAAATATCAAAAATTATCTTTCAAGAATTTAAAAAATTACAATTGATAGGAATTTAAAGTAATTCACCACATTTTAATTTTGAATGAATTTTAAATTTAAAACTTTAATTAAAAAAAAACTCCCATGTTAGTGGGTGGTTTCATAGTTTTGCTCCTTTTATTTTTCTGAATTATTTTTTTTAATAAAAATATAAAATAGTTATTTAAAAAAAATTAAAAGACATAATCTAATATAAAGATGCCAATTGCTACACGCGTATGCGTGTGGCAAGAGGCTAGTCGTCATATAAAGGCTCAATATTTTTTTACCACTGTGATAAAGTGTCGCTTGCAAATTTAAGTTGGTTTTGAATTTAGTCCAATTTTTCTAATTTTCAACTTTTATTAAATTTCTTAATTTATGCATCTTTACTTAAATTATTAACTTGAATATTAAATATGAAAATCTAACCACTTTTATGAAAAATATTCAAAGAAAATTTATATGTCATCATATATCCGAATGGGTTAGGTTTCGTTTGGTTCAATTTTTTTTTGCTGAAACAAAAATACCAAACTGAAGTCACTGTTCAGTTCGGTTCAATTTTTCTTTCCGTTTCCTTTGTTCCTTTTTAGTTCGGTTCGGTTTTTTTAATAAACATTTCAAATTTTTAGTATTTAAAAAAAAATTAAAAGCTTAACAATTCCAACTAGAATCAAAATAAAATAAACATTCCAAGTTCAAGTGTTTCACCTTTAAAAGTAAACATTCCAAGTTCAAGCCTTCCAAATTTAAAAGAAACATCGAAGTTCAGGTCTTCTACACTTAAAATATACATTCTTAAGTCTAAACTTCAAAGAAATATTAAAAACTTAAAAATAAACATTGCAACTAGAATCATAATTTCAAGTAAACATTCAAAGTTCCATGTCTTGCACACTTCTTCAAGTCCTCACGCTCAACACTTCAACACCTAACCATTTCAAGCTTGAATGAGAGTTTGTTGCTAATGTTAGGCGGTCAGGGGGCAACATAACACTTTTTGTTTAATTTCTACTTGTCATTTCTACATACAAATTAAAAATAAAATCTAATTAAAACATTATTTTAAAATAATCTACCAAAACCAAATAATTCATACAATACATAAGATTACCTTTCTCAACCTCTTCACAAAACTCATTCTGGTTGACTCATGATGTAATGTAACATGGATAGACCTAAGCCAATTTTGGTTCATATCAAATCCCCTACCTTTTTTGGACTCAATGAACTATGATACAAATCAATTATCCATCCACTTGTTCTAAAGGAGGATTCCGAAGCAATGGTTGATATGGAATAGCTAAAATCTCTCTTGTAACACGTGTCAAAATATGATATTTAGATACTTCATCCACCATCCACCAATTCAATACATCAAAGTTTGCCTCTTCTTTCCTTTCATTAGGATCTGCAACATAGCTATCCACATCATTGTGTATAATTCGGCCTTTCTTTGCTTTCCTCATTTCACTTTTTTCTTTTGATTTTGATCATGTTTGATGAAAAATCTCCACTTGTCATTGCTGTTTGAGAACTACCACCACCATACTCATACTTTGTAGTGTAGTGGAAGGCACATCTTCATAATCTTGTAAAGATCAATCACCAAATCTTTCGCCGCATTTGTGGCACTTTCAACCTTTTGGTCGTTCTCACCAAATAGTATCTTAAAATAATCAACAATCTTATCCAATTTATGGCGAGGATTAAGCATAAGTGCAACAAAAACATATTGATTCTTATCCTTAATTGAAACCTAATATTTGTCATATTTTTCTTGCATCACCTAGAAGATCATAGAAAAAATTCATTATCCTTTCTTTCATGCAAGAGACTTTTGATCTTAATGAATTCACCAAAAGTATTATGAATTGTTATAATATTGGGACAACAGAATTTTAAAGTGATTTCATAAAAAGGTCTAAAAACATTGCAAATATCCCCATGTCACTCAAATTATCCGTTGAAGGTGGCCCCTCCCTTATATATTATCAAGTCTTTAATAAAATATGGAAGGTAATGACCATCATACTTTGAATATATATATATATATATATATATATATATATATAAAACCATCTTAAACTTTAAAGCCGATTCCAACATTAAAAATGTAGAATTCAACCTAGTAGGGACATAAAAAAAAATCACAAGCCTTTTGATATCTATCCTCACTTTCTAACACACCTTTTAAAGCTCTCTAACTTTCGAGGGGAAGATCTTACATACCTAACCGCATTACGAATGTTTTGTATGGCCATAATCAACTATTTTATTCCATTATTCACAACCAAATGGAGAATATGAGCAACACACTTCATATGCAAATATTTTCCATCATGCAAAAGTGCGTTAGGAAGTCTCCACTTATTCGGTGCACCAAGTCCCTTAAACCAGAATCATCTGCGGTGGCATTGTCAACCAGAATAGTTAACACATTCTCTATTCCCACTCCACCATACATTCCTTCAAAAGTTAAGCAATAGGTTCTCCTTTATAATTTTGAGTTACACAAAAATTCAAAAAGAATGTATGTAACATCCAATCATTATCAATAAAATGGGCCATGAGAACCATGTAATTTGTTTGTTGAATAGAAGTCCATGTATATGTTGTTAGTCACACCCTAAATGTCTTCAATTGGCTTTTTAGTTTATCCTTTTTGTAATAAAACAAGCCAAGTACATCCTTAGCAATTGTCTTATGATTAAGCACTCTTCACATAGGACATGCTTGCATGCAAAAATGGAAAGAAAAAAAAAACCTTCTCCCTTGACAAAAAAGGTAATTCGTTTAGAACTATCATCTCAACACAAGCCTTAATGACTTCCTCTTGGCAAAACCTATAGCTTCCAAATTATCTTTCTTGGTTGCAAAAGTTAAGATATTTTGCCTATTTGCGGCAAACATTTCCACATTAGGAGGGTAGCTTCTACATCTTGTTAAATGATTACTTATAGTGATTGTACCATTTTACTCAGGTCAGCCTTAAATGTTTGGTTGCACTAATTGCACACCCCCTTAACTCTACCAATCTCAATTTTCTTTTCAAAGTGCATCCTAACCTTAGACCTTTCATGGCGCGTTAATTATTGTAAGAGAGCTTCTTCTTTACTTGGTCACTTGAGTGACTTTCTTTTGGAGTCCCATTGAAGGTGTTTTCGGATCCACCACGAGGACTAGGAGTTTGTCGATGAGCCATCGTGGAGAGTTGAGGTGGAGTTGATTCACCAACAATGTCCATATCATTACAATTAATTATTAAACAATTTGAGACATAAGAACCATCTTTTATGAGTTGAAGTAATAGAGATGACTACTTGTGATGATATACTAGAAAATGAGTTTATTTGATCATGAATTCGAAGGCTATTTGATCTCATTGAATTTGACTCACAAAATTAAACTAGTCTCTAGTTTACTCTTCAGTTTTTTAATATTATAATATTACACCGTAGAGGGGCAGAGTTGTTTTTGGGTAAAGCCAAACAATAAATTATCCATAATAAATAAGTATCACACTCGTCATCTTTGAAAATTAAACTTCAGACCAGATACTTACAAGTGAAAAAAAAAATCTAGTGCTAGTAGCAATAAACCATAAATCTTAGTTTCTATTTGACCGAAAAAATTAAATTTTTTGTCTGAACGGGCATGAGTAAACTCAAACAGAAAGTCAAACAATGCTTCCTATGGAAGATAAATATCTCGTAATAATTTTTGTATGTAAAGTCATTTTCATGCTTTTAATCCTACTCGACTTAACAAAACTTTATGATTTTGTATATTCAGCTAGTATAGAGGGTGGATCAAAATAGATAATGATTTTTGAACGTAAAGTCATTTTCATGCTTTTAATCCTGCTCGACTTAACAAAACTTTATGATTTTGCATATTCAGCTAGTATAGAGGGTGAATTAGAGTAGACAACAACTTATCCATTCAAATTCCTCACAAATAATAGAATTAGAAGGGAGAACTTTCCTTCAAGTCTAATCCCCTTCAAACCCCTCAACAATCATTCTACTCTACCTTCAATATACCTTCAACTTGAAGGTAAACAATGAGTCATTCATAAAGAAAACGCATCCATTCTAATGGCTTCAAAGTGATAAGATAATAAGATTTGAAAGGAGAAGTTTCTTTCACATCTAATCACATCCAAATTCTTCAACATGAATTCCCTTAGACTATGTTTGAGTGAGGGACTTTCAAGTCCTAATAAGGGATTAAAGCCAAGTTAGTAACAAATAGACTACAAAATGTTAGAAGAAAGGGATTACAAAGACCTTCCATGAGATTTGCGAAGAGGAATTTACAAATTACAACCTGAAAAGCGGATAGTTCATTCGTAGAAGTGAAAGCTTCAATATTTTTTTTTTTTGGAAAAAAGAAAGAATTTCAAAATCATCTCTTGCACGGAAAGAAATGGAGGTCGGGATTACGGCAGCACCACGACAATTCAACGAGCAAAAAAATATGCTTAAGCAGGTATTTGCTGAGCACGCTTGCTGGGCTTGCTTATCATGAGATTGGGTGAGGGAATCGAAAAAGGGGCTCTTAAACCGGGCGGGCGGGCTTTTGGGCACACGGAAAGTGCTATCTGAATCTTGGTCCTTCAAATGGACAACTATAAAAACAAATATGCCGACTCCATTTCTTAATGTTTGTGCAATCTGACTTTTCTCTTTGCTTTTGTTCATCTTATTTTTCACCCAAACGTAGTCATCATTTTTTTTTCCCTTCATGTTATGTACTCAGGTGGTCATTGATTGCTGGAAGACTTCTAGGAAGAACAGCGAATGATGTGAAAAATTATTGGAACACTCAATTACGGTTGAACTCTCGGATGAAAACGGTGAAAAATAAATCCCAAGAAATGAGAAAGACCATTGTGATAAGACCTCAACCCCAGAGCTTCACTAAAAGTTCTTATTACTTGAGCAGTAAAGAATCAATTCTGGACCATACTCAATCAGTTGAAGATTTAAGTACGCCATCAAAAACATCGTTGACAAAGAATGGAAATGATTGGTGGGAGACCTTGTTTAAAGACGATGATACTTTTGAAAGAACTTTATATCCCAGCCTTGAGTTAGAAGAACTCTTCACAAGATTTTGGATTGATGAATGCAACAGTCGGCAAGATCATGTACAGTCAGTTTTTTTGAAGGACTAAGTAAAAGTGATTTCCCCTTTAACATGGAGAGAAAATGATTCGCACTTCTTTAGTATCATCTAGCTTGTGTACTATTATTTTCCTTGCTCTTATTAATTTAGTATTGTTGTATAAATGATTATAAAAATAAATAAATAAAAGCTCCCCACCCTAATTAAACATCTGTAAATTAAATCTTGATATCTTCATTTGTAAAACATCAAATAGAATAAAATCAGCAACTACGACTACCAAGTTCTTTTATTAGTTGATTCTCTATTGGATGGTCTTGTAATTTTTTGCTACAATGGTTTTCTGATTGATTTTGTTTTGCAATCACCACTTGACCTTTCAAACATAGTGAACTGTTGGAGAACGTTTGTGTTCAAGGTCTTATAGCGATGGGCTTCATTATCTTATGGAGTCTCACTTTTACCTTTTCCCCATGAGAAGCTATCTTGCTTCGTATTCGGGTGTTCCAATAGATTTTCACATAACTCTCTTTTTCCTTGCTCGAATCTTCTAGTCCAGTTTAAGAACAAGCCTGTGGAAAATCAACAATTGGAGGAAACCAGAAAATCTTCCAGCCGAATTCAAGATCAAGCCTCAAATGGCCATTGAAGAAACTTCCGGCCCAATTCAAGATCAAGCCTCAGCGGCCCTTGAAGAAACTTTTAGCTCAATTCAGGATCAAGCCTTGATGGCCCTTGGATTGACATTTACATTAAAGGACTTCGAAACGCATCTCCTACACGTGACAAGCACATGTATATGACGTGCCTTGAAGTGGGGGCATTTGTAGACATTGAAATTTTGGTAAAATAAATGTTGACCAATAATTAAAATTTCAGCGCTCACGTGTCACATAAATTTTACATGTAGCCTATGACTCAACAAAAAATCGAAAAAAAGTAGAAAAAGCCATCAAACAGGACATGTGTGAACACCTGGCAAAAATGATTTGTTTCATCTGAATATTATATTCAAAATTAGGCTTTGAATTTTTTTTATAAATACAAGGCCATTTCATTCATTTGGGGGACCAATTTGACATATGTATTTCTCTACTCCCAAATTGGAAGATAATTCTTCAAAATCCTTGAAGCTTTGAAACTCCAAAGCTCTCAAGCATCCAAATTCCCAAGAATCCCAAAAGATTAAGAAAGCTCTCTTCGTTCTTTGTAGATCATCCTTGTTCATCCTAAGAACAAGCTCTAACGGCCCTTTGGATCAACAACATCAACAAATCTACACCACCGTTCATCCTAAGATCAAGCCCCAGCAGCTCTTTGGATCCACAACATCAACAAATCTACACCACTGTTCATCCCCAGATTAAAGCCCTAACGACCCTTTGGATCAACAGCCCATCGACAAATCTATACCTTACAAAGATAGAATCAGAGGATTCAATTGTAAAAGAGATTGTAACCCCAAAATTAATATAAATATTATTTTGTACACGTGTTCTTGTCTTGTTTGAAGCATGAAATTTCGTGTTTACAATTTGAACTTATAACTGGATCTTGGGCTTGTTGGATATAGTGTGTGAAATCTGTTCACTACCATTTAATTTGAAATATCACATCAAGCACGTTAAAAATTACTCGAGTTAGTACAGAGGTTCATTCGTCACAAATAAGGGCAGAACTGTCCTTTTCATGAAAGCTCGATTTAAAAAAAAAAACTAACGAAAAGTCTAAAAAAACTTCTCTTTTAATGAAAAGTCATTTTTAAAGATATAGTGAATAGTATCAGAAAAAGGTAAAAATATGGTTTTTCGTTAAAAGTGAACATTACCAAGAGTGTTTTGTTAGAACTCTCCTTTTTTTTTAAACCGTGATAAATAAGATAGTAAATTCGTATATAATATATATATAAAATACTTACATACATATTTTTTAACATACTCCTATTTTCTGTACATTTCTTAATTAATCGTTAAACTAGCTATGATTGGTATTGACCGAGCTTGGTAGTTTGAACTTAAAACGGGATCTTGGGCTTTATTGGATATAGTGGGTGAAATTTGTTCGCTACCATTTAATTTGAAATATCACATTAAGCACGTCAAAAATTATTCGGGTTGGTATAGCGGTTCATTCGTCCCGAGTAAGGGCAGACTTGTCCTTTTACAAAAGAAAACTAAGACTTCCCGGTAATTTCCGATCGTTTGGCCTTGAGACGCACACGTAGCGCCTCCAGCGGCCACCCATCAAGTCAACCACCTGAAACATTATCATCATCATAAAAAATCGCTAATCTCCAAATTAGAGTTACATCACTCCTCGCTCAGTGAACTGTCCGTTGAGTCCCCCGATGGCGGAGCCGTACGGAACCAACGGCGGAGTCGACATGGACGTCACCGACAACGACGGCGAGGTCCACACCAAACGGGAGGAGACTCTCTACGGCGTTTTCCACCGTCTAATCGTTGAGATCCTCTTCCCCTGCTCCACCAGTGCCGGCGCTGCTGCTCCGCTGTTTCGCCGGATCAAAACCTCCCTAGCCAAGAACGTTCCGCTGCTTCGCGAAGCTTCCAGAAACAGTGGGCGGAACGTTTTTCTGTGGACTCGGAGGGGGAGTCCTCTCCGTGCACTCCTAGTCATTTCTGTGAGTATTGTCGGTGATCTTAGCTCTTGAACTACTTGTACCTTGTGCCTTATCTAGTTGTACGTTTCGATCTAGGAAAAGATAGAGTTTTTTTTTTTTGTTTTTTTGTTTTTTGTTTCCAGAGCTCTGCGTGCTTATGAAGGTTGTACATTTTGCATCTGGGGTTTGTACATTACTGTAAAGACAACAAATTGTTTAGCTCTGTAAATAAAATTTGTTTTTTTGTTTTAGCGAAAGTTTTTCTATGCTCCGGTGTATGGTATGCACCAAAGCAATGGAGGGTTGGATGTGCATCAAAGGGGTTCAATGGCCAACGATCAGTGTATAGTATGGTCCGGTGTATACTAGAAAATCTCTTGTTTTAGTTATGGGACGTTAGTTGGGATGTGTTTGGTATGTTTTTTTGGATCTTGATGTTTATTTTGGTGATTGAATCAAATTACGTTCTTTGTCGAAAGTTTCATGATTTTGATCAGTAAATAGTAGATTTAGTTAGTTGAGAGGAAAAGGGGAAATGAGGTTTCATAACTATGGTGGCGGAATTCAGCCGCATCAAAAAATTTCGGGTCAATTCATCAATGGACACGAGGAAAAGCTTACGGATTTGGAGTCCCACTGGGCATTCTGCACTACATTGGGTTCACATTGTATGGTGTTTTGCTTATGAGGGAATTGAAAAAAGTTTGAGGTTCCACCATAAAACCAATTGGTAATATGGGGAGTAGCTCAACCTCTTATGAGCCCTTGCAAGGTTTCTACTTTCACCAATGTGGGACTCGTTTACCTTAACATCCTCACAGAATCGGGGAAAGGGGTATGAGTTGGTCTTGTTAGTGTCTTTCTCCCCATTGGTTTGTGATATGTACAAATGCGTATGAATGTACTATGTCTGGATTATCTACTGCTTCATTGTCTCATTGCATTGACCATGTATATTATGGTGACGGGGGAGCAAGTCAGTAGGGATACTTCTGTTTCTTGTGTTTCCTTATCGGGTGGAAAAGGAGCCAAAAATCAAGTTCCTTGTTTTTTTTTTTTTTTTTTTTTTCCATCAGATTCCTTCTTGTTGAAGGGCTGCAAACCTCTGCCATTGCAGCTGTCCATTCAGGGATTTAACAACCACAGCAAAAGTAGATTCAGTAGTAGGTGATGATTGCATAGATGAACATTGCATTAGAAACCATAATCGTTCACTTAGAGATGCCAAATTTGGATATCGTTTGCATAGGATGGTGATTGAAGGCAAAAAGGAGAGGAAACAAATGCTCCACAAGAACTACACGTAGAATAGAGTAAGAAGACTTAGAAGAAGAAGAAACTTAAAGTAGAATAGAAGTAGAAGAATGTATTGTGGTAAAAAATTCAAAGAAAATCGAAGAAGTGAATACTTTGTTGGGGAAAATGTTACTTGTGAGGATATCCCTTGTTCAATATGTGCTCAGTCAGTACCAACGTAGTGAGATACTTCCCCATGCTTTGGCTTCTGCTAGATTTCTTTTTTCTTGCACCAAGTTTGAGGGAGCATGATAGACAATCACAATATGATAGCTCAATTGTACTAGTTGCGTTAGTCTTATTTACCATTGTAAAGAGCAAAAGTTTGTTAGTTGTGCCAGCAGCCTCTGCCTTTTTACCTCTCTTGTATTTACTTTTTCTAGTCTACAGACCAGCTATTCTCGTGAATGATAAATCTGTTTACCTCTCTTTTATTAGCTTCTTAGTTGTTTGGTATATGTTGAGTAAGGATAATTTTTCTTTTAATTAAGCCTACTTTTTCATGCAGTTTTCTATATCATGGATCTAAAACATTATGTTTAATATGTCTTCATTAATAATAACTAATCACCAAAGAAAATGCACTTTTCCTCAAATTCTTAGTTCTAATTTTTCAATTGCTGTGATTCGAACAAGTCTAATTTTACAGTTTGACTATTGATATTGATTGGTATTAGTATAGATCATTTCGAGGAGACACTTGAGTTAACAACTGATTCTTTTGATGCAGGTTGGCACAATTACTCTTGTTGCCTTGACAGGATTGCTTGTCTTCATGTTTTTCTTCGTGGCTGCAACTTTCAATGCCGTCGTTATCTCTCTCCTACTGTCATTGGCAGCTGCCGGGGGATTCCTGGCCATTTTCTTTGCCTGTGTAACAGCTATATACATTGGAGCATTATCAGTGGCTGTTTTTGTTATTTCCGCCACAACAATTACTGCAATGGGAGCTGTTCTGTTAACTACAGGTAGGACGGGATGACCAATTAACCATTACTTCTGCCAATTCTCTCTAGTTTTTAATACTTACCCCCTACATATCAAAGAACAACCTATATTGTCTAAAAGTGTCGTATAAGCAGAAGCAATGCATTTACCACTATATTAGTGGTAGCTTTCTAAATTTGCAACAATTATATTTATCAGGTCTACTGACCCTAAGGCAAAGATAGTGTGTAAGGTTTCAGGGGTCCTTTCTGTCTCTGTTCTTTGTGATTATTTAGGGGTTCTAGTTGTTGCCTTTCTTTTGGTTCTGTTGAAGTGTTTGCATGCCCCATCGTTAAATGTATGACCTTGCAATCAGGTTGCTACTCTCTCTGATTAAATATACACCACAGTAACATTTGATCAAGAGACAAACAATTAGTCTTTGTACTTAAGAAAGACCAAGCTACTGATCGCAGTTAACTTTTTGCCACTGGATTTTCTGTATGCTACATTATTTGAATATATGTGCACTTGTTACCAGAAATTATTGGCCTTGTATCAAATTCATGGCCTGTATAATACAGTACATTGATGGTTGATCGATCTATATTTTGAATTGTCTATTATTCCACTTCCCATGGAGTCAAGGATCTTATCATATTTCTTTGTTCCCCTAATTAGGTTGGATTGGATTCTTTTGGATCGTGTTGCTGGCAACAAAGAAATCTCTGGGCCTTGCTAAGAAGTCATTCGATGTGACTGGTTCGGCGCTTGCAGCTTACTCTTATACTAGGCATGCTCGCCATCATTCAGCAATCGATAAGGCAGACTGAAGGATAATAAAAAAAAAAAAAAAAGGTGTCCAATTGAAGCATATGCCAGGTTTCCAGACCCTTGTTCAGATATGTGACAATGTCGTTTCTTATCTATGGTTTGATGCATATAAAACTACTATATATCAGCCTCTTTTGTATAGTATACGTGTTGCAGATGTTAAATTGCACAGGCCCGTATATATTAAACACAACCACTCTTCCTCGGGGAGTTGTGATCTGTTCATGTATATAGCAATCTGCGGCTGCGGTCGTTTATGTTGGCTTGAGTTGATTTGTAAAGATTCTAGGACTCCCTTGTTTTGATAAGAAAAAGGTTGTGTATATTTCTTTCCTTGTGAGATTAGGCATTGTATATGTATGTATATGTGCTGTAACCAAGGGTTAATAAAAAGTGAGTATTTCTGGGTGTATGTTGCTACTTGGCATATGAGCCTTTGCGATTCTAACCCTAACCCTAATTACCTGCACGGCTGTGATTCTGCTGCTGCTCCAAAAGTACAAACTGTGCAGTGCGTGCTGTATCTGCTGTACCACTGGCCTGCTGTGCTTGACTGCCGCTGCTCCTTCCTTTGTCAAGACGGTACGTTTCAGAGGTAAGTTCAGGGCAAAAGTTGAAAGCAGGGATCATTGGTTTAACAAATAGTTGTGTGTTGAATTCAGTTGTGACCCAGAGTGATGCTTTCGCTTGCCTAGTGCAGTGAAATTGAGTGGATCGGATTATCCTCTTTGGTCAAGGTATTAGAGTCGCATATTGCAGGACATGGTAAGAAGGGGAGCGTTAAGGAACCTAGTGAAGTAAGTGTTGATTTCGAGACATGGTTAGACGAAGTAGCAACTAAGGTCTGTTTAGTTAACCTATAAGAGATTGCAGTACCTCCTGTGGTTAAGACATAACTCGTTTGAGAATGCGCCTTGTGCGGAACAGACAAGTATCCTGCGTTGGCATAACCAACAAGGCGAGAATCAACTCGAGGAGCAGAGGGTGCGGCATCACTCGAGGATTCGTAGGGATAAAACAAGCCCAAATCTATAGTACCATTAAGGTAACGGAAGATGTCTTTCATGCCAGTACAATGTCTGTGTGTAGGTGCATTACTGTATCTTGCCAAAAGATTAACAGTGAAGGAGATGTCGGGTCTAGTGCATTGAGGTAAGTACAATAAAATGCCTATCACACTAGATAAGGAACTTCAAGCTCCAAAATCTTTTCATCATCCTCATTCAAACGGAAGGGATCTTGTTTTGCATCTAGTGAATGAACGACTATAGGAGTACTCGAAGACTTTGCTTAATCCTCATTAAAGTGGTGCAACACCTTCTATGTGTAGTTCGATTAATTTACTAGAATTCCATCCGAACAATGCTCTATCTCGAGATCGAGATAGTATCGAGTTTTACCTATATCTTTCATCTCAAATTCTGACTTCAGATGCGCGGCAGTTCTCGCGAGCTCTTCAAGAGTTTCGATGAGATTCATGTCATCAACATATACTACAACTATCGCAAATCCAGAATGTGACTTCTTTATGAACACGCAAGGGTATATTTCGTTGTTCACATATCCCTGACTAGTCAAATACTCAATCAGACGGTTATACCACATTCTTCCGGATTGTTTCAAACCGTAGAGTGATCGTCTCAGCCGAATTGAGAGCGTGTTTCGAGGTTTGGAAATATTTGAACCAGTCAATGTAAGTCATTCAAAAACTTTCATGTAAATTTTCGTATCAATATCCCCATAAAGATACGTGGTTACTACGTCCATCAGCTGCATAGTCAGTTTTTCAAAAACTACCAAACTGATAAGGTAGAGAAAAGTAATCATGTCCATAGCGCGTGAATAAGTTTCATCATAGTCAATCCCGATGCGTTGTGAGAAGCCTTATGCAACAAGATGAGCTTTGTAATGCACAATCTTGTTCTTCTCATTATGTTTCCCAACGAAAACCCACTTGTAGCCAACGAGCTTCACATCTGGAGAAGTAGGAGCTACAGGTCCAATCACCTTACGTTTCGCAAGCAAATTGAGTTCGACTTGGATTGCTTGTTTCTAGTTTGACTAATCAGTTCTACATCGACATTCATCAACAGAACGCGGTTCAATGTCATCGCTCAACATGATCTTAGTAGCTACTGCAAATTCTAATGCATTGTCGACAATCATCTCATTTCTACGCCACACATCATCTAAACTAGCATAATAGACCCAAATCTCACGATTCTCAGGAGGATGATTCGTTTCTTCAAGGACACTTCCATAATCTAGAATTTCCTCATGATTTGGATAGAATGAGTAAGCGATAGTCAGATTCACAATAGGTTCTTCAGAACCTTGTGCCATGGATTTCCTCTTCCAGGGGTGTGAATCATTTGAACCAAGAGGTCTGCCACACTTTTGTGTAAGGGAAAATGATTGGCTAGCCGCTAATGTACGTGGGTCACCAAGATTGGCATCCCGGGCTTCCAGAAGGGCAGTTTGTCATACATTTGGTATATCCATCTTTGTAGGCGTATTCGCAGCTGGAATGTGTGATCTTGTCACGCGCGCCAGATCGGTGAAAACATCTGGCATGCTCTGAGCTATGCTCTAGAGATCTAATATGCGTTGCACTTTAGTTTTAGACTGAGCGGTGCGGGGATCTAAATGAGACAAAGTGGAAGTCGTCCATGATAATTTGCATTGTTCATCAGGAATGTTGACATTCTTATCTCCCCCTAACGACAAGAAAGTTATCTCATAGAAGTGACAATCCGCAAAATGAGCGGTAAAAAGATCGCCTGTCAAAGGTTCTAAGTAACGAATAATCGAAGGAGAATCATATTTGACATATATTCCTATCCTTTATTGAGGGCCCATTTTTGTACGTAAAGGCGGCAAGATCGGCACATATACCGCACAACAAAAAACGTGCAGATGCGATATGTCGGGTTCGTATCCGGTAACTAACTAAATGGTTGTGTTGCAACAACCCTCATGCGTACAACCTTTGCTGCGTGCAATATTGCATGGCCCCAAGCAACAATCAAGAGCTTGGTACGTATAACCAACGATCGAGCAATCTTTTGTAAGCGCTTAATGAAAGCCTCTACCAGGCTGTTCTGGGTGTGAACATGGGGTACTGGATGTTCAACTTCAACCCAACCGACATGTAATAGTCATCAAAAGTTTTAGATGTGAATTCTTCAGCATTATCTAATCGAATAGGTTTGATCGGATAATCAGGGTGGTGAGCCTTGAGCTTCATAACATGAGCCAATAGTTTGGAGAATGCAGCATTCCTTGTGGACAACAAGCACACGTGTGGCCAACGTGTGGACCCATCAACAAAAACCATAAAATATCTAAATGGTCTGTAGGGAGGGTGAATCGGTCCATAAATGTCCACCTAAATCTGTTGTAGAAAAATGGGAGGATTCAAACGAATATTGTTATAAGAAGACTTAGTAATAAGCTTTCCATAGAACATGTTTGACATGCGATTCCTTGGATCGAACCTAAACTTCGGGTTAGTGGATGCCCGTGTGATGATTTGAGGATATGGCGCATTGTTATTCGTCGAGAATGTCCCAAACGGTCATGCCAAAGTGTAATTTCATGTGCGGTCCCAGTAGTAGGGCCGGCCACATAATGGCATTCTACGGAGTGTATGGTCGTAGTATACAGACCACTCGAGGTACGCTTCATCTTCTCTAGAATATGCTTCTACCCATATTCGTAGGAAGTTATGCACAGAAATTTAACTCTGTTTTCTACGTGGGTTTCAGCATGGTAATTATTATCTCTAATATCTTTGAAATTTAGCAACATTCTTCCAGAACGTGGAGAATATAGTGCCTCATCAATGGTTAAGATTGTACCATTGAACAACATTATACGTGCCTTACCGTATCCTTTTATCAGGTTGGATGGGCCTGAGAGGGTTTTCATAAGTGCATTCTTAGGTATGAAGTTAGTGAAATAGATGCGTTTACGTAAAACGGTGTGCGTGGTTACCCTATCTGCCAGACAACTAACTTCCTCACTAGTCATACCTAGAATGAAAAATTAATTTGAATCCATCACAAGCATAAAAGTTCTTAAAACAAATATCAATTCAAAGTAATTTCATTTATTCAAGGATGGTAATTAATTAAAACTTAATATCCAAAAAAACAATTCACCAATCAATAATCCAAACATAAAGGAAAATTGTTCAAAAATCAAACTTCTTACGACGAGAATGATATTCATCTACAACTTTCTTGGGAGCTCGACAAACACGGGATCAATGGTCATTTGAACCACAGGGATAACACATATCCGCATCCATGGTTTTAGGTGCTTTGCCCTTATTCTTGAAGTTCGGGGCCTTGGGAGCAAAGTTTGAGCACTTTAGGGCTTTGTTTCCTCCCTTGGATGGGCCTTGACTCTGTTGACCTTGGTATAATAGTTTTTGGCCGCCCCTACCATGCCTCTTTTGGCATTTTGGGTGCTGGTTAGTGCTATAATGTGCTTCAGGCACAGCAGTAGCCATAGTAGGTCGAGCTTGATGATTTTTCATCAACAACTGGTTCTGCTTTTTAGCAAAAATTAAAACAGAGATCAAATCCGAGAACTTAGTGAACTTCTGAGCTCTATATTGTTGCTGTCAGACAACATTAGAAGCATAGAAGGTTGAATAGGTCTTCTTCAGGAGATCTTATTCGGTCAAAGTTTCATTGCAAAACTTAAGAAGTGATCGGATTTGACAAACTTCAGAATTATATTCATTCATAAACTTAAAGTCTTGGAAGCATAAGTGCTGCCAGTCGTGTCTTGCTTCAAGCAAGAATATGTTCTTTTGGTGATCAAAACGATCAGCCAGAATGACCCATAATGCACGTGGATCTTCCTTAGCAAGATACTCAGTTTGCAAAGCGTCATAGATATGTCTTCGAATGAAGATCACAGCAGTGGCTTTTTAGCTTCGCCAACAGGTTCATCTGTTGCTTCTTCAATGGCAGGACTCAAGTTCTTTGCAGTGAAGTGAAGCTTCACATCTTGAACCCACTTGAGGTAGTTCTTTCCAGAGACCTCCAAAGTGGTAAAGTCGAGTTTGTTCAAATTTGACATGTTCATATCACAAAATAGATGGACAAGATGTGGTTAGTGTAATGGAGAAAAATCAATCAATTCACATAAGAGTAGAAAATACAGGTTCTAATAGACATGTATTGGTTTAATTTTTGCATGAAAAAGCTTCAGGTTTTCATGGGTGATGTTTTTTAAGTGAAAACTTCAGGTTTTCAAACAACGCATATTTATAAGAAACTTCGAGTTTCAAAAAATAATTATGAACTTCAGGTTCTTATATTCCTGCATGCAAACCCAAATATATATGCAAGCAAAAATGCAACAAGAATATGAAAAAATATAACTTTTGGGTGTACAAATATAATTGAATTAATTTATTTTTTGGACTTCGGGCCAAATTAAAATGTGGGTGAAAAATATATAAAACCCATTGGGCCTCAAATAACATTCAGGGCCCAAAAGAAAAAAAAAACTAGGCCTTAGGTGGCTTAAGAAAAAATTGTGCCGTGTATCCCAGGCCCAAGAATTGGGCTGTTGCAGGTAGACCCAAAAGCTAAAAAATGTTTTTTTTCCCTTCATGCGGGCCGCCTCAGGTGAGCCAAAAAAACATTTTTTTTGTATGTTCTCGCTCTACGAGCTGAGAAAAAGATGGGCCAAAGCAGGGAAGCCCAAGGCAGAAAGGAGAGAAAAAAATAGGCCGAGAGATAAAGCCCTATAGGGCTCCGGTTTTGGAACCAAACACCCTAGCGTGTGTTGGGTGCGTGTCGCCAGAGAAGAACGCCGAAATTGGGTGACGGCGTTGCAGCAAACAACGTTTCCAAAGTCGGGGCAAGCCATGATTCGTTAGAAACCTCAAATATGAACTAGGATTTTTTAAAAAAAAGTTCAATTGTTCTAACAAAAACCCTAAAAATTCAACTAAAAAAACTTGTAAAAAAATTGGCCTAATTTCGACGTGGGATGACTTCTGGTCGTCGGCGATATGAACCATAGGTTCAGGGCAGTGTCTGCAGGCCATGCCGTGGTCGGGTACACCTAGAAAGGAGTTGGGTTTTGTGGGTTTGAGGCTTGGAGCATCTTGCTTCGTGGGTTTTTCTAAAGAGAGCTGCAGGCTCTCGACTTAGCTTGGGGGAAACCCATCTGCAGGATGGTGGTCACGGGTTCAAAAGAACCCTATGTTCCCAAATTGTAATTTTTTTAATTCAATTCAATATACTATTCAATTATATATATATATATATATATATATATATATATATATATATATTTCAATGAAAAACATATTCAATTTGATGCATATGCAAAATAATATTTTCAATGCATGTACATATGTATGATTCAATTCATGGCAAATATCAAATTCACATAATTCAGCAATTATGATTATGAGGCATACATAATTTATGAAGAATCTAAAATTCATAAAATGTAAAGTTGGGTCATGCATCATGGTGAATGTTCATGCTATCAGGTCTGCAAAATATCGAGTTAAAAGCCGTTGTTTTGAAAGAACCTGATTACATGATGATATGGATGAATTGGTTTGATGCAAAAAAATTCTCCAACGTCAGATTCCTAATCGCAGCAGTAGGAGTGTGCTGATAACGTGTTGTGGTCTATTTTATCTGACAATATTAGGGTGGCCGGTGGCAAGGAAAAGGGAGAGAGAGATGCATTTGTAGAATTGTAGGAGAATATGTGTGTTGTTATCCCTCCTATATTGTGCCTTTATTTATAGTAAAAGAGGAGAGGACATATTCCTTCTTCCCCAAGGAAGACAAGATACAATAGGAAAGGATAACTAGAATCAAATCTAATCTAGGATTTACACAATCACACTTAAACTAGGAATGTTTACAACAAATTCCTCATTATTAGGACAAAAAGTAATAAAACTTATGTTTTGAAAACAAACGTACCAAAAATTCAAATGTACCCAAAACTAAATGTACCAAAAATTCAAATGTACCATTATAATCAAACGTACCGATATAACCAAACGTACCTAACAACGAGTTTTGTTACATTCTATTTAATTTACTAAAATAAATATTTTAATAAAAAATATAAAAAAATCTTAAATCATCATAATAAGATATGCCTAAAAATAGGAGGAAAAAAGGGAATGCTAACTTGAATAGACTTCTAATGAAATAAAATTAAAGTACCAAAATTGTAGGGAAAATGTTTAATCAAATTTGCAAAAGGAACAGATGTTTAGTCTATGACATTTTAAAACGAGGCATCTCTATCAAAACGTCCTTTCCCTTATTGTGGAACATAGCTTGTAATAAAAAAAATATTGTTTGAGGAGAAGTAGCCGTTTAATGGGGGAGTTTCTACACTCCGGTTGATATATATCTAGTACGTAATATTTTTCTTCATTTGTAAGTATGGGATCTAAGGTTTGATTTTCAAAGATGTCGAGTTTGATACATATTTATTATAGATAATTTATTGTTTTGGCTTAACCCAAAACCAACTCTGCCCCTTTAAGGTGCAATATCATAATATTAAAAAAAATGAGGAGTAAACTTAATATAAGTCCAATTTTGTCAGTCATTATTGGATTTAGTCCATTTTCTTGGATTAGGTTCATTCACTAATTATCCTTATCAGTTTTTTTTTAAATTATTTTTTCATTAAATTGTGATAAAATTCATCTATCACGTCCCGGCCCGGGCCACCACCACATCCCAGGTTCGACTCCACCGTAACACGATATTGTCCGCTTTAGGCCTCGAGCACGCCCTCATGGTTTTGTTTCTGGGAACTCACATGAGAACTTCCCAATGGGTCACCCATCATGGGATTGCTCTCGCGCAAATTCGCTTAACTTCAGAGTTTCTACGGAACCCGAAGCCAGTGAGTTCCCAAAAGGCCTCGTGCTAGGTAGAGATGGGCATATACATATAAGGCTTAGATGATACACTCCCTGGGCGATGTGGGATGTTTATAGGTTTATCTTTTACTCAATTTTGGATTAAATATAAAAATTAAATATTGTTTGTGTTGCAGTCCTATTTAGAATGGGAATGTGATTGTGTAAATCCTAGTAGATATGGGAATGTATCTTATATTCCTATTAGGAGTTGATTACCTATTAAATGTTGTAATATGAAAGGGAAAGGTTTTTATCTATTCTACTATTATAAATAAAGGCAAAATTGGGTGAATCAAACACACCTCACAATTACACATCTCTATCTTCTTCTCTCTATGCCACAACCTCTCTCTCTTTATGGCCTCCATAATTCTTCAGTAAATTATGACTACAACACGTTATCGGCACGCTCTTGATGTTGTGCTACCAAGAGAATTTATTCTTCAATCAGAGGAGTATTACGTTTTAATCATTCTTTTTATGATTAATTTATTATTTTATTGAATTAATCTACATGTTATTGATTCAATTTAATTTTTCTGTGTTGAATATGATACACCGCATTGGAGATGCAATTCCGGCTTTCCAAGAAGGATCTTCTACAAAATTCAAAGGCTTTTTTTGTTTCCCGTCAATCAGGTGAGCTTAAACTAAAGTAAGATATTGGAAATAACCATGAAGCATGAAAACATTCCCCATGATGCATGAACACCCTACATTTATATTTACCTTTCAATTATATATATATATATATATATATATATATATATATATATATATATATATATATATATTGCATATGTGTTCATATATTTTATCAATATATATATTTGTTCATGCATTACGCAATTATGCTATGTGGAATTTGTGAGTCAAAGAATTTAAATAAAATAAAAGCATGATTTATTATTTTTTGGGTTCTTAAAACCCTAAATAATAGAAATCGAAAAAATTGAAAAACAAAGTGATGTGACAATTAACTTGACACTCAAATTAAACCCTATCGATGACAATTGTATATACGCAAGTAGGGATCGTTCTAGACCGGGGATTAACTAGGGATGCTAATCAATGTAAATAAGATTCAAAAACACTAAACTAGACTCTATAGACTCAAAACTGACTTTAAACACTCAAAACAGTAAGAAACAATCACAAAGACTCAATTCTAGACCTAACAAGTGAATTGGACGAAAATCAACTTACTTGACTCAAAAGACTAAAAGAAAACAGATTTAGACTCTAAAAACACAATTTAAGAACAATGGGTTTGTTTTGACGAAATTGAAACTAAAACAGAAACTTGTAATCAAACTTGAAACAAAACGAATTATGATGAATTTAATGGTGAGAAACTAGTTAGAGGGGTCCTTATCCACACATGAACATATGCATACAACTTGATTCCCAGTTATTCTTCCAACGAACTATGAATGACAATGCTCCGAATTAATTGTATTGAACTAATCAATTCCCAGATTTCCCTAGATTCATTGAATTGAATGGAAAACGCATCACAACCAAATTATTCTTCATCAAACTCCCTAACTATAGAATACGCATGATAGAGACATTCAACAAAGATCATTAAGTTCAATGGAAATCATGAACATCGACAAGGCATTCATAACTATGGAATACGCATGTTAATCCAACCTAGGGTTTACTAAACACAATCGTGACTAGCGATCTTTACTACTCATGAATGTAAGTTCATAACAATTAGGTGCAATTCCCTTATATCCTAGCATCGAATCTATGCATGCAAATTAAGTGTCAACCCTCAACCCACATACACAAACAAGTTCTTAATCAAAACAGAAAAGTAAACCACATCCATAGTTCATGAATTCATAACTGGAGTAAATCAAATCATAACCAACATATGTCCATGGCTTCAAATTCACCTCTAACTAAACAGAAATTAATTCCACATGTTTAACATAATTGAAAAGCAAATTAAATTAAACATGAAAACAGAAACAAGAGAAGAAAGAACTCTAAACACTCCAATGGTGGCAGATGGCATGCGCAAGGTTTCTTCCTTCCTTCGGACTGCACGACACTACTCCTTCTCTCCTCCAATGGTGGCGACACAAGGTGGTTACTGTGGTGGTGGTAAGATGGTGTGGCTAGGGTGTATGAATGGTTGTGGACGGTAGCTGAATGAATGAATGGTTGCGGCAAGGATGAATGAAGGGTTTAATGGGAGAGTGAAGGGGAATTGGTGCAGCTGGATTTAATTCCTGAGTGAGTGAGCATGAAAACCTGTGGCACACTTAGGTTATGAATATATAGGTACCCCAAACCCTAGGTCAACTCAGATTAGGGCTTGGACTTAGCATAAGTGATGGATTAGGGCCCCTAGGTGCGGCAGGAATTGTAAGTCCACAAGGGAAAAGGTTTATTGCCCAATTAACCCAAATCCACAAGGAAAAAGGCCAATTAAATTAGAAATCCAAAGGGGAAAAAGGGGAAAAGGTGCGGCACAATTTGGAGGGAAAGGGGGATGGATTGCAAGGCAAGGCAAAGGCCTTCTAGAAGGGTTCTAGGTGCCACTTTTGTAGGAAATTGTCTTAGGCTTCTAAAAAGAACATTTCGGCATGTTTTTAGGAAAGAACAAGACATGAAACACAAGGCATGTCTTTAGGAATGGATAAGACCTTCTATAAGAGACAAGACATGAATCATGACATAAAACATGTAGCATGTTTTATGGAACATGTTTGGATAATGTTGGATAAGATAAGGATATGGATAATGTTTTGGATAATGTTCCACATTTCTTGCACTTTCCTTATCTTCTTTGTCTCAAACTTGTTTCTTCACCATTAAAACAGATTCCTAGCTCATTTGACCTCCAAATTCGTCCATCCATGGTGCTCCATATGCATGTACTCCATTTAAGCTCAATTTTGCTCTAAAATGCACCAAAACGCACTTTCTTGCTTCACTTGCCATTTAAACCTACAAACACACGAAAATAGCTTAAATCACTATAATAAACAATAACTAACTATGTAAATGCAAGAAAACAAGCTAACTAAGTAGCATAAATATGCTCCTATCACAAAGAATGGGAAATTTTTTTGGGCAGGCCACGGCCTAGGTTTTTGAAGTTGTTGGACCCTTATGCTTAGGTTCCACAAGATTGGGCTTGCAGCCTCAATCTGCAGCAGCCTGTGAGCTGCTGGGCTCTACCCACTCCTTCAGCCTAAATGCTGTAGCAAGCTTGTAGCTTACCCTGCAGTAGACTGGCTACCTGGCAGCCGTGCCTCCAAGTCCAATGGCCTGCAATTTTTTTGCAAGGCCGTGTGTTGCAGCCAGCCCATATGTGCTTGGTTGCATCATTTTTTCAACCCGATACCATATTTTGGCATCCTGTACTTCTTAACCATACCCAAATATTTTTGGGATGTTTTTGGTTAAACACTAATTAAGCTATAATTCACTTGTCACTTGCCCCGCCGCCAATTGAAGTTAATACGACCCACATGTCATTATTTTGCTTCTATGATCAACCCCGAATGGTCCCGATTTATTGAATTAATTAAAAGTGACCAACAATCCATTAATCTGATAATGAATCCAAAATTATTGACATGAAGATTACTTTTAGACATTCATGATTCAATATTTTATTTCTCTTCTTTGAAGCATTGATTCACTTTCGTAATCCCAAAACACTCACACTTGAGTTCCTGAAGAACCTCAAATCCACTACACTTAAATCAACATATTGCATTCTGTTTCTTGCAGGAACCTCTCTTTTATGAACTAAACGTTCATATACTAAATTGAACCTATAATTTCAAATTTAGTGCCTTTGAAACTCGAAGTTTTCATAAAACAATACACCTATGAAAACTTGACGTTTTTTTTTCTTTCTTTTTTCATGAAACCATATCTTAGAACTCGAATGTTCTAACTTTGATGCTTATGGATGATTCATTCCCATAGTACCAATCACAATCTTGTTCCCTCCAATTCAATGGATTGTCTAACCGTCACAAGTTCGATTTTCCTAATTTGGACGTTTCTAATAGAAACCACTTTGTGTGGGGTACAAGATGTGAATCTCCACTTGACTATTAAAGTAGCTGAGAAACCATTGAAGCCAACAATAGCATGAAAGAGCTGAATAAGCCTCCGCCATGATTCAAAGACTTATGCCCGAAGCATTACCAACAAAACTACTTCCTGAACGAGGATTCCATGGCTCTTTGGCTCACTCCTGTGGACTGTCTAATTATGAAAGATATTGCCCAAGCACACCATGAGTACTTCCATGAATAATTACAATTCTAAAGTTTATAAATCCGATTAAATTTTGACTAGAGAATACTTTTCTCATCCTTCATTGTTTCTAACTCGCTCATGAAGCAACAAGTGTAAAAAGCGGAAGTCCAAATTCTCAGATCTAATTACTACCACAAAAATATGGTAAAATCAGGGCCTGCCAAAGTGTGGCATCATGCCAAAAGTATGATCCTTGGCACCTAAGACCTAAAACTTCAAGAATAAGGGATAGTATTCCCAAACCTTAACCCTGTAGAATCAACTTCCGTCTTGATGGAATAGGTCATTGGTTTTGCACCTGTTCGTGCCCCTACCTATGTTGTTAAGGAGAACCATTCTAGTAGTCAATATGTGAGAATAATTTTGCTCCACCAAATATCATTGGAAGAGTAGAATTTTCAAGTGAATGGCCTTGTTGGCCGAATCCACCCTAGTAACTTCGGTTTACTTTGTGAACATTTTTTCATGTTCTTGGATTCAAGTTTGGTGTATGTTTTACTTATGGATAATCTTATTGATATTGTCTTTGAATATGAGTTAATTGAATCATGTTTCTTAATACATGTGACCCAATTCAATTAAACATTAGGTAGGAATGTGGCAAAGTTAGTTGTCTGGATGAATGCGTACTACGCACATTATCTTTACACTCAAATCACATATCTAACAATGACTTCAAGTCTATCCAACTTGATTAAGAGCATTGGCATGCTCCTCGCGTACTGCATCACCATTTAAAGGACCTTAAATTCTCTTTGTCGTTGAGTTTTTAAGGAAATTCGAGAGAACAATGATCATCAATGAAACCACTAAAGAAAATAGTATGAAATATGTTTGTACCACCTCCAAAAATGAGCTTGAAGCTTTGATTTGGGGCAAATGGGCTGTCTCCCAACTAGGAAAACGCCACATGTGGCTGGCCTGAAGCCGGGTGATTAAGCCGTTTACTTGTTTTGGCACCACCTTTCGGGATATTTAGGTCGACCAATGATGCTACTATGCATCTCCTCGCCCGAAGTAAGGATCTTGTGCCTACAAGCACACTTGCCAAAGCTCGCTTGTTTGAGAAATTTGATTTCTATATCATTCCTCACAAAGATACGAAATCACCCCTTTTTTCACAGTGGATTTAAGGGAATATATGTGGACTAATCCAACCAAAATGAGGACTATATAAATACTTATGGTTTTGGTTGATGAATTGACAAACTGGTCACATGTTTGTCCACCCACATTGTTGCTAAACCTCCTGGCTGATACCACCCCACTTATCCTTTAAAGTCTGGGAGATTGGATAATGCCGAAGAGTTTATATGGATGATTTTCGATAAAGTATTGCATGTCGTTTTGGGTTTCTTAATTGAACATTGAATTCCTATGTTCACTCCAAATAGCCTCGCCTAGCGGTCATAAAGCTTAATTTAAATGATCGCCCGAATTTTGGTGAATGTACCAAGTTTTTGGTTTCTGCCTAGGGCTATGCAATCTTGTACGCAATTATGTTGGTCCGCCTTGAGGCCCATTGCCACCCAACCTATATGACATTACTGTTGGTTAATGGGTACGAACCTGACGATTTTCGTATTTATGCATTTGGGTGTGCATTCCATGTGCCAAGTTGCACCGCCACAACGTACCAATATGGGTCCTCAAAGAAGGATGTGTATCTTTTGTCGATCATGATTCTCGTTCACACTAGCTCCTTTCGAGCCCTTACACGCAATCTTTTTACCGCTCATTTGTGGGTTGTCACTTTAATGAGACAGTCTTCCCGTCGTTAGGGGGAGATAAGAACATCAACGTTCTTGTAGAGTGCAAATTTGCATAGACGTTGCCACTAAGTCTTATCTTGATCCTTATACCGCAAAAGTGTGATAAGCAAGTGCGGTGAATTTTAGTTTTTAGAATGTTGCTTTAGGCGCAAACATGCCTGCAAGGATAGATGTACTTAACGGACGTCGAGTCAACATTTTTGGTGGGTGTGCTGCCCCCGTGGGACAGTCCAGTACACTGGCAAATAGCCAATCAATCTGTCTTAGCCTGGAGCACGACAGATTACTTGGTTCGTAGGATTCACTTCCCTAGAAGAGGAAGACATGGCACAACAATGAATCTAAACTCGATCGTTGTCTCAAATCATTTTCATCTCATGAGATTAATCCAGATTACTCTTGAAACTTAAAGTTCTTGGTCCAGTATACTAGTTTGGATGAGCTAAATGGAATTGAAATGAGATTACCATCGATGATGTTTTCACTTATATGGTAGCTACCGATATAAATGAAAAGCAATGATATCGAACCGTGTTCCGTTGATTAAGTGACAACGTAGAACTGATTGAACAACCAAAATTACAATCCAGGTCAAATTCCTTACCAAAGTGCGTATTGGACCTATCGTTCCTACACTGCCCAAGGTAATCTTGTTATGCTACAAATGGGAAATGAAGCGTTACGAGATGAATGAAATAGTGTGATATAATGCACGCCTTACGGCGCAAGGTTTCTCTATCTTATGTTGATAGCAGCATTATGAAATATGGTTAATGTTTTCTCCATGGATATATTGATACGGAGAGTGACATGTAAGTTCTTGAAGAATTACAGGGATTGGTTCAAATAGTTCCAAAACCATGGAACACCCTCTTAATTTGTTTGAGGCGTTCACTTACAATCCGACAGATGTGGTATACACATCTAAGTGATTATTTGATCAGTTAGGGATGAATTATGCCTTTGTGTGTTAAACTATGAAGTCTTATTCTGAATTGCTAGAGTTACAGTTTATGTCGTTGACACGAATCTCACTAAGACTCTGGAAGAGCTTGAGAAAACTGCATCGCACCTGAAGATGGAATTTGAGATAAAAGATCTTAAGAAGATTTGTTCATACCTTGACCTGAAGTTGGAGCATAGTTATGACAGTATTTTGGTCTACCAATCGAACTACACCCCGAATGTGTCACCTTTTGAGTATACCTTTTATATTCCATACATTATATGCAAATGAGATCCTTGGAGTGGTTATGGAATCTGAAATCCCATATCTGAGTTCAACTTTGCACTTTGTTGTACTTAGCTCATTGTATTTAGACAAGACATCTCTTTCGTTGTTGATCTTGGTAAAGATGTAGCACTGCGCCTACACGCAACCATTGAATTGGTATTAAAGACATACCTTGAAGGTACTACGAGGGTAAATCCCAACGCAACTCAAGCGGATCCAACCCCCTGTTCCTCGAAATGATGCTTGCCTTGTTTGTTATGCTAATGTGGGTTACTTATCAAACCCGCACAAGGAAAAATCCCCAAATGATTATGTCTTTATCGTTAGGGATATCGCAATATCTTGGAGGTCTATGATATGACCTTAGTTGGGAAATCTTCAAATTGTTCCAAGACTCACCTCACTCCACTACACCACAAGTGTGACATGGTTAGGAGTTCTTGTTGAGCATATTTGAAGTACTTGCTGTTTTTCATCCATCGTTGAGTCCCAACGACGATCTATAAAGATTATACTGTATGTATCCACCCGACTAAGCCATGATACATCAACAAAGTCAACACCAAGACATATTGCATCTACATCTATATCAGCAAAGCATTAGGAGATTGAAGTCATGCAACCCGATCCTAGACAACCTTGCTAACCTCTACATGATGTCACTGCCGAAGTCAACCTTCCAGAAGCTTGTCCGAGGAATTGGTATGCCTAACTATTCATATGCAATGCTTGTAGTTCACATTTGGAAGTTATGTCAAACTTAGAGGGAGTATCCAAAAGTATACTCACTTGATCTTAATGTACTCTTTTCCCTATGATTAGGAGTATTTTTTCCCACTGGGTTTTTGCTACCTAACGAGGTTTTAACGAAGCACCCATCCTGGGCTGAACACACCTTCTTCTACTTGCGTCCAAAAGAAGTATAGTTTTGACTTAATGCAACTTCTCACTTTTCTCCTTAGACTAGGAGTTTTTTCCCACCTTGGGTTTATTCATAGCGAGGTTTTTGTGAGTTGATCATTTTATGCATTATTCCGTTGATTTGAGACTCGCATTCGCTCATTGTGTTGATGACTTCATCAATTGTACTTACTTCATCACTAAAGACCTGATGCGCCATTTACTTGAGTATTTACACACTCAAGGAGGAGTTGTGTTGCAGTCCTATTTAGAATGGGAATGTGACTGTGTAAATCCTAGTAGATATGGGAATGTATCTTATATTCCTATTAGAAGTCGATTACCTATTAAATGTTGTAATCCTAAAGGGAAATTTTTTTTACCTATCCTACTACTATAAATAAAGGCACGATGGGGTGAATCAAACACACCTCACAATTACACATCTCTCTTCTTCTCTCTATGCCGCACCCTCTCTCTCTATATGGCCCCATAATTCTTCAGTAAATTATGCCTACAACAGTTCTTCTTTTTCCTGCTTCTAATTTGTATCTCAATTTTTTCTTCTATCTCCATTATAGATTAACTATGTTAACTAATTTATATTGTAATGTATTATATATATATATATATATATATATATATGAGCTTATATACTAGTGTGAATTTATTAATGTATGGAAGATGAAATTTTTTTGAATTATTTTCATGGATGATATAGATAGATTATTTTTATTCATTTTCGTAGATACCTCTACCACAATTTGCTTGTATTTTATCAACCATATGAATCATATATGTGACATGCAAATTAACTGTGCTGAGCCCTTACATGACGGCGTGGGTTCAAAATTCGTCGGTGGCTAACTTAACACCTAATCTAACAAAATTTATCGTTTGACAAAAAAATTTAAAAAAAAAAACAACCATAGGAATCATATATGTGACAGATATATTTTGTCACTATTATTGGTGATGGATTTCCAATAAGATTTTTAATCGTTCTCATTGCGCCACGTGTCATTATTCGAAAAGACAATTATTGGTGATGGATTTCCGATAAGATTTTTAACCAATCACGTCGAGCCACGTGTCACAATCTATTTACAATCTTTGAGGATAGATTTCCACCAGATTTTTAATGAATGATGGTATGCCACGTGGCATTATCTACAACCTAATCCTTTTTGAATCCTCCATATAATCCACCATCCATCCTCAGAAATCTCACACCAATTTTCTTAAGATCTCTATCATTATTCATAGTTTCTGCTTCCTTCTTCACCAAAATCTTTATCATTATTCATAGTTTTTGCTTCCTTCTTACAATGTCTTCTTCTTCTTCTTCTTCTTCTTCAAAGATGATGTGGGAAATCGATCAAGAAGAGGAAGAATTGTTTAACGAATCAGAAAGAATGTTCAATGGCGGGGATTGGGCCCAAAATAAGAAGGAAGATGGTGACGAGCGTAAACGGTGAGATGGTGAATCAAGAATGGCAGAAGCCTCACAATCCCGTCGAGTCATCTAAGCTGTGGCTCAGATCTGCAGGCCCAGACGTGCTGTAAATATTGATAGAAGCAGGCAACAATGAAGTCAGGAGCTCTTGGACGATTATTTTGTTCGTAACAGTGCATTCCCTGATACGTACTTTAGACGTTGTTTTAGAATGGAACGACATTTGTTCAACAAAATTATGGGCGTTGTTTGCAACCACGATTCTTACTTTGTGCAAAAGTCGGATGCTTTTGGTGTTATGAGTCTTCTGCCTGAGCAAAAAATTATTGCTGCCTTGCGGATGCTTGCATATGGAGCCTCTATAGACCAAGTGGACGAGATAACGAGGATGGGAAAATCAACCATTCTTGAGTACATGATTAGGTTTTGCTCGGCAATCGAATCCATCTACATCGCAGAGTACCTCCGGAGACCTACTGATATGGACTTGCAAAGGCTTCTGCAGAAAGGCGCGATGCGAGGTTTTCCAGAGATGATTAGAAGCATTTACTGTATGCACTGGACTTGGAAAAACTGTTCCAGGTGCATGGCAAGGCACTTATGGGGACAGAAAATGATCAAAAAGTATCATTTTGGAGGCGGTGGTATCTTTTGATACATAGGTTTGGCACGCCTTTTTCGAGGTTCCGGGAGCTCAAAATGACCTCAATGTTCTTGCCCAATCCCTAGTGTTCAACGATGTCTTGCAAGGAAAGGCACCAAAAGTCACGTACTAGGTCAACGAACATAAATACGACAGGCCATACTACCTAGCAGACGGTATTTACCTAAAGTGGGAATCATTTATCAAAACAGTGCCACGTCCGTGAAATGCAAAGGAAAAATACTTTGCAAGTTGTCAAGAAGGGTGCAGGAAAAATGTGGAGCGTTATTTTGGTATACTCCAAGCTCGCTGGGCAATAGTTAGGGGTGCTGCCAAAATGTTTGATTTAGAGTCACTTCGATCCATCATGATGACGTGCATCATTCTTCACAACATGATTGTGGAAGATGAGTACGATTATGATGCCGTTGATGAATATGAGCCAGAACATAAATATATTGTGCTCATGACGCCACCAAAGAACCTGTGCAAAACGAGTCATTAGAAAGGGATGGACGTTACAATGATTGGGTCATTCAACGATATACTGCACTTCAAAGGCCATATAGGCACAATGCCCGCCAAATTGACTTAATAGAGCACTAGTGGGGATTGAAACAAGCTGAAGATACTTAAGTTCATTAGTGTTTGTTTTTATTTGGTGTGTTTATTTAATTTTATATGGTGTGTTTTTTTTAGTTCATTTAGTGATTTTTTTTTTTTGGGTATGTTGATGTAATTTTATTTGGTGTGTTTAAATGTGTTTTGAATAAAGATTATCTTAGTATAAAGAAATTACAAAATTAAATAAATATACTCTTAGTTTAAATAAAGTACTAAAATCAATAAATTGGAAACAACATAAAGTACTCTATTCAATGAATAATAAATTACAACCCAAATTGATTGAAAAACTATGGGCTCCAATTACAAACAAAGTGATTGGAAAATTATGGGTTCGTGAATGGATAATCATCACCTAACCAATTTGTGGTGCTAGGATGATCTTCCGTTGTCGTACTAGGACCATCTCCTCTTGCTCTCGCTTTTCTTGCACGCTTCCTTGGCACCATGCCTGCTTTCTCCGACTTCCAAAAATATTTAGAGTTTGGAGACTTCCCTTCTAAAGGCTCCTTCATAATGTCATGATCTCATTGAGCCCTTCTTTCTTGTCTTCTATGTTCCCATTCTTGCCAAAGTAGTTATTTTTCTCTCTCATCAACTTCAAATTTTTTTCTCAATAGCTGTAGCTTTTGCATCCTCTCTAGCCTTATCAGCCTCAAATTTAGCCATTTCCCGGGCCAAAGTCAATTCACCTTGGCAGGCAAGTTCTTCCATATACTTTGCATAATCATTCTTGGAAGCATTACCTTTTCTCTTTGAAGCCTTCTTACCTTAAGGCCTAATTGGAAAATGGGTTGACCCCGACGCTTGTTCAACGGGAGGCGCTTTGGGCACTTTTTCTGCATCATCTTCATCATGATCATGCGAGGCATGATCAGGCGTAGAGTGTAGAGAGGTGCTATTAAAGGCCACTTCTGGACCGATAGGCACAACTCTGAATTTAGGACAATCTTTGACAGCATTCCAACACTCCCACCGGTTAAACGATTTGTTTTTGCTTGTGGTTTTGGCATTATATCAAGCTTGTGCTTGAAGCTCCTACACAATGCGAGAGAAGAAATAATTATAGTCAAAGTAAGTAATGTAAAT
The DNA here is from genome assembly GCA_963580275.1 of Crataegus laevigata. Classification (NCBI taxonomy): domain Eukaryota; kingdom Viridiplantae; phylum Streptophyta; class Magnoliopsida; order Rosales; family Rosaceae; genus Crataegus; species Crataegus laevigata. Next base: position 37,066,062 of record OY756945.1, read on the forward strand.
TTGGGTATAGTATAAACAAATAAAAAATATATTGTTACCTGATCCGCTAAATTTTCCCCACTTCGAAGATTAGCACTAGCTTGTGCCAAGGCATCTCTCCACATACTAAACGATATTGACACACCCGTACCCGAAAGTAGGGCATGCTGGCCGTCACGTGAGTGTGACGTAGCCATGTGCGCTGTGCGGAAGCGAAGATCGATAACGAAGTACGAATGAATTAAAACCGAAGTCTAGCAACCCAGAAATGAATGTGTGCTAGAAGTATTACAATACTTATACATATTCAGAGCGTACTAGGTCGAGTGCAGTCAAGCATGAATAAAAGAGTTTAATTACACCATCGGTGGCCTACATATGTCAAATCTGTCAGAAAGGCCGAAGGATCCTCAATGTGCCCAACTCGGAATTCAAGCTATCTAGAACCTGGAGGGGCGAAAAACAAAGGGAGTGGATCAGCAAAACAATTCTTTCAAATCTTTTCTTCTCTCAAAAACCTCTAACCCCTCGCTGTAAAACCTGTATAGATTCCCAGAATCAAAATATATACTCATATATATAAGTTCTCAAAATCATGCTGAAAAGTATTTGTATGCCATGCCAAAGTACTCAAAACTGAAACTCAATCATAATCTGTTGATGTGATCAAATGCCAGGTAATCATCTTGGCCCTCGGCCATCTAATATCTCATATAGCTCATAACATCATGTATATCAATACTGCACAATCATCAATACCACATCTGGTGGTCTACTCATCATCATGTATATCAAGTAAATATGCTCTAGTGCTACAATCACGTGAAGACTGTGCGAATGAACGCGGGTCACCTACGAGTCGTATCCACCTATAGTGGCCTATACGACAGGACTGTGCACCTAACTTGGATCCAAGGCGAGCATGCGGTGCGGGAGGTGAACGACACGTGAAAGACTATGCCCCTAACTCTGGGCGGGAGCACTAATATCAATGTGCAAGTACATGAGCTCTAATCACATCATATCACATCATTCTCATCATAACCAGCATATAATCTTACCTGACACATACCTGTGCATCCGCAGCACCAACATATGTATATGCAATCATTAATGCATCAATAATAATATATGAATACTTTGCATGGCATCAAAATCACATAAACGTTCATTTATCTTTTTCTGGGAAAATAATAATAACATATAGGTAATACAGTAAATAGCTGCCCACTCACTGATAGGTCGCTGGGTCGTAGCCCCCACGTCGAGCTTGGCTACGCTCGTCCTCAGAATATGTCTCACCTATATGAGAAATTACTAAAAATACGTTATTTAAGCACCTACGCGCTAAAACGGAAATAACTTCTCGTACATAGCTCCAAAAATGACATGTAAATATACCAACACGACGTCACGGACGTCGTGGTATTTTGAGAAAAAAATTTTGATGTTGCACGCGCCCCCACGCGCGGCGTGTGCCACGCACGTGTCATCTTCTTCCTCTCTCACCGGACTGGTTTTTCCGGTGACCGGAAAACTTCTGTGTGTGATATCTCACTCGTTTCTCAACCATTTTGTCCCATTTTTCTTCCTACATGCTCTAAATTAAGAGTACTACAAGTCTATACCTTCAAAAACCTCGAAAACTAACGAGAAACTCGTCGGGAAATCTCCAAGAATCCGGCCATCTCCGTTCTACGTGATCCCGACGTCCAAACACTTCCAACGCACCACTCCGAGCCTCCTTGGGACCTCACAAAGGTCGCTGTGATTTTAGGTCTTCCTAAAACGCAACGTAGAAAAAGTTGATGAATAGTGCCATTTACAAAACTTGAATTTTGGACGTGAAATCGTCGTAGTTCTTACCTGAAAATAGTATGGTTGAGTTCGTATGGACGTCACGATCAAGAATACGTAATTTGTTTTGTCGATCTATGAAGTTTTGAAAATGGGTGTGGGTGTGCCGTGTGAATGCTACGGGAGAGAGAGAGATCGTGAGGTAGAGAGAGAGAGAAGGTTTGAGGGACTGAGAGAGAGAAAGGGTGTCGGTGGACCTAAACCACCAATCACAAAATTATTTTCTTAACTTCCTCATTGGCCCCCAAAAGTTTGGAAAACACATAATTGGCCCAAATTTAATTAAACTCATAATATATTCGGGACGGGTTATTACAATCTACCCACCTTATAAAAATTTCGTCCCGAAATTTCATACAACACATAAACTAGTATCCATAAAACAACCTCGGATACAACTCTCTCATCCGGTCCTCAGTCTCCCAGGTAGCTTCCTCAGCTGAGTGGTTCCTCCACAAAACCTTCACTAAACATACAGTCTTGCTTCTGAGTTCTTTATCCTTCCAATCAAGTACCGTCACTGGCTCCTCATCATAGGTCAAATCTGGGTTAATCTCCAAAGGTTGTAGAGGAATCACATGCGATGAGTCTGAAACATAATGTCGAAGCATCGAAACATGAAACACATTATGCACTCTGGACAACTCCAAAGGCAACTCAAGCCTGTAGGCCACTTCACCGACTCGCTCGGTGATCCGATAAGGTCCAATATACCTAGGACTCAATTTACCTTTCTTTCCGAACCGAACAACACCCTTCCACGGCGATAACTTAAGAAACACCCAATCATCAACATTATACACTCGATCAGTGGCATGTCTGTCCGCTAAACTCTTTTGGCGATCCTGGGCGGTCTTCAGATTAGCTTTAATAACCTGAACATTCTGAGTAGTCTCCTCTACTATCTCAGTGCCCACTAAAGCTCTTTTGCCAACCTCTGACCAACATAAAGGAGTACGACAAGGTTTCCCGTAAAGTGCCTCGAAATGTGCCATCCCAATACTAAAGTGAAAACTGTTATTATAGGCGAACTTCATCAAATCCACACGATTGAATTCAAACTTGACAATATATGAAATTGGATTTATAGAAAAGTAGGTATTTAAGAAAATATGAAATTGGATTCAAACTTGACAATATATGAAATTGGATTGAAATTTTGAGAAGATATGAAATTGTGGTGTAAGGTAGAAGATAATGAGAAGATATTTATAGAAAAGTAAAATCATTTTTTTTTAATTTTTCTATTTTTTTCGGATTTTTAATAATTTTTTACATTTTAAATTTTTTTTTATTCACCTACTTAATCTATACCGTTGGATTTAAACCAATTTGAATTCCAACATTCCAGATTGTGCCACGTGGTACAACGGTAACATTTCTGATTTTTTAACTTTTGAAGCTAATAACGTGGACCGTTGATCTCAGATCTAACGGCTAATAATAAATGAAGTTTTTTATAATTTTTTTATTGTTGGAAATCCAACGGCCCACAGTTTATATCAGTTGAAATCCAACGGCCTTGAGGAAGCCACATAGCTCCCCAACGGTAACAAAAACATAAGTAGGCTATGGGCCCCATTTATGATATTATGTTTCTTGACGCGCGCCCACGCGCTTTTGAACTACACGCGCCTTACATAAAAAAATTAAAACATAAAAACAGGCGTTTGACGTCAGACTGCCCTCAGGCGCTTGGGCCGGCGCGAGTCCACGTGCCTGGCGCTCGGGCTTGTTGGGGCGCCCTCGCCAGCCAATGCTGGAGCAGATCCCTCTGGCATTTGGGCCTTGTGCTGTCCACGGACCCTAGAGCAATTGCTCCCGGTGGAGCTGCTTTAATATAATATTCAAAAGCACATTTGTACTAATGTGAATGCAGAATCGTGTAACTAGTTACAAAACACATCTTTCACCACCTGAATATTCTTGAGATTTTTTTACTGCATGCTTTCGCTGCTTTTTCAAGTGTTTGTTTGCTTGGAAAAATTTTTCAGTGTGACCAAATGTTATAATAGAATTGGTTGAATTTTCTTCTTAGCTTCTAATCAATTGTATTATTACACTTGGTGTCTCGGATACATTGAAAAAATTCTGATTTGCTTATACTTGTGCAAAAAATTTGTTTGCTTGTAATTTGTTGCTACTGTCTGCCTTATAAAAGGCAAAGAGGCACGAGCACTGTTTTTCTGGGACAACCTATATACTGATTTTGGTCCAAAAATATTTTAGTACATGTTTTATTATTTTAAAAAATATGGTAATGCTAGGGAGACTAAATTTACAAACTGAATGATGTGTCGCTAATAGGAATAAGCACGTTTATCAACGTTTAAGTAATAGACATGTTAATTAATTTTTCTTTGGCTTTAAAAAACAAGAAAATGTGGCCTTTTTTGAATGGACCAAATAAAAAAATGAGTATATAAAGTACTCACTGTTAAGTACATACGTATTGTCCATTATTCTGTACCAAATCAGAAGGAATTTTTTGTTGAGAATAAGTCTCACGTTGATGGGAAGAGAGACCTTGTATGGGCTTATAAGAGGTTAGGCTACTCTCAATATTGTTGATTGGTTTGATGGTGGAACCTCAACTTTCTTCATGGTATCAGAACAAGTTGTCTCATGTGTGAACCCCAATGGCCACATGTGCTCCACATCACCCGAGTTGTGTTGTCCACGTGTTAGGCTTGAAAATTCGCCACACGTGAGGGGGCGTGTTGAGAATGAGTCCCACATTGATGTGAAGAGGGACTTTGCATGAGCTTATAAGAAGTTGAGTTACTCCCCATATTACCAATTGATTTCATGGTGGAACCTCAACTTTTCTCAATTTTAAAGGATACACCTAACATTAATTGCTCAATAATTGGCCAACGTGCTTCAACTGATCTAAAGCTCTCACAAGAGTCACTCTCAGTTAATGTCTATACTCACATAATAATTTTTGTTAACCAAATAACGTGACATTGTTCTATCTATTCATATCCTAGCATACTGTGAGGCAAGTACATATTTTATTTTTAGTATTTAGAAATTGATATGCCTAAACAAATTTGATGACTCCAATATTATTTACCTGGCTAAACATAAATAGAAAAGAATTGAAGAAACATAGAAATACTTCAAGAAAAGTAAATTTGGATTAATAGGAAACAACGAATAAGTTTACAGTCTTCCTATTTCTTACCAGCCACACTTGGATTATCCCTCTCTCAAACTGAACACTCTCCCTTAGAAATCATAACTATAATTACACAGCTTCGTAATCGATCGAGGTACATCATGGCATAACATCCAACGTTTAAAGTAAGTTTATTATTAGGGAATGTCACGAAATTATACATCTTAGTCATGTACAGCATGATTTAAAATTCAATGTCTAAGGTAAGGTTACACCATAGTCGTTTAAATTACACTCCAAAATTACATAATTATCGTAACGTTATAACTAATTACAAATAATGGTGTTGGTATTACTATTACAAGGTTTTCTTTATCATTGTGGACATCAGATTTCACTTTTATGGTAGAACAATACCTAGACGTTATTACATTAACGTTCACATAAATGGTACCAATACCTTTTTCTAATGAAATATTAAAAAAAAATTAAGTACAATTTATTTTTTTAATACTAATCACTCAAACATCTTTAAAAGTTAACTCAAACACAAATTTAATTACTCAAACATCTACAAACACAAATTTAATTACTCAAACATCTATAATTACTCACTATGTTTTCCCTTGATTGAGCCCTATAATGGAAGAAGTTTCAAGTTTGATTGCTCCATTTGTTTAAAAGATAAATAAATAAATCTAGAACTTTTAATTCGAGTGTGAGGTTTACACACATGCTTGCATGTAATATACGCCATGAATAATGTTACTAACTTACCTAATCAAGAACAGCAATTACAATTTATATAACATAAAATAAAAACCTGAAAGACGGAAAAATATTTTCATGAAGTTAAAAGTTCTCAACATTATATGCTGAAAGTAGGGGTTTGGCATGAGTACCGGGGGTGTTCCAGATATTGTAAACACAAAGCAGGACAGGGCAGGCCCAAATATTTGAGGAAACAGGCCTTCGACCCAGACCATTTTCACCGTTCAGGACACGTTCAACCCTAATATCCTCCAAACACCAATGTAGGCACGTGTTGGCTGACACCCGAAGGTGACGAAGTCATACTAACATGCAAGAGAAGTAACGAACATAATTAAAACTTATAAATTTAAATAAAACGATTATGCAACTATGGAACGTGTTCAGAGTATACAACTAATCTGAGACACTAGAAAGGAATAATATAAAATTGAACGAACATAGGGATGAGTCCTACACCAAGAGGACTCGAAGATGCCGATGCGGAAGTGCCTTGACGCTGGGATTGTACGCCTCGATTCTAAGTCCTAAAGGGGGCTCAAAACAAAACATGAGTAGACCAAGTTGATATATAAGTAATACTAAAACAGTTAATCTTTAACGTACTAATCCCTAGGTTTAGAAAACTCATATAGCATAATAAGTAATAGGTTTTCCGAAAATCCTAGCATGCTATAAAACTTCATAAACATGTATGATATATAGTGTGCTAAGTAGTGGTATCATGATCGCCTGAAGGCCTTCATTCGCCCATAGGCAGTATCATTCGCCCGTAGGCAGGACCATTCGCCCGTAGGAAGTATCATTCGCCTGTAGGCAGATTGTATAAGTGACCATTGAATAAGCACATAAAAACATTAACATAATATTTTTAATATATATGTGTGTGTGTGTGTGTGTATATATATATATATATATATATATATATATATATCAATATCAATTCGGAGCTCAATAACTAAAACGTCATATCGTAAAACCACGTTCATAAGTAGGTATATAACCATCAATCGTATATACTACAAAGAACGTAAAATCGATAAAACATGAAACCAATTTACTCAAAAACGTTTCATAAAACATAGCCATAAAATCATGCTTTTCATGTATGCATTTCTAATAGTAAAATCATGTATTTTAGAATGGGTGCACTCACCTTACACCATTGGCCAAGAGCCGTGCAAGCAAGGGTGGATGAAAACACCACTAATAAACACACCTAAGCACATAAAGGAACCAATTAATAAGACTATACTAAAATGGCTGAATTTTGGGAAACAAATGTCATAAACATATTCAGGATGTCAAAAAAGATAAAAGGGGACCTCGGGTACCCCAACGCGCCTATTTGGGTCGCAAAAAACTTGGCCGGAAAAGACGTCGGTGTTGCCGAGGGTCACTGCCATAGACGGCTGCGGAGCAGAGTACCTCTAGTGGAGGCGCGTGTGCTCCACGCGCCTGCCAAGATAGGTAGCCACGTGCAGGCCCATGCGTAGACCCACACAAAGCCTGGTTCTGGGATCCGACCGGATCGAGTTGGATTTGGGTCAGATCTAAGTTCTGGGTTGGGCTTGATTTTAGGTTTCTAGGCTTGCGTTTGGGTTTATGGGTTTGGGCCAGTTTTGGGTCGAACCCTTTGTTCACGGGTAGACCCAGTTTCAAGCCTTGGGTCGGCCGAAAACTAAGCAACCCTTCCTAAGCTCCGTTCGAGCTCATTGCTTCATAATTTTCAACGATTCAAAAGCCAAAATGAAGCTTAAGGATAAAGGAAGAGATTCCTATCACTTTTGATACATGTCGTGGCCGAAGTTGGCCTGAAAACGCCTGCAAAGGCCAGGTTCCTTGTCGGCAACCTAGGGAAGGTTTTTCCCTGAAGGTTTTGTGTCCATAAACCACAAAAACTACTAAAAATGACTTAATCTCACTCATAAACACGATCTATGGGGTTCTAAGAGCTTACCATGGTCAAACGTACCATGAATTACGTAAAAGCTAACCAGGAAAGTTAGTGAATAGTGACTCTATCACTGTGAGGCTCCTTGGCATGTGGTTCGTGGCTCGTGAGGTCCAACATCTAAAGGTGGTGATCTGGGGGTATTGTTTAAGGGCTCGCCAGAGGCGGTGGAGTGGTGTTGTTGTGTGTGTGTATATATAGCTCAGGAGATGAGAGGTGAGTTTAGAGAAAGAGCACCGAGAGTGTGAAGAGGAGAGGGAGAGAGAAAGAGAGCTCACAGGGATAAAGAGAAAGAGAAAGAATGGGCCAGGAGACAGCATTAAAAGGTGGGCCCTCTTTGGGCACACCAATTAAGGCCATAAAGTAACATTTCAAACAAATATCCCACAATCAAAATGAAATTACCAAATTGCCATTCTAATTCGCCAAATTCAGGACGGGTTGTTACAATCCAAATATGAGAGATTCAATCTCTACCCTTGATTTCGCACACATATCTTAGTTTCTTTGTTTGTCACTCTCACTCAGTCTCTCAACCTAACTCTTGACTTTCATAGTTTCACTCTCTCAGACTCATACCCCCAAATTTGCAATATCATTATGCATCCAAGCTCCTCTATTCGTCTGTCACTCTCATATTTCCCAATCCCAGCCGAGCTCCTTTGTCTGTCCTCGTCTGTTGATCTCATATTTCCCAATCTTAGCTGCCTCGAGGTCTTTCTTAACTCCGACCATCATCATTATCTCCTGTTAATTTGAGAACTATTTCCAACCACTTGCAGCTGACGGTCATGACTCCTGGTCATCATCTTTGTTCCAAATTTTCAATTGTTAAGGTTTTAGGATTGAAGAATAAATGAGGGTATTTAGATTTAGGGATTTGGATTTTGCAGCGTGGAAGACGTTTCTAGGTTGAAACTTGAGTACGTATGTAAACAAGAATTTCATGTGACAAATAACAAGAAAACACGTGTACAAAATAAGTGTATTTGTATTAATGAGTTTAGGGTTTCAATCTCTTTACAACTTTGAATCCTCTTATTTGATCTCCGATGGTGTAGAGTGTATGTGTTGTTGATCCGAAGGTCACGATGACTTGATCTCGAATGAACGAACACCTCAAGGTTTTGGCTTGTGGCGATGCAAGAATTGGCACATGTAGTGGTGCTTGATGATTCTTCTCAAGAATGGTGAAGAATGCAGAGAATTTTCTGAATCTTCTTATTGTTTGAGGATTTAGGGGTTTAGGTGCTTCAGAGCCTAAGCGTTTGGGCGTGAGAATGATTTTCTGAACCGCTTCTTTGTCTTCAAGCCTCGTATTTATAGACTCCCCAAACTTTTCCTACGAAAGAACCAAGGCTTGACGTGTATCTTAGTTCGTGATTTGATTCCATCAATTACTTTAATCAATTAATTTGTTTGATTTAAATTAAAAGTAATTAAAATTTAATAAAGATAATTCTTTAATTATTTTTCGCCAAATGTCGTCGTGTGACACCCTTAGTGAATTGTTCGGTTTTAATGAGTTACATGCCATGTGTACTATTTGTGAGACACCATGCCACTTAAGCCCTGACATGTTGAAATTTATTTTTTTAGTTAACATTTATTTTACCGAAATTTTAATGTCAACCTGCAAGAATTTATTAGTTATGAGTGGCATGCTAGGTGTCAAACTTCTAGTGCAATTGATATGCTTTGATAATATAAGTTGGATGTTCTACATTTGTAGTTTGTAGAATTTATTAGTTACGAGTGGCATGCTTCGTGGCAAACTTTTAGTGCCGTTGATATGCTTTGACAATGTAAGTTGGATGTTCTACATTTGTAGTTTGTACAATTTGATTGATAGATTCGTCCTATGGTTTCAGTACCTTCAGTTTTTGCATGTTCCTTGGTAACTTGGTATTCGTCTTGTCAATTGATGTTTGACATTTGCCTTCAGGTTTTTAGTTTGTACATGCCTTCAGTTATTTACTAGTTAGTAAATTGATTTATAAAAATAAAAATAAAAAAAATAAAAAAGGGAGATTTGTGGACCCGTTGAAGAGAGTGTGATGTCCCACAGTGTCTTACCAATCACAATGTTTGTTTATCTATTTTTATAATAAAATACTATGTAAAAGAAAAAGTATAATATTGTGATAACAAGAATCTGTTGTCTTCAGTCTTGACGAATTTATACATGTAAAACAATCAACATTAATGAGTTCTAATAATGGATTAAGGAATCTTAGATCAAAAGAAGCTTAATTGTGGGAGAATAATATCCTTTTATAGATGGGGAGATCCCCTAATTTTTGGCTGTGGTCGATGTGTGGCTTTAGGAGCTTTATTTTGGTACTGACATGTGTCGCATTGTGATTGATCTCTTGGTTGAAAAAAAAAAACTCATGTACTTCGGTAGGAGTGCATCAGCACAAACTCTTTAGTAGATTCTTGAAGAATAAAGTTTGACCAATAGTCAATGATTTTAGGGTTGGTGAGATATGGTACAAACAAGACCTACAAAAACGTATGGCATTGACTATCTAGAAACATTTTCTTTGGTGGTGAAAAATTAACATCGTTAAGGGTATTGTTGTCTCTTGCAGTAAATATAGATTGACTGCTACATTAATTCTATGTGAAGAATTCTTTGATCTTTGGTGACCTCAAAGAGGTATTATAAATGGATATTCCACGAGGACATACTACATCTACATTGACAAAAGTTGTGTGCAAACTGAGGAAAATATTACACAGGTTGAAGCAATCACCTTGGGCATAGTTTGGATATAGCTATGGTGAACTATGGAATCAAGCATAGCAACTCCGTCATACACCATTCTTGAAACACCATTAAGAAAATGTGATATCTTTGATTATATATGTTGATGTCTTATTGTTACAGAAAATAATAAGGAAGAGATTTTTAGACATAATGAATACTTGGTCACTGAATTTAAGATGAAATATTAATGTACCCTTTACATACTCAATCTGATATTGCATATGACGCGAGTGCGATGAGTCAGTCATGCACACTCATAGTGAAGACCGTAGAGGGGTATTTTCGAGAATGATCTGATTGAAAACAAAATTTATAATTTTTGTTCCAATATTTTAGAATCGGATCGGATTGTATTCGTATCACAATTTTCAAATTCAGAATTTTCGACTTATTCGGAAATTCACATATTTTATCAGTTTTTGAATATTCCCTATCTTTTTTTGTACATGCAGTTTATTGTTATTTCCTAATATTTGGCATGCTTATGTATACATTCAATTAATTTTGTGGTATACTAGTATTCTTATCCTTTATATAAGTGTTTGTTTAATATAAACAATGAACAAAAATTTTCAAAAACCAACAATAAAATACAAAAGTTAATTGCAAAATATATATTTTGAGTAAATTATTATATAAAAAAAAAAGGTCGTAAGTTTTCAGAATTTTTTTTATCAAAATAAGTTTAGAAGACTTTGGAAAAATTTGAAATTCTCAAAATCTCTAAATGCACTTCAATCATGATTCTAATTTTTTGGAAAATATCCAAAGTAAGAATTTGCAATTTCATTGTCAAAATCGAAACCATCACTCTGACTTGTGTTTCGTACTTTGGATATTACCACTTACCAAAAGAGAAGTTACTTGATCTGGTGTAGAATTTGAGTATCGAGCATGGCTAAAGAGCTCTTTAAGTTAAAAAAAAAAAAAATTTGCTTACGAAACTTAAGTTTGCACCTACTTTAGTGATGAACTAGCAAGTTGATAAGCTCATATTTATATATATTTTTACATCAGATTCACAGATTCACTTGTTTTTTTGTAGGTTAGTTCCCTATATTTTTAGCTATTTTTTTTTTTGTGTTTTGTAGGATTTTTCAAGCCAAGAAGATAAAATAGCACAAGTGGGATTTTGAATAACAAATTCGTCAAAACTGTCTATGCAGATCAACTGACTTTGGTAGTGAGTTGCGAATAGTTCAGAAGGAATCAGAGAATGAGCCTTATATGCTTGGAAAGCTACTGATGTCTATTTTCTGGAGCATTTTGCAGCTTGCCAATATCATTTTTCTAGAAGATGTTATTCCTATTTTAACACTAAAAGGTTCCCAAGAGGCTAAGCAGTTTAACTGACAAGAAAACAATAAATACAATAAGTCCTATCAGCCAAAACTGATGCAGCCAAGAAAACCACAACTCGCACTACTAATTGGCTTTAATTAGGATTGAATTGTCATGATGTGGAAAATGTTACACCTTTTTAAGGTTATGAAAAGGGGAGAACACAAGCTAAGTTAAAAAGAAGGCAGCAAGTGTAAGTAAGAAGGTTGCAGGTTGTAGCGGCAAGGAAGAAAAGAAAAAGAGGCAACAGATTGGGAAGGAAGTAAAAAAAAGGAGACCTCACTCGATTCTTTTGGTTCTATCTTTTCAGATCCATGTCTTACTTTTGGTTTAATTTAATAATTATGTGTCGCTAAATTTTTAGTAGTTAAGGGTAGGGCTGGGCATAGGTTGGGCCGGGCCTAATTTTGAAGGGACCGGACCGGACCTGAGTTTAAAAGAAATGGGTCGGGCCGGGCCAGATACAACAAATTCTATTACAAGAACTGGACCTAACTCGGCCCAGGTCCATGGGTCTTTTTTTTCTCTCTTCTTCTTTAGCACTCTCGAATCTCAATCTCCGCCATTACTGCATCTTGAAAGTACAGGTCCCCAGCACCGCCAGCAGAGTGCAGAATGCCAACAAACTTAGGTCTTTGACTTATATACCTTCCATATAATAGATATAAGCCTTACAACTCAGGTCTGTTTGCCCTTGATGGCTGCTGGATCCGAATATACCATGGGCTTGCAAACACAAACATGGCACATGAGATGCAAACTTCACATATGGTATACCTGAGCATGAATCGAAAATGGAGGGTGAGAAGTTTACCTCTGAAGGGACGGGTTGGGCTGGGCACGGGTTTAAAAGAATTATATGTAGCTAAATTTTTGGTTTAATTTAAGAATTATGTGTAGCTAAATTTTTAGTAGTTAAGGGTAGGGCTGGGCACGAGTTGGGCCGGGCAATCATTTTGAAGGGACTGGACTGGACCTGAGTTTAAAAGAAATGGGTCGGGCTGGGCCAGATACAACAAATTCTATTATAAGAACTGGACCTAACTCGGCCCAGGTCCACGGGTCTTTTTTTTTCTCTCTTCTTCTTTAGCACTATCAAATCTCAATCTCCGCCATTGCTGCATCTTGAAAGTACACGTCCCCAGCACCGCCAGCAGAGTGCAGAATGCCAACAAACTTAGGTCTTTGACTTATATACCTTCCATATAATAGATCTAAGCCCTACAACTCAGGTCTGTTTGCCCTTGATGGTTGTTGGATCCGAATATACCATGGGCTTGCAAACACAAACATGGCACATGAGATGCAAACTTCACATATGGTATACCTGAGCATGAATCGAAAATGGAGGGTGAGAAGTTTACCTCTGAGTGCGTTGGCCCCAAGATTAGTGTTGCTACCCTTTTGGTGTTGTAGTAAATCCATGGCTACGAGATCTTATGCGAGAAAAAGATGGTCTCGCCAGAGAAGATTGGGTTTGGGGTCTCTGTCGCCTTTAAACTTTCTCTCCAGAACCACCACCATGCTGCCTTCGTCGCCGTGCCACAACTTCTCTGACTCACTAATGGAAGAGAACATTGAAATCGCTGAGGCTGAGAAAGTGACAAAGATCAAGAACTAGTTAACCCATCTAGGATTAAGAACTTGAAGAATAAGAAGTTCAGGGAGAGAGAGAGAGAGAGAGTGAATTCTGGAACCTTAGACTCATGTAGAAACTAGGGTTGAAACCAACAGTTGAGATTGGATGACAGGTTATCATTCAATCTCGACCGTTCATTATAATTAGAAATAGAAACGGGTCGGTCCGGGTACCCATTTTTCTAAGTATATGGACTCAGCCCACCCTGTAAATGAAAAGGGTGCAGCCCAGCCTGCCCCGTTTGTTCTCTAAAATATTAGGAATCACCCCGTATCCACCCCAAACTGTGATTACCCGCCATGACCCGCGATTCATGTACCCGTTTTCCCACCTCTAGTTAGAGGCTGTTTTGAAGCCCAAAAATTATTGCAAGTTTGTTATAGCATTTTGTTTGAATTTCTTTTATGAATGGATGAAAATTAGTTCACTACTTATATCAGTAATGAATTCTTTATGTGTTTTTCATGGATGGATACATAGTAAGCATATATAGGATTCTAATGCTATGAATATGTGTGTGCTTGCCCTTGTCAAATGAGGACCTACATATGTTCTAGATTAGTACTTGTTAATTGTGATTAACATGTGAACCAATTTCTAGGATAAGTACGACACCATCAGTACTTACGATCCTTTGTGATGACTCAAACACTTTTTGTTCTTAATGATTTCTACTTACTAAATCTATGAACACGTCATTCTAGATTGCATGCTAGGGACTAAGTTAAGTTGAAAATGGTGTTCTCTAAACATACTATGTAAGAAAGAGTAATAAGTTAAGTTCTAACAGTGAGCCAACTTGGGCATCTGCATCTGGAAATAAAAGGAATTTGAATGAAACATAACATGTTTGCATGATTATTTGGTGGTGGATAGCAATTTCCCTAACTCGTTTTCTTAATTTGTGATCTACTATCTGTTTTTATTATTTAAAATCTATTTTTGTCCTATTTTTGTTGAATTTAATTAAAATAGAAAATCAACTCCTAAAATCTCAATTTTTTTGTGAGTGTACCTCTGTGTGTATAGTGTCTGCATATAAATTGTGTTTGAATTTAGATAAGTGTAAGTCAGTCTAATAAATATTTTTCGGTGGCTGGTCAGTGGATATAGCCCAGTTTTTGTGAAACTTTAAGTAGTTAGGCAATACAATATTCTGCGAGAAAGACCCTTGTTTTCATATGCTACAATTGACAAATCCGAGTGTTAATAAGGAAAATCAATAGGATATTTATGTGCTACTTTGTGGTGTGCTTTTAATCCTATCACAAGTGTACCCTCGTTGCTGCAGGATTTGAAACATTGTCGAAGATGTACAAAGTTTTCAAAATTTATGTGCCAAAGGGCCATCTCCATTATCCAACATGTGTTCTTTACAGTCAGCAAAATTAGGGATGTTAGGCCATCTCCAACCAACCCGATCAAAGGGCCATAAGCTAAAAAATAGCCGATTTTGACATGAAAATCGTCACCAATCGAAAACTAGGTCAAATAGCTTGTGGGCACCACCCGGCTATACCCTATCCACCAGGCCAACAGGCTGGCCATAATCAGCCAGCCCAATTCCCCCAGCTCAAATTACAATTGCTAGCTCACCCGTTCCCTGCAAATGATGACAGTGGCAGAAATGTTTTCTACCCCACTCTCAGTATAACTCCTTCATTTCTACCTCGGAATTGGATCCCTTCCTAGGCTTTTCCTGGGGATCCTGCTAAGCAAACAACACGAGCCGTTGGATTTTAATTTAACGGCTACAAACAAGGGACCCCTCTAAAGTTATAATAATTGTAACCGTTGGATCAAAATCCAACTGTCCGTGTTGCTTGCTCATCAGAATCCCGAGGAAAAGCCTCGGAGGGGATCCAATTCCCTTCCTCTCGAACTCTCTGCACTGCAGAGCAACTCCCATTCCTTACTCCGGTGAATGAATATTTAATTTAACTCAAAACGACAAGTCTGAATAGCCTTGGGTGATTATTTCACTAAGATACCTTCTTCCCTGAAAATTTTAGCACTAAATGAAACCATGAAATTTGTTATAACCAATACAGAACTAAAATACTAACTATAATTTGCAAGAGATTTTACACATCTTTTTTCACCAATTTGTCACATCTTTTTCATTACACATTTTCACCAATTTTTCACATCATTTCCATTATATAAAGATAAAAATCCGAAAGCTTATTCATTTAGCATCAAGTGGCACTCAAAATATGTCTGAAAACCTTATTTTAATATGGTAGTTTAATTCATTTAACCATATTAATTCAATTAAAATAATTAATTATTGAGGGGGCTAAAAATAGCCTTCTTCAGTTGGAGATGGTTTTTTGTCAAATGAGCTATCTTTTGGCCTATGACTCTTTGGCCCCCTCGGTTGGAGATAATATAAACTATGGCCTGATACCGTTCATTAAAAAATAATTTCTTGCAAGGTTATAGTGCTGAACGTGGCCCTTTGGCCCTCTTTCGATTGGAGATGACCTTAGTAGGCCATAATTAGGAAGTGCTAATTACATTCATATATTACATGACAAAAATTGGGGATGTTGGTATGTCCTCCTCAAGGATTATTTTTCAAAAGCTATGATCTTAATGCCAAGAAATGTTTTATGTTTACAAATGTACAACGTTCAAAAAAAAAAAAAAAGGTTTTGTTCTACTAAAGAACCCAAATCCGTAACTCAGTGAATGGCGTCTCCTTCATTTTGTAAGACAACGTTTAACTGGAATTAAAAAAAGGAAATTAAAAAATGAATTTGAACTTTATGAGGAATTATATTTCATGAAAATATAAATCTCTCATGGACTGTGCATACAAAAATGAGAGACGGCGAAAGTGTGTACCTGAGCAATGATTAACAGACTTGTACCAAACGATTTTGATACTTCCTGTGTATGATTTATATACATTTTGCTTATTAACTTGTAAAGTGAGACAAAAATCGCAGACATATAAAGTTTGTAAATGTTTGAAATAGGAACGACTTTCACAAGATAAATTTTGCAATGGAAATATTGATGGCAACCAAGTGAGTAAATATATGTTATCAGAATAGATGGCAACCAAATTACCTTTCAGCAGAGAACATAACCACTTCAAGAACCGCTACCAAACCAAGAAATTCAATCCAAGTAATATACAGACCTAACAATAATTACTAAATCTTAGATAATATGACATCAAAAGAACCCAGAAATCTAATGAAATTTTTTCCAAAATAACTGGCTAAAAGCATTATAGATTGAAATCCAAAACTAACCAGCTAAGATTTACTTCAACTCTTGTAGTAAAACTCAAATTTTAGATTCTAAACTTACCCGAACTTACTCCAACCCTTGGGGCAAATATGAGTTAAAACCTAAAACTCATTTATGGACCAAATTTAGCCCAGGATTCCCCCTGGATTAGTGCCGCTCACCATATATGTGTATTTTTTTAGTTTTATATTTATAAACTCATTGAATCCAACGGCTACGATCTAATTTGATCAAATTCAATGGTAAAAAAATAATATCTAACGGTCCAAATTTAAGTCCAACGGCTAAAGTAATTAAAAAAATTATTTTATGTGTTTCATATTTTGTCGTAGTATCCCACAAGTTTCATAGTGCCGGTTTAGTGATTTTTCAATATTTATAGGAATCTAAATATTTTTAGGTTAAAATGTTCATAAAATTAAATTATGATAGTCTACATAATTTTGTTTTTTCAAAAGTTACTTTAAGAAAGAAAAAAAATATCATAAATTTATTTTTTAATAATCTCGGGCTAAAAATTTAGCCCAGAAGGGTTGGAGGAGCAAAATTGTTTCTGAGTTAAAAATTTTAGGTTTTAACCCAAAAATTAGAGATGCTCTAAAAACATATATTAATCGCCAAAATCACAAAAAAGATTAATAAAAATGAATTAAAAGAACCAATTTCCAATTGGATTTTTTTATGTGAGTGATTGATTGCACTGGAAAAGAACATATATGTAAGTGCCCAAAATTTAAGGTTTGTATCATATTCTGTTCTCCTTTTAATGCAAACAGTTTATCAGTAAGCCCAGTGGAGCGTTGATTATTGTAAGAAAACTGAATTATATATCAATCAGCATCACACAAACTTTCCTTGAACCATTTGTTTGGTTCTTTGGAACGGGTATGGCTCTACAAAGCAACTTAATGGCTATGAAGCTCAAATTTGACTCTCAAGTCTTCTAATAATTAATGTTAGAAATTATTAATCTAAATGTGTTCACACAAACACGAAAAATAGGATATATTCATTATTCGTATGAGTCAGCCCTCATAAGTTGGACGCCTAAATTAGAATTGAAGAATAAAAGAGATAGTATTATGGAATTGAATTCCCATAACTCGGACTCAAATAAACAATCTAAGGTTGTTCAATTGAAAATCAAATCAAAGAGCTTTTCATTCAATTAGCCAGGTATATCTCATTATTCATCTTATTTTTATGTTTCTTGCATCTACAGCTTATGCGATTTATTAGCAGCACAAATATTTTGAAAACATTATTGCCAGAGTTAAAGATTTTTAATTAGGGATTTCCTTGTGCGCTTGCCAGAATTTAGAGAAGTCTTCGGAAATGGATTTCATCTCTCCTCCCCCAGTACAGTGACAAGCCCTGTCTTTGCATTTACAGTTGAAGCCCTTGCAATCAAATTGATTTTTGCACTGAGGGTCCACTTGGTGCTTTGCTTTGACGCCAAATTTTACACCTATAACCAGCATTTCATTGATTAATATTCCATTTTTAGGCAGACAAAAAGAAATCTCTAAACTAATATTGCATACATAAAAATAGTTTCTTATTGAAATTATAGTTCTTCTCCAACTCAGGTTTTGATTTAGCCACTTAATGTTATGGTTTAGTGAGTTTCGTGAATGACAAGTTTCATGGATGGAGCCAATGAAGGCTCACTGGGGGCATATGCCCCCACTCCAGTGATTCGTTTGTTAAGTTGTCGATTACAATTATATAATACACACGCGTTATTTTTGAAGAAAATATAGGTATCTAATGTCCAACATACCTTCATATTGCATATACTTCATATCAATTATTATATGAGCAAAAGTGTTCTTGTTTTGTCCTTCAAACTGAAAAACCTATTTCCCACGTAATCATGTATTAATATTTTTCTTATCACTCTGCCACTTTCCACTAATACACTAAAATTTTTGTACCATTGGAATTGTGATACATCATTATTTGAAATCATCTCTATTATCATATTAGGTATAAACTATACTGTAATAAGGTTTTCTTAGTTGATTTTCGAGTTGCCCCACTAGAAAAAATTTCTAACTCTGTCACTGTCAAATTTGATACCAATTCATCGCCAAATCAACCTCCCCCCCCCCCCCTCCCCTTCTCTTTGCAAAAATATTTGATAGGCTGGTGGCTCGATTCCACTTGATTGTAGTTCACAAAAAAAATATACATACATACATACATACATGCATATTTGAGAGACATATTTTACCACAAGAAGCTGCAAGCAAGAGCACCATGATGAAAGCTAACTTGGCTGAACCTTTCTCCATATCTCTTCAATTTGTTGATAGCCTAAGGGAAAAGAAGTATGATGGTGTAGATTTAGAGTGTGCTATAAAACTTATTTCTGAGTATTAGTTTTCCTCCAAAGATACTATTATATATAGCTGAAGCCTGGAATTATTTCTTTAACTGCAATTCTCGATAAGGTTGGATTCAATGAATCGTTTATTGCAAGTTTTTTTCTTTTTTTTTTTTTTTTTTTTTGTAAATAAAAGAAATCATGAAACACTAATGGTAAAAAAAATGGACAAAATCAGGTTACATTCTATATTAGTTTTATTTCATGCCTAAAATACTTAGCTGTCCAAAGTTAGCCATATATGAAATTAAAACTTTTTTAATATCTGAGTCACTAGTGCACTCTAAATCTATATATAATTATAATGTAGTTGAATTCGAGGATTATTTTCTATAAATTTTTGTTTACCTAAGGTTGGATTCTATTAACGAAATGCCTGTGTAGACAAGATTTTTCCCAAGACAAATAAAACAGGTAAAAGGAAAAAATAATGTTTGTGTCAATTACTTAATTATTATGAAGGCATAAATTAACTACATCTAATAAGAAAACTATACGGGGATTATGAGCTCAATATAACAAATTTATACTTGATTTCTTGAGCAAACCACACGTAAAACCCTAATGGGTTAAGCTGTGTCTTTTGGCCCAGGTAGATATTAAGATGTCCTTTAGGCCCATGATATCACTACCTATCCATCCATATATTCCCATTTGAGCTTACGTATAAAGGCAGTGGTCGACTCTTCAGAGTCTCCCTTGGATGTTCCTCTGCTTTGTCGAGCTCATTTGCCAAAAGTCGTGCCTACCATTAGTTATCTACTCAAGTGAGATCTGCACCATCCTAACAAAGTAACAAAGATTTGCCTGGTGCATACGAGGAGTCTGTCATACAAATAGCCAAGTCAGCCAAGAAAATTGATAATTCCACTAATTCTGAATCAATGAGATCTGCACCATCCTAACAAAGTAGAAAAGATTTGCCTGGCACATACGAGGAGTCTCTCATACAAATAGCCAAGTCAGCCAAGAAAATTGATAATTCCACTAATTCTGAATTCAGTTTCTTTCAAACTTTTATAACTTAGGCATCATATGCTCCTTGGTAAAGATACTATTAAACTAAACATGGTAAATACCAAAAATATATATGACAATATTTGGGAATTTCTTATATATTCATTAATCTCCAAGTGGTGTATATATAGGAGTTACAATTTGTATTGCATATGCACTTCACCAATGTGGGACAACAAACTACTTTTTAAACTTTAACTAATATAAAACTCGCGACACTCCCCTCAAGTTTGTGCAAAGATGTCACGCATGCCCAACTTGTCAAGCGAGATGGAAAACACACTATTAGACACAGCCTTAGTAAGTACATCAGCCAGTTGATCTTTAGGTCCCACAAACGGAAACATAATAATTCCAGTATCCAACTTTTCCTTTATGAAATGTTGATCAATCTCCACATGTTTTGTTCAATCATGTTGCACTGGATTATGAGCAATCTCAATAGCAGCCTTGTTATCACAATGAAGTTTCAATCATGTTGCACTGGATTATGAGCAATCTCAATAGCAGCCTTGTTATCACAATGAAGTTTCATAGCACCCTTGGGTTTAAACTCAAGATCTCTCAACAATTTTTTCAGCCACAACTCACATACACCATGAGACATACCACAAAACTCAGCTTCTGCACTTGACCTAGCCATCACTTTTTGTTTCTTGCTTCTCCAAGTAACTAGATTACCACCCACAAACGTAAAGTATCCAGATGTAGATCGCCGATCATTGATAGAACCTGCCCAATCTGCATCTGTATACCCTTGGACATTCAAATGACCATTCTTGGAGAAAACCAAGCCTCTGCCAAGAGCCATCTTCAAGTACCTCAAAATACGGGTTACTGCATCCATATGACCTTCACTAGGTGAGTACATAAACTGACTTACCACACTAACTACTTAAGCAAAGTCAGGGCGAGTGTGAGATAAATAAATTAATCTCTCCACAAGCCTCTGATACCGTTCCTTATGAGTAGGAACTTGATCTGGAAATAAGCCCATACGATGATTCTGCTTAATCGGAGTATCAACAGGTTTGCAATTTAACATACTTGTTTCAGCTAAGAAATCAAGAACATACTTCTGTTGAGAAGAAAAATACCATGCTTGGATCGTGCAATCTCGATTCCAAGAAAATACTTCAATTCACCCAATTCTTTCATCTTAAATTTAGTAGCTAGGTTTTTTTGAAGGCGTTGCATCTCCTTCTAATCATCACCAGTCACTATCATGTCATCAACATAAATAATCAATGCAGCTAGCTTACCATTTTGTCGCTTTAGAAACAAAGTATGATATGAATGACTCTGGATATGCCCAAACTTGTTCATTGAACTTGTAAACCTCCCAAACCACGCTCTAGGAGATTGTTTCAAACCATACAAAGCATTTCGCAACCTGCATACAACACCTTTTCCAGGAGATGTTATGATACCAGGTGGGAGATCCATATAAATTTCCACCTTAAGATCACCATGAAGGAAAGCATTCTTAACATCAAACTGCAACAGAGGCCAATCTTGGTTTGCTGCTAAGGACAGAAGAACACGCACAATATTAAGTTTGGTAACAGGAGCAAAAGTCTCCTGATAATCAACCACATAGGTTTGAGTATAACCCTTAGCAACTAATCTGGCTTTATACTGGTCAATAGAACCATCTACTTTGTGCTTAATAGTGAACACCCATCTACATCCAACAGCTTTCTTCTCGTTTGGTAAAGGAACCAAATCCCAAGTAGAATTTTTTTTCCAAAGCTTCCATCTCAACTCTCATGGCATTAACCCACTTAGGGTTAGACAAAGCATCCTACAATTTTGTTGGAATTGATACACTAGATAGCTGACATATGTAAGATTCATATGGTTTGGACAAACGATGAGTAGACACATAATTGTCGATAGGATATTTGGCTTTTGCATGTATATCAGGCTCATATTGTACTTTAGGTTTTCCACGATTAACTCGTGGAGGCAACTGATGAGTAGAAGAATCATCAAAATTTACCTTATATATACAATCAACTTGACCAAACTGTTAGGAGAATCATCACTGGACGAACCATCATCAAGCAACTCGTTAAACATACCAAAAACAGGCAACCGGTCATCAGAAGGTAATTCGTCAAACATACTCACAGGCAACTTGTTGGGCACATCTTATATGTCGTTTATAGAAATAGTTTTGGGAATGACAGTTGACCGATCACTATCTGTAGCCAACTGATAAGAATCACGCAACATAATAGGTTCTGTCTCCAACTTTGCCTGTAATACATCATCCATACCATCTCTTCGAATCTGCACTTCACTCCACCTCTCTCGTGACATCCATAGTAATATAAGTTTTCTGAGTCCGAGGATGATAACACTTATAACATTTCTGATTGTTAGCATAGCCAATAAATACACATCAGAGAGCACAGACATCAAGTTTACTCTACTCCGCTGATGAGAGTAGACATGCACATACGCAATACACCCAAACACTATCAGAGGAAGTTTTGATACAAAAACAAGAGAAACATGTTTTTGTAGCACATCAAGCTGTGTCTGAAAATCAAGAACCCTACTTGGAACACGATTTATCAAATAGACAGCAGTCGAACAGCATGACCCAACAAATGATTAGAAACACATTTATCCAACATCAAGGAGCAAGCAACCTCTATTATTTGACGATTCTTCCGTTCGGACACACCATTTTGTTGGGGTGTAAACAAAGTAATCGTTTGGTGAATAATACCTTGATCACGAAAAAAGCATGCCAAAGTGTGATTCACATATTCTCCTCTATTATCAGACCTGAAGACCTTAACTTTGGTCTGAAACTGAGTAGACACCATTGTACAAAATTATTGAAGAAGCAATGGAACATCACTCTTATTCTTCATCAAGAACACCCAAGTAAATTGAGTACAATCATCAATAAGTAACAAACCAACAGAATCCATTAGAAGTAACTTTTGTCGGAGCCCACACATCAGAATGTATCAAATCAAATGGCAAAGTAGCTTTAAAATCACTTATGGGAAATGAAGCACGATGACTCTTAACCATGACACATGTTTTTGTTGACTACAAAAACTACCTAGCCTACATGGCGTGCATGCCAAGTAATTAATAAGCTAACTACGTCCTTCAGTTGTGTGTGGGGCATGTCAACTCGTCGGCCGAGCTCGGTCGAGAGTAAAATATGTTGATGTTGCGTTGATGCGCGCGGTTGACTTCTACATCTTGCGATTGCGACCGAGGAAGGAACGCGTCTTGGCCTTTGGATTCTAAAGCCTGAAGACAAGGCTGCTACTTTTACGAAGCTCAATATCAAATTCGGCTTTCAATATGCCGAATGTAGTAACTGGTAACACCTCACTTCACCGAGAAGGCTAATGAGATGACCTCTACCAAAAAAGATTCGAAAATCCTTCTTGACTGAGACTTGGATAGATAATCAGTCGGCCTCGACGCAGTGCTATTTATCCAAACTGAAGGTGCTTTGAGGTCGGCTAATTCTACAGCGATAATGTTGTTTATCCAAACTGAAGATGTGAATGTGGAAAAAGAAAATAAAAAATCTCAAAGTTGTTGAGAGATTTCGCGTAGAGCGAGAGTTTGCGCAGGGCAGATTTGTGTGTTAAGTTGGAGGCCCCCTGAACTGTGCACTAAGCCTTCTATTTATAGGGTTGAAATACTTGCTTTTCATGGTCAGATAGTGTTGCAGAGTTCAATTGTAACTCTAATTCCAAGTTCTGCACGCCATATCCCAAAATGTTGCTCACTTTTCTCCAAATAATTCGTTGAATATATCTCCCCATTTTAAATTAGCCTTTTATTTGATAACACCTGACAACACCCATCATCATCTCAAAAGATCTAACCCCCCTAAAGACCTAGCTTCCCTAGGCTTCTTAAATGTCATCATTATCCAAAACTTGCAAGATCCATGCATACATCCTGATACATATCACCCTTCATAATAAATTATTATTAGAAGATAATTATGATAAAACACCATAACATTATCTTTTAATAATAACAAAATTATCTTTACTTTTATCTGACGGTGTAGAGCTACTCTTACTCAACGGCATTGATTACTCTTGTTGATGGTGTAACTTTGGGCCCAAACATTGCCCCCCAGTTTCCTTGAACTTCGGCTTGTAAACCGAATGTTTAAGGAAATTAACTGTTTGTAACCAACAATATTTCGTCGTACTGCCGAAACAAATTTTATTCTTCGGCAATAACATGTATGTTGTGCCAACGCTGCGGTCTTCCCTGACTGCCACAACTCCATACCAGGCTTGGCAACTTTGCCAGATGGTCGAGAAGAATTTGGGATAGGATAGAGAAAAATTGGGGTCGAGGGTAAAGCGGGCTGAGGCTGAGAAAAATTAAACCGAAGTTGAGAAGAATTTTTCTTGGTATCTCGGCCTGTCACTCATCATGAATGTTGTAATCACCTTTCCTAAAACCATCACGTGTAGACAACTCCCCAATTAGATTACGTAGTGGCGCCCTTGATGTGATATTGTTAATTATATGTATATATGTATATATGTATATGTATATATATATATATATATATATATATATATATATATATATATATATATATATATAACCCAACGCCTTAAACCCAACGCCCGACTGATTATATATATAACCAAGGCAAGTCAAATCTTGTCTGCCATGCTCCATCACATCTTATTTTCTCTTTTTTTTTTTTTTGGATATACATATATAAAACCCTCGGCCACCATTCTTTTTATATACATATATCAAACCCCGATGCCGAGGCTTTTTGTGAAGTAGCCGAGAAAATGGAATTTTTTTTTGTTAAGACCCTCAACCTTCCATTCTTACCCTTTACTCGGCCAATGTCATGGCCTAAAAACTCCTGATCTTCTCGGCCTCGGCCTAGACGGCCGATTTTTTTTTCTAAACACTTTTCCAAACGGCCATTTTTCCTTCCTCTTACTTGGCCAACATTATGGCCTAAAAACTCCTAATCTTATCGGCCTATTTTTTTAACCGCCACTTTGAGAAAGAAGAGAGATAACATGTACGTTGGCTTTACATTGGAACCCACACGGACTGGCTGTTCTTGGTTTCCTTGCTTCGACTCCAACTTCTCTCTTTTCCCCATGCCCACTTTTTCAACACCAACCTTTTTGCTATATTAAAAAAAATGAAGGGAAAGTGGACATCATGTCAAGAAAAGTGAATGTCTAGACATCACAAAATTTTCTCTTTTTTTTTAAACACTTTTTCAACACCTTTTTCCAATGTCCACTATTTCAACAATTTTTCCCAACGCCCCATTTTTATGGTTGTGTATGAGGTCTGGTCTTGAATTCCAACAAATGCAGGCCGAGAAACCCCAAGGCCGAGGTCAACAAATATTTTACTCGGCTAATCTTTCTTTTGGCCTATTTTGATGTGACGTTGTACGAAAAAAAAAACTCTTCAGCCTAAAAAACTCTCGGCAAGCAGCTCTTTTATATATATACTCATTCTCGGCAAGATTAAGTCTGATCCGTCGATTATATCACCCGTGCCCCCTTTATTTTCTTAAGCATCGGCTAAGCAGCCGAATGGTTTAAGAAAATAAATTCTTATTCATTTTTTTAACAAAAGAAGATACAAGAGACCAAATCATAATCAGGAGAAGGTCAATGATGTTTTATTCCAAGTTGAGATCTTTGTATATCAATATAGCCAATCATATTTTGCATTGAGCCGAATAAGAAATAATCTCCAAAAATTTTTGACTTGGCAAAATATTCTTCATTTTCGGCTGCCGAATGTGTTGAACAATTATTATGCCCCCTGGGCATAATAACTTCGGCTTTTAACTCGAACAACTTAACCGAATGAGATTTCTCTATATCGGTTTTATCACCAATAATCATGTCTACAGGCGTGATTTTTCCGACTAGACCTATGTCTCTGCCTTGTTAGTCATTGGAACATTCCTCTGACAACTCATTCCCTGAGTCATTTTTGGGCTCAGACACTTGAATATTTTCTTCTAGGCTTACCATACTTTCGGTCTCGACCGAAATAATGGTTGGCCTAGGTTTTTCTTCGGCCATGCTAACAATTTTCTTAGGCCGAATTTTGGTCGTGGTCGGAGCGAAAAATTGCCCCCCCCCCCCCCGGCCTCTAGCCTTTTTTTTAATTCTATACCACTTCTCAAAGAGTTTTTCTTACTCCTCTAATAGGCGACAAATCTCGTCCAATGAAGCTTGATCGAGATATATCATGTGAACTTCGTAGTTTCAGCACTGTGGTCTCACTGGGTGTGCCAAAATGTTGACTACAAAAACTACCTAGCCTACATGGCGCGCAGGCCGAGTAATTAATAAGCTAACTACGTCCTTCAGTTGTGTGCGGGGTGTGCCAACTCGTCGGCCGATGAGTAAAATATGCTAATGTTGCGTTGATGCGTGCGGCTGACTTCTATGTCTTGCGATTGCGACCGAGGAAGGAACGCGTCTCAGCCTTTGGATTCTAAAGTCTGAAGACAAGGCTGCTACTTTTATCGGCTTTCAATGTGCCGAATGTAGTAACCTGGTAATACTTTACTTCGGCGAGAAGGCTAATGAGATGACCTCTACCAAAAAAGATTCGAAAATCCTTCTTGACCGAGACTTGGATAGATAATCAGTCGGCCTCGACGTAGTGCTATTTATCCAAACTGAAGGTGCTTTGAGGTCGGCTAATTCTACGGCGATAGTGCTATTTATCCAAACTGAAGATGTGAAGAAGGAAAAAGAAAATAAAAAATCTCAAAGTTGTTGAGAGGTTTCGCGTAGAGCGAGAGTTTGCGCAGGGCAAATTTATGTGTTGAGTTGAAGGTCCCCTGAACTGTGCACTAAGCCTTCCATTTATAGGGTTGAAATACTTTCTTTGCAGGTCAGATAGTGTTGCAGAGTTCAGTTGCAACTCTAATTCCAAGTTCTGCACGCCATATCCCAAAATGTTGCTCATTTTTCTCCAAATAATTCGTTGCATTTATCTCCCCATTTTAAATTAGCCTTTTATTTGATAACACCTGACAACACCCATAATCATCTTAAAAGATCTAGCCTCCCTAAAGACCTAGCTTCCCTAGGCTTCTTAAATGTCATCATTATCCAAAACTTGCAAGATCTATGCATACATCCTGATACATATCACCCTTCATAATAAATTATTGTTAAAAGATAATTATGATAAAACACCATAATATTATCCTTTAATAATAACAAAATTATCTTTACTTTTATCCGACGGTGTGGAGCTACGCTTACTCAACGGCCTTGATTACTCTGGCCGATGGTATAACTTTGGGCCCAAACAGTTTCACACTTGAACTTTTAAGCACTAGAAGTGCGAAACAAAGAAGGAAATAAATGCTTCATATAACTGAATGATGGATGTCCCAATCGTCGATGCCACAACCAAATTTGATGTTTGTCATCCACTTTAGCACTTAAAACTTGATGATTATTTGAACTGGAACAACAATATCCTCCATAGTCAAGATGTACAAACCCTCTATTCTTTTACCATAACCAATTATCTTTTGAGTTTGAATGTCTTGAAAATAACAATATGTAGGGTAGAAGTGAGCAGAACAATATAAGGTATCAATAAGTTTTCCTACTGACAAAAGATGCACTTAACATCAGGAACAAGTAAAGCACAGATCAGTGATAAGGTCGGAGTAAAAGAGATAGTGCCTTCACCCTTCACATGAGAAGGTGCTCCATTTGTACTAGTAATATACGGATCATGAACATAGTCACATAACTCATCAAACATTCTAGGGTCACTAGTCACATGATCAGTAGCCCCAGTATTAATTATCCATTTATTTGTTCCACCAAGATGTATAACAACACGAACAATAAGGCATAAAAATATGCATCGAAATGAAAACAATTTACCAAAACACTGTAGCAAGCATGTTCACTCAATGTAGCAGATCACTATTCCTGACACTGTAGCAAATTGCAGTTCACGGCATTGTAGCGATCACTGTTCACAAAGCAAACCCTTGTTCGCGCACTGTAGCAAGGTCATGTACTGTAGTGAGGCGCTATTAGCTTTTTTTTTTTTTAAACAAAGAAAATCACGACAAATGTGGGCATAAAATCAAAGCACAAAGGTCACCAAGAGCGAGCTGCTCTGATGCCATATTAAACTAAACATGGTAAATACCAAAAATATATATCACAATATTTGGAAATTTCTTATATATTCATTAATCTCCAATGTGGGACAACAAACTACTATTTACACTTTAACTAATATAGAATTCGCAACAGATACGTTATTTATAAGAGTTGGAATATAAGCATTCCTTCAAAAAGAAATGCAAATATATCCAAAATTTAATACATGAAAAATTCAAATTTCAAAAAATTGCTATTTTTATTTTATCATGGATTCATGTGGAGCAGTGAAAAAAGAGCCAAAAAAACTGCTTGCTCTCCACATCACCCCTTTGCTTTCTCTCATTTTCTCTTCTCACTTTCTCAGAATCCAAACACGTAATGTCAGAGTCACATTCAACATCTTGATTGTTTTCACAAGTCCACCCACCCCACCCCTTGGTGCCCCCCCCATGTTGGGGCTTAAAAAGACTTCACTACTTTGGAGATGTTTATCTCACAAAGAAAAATGTAACACAGCGGAATTGATAGGCAAGAGAAAGAAGGAACAGTCAAAGTATTATACAAATTTTTTTATTCTCACACAAACTTAGTACAAGAGGAAACACTCAAACAACACTCTTACACTTCTTCACTCTTTTTTCTCACTTCTTGCTCACTTGGTTCCATCACAACACACTCACTTATATTTATAGGCATGCATAACCGACTCATCAAGTTGGTGAAATTTGGTTCTTCATCCTAACCTCAAGTTATAGTTTTTCTAAAGTTTTCTATAACAATCCAACCTTGCCGACATAATAAATAATGCTAGAATTGTCTAGCATGCATGCATGATGCACCAACTTTGGTGCTAAAATTCTCTAGCATTTGCATGAATCATTCATTATGCTTGTGTTGCCTTTTCAACATAGGTTGGACCTGACCCAAGACAAGATTACAATTCAACTCCATGTGATACATGTACATGGGCTATGCTTCCAAAAACTCTTAGATGGGAGATACCTGGCTTTCTTCCACTCCATGCTTCTTGCGGAGTATTTCCCCACACACTTCTTGTTGGAGA
Source organism: Crataegus laevigata (assembly GCA_963580275.1). Lineage (NCBI taxonomy): Eukaryota > Viridiplantae > Streptophyta > Magnoliopsida > Rosales > Rosaceae > Crataegus > Crataegus laevigata. Next base: position 37,095,395 of record OY756945.1, read on the forward strand.
TTGATTGGATAGGTAGACAGCACATGATACAACTTCTGCCCATAACTCCTTAGGTAACCTCTTGCTTTTAAGCATGGTTCGAGCCATGTCTAGGATAGTTCAATTTTTTCTTTCTGCCACACCATTTTGTTGAGGGGATCTTGGAACTGTCAAAGGTAGACGAATTCCATTGACTTAACAGAATTCTTGAAATTCCTTTGAAGTGAATTCTCCTCCTCGATCAGATCTCATGGCTTTGATCTTGCAACCACTCTCTTTTTTCTACAACGACTTTGAACTTCTTAAATGCTTCAAATGCTTCTGATTTTTGCTTCAAGAAATATTTTCCTTGAAAAATCATCAATAAAGAGAAGAAAATAATTATTTTTACCGAAAAAGCTTGGTTTTATCGGACCACACACATCGGTGTGAATGAGCTCAAATTGCTTCTTGGCTCTTGTGGTTGACTCCTTTGGAAAACTTTTCCTGAACTGTTTCCCAAGTAAACATCCTTCGTAAACTTGATTTTGGTGACTAATGCATGGTAAGCCTCTCACCATCTCCTTCTTGGATAATAACTCTAATCCCCCAAAGTTAAGATGCCCAAAACGAAGATGCCAAAGCCAGGATATGTCTTTGTAACATGTTTTGAGGCACTTTGCAACATCATTTTGAATATTCATAGGAAACATCCTATTCTTTGACATTTTCACCTTGACAATTAATCTTCCTTTGTCATTTCTAAGAAAAAGGCTATAATTTTTCATGTGAATATCATAACCTTTTTCTAAGAGTTGACCCAAACTCAAAATGTTGCTTTTCATATTTGGCATGTAGTAGACATTTGAAATTAATTGGTGGCCGCCATTTTTCAGGGGAATAAGGATGTTACCTTTTCCTTTTACGGGTATTTTGGATTCGTCTCCAAAAGAAACATTGCCACTCGCCAATTCATTAAGCTCTTCAAACATGCTTCTTCTTCCGCACATGTGGTTGCTAGCGCTGGTGTCAAGGTACCATGTATAGTCTTGGTCTCCATTATTGTTCTTGCATGCTAGTAGCACAATGCCATTCTCTTGTTTCTTTTCGTTCACATAATTGACCTTCTCATTAGGTCGGTTGCTTAGAGCTCTACATTCTCAAGCATAATGCCCAAACTTTTGACAATTGTAGCATTGAACTTGAGATTTTTCATACCTCAAGTTTGAGCGTCATCTTCCACGACCTTTAGTTGAGCTTTCTCCTCTTTCGTAGTTGCTTTGGTTTTTGAAGTTCCAACCACGTCCACGTCCATGTCCACGCCCACGTCCACAACCTCAACCACGACTTCTTTCGTATTGACTTCTCTCGTTGTTGAAGATTTCTTCTTTCTTATTTGGCTGGACTTGTGTCTTGCGGAGATGTTCATCATTCCCTTGCCTCTTCTTATGTTTTTCTTCATATGCTTGCAGCGAACCCATTAATTGCTCTATAGTAATTTCTTCCAAGTTTTTGGTTTCTTCAATCATCACGACAATGTACTCGAATTTGGGGTCCAAAGAACGTAATATCTTCTCCATAATTCTAACATCTTCTAATTTTTCACTGTTTCTTTTTAATTGATTAGAAACGACTAAGACTTTTGAGAAATAATTGGAGATTGATTCAGACCCTTTCATTTGTAGAGATTCGAACTCACCTCTTAATACTTGAAGACGAACCTTTTTCACTTGTTCGGCTCCTTTGTAAGAGGTTTGAAGCTTCTCCCATGCTTGCTTGGCAGAGGTTGCACTCGAGACCTTCTCAAAGCAATTGTCATCTAATGCTTGGTAGATGAGGTAGAGAGCCTTTTTGTCTCTCTTTCTTGAATCTTTCAAACTCTCCTTCTAGGGTTGAGACAGAGTAGCTTCATCTTTTGGCTCAGTGTAGCCTTTCTCCATGACTTCCCAGATATCTTGTGCTCCTAAAAGGGCTTTCATTTTGATACTCCAATTGTCGAAGTTGTTGTTGTCGAGTACTGGAACTTGGAAGGCTACTATAGCGTTGGTAGCCATAGCTCTAATACCACTTTGTTGGGGCTTAAAAAGGCTTCACTACTTTGGAGATTTTTATCTCACAAATAAGAATGTAACACAGCGGAATTGATAGGCAAGAGAAAGAAGAAATACTTAAAGTATTATACAAAAAAATTTTATTCTCACACAAACTTAGTACAAGAGGAAACACTCAAACAACACTCTTACACTTCTTCAGTCTTTTTCTCACTTCTTGCTCACTTGGTTCCATCACACAACACTCACCTATATTTATAGGCAAGTATAACCGACTCATCAAGTCGGTGAAATTTCGTTCTTCATCCTAACCTCAAGTTATAGTTTTTCTAGAGTTTTCTATAACAATCCAGCCTTGCCGACATAATAAATAATGCTAGAATTGTCTAGCATGCATGCATGATGCACCAACTTTGGTGCTAAAATTCTCTAGCATTTTCATTGTTTGCACCGACATGCTCTTGCTAGAATTATCTAGCATTTGCATGAATCATTCATTATGCTTGTGTTGCCTTTTCAACATGGGCTGGACCCGCCCAAGACAAGATTACAATTTAACACCCCACCCCCACAGCTCCCCAGATTATTAGGGTTTTATACGAGAGGCATCTGTCTTCCTCCTCACATTCTCTCAAATTTCCTCGTCAAAGGTCAGAGTTTTTGTCTTGAGCTTTTGGGATGGGTCTCTGCCACATTTTTAAGGGTAATTGACGATTGATCGGAGGATTTCAGTTCAATTCCGAAGTGGGTCTCACATGCTCTTTCTGTTGGTATACAAGGGTTAGGGTTTGCTAACTCAATACCAAGTGAATTGGTGATAAGTTTACAAACCTATCACACCTCTATCTTCCTCCTTTTTAATATACTTTGGACAATAAGTGTGGGAAGGATCGAAGTAGACAAGACTACACACAACACTCTTTAATTGATATATGAAAGATAACAGTTTACAAACTGATGGACAACCGAAGCTTACAAGCTTCTGAAAATGAGAGAGTACAATCAGAATTAAAAAGGAATTTCACCTAAACCCTAGCTGCAAGACCTATTAATACGAAAACAGAAAATGATAAACAAAGAGGCATGGCAGCTATGAAACTCTAGCTGTTATCCACTTTCACACATGCTTCCGATGAGCTTTATTCCTTTTACACATGCTTCAGTTCTTGATCTAGATGCACAGCAGCTTTGCATCCATAACTGATCATTATCACATGGCAGCTCACTGCTGCTTTGTGATCTTACATTCGGCTGACACATAAAGGACTTCATACATTTATCTAATGCATGAAACTTGAGTGAAGAACAGGCTGGCAGCATGGGATGTTTTTATTTGAATATCCAACACTCCCCTTCAAATCAAAACACCTTCATTCCTAGCATTTCACGTAACAGTCGGAATGATTCAATTGGCAGTGGCTTGGTGAAGATGTCAGCCACTTATTCCTTTGTGTGACAATAGACAAGCTCAATTGTCTTTTGTTTCACATGATCCCTTAGAAAATGGAACCTAGTATCAATGTGCTTGCTCCTTCCATGTTGAACTGGATTCTTTGCAAGTTTGATTGCAGATACATTATCCACATGAATCAAGGTCGATTCCTCTTGTGAATGACTCACTGATTTCAACAGATTCCTTAACCATATTGCCTCACACACGGTTGAGGCTACAGCTACATACTCGGCTTCACATGATGACAAAGCAACGATTGGTTGCTTCTTCGAAGACCACGAGAAGGCTGTTGAACCTAAGAAAAACACATAGCCAGTTGTGCTTTTCCTTTCATCTTGATCACCTCCCCAATCACTATCCGAATAGCCATATAATTTTGCATCTTCACCAAGATTATAAAATAAACCAAAGTTTAGTGTACCTTTTATGTACCTCAGAATCCTCTTGACAGCAAGCCAGTGAGACTCCCTTGGAGTTTCCATGTATCGACTAACAAGTCCAACTCCATACACTATATCCGGTCTTGTGATTGTGAGGTACCTTAGGCTTCCAACGAGACTCTTGTACACTGTTGAGTTTACAAACTCACCCTCTCCTCCTTTGGACAGCTTCAATCCAGTTGCAACTGGAGTGTTGACAGTGTTACACTTGTCCATATTGAACTTCTTCAATATGTCTCTCATGTACCTTTGCTGAGAGATGTAGATCCCTTCATTTTCTTGCTTTACTTCTATCCCAAGGAAGTATGACATTAGTCCATTGTCAGTCATTTCGAACTCACTGAACATGGACTGCTTAAACTCTTGGAACATTGCCTCATTGTTTCCTGTAAACAATAAATCATCTACATAGAGACAGATGATTAAAAACTCTCCTTTCTCACCTTTCTTCATATAAACCGAATGCTCATATGGACATTTCTGAAATCCATTTTGGTGAAGGTAGTTGTCAATCCTTGAGTTCCAAGCTCGTGGTGCTTGCTTGAGGCCATACAAGGCTTTCTTCAAATGATAGACTTTATCTTCTTCCCCTTGTATTTGGAAACCCTCCGGTTGTTCTACATATACTTCTTCCTCAAGAAGTCCATTAAGAAAGGCTGACTTGACATCTAATTGATAGATTTTCCACTTATGATGAGCATCAAGGGAAATTAGCAATCTTACCGTGTCAAGTCTTGCAACTGGAGCAAAGACTTCATCATAGTCTACTCCATGCTTCTGTTTGTAGCCCTTTGCCACAAGTCTTGATTTGTACCGATCCACACTTCCATCTGCAGTGCGTTTGATTTTGTACACCCACTTGACACCTATAGCCTTCTGATTTGGTGGAAGTTTTGTCAACTTCCAGGTGTCATTCTTCTCGATGGCATGGATTTCTTCTTCCATGGCTTTCTTCCAATGAACCTCCTTCACAGCTTCATTGAATGATAGAGGTTCATGATCTGCATATAGACAGAATAGGTTTGTTTCTTCTCCCTCTTCTTGTCCATAGATCTCAGTGAGACTCCTTAGCCTTACTGGAGTTGATGAACTGCCTTCCTCACTGGATGTAGGTCCACTCCTTGCATTTCTGTGCACTGGAGTTGTTGTGCCAGTTTGAGTAGGTTGTGGCTCGACTGGTGGTACAACATCTTGTTCTTCAAAATCAGTGGGAACAAGCTTCTCCTTACTGACCTCTTTGTTGTTCCACTTCCATGTCTCTTCTTCATTGAAGATGACATCTCTACTAACCACTAGTTTGCTAGTTAGTGGATTGTAGAGTTTGTATGCTTTGGACTCTTCACTATAGCCCACAAACACACACTTCTCACCTCGATCATCAAGCTTCCTTCTCTTAGCTTCTGGGACTTGAGCATATGCAACACACCCAAAGATTTTAAGGTGTGCAACATTCGGCTTGTATCCACTCCAAGCCTCTTGTGGTGTCATCCTCTTGACACTCTTTGTTGGACACCGATTCAACAAGTAAATTGAACATGCCACAGCTTCTGCCCAAAACTCTTTTGGCAAGTTCTTCTCTTTAAGCATGGATCTTGTCATGTCAAGAATGGTTCGATTCTTTCTTTCAGCTATACCATTTTGCTGTGGTGTATAGGCAGCTGTCATTTGGTGCTTAATCCCTTTCTCCTTGCAGTATGCTTGGAAAGCATTGGAGATGTACTCTCCACCTCTATCTGATCTCACAGCCACAAGCTTGTGGTTGCTTTCAGCCTCTGTGAGTGCCTTGAACTCCTTGAAGATTCTTAGGGCAGCCGACTTCTCCTTGAGAAAATAAACCCAAGTCTTCCTACTAAAATCATCAATGAAAGTAATAAAATATCTATTACCTCCATAAGACATGGGATCCAATGGACCACATATATCCGTGTGCACCAACTGCAGTGGTGCCTTTGCTCTCTATGCATTGCCAACAGGAAATGATAATCGTGTTTGCTTGCCAAGCACGCAGCCTTCACATACTTGGTGTGTGGTTTCAATCTGGGGTAGACCACGCACCATTCCTCCACTTGACAGCAATTTTAGGCCATTGAAATGAAGGTGGCCAAAGCGAAGGTGCCATCTCCATGACTCATTTTCAATCTCTCTGATGTTGCAACTCCCAATCTTTGTGTTCAACTTCAATGGAAACATACGGTTCTTTGACATTTGAACACGTGCAATGAGCTTTCTCCTTGCATTTCTAAGAGTGAGAAACATGTTCTCCATATGTATAATGTATCCTTTCTGGAGCAATTGACCAATGCTCAGAATGTTGCTCTTCATACCTGGTATGTAGTAGGTATCGGAGATGTATTCTTCTCTACCATCCTTCTGGATGATCTTGATCTTCCCTTTGCCTTCAACTGGCAGCCTTGAGGAGTCACCAAGGCTTACAGATCCATAGGCCTCCATTTTTAGTTCGGCAAAGAACTCTTTCTTTCCACACATATGGTTACTTGCACCAGAATCCAAGTACCAAACATCTTGTTGGCTACTCGAATCATGATGTGCTAGTAGGACAGTAAATTCCTCACCATCGTTTCTACTTGATTCTGCCAAGTTGACATGCTCACCATTTTTGTATGAACACTCATTTGCATAATGTCCATATTGCTTGCAACTGTGACACTGAATATGTGCCTTTCTTCGAGTAGACCTCCATTCTTGAGATTGTCCTCGATTCTGCGCATAGCCACGACCTCTTCCTCGAGCTCGTCCTCGGCTGCGATTGGATGAGCTTCCACGTCATGTGTTCCATGTCCCACGGCTTCCACTTGGCTTGTCAATACTGAGCTTTGTTTCCAAAGCTTGTTCCAGCGATGTGGGGCTTGCATTCTTCTGAATGCGTTGCTCATGAACTAGGAGGGATCCTAGTAGCTCTTCTGCGCTCATTGTGTCCAAATCCTTGGATTCTTCAATGGCAGTCACTACATGTTCGAACTTGGATGTAAGTGACCGGAGTATCTTCTCCACAACTCGTACTTCATCGAGTCTCTCGCCATTTCTCCTCATCTGGTTTACTATCACAATGAGTCTTGTGTGATAGTCTGAGATGCTCTCATTTTCATTCATGTGAGCAGTTTCAAAATCTGCTCGAAGTGATTGTAACCTCACTTTCTTGACTCGATCTACACCCTTGTAAATCATGCTGAGTGTATCCCATACTTGCTTGCTCGTTGTTGCTTCTGCAACCTTTTCAAACATTGAATCTTCTAATCCTTGATATAGAAGATACAGTGCCTTTTGGTCCTTCTTTTGTAAATCCCTGAGAGTATTGCTTTGATCTGCAGTGTATGCAGCTTCTTGTGCCGTAGTAGGTACAACATATCCACTACTAACGACTTCCCACAGCTCCTGTGATCCAAACAAAGCCTTGAATTGGATACACCATCTTTCATAATTTTCTTTCTTTAATACGGGAACTTGGAGTTGCACAAGATTTGATGCCATTGCTGCTGCACTTGCCAGAAGGTATTCTGGCTCTGATACCAAATGTTGGTATACAAGGGTTAGGGTTTGCTAACTCAATACCAAGTGAATCGGTGATAAGTTTACAAACCTATCACACCTCTATCTTCCTCCTTTTTAATATACTTTGGACAATAAGTGTAGGAAGGATCGAAGTAGACAAGACTACACACAACACTCTTTAATTGATATATGAAAGATAACAGTTTACAAACTGATGGACAACCAAAGCTTACAAGCTTCTGAAAATGAGAGAGTACAATCAGAATTAAAAAGGAATTTCACCTAAACCCTAGTTGCAAGACCTATTAATACGAAAACAGAAAATGATAAACAAAGAGGCATGGCAGCTATGAAACTCTAGCTGTTATCCACTTTCACACATGCTTCCGATGAGCTTTATTCCTTTTACACATGCTTCAGTTCTTGATCTAGATGCACAGCAGCTTTGCATCCATAACTGATCATTATCACATGGCAGCTCACTGCTGCTTTGTGATCTTACATTCGGCTGACACATAAAGGACTTCATACATTTATCTAATGCATGAAACTTGAGTGAAGAACAGGCTGGCAACATGGGATGTTTTTATTTGAATATCCAACACTTTCGAGGTAAGCAGATCAGTCCGAGTTTCTGAAATTCTGTGCGTTTTAAACTTGAATTTGGTGGTTGCTTTCTGAGTGAACGAAGTAAACGAATAAAAGGATAAGTTGGGATCGTTGCGTGGAAATTTGAACTCGTTGTGTGACTAGACTGAGTGAAGACAATTTGTTACGACCTCACCTTTGTTGTTTTATTTTCTCAGCAACCAAACAGTGCCTGGAAGAAAATTATCCACATGTATGCCTATTTTCTTTGTTGAAAAAGTGAGCCCCCTGGCAACATGGAACAGATAGATGATTCACCATATATATGCTGGGAACACAATCTCCATCAAAGAAAGGCCGGTCGTCAAGGACATGTAAATTTGTTTGGACCTCCACGTTACGTCGGAAACATATAGAACTGTCTAATCCTCCAGATGATTAATCTTATTTGTTTAATTTAAGTAGATATAATTAATTTGGGAGAGCATATGAATCACCGATGGACTTTTCAAAATATTTGAGCATTAAGCAAAAGTAAAACAACTAGTCCGAGCATCCTAAAGGAAAGAAGGTTATATTACAAACTAATACGTGCCCAACAGAGTTATATTACAGACCGACTCCAACATATAAAATGTATAAAAAATATTCCAATTAGTAGCTTGACATGCACGTCACCTGACGAGCTAATTCCATTCTGGTGTCGCTTCTTATGACCTTCATCTTTGCCAAAGGTTACACTGACATTCAAAGGCAACGAGCCTGAAAAAGAGAAATTTCAAGACATGATCGGCATAGAGTCTAGCAGAAATGGAAAAACGAAAAACAGTTTATGCGAATCCATAATCTCACAATCATGGTTAGCCCATCCCAACTGTCGATGAGCTAAATCGTATACGATTATCTTATTCTTAAGGACAACATCTGCAATTGAAGAAACAAGAAAGTCATTACAAGATGTTACAATTAAGGACAACATCTGCAATTGCAAAAATAACTGCAAATATACTAACAACATAATCTTAGAAATGTTCTTCTTTAAAAATTTAATAACCAGCGTAAATTTGGGTCTAACCTCCGAAAACTGTGTACCCTCCATCAGCTTTATTGAAGGCAATCGCCCACGTAGTAACACCCTTCTGAAACAATATAATAATCGATTACACTTATTTCATACCATCATCAATAATTACACTTAAAGGCAATCACCCACATGATTACTTTTAAATAAGAATTTTTGTAGGAATTGGAGGAAAAACTTACGTAATAACTAATATTTAGAAGATACTCTTCCGGTTTCAGCATCATTGATACACCACCAGCAAAATTTAGACTGACCGGAGGAAACGCCTCAGCCAAACTGAAAAATTAATTGACATAAATGTCAATATATACTTTTTCAAAACGCAGTGAAAGAGAGTGGGAGAGAGAGGCAACCTGGTGGAACTAGAAACTGCATAATATTGGTTACCAGCATGAAAACTGTGATTCACAGATTTTGAAACAGAGAAATTTATCTACACAATCAAACAGAAAATTAACATATATTCCTTTCTAGAATAGCCTACTTTTTATCCAAGCCAAAGACACCAAGTGGGAAAAACTCACAGCACTAACGAAAGCATAGTAGGCTTCTTCGACGAGATATGCCATCGTTGTTCCAGAATCAATTAATGTGCCTCGGTCGTGCGACGTGCTAAAGATTGCTGGATCAATAGACAACAATTTTCCGTTCACAGCAATGCTCTGAAGGTCTACATTGTAATTCCTGTGAATCCAATTGGGAGATAGTTTATTTAGTTAGAGAATAAAACTTAAACAACAAAAATTCATAAAAAAAATAGATACTTACATTGCTGGGACAAGAGGAGTATAAACCATCCTTGAGTCTATTATCTCGCCAAGAACAAGTACACCCCCTCCGTTGTGTTCTCTCCTCAGACAATGGGAGAACACTTTAGGGGTTAACCCTCGAGATGACAATTGTGAAATGATGGATGCATCTCCTGGGCCAAACCCAACTACGCCTTTGTATGGGCTCCATGTGACCATGCCAGACTCATAAGTAGTACACCTATTTCCAAGAAAATCACCCAAGGGAATATTAAAAGTAAAAAACAAATGGTTGTCAAAAAAAAGTTAAAATTAAAGCTTTACCCAAAGATAACTGACTCAGAAGAGGTAAACTGCCGGGTAATCATGTCAAAATGGATTTGATCCGATACATAGTATCCAAAAACCTCATCTTGATCTGCGTACGTGATATTGTAAGTGCACAGTTGATGTTTACAACTGATCACCTTCGCAGTCGATGAGCTGCCATGATCATAGAAGCTGACCGGAGACTGTGAAACATAAATGAAACGTATCAGTAAATATGCAAACATTGTTGAAATGACAGCATGCAATAAAAAAAACAATAAACAAAAACTTACTCCGCCAGTAGTGCGAGGGCAGCCAGAGCAGGAAATGCAAGGAACCCATGTCACGTCACTCCCGGTGTCGAACAATAAGTGGAACTCTCTCGGCGGAGAGCCTACCATTACTTTCGTCACATAAAGCCTACATTTTCAAAAGATAGTATACATAAAATGAAAAAATAAAAAATGAAGACTAACAGGATAATGTTATTGTGGAAAACTTAAAATGCTCAGCACCAGTGTATGACTTCAGCTTCTAGAAAAACAAGTTTGAATCAGAAGGCTAACAAGGAAGCAATATTGTTATTGGAAATTGCAGATAATATAGCTCACGGAATTCATTCAGTAGAATGCCCAATTTAAAAAACAAATGAAGGATTGGAAAAGGAGCAGTTCCACAAATACAAAACGTTAGTGGTTTCAACCGAACATAAACTTTTGGTACAAGATCTTGATGACATAAATCGGAAAAAGAGATTGAGAGTTAAAATTAGGAAAGGAAGGGAATACAGGTAAAGTTTTTATTTTATTCAGGAAATTCAATTTGTGCCATGCAAAAAACCAAGCACAACACCTAATGAACCGATTACATTTCTTGCCTCTTAAGCATTTTTTTGTATAACCGATTAACCTATCAGGTACACACAAAAACAAAAAAACAAAAAAAAACCAAACAAAACAAAAATCTCTGTACCGTATTGGTTGGCCTATTTGGAGTGAGGTTTTGTTTGTATTTTAAAAGGATGATTCAATTTGATGCTCTTGAAATGTTATATATCTTCAAACAGAACAAAACAAAAATAAAAGCTATAATATGTATAGATGAAAAAAAAAATACCCGATATGCTCAAAAAGAACATCGTACACAATGGATATATTTACGACGCCACCGACATTGTGTTTGAAGACCCGAGCGTGCCTCACTCGATCCCGAGCTTGAAGCTTGTTTAGGTGGATGGGATAAATGGCGGGGAATGCCTGCCGCAGTGGAAGCACAACGGTCGGGCCACAACGGCCGAGATCAACGTCCGAGACCGTGAGCACCACCAAGGTGACGGATACCAGAAACAGTGATGAAGTCATGATATTATCTGAAGAAGTAGATAGAAAAGAGAGAACAGAATGACAAACAGAGGATACATGTTAGTTAAGATAGCTGAAGAAGAAGATAGAAGAGAGAGGGCAACGAGAGAGAACAATTATTTTTTTTTCCCGAAATGAGAACTCTGATCTATAACATCTCTCAATACAACAATCTCACCAATTTAATCAATATAACTAACTAATCTAGGATTGTGACAAGTCTCAAAATCCCAATACTGATTCTTCATTATATTCCTAACAAACCAAACCAATCTGATTTTACAAACTAAAACAAACAACAAAAACACATGCACCATCAACTTGTTTTTCTTTTTCATAACAAAAATAAAAACCAAATTTCATACGAATAAAATTAAAGCATATATATGCTGGGTGATCAATGGAAATTAAATATTAAAAAAAAAAAAAGGAAACGAACCTACTCCGACGACTCTGTAGCGGGGAGGATCTGCGCGCGGGAGTGGGATTGGAGAGGACTGGCTCGGCCGAGAGAGAGAGAGAGGTCGACTCTGTGACGGGGAGGATCTGTGCGCGGGAGTGGGATTGGAGAAGAAGAGTGGGTCGGTTTAAATAGAGAGAGGAGATTCTGCTATTTTGGGTGCAAGCAAAGTATTCATGCTAGTAGCAAGTCTTACTAAAAAAACCCGCGAAATTTTTAAATGCATATAATGGCAATTGGCAAAGCTTCTTTTAACTTTTTCCTTGTGCAGCTGCTCCGTCCTTTACTTTTACGGGTTTCAGTTTCGGAAATTTTACAGTCCGATTAAATGGACTGCACATGGAGCTACTCCTAATTAAAGCCCAAGGTGAGCAAGATGGTTACAAGCCTCGGCCCCATTTGTCATAGATACCCACTGCCTTACTTGTATTAGTTAAAGTTGATTGAGCCCAAATATGCTTTTTCTCTATTTGTTTTTGCTAAGTGAGCCAATTACAGTTAGGCATCGAATTAAATATGAATGCAAGTAGTTATCGCTATCCATATGAAGGGGGTGTATTCAATTGAGATTTTGAAGGATTTTTATTCTTTTAATGAATCTAGGGGTATTCAATTGGGAATTTAAGTGATTCTCTAAAATTCAATGTGTATTCAATTAGGATTTTAAGATAGTTTATTAAAATCCTCAAAAATCCAGGTGTATTCAATTAGGATTTTAAAGAAGTTTATAACATTCTAGGTGTATTCAATTAGAATTTGATTTTAAAGAATTTGAAAAAGTTGAGGAATTTGAGGGAATTTGAGAGATTTTGTAGTGTATTTTAAGCATTCACAAATCTCTTCTCTCCCCCAAGAGATTTTGAGGGAATTAAGGGGGGGTGTATTCAATTGAGACTTTGAGAGATTTTGATGGATTTATAAATCCATGAATTTTTATGGAGTCTACTTGATTTGTAGAGATTCCATGTAAAATTTTGATTCAATTCCCTCAAAATCTCTTGGGGAGAGGAGAGATTTGTGGATGCTTAAAATACACTACAAAATCTCTCAAATTCTCTCAAATTCCTCAACTTTTTCAAATTCTTTAAAATCAAATTCTAATTGAATACACCTGGAATGTTATAAACTTCTTTAAAATCCTAATTGAATACACCTGGATTTCTGAGGATTTTAATAAACTCTCTCAAAATCTTGATTGAATACACATTAAATTTCAGAGAATCACTTGAATTCCTGATTGAATACCCCTAGATTCATTAAAAGAATTAAAATCCCTCAAAATCCCAATTGAATACACCCCCCCTAAATCAAAATTTCACATAGAATCTCTACAAATAAATTAGACTCCATAAAAATTTATGGATTTATGAATCCATCAAAATCTCTCAAATTCTCAATTGAATACACCCCCCGAAGTTTCAATTCTCGGCCATCTTCAACCACAGAGGCTACGTTTGGCCCCCCGTCCAGATTATAGCCATGTAAGAAATTATTTTTTTAATAAACAGTATCATGCTATATTTATATACAATCTCTAACTGAATGGGTCTATTTTTTAGCCCCCTCAATAATTTATTATTATAAGTTTGTTATTTAATTTTATTGGTTAATTGAATTAAACTATCATATTAAAAAAATAAGGTTCCCAAAAATATTTTGAGGGCCACTTGTCGCTAAATGTTGTTTTAAGTTTCATGTTATTAAATATTTTAATTTTACTTGCATGTTAACAACTTAGACATTAAACTGAGGTAAGATAGTATGGAAAGGTGAAAAATGATGTGAGAAATTGTGTGGAAATGGCTTAGGTATTTATAGGAAAAAAATAGAAAATTTCTTTTTAAAATTTCATCTTAAAGAAAAGAAAAAAAAAAAGACTGCATGACATGAGCTAGCAGCACAACTGGGCCCAACTGTTAGGGCTGGCTGGTTGGCTATGTTTGCACAGCCCTCTGGCCATTTGGCTCTATTTAGGCCGGGTGGGTCCCAAATTTTTTTGGCCCAGCCCTCCATTAGAAATGAGTTTTATGTTAAAACAAGCTATGTTTTGGCCTATAGCCCTTTGGCTAGGTTTGTTGGAGATGACCTAAGGTATTAAAACTGTATTAATTTGTGGTTGTGGTTTGATTGATTGTATGATAATTCATTATATATTTATATAAATGACATGGTGAGCTTGAGACCCTTATACAGGTTACATTTGCGCCAAATTGACAAAAGAACTCTTCACTTTAATGTATGATTACACATTCTAAGAGACATAAATGTAAATTGATACAATTTCAAAACATCAAGGTGCAATGTGAAAAAATTGAAACATCATGACTTATTATGAAAATCACCTTAAACCTGAAGGGCGTAGAATGTAGTTAGCCCTTAAAGTAACATTTATGAGCCAAGTTTTAACAAACGAGCCAACCTCAAACCCAATCGAGCAGTCCCATAAAAGGATACAAGTTGTTCATAGTTTTAGAAGCTGAAAGCTCAGCTTACTTCGAAATCTTTTAAGAGTAATGTTATTCATACCATGTTTTTATACCATATTTCTATACCACCTTAGGTAGCATCTGATGTGGACAGCCACATCATTTGAAAATTTTACAAAACCTAAGGAAATGAATGAGAAAGACTACTCATATACCACAATCATCATTTAATTAACTAGTTTTTCTTAATTATTAGTTTATTAAATAATGAACTAAATTTAAAAATCTGATTAATTCAAATGATATGGCTGTCCACATCAAATGCCACCTAAAATAGTATGAAAATGTGGTACAAAAACACCACGTGGCATTGTCCAGAACCTCATCCTTGCTTTTTTCGTCCATATAAACCCTACATCTCTACATTCATCCTCACACCAAGCTCAATCCTTCTTTTTAGCTCAGAATCATTGTTCATTGTTTTCAAATCTTGAGTTTTTATTACAATGTCTTCTTCAAGGAGAGTGTATAAACAGTTGCAGGAGCAACAAAAAAAGTTGTTGGCACAACAGGCAGAATTGGCCAATCTCTAGGAAGATGGAGGTGGAGATTAGGCTTTCTTCATGGAGGAGGATGAGGATGATCACCATAGAAGGCAGAGGGCTTCACAATCCCACCGTGTCATGGAAGCCGTGGGGCAGATAGCCAAACCCAAACGTGCTGCAAACCTCGATAGAAAAAGGGAAAGACGAGGTAAAGATGTCTTAGAAGATTATTTTATTCCCAACAGCGTATTCCTTATCATATTTTTAGGCGTCATTTTAGAATGCAACGAGGTTTGTTCAACAAAATCATGAGTGCTATTTGCAACCATGATCCATACTTTGTGCAAAAAGATGATGCTTTTCATGTTCTAGGTTTTCTTCCCGAGCAAAAAATTACAGCTGCCTTGCGAATGCTTGCATATGGAGCATCTGCAGATCAAGTGGATGAGATCGTGATGATGGGAAAAACAACTGTTCTGGAGTCCTTGATGTGTTTTTGCTCTGCAATTGAAGCCCTCTACACCAATGAGTACCTTCGGACAACCACACCAAGGGACAGGCGAAGGCTTCTGAGGAAGGGTGAGATGCGAGGCTTCCCTGGCATGATTGGAAGCATTGACTGCATGCACTGGACTTGGAAAAAACTGTCTAAGTGCGTGGCAAGGAGCTTATGGCGACAGAAAAGGAGCCAAAAACATCATTTTAGAAGCGGTGGCTTCATGTGATACCTGGATTTGGCATGCTTTTTTTGGTGTTCCTGGAGCTCAGAATGACCTAAATGTCCTTGCCCAATCCCCAGTGTTCGACGACCTGCTGCTGGGAAAATCGCCGAAATGCACATATTGGGTTAATGGTACCCAATACGAGGGATCATACTACCTTGCATATGGCATTTACCCAAGGTGGGATACATTTGTCAAAACAGTGCCGCATCCACATACTGAAAAAAAAAAACACTTTACAAAATGTCAAGAAGGGTGTAGGAAGGATGTCAAGCATTGTTTTGGTATCTTGCAAGCCCGTTGGGCGATTGTTAGGGCTGCAGCTAGAATGTTTGATGTCGAGGCTGTTCGATCCATCATGATGACTTATATTATTCTCCACAACATGATTGTTGAAGATGAATATGATTATGATGTCGTCGATGAATATGAGCCGGATCCGATGAACAATTCACAAACACGTATCTACTGTGCACATGATAATACCGAAGATCCCGTGCGACACGAGCCGTTGGAATGGGATGGACGTTACAATGAATTGATCATTCAGCGGTACACTCACTTGTAAGAGCCATACTGGCACGTAACCCGCCAGAATGACTTGATTGAGCACCAGTGGAGATTGCAAGAAGGTGAGGATAATTAAAATGAGGCTTGTGGTTGAAGAATAAAGTGTAATTGTTTTTTTAAGTTTATGTAATTCTATGTAGTGTGTTTTGTTTTTAAGTTTATTTGGTGAGTTTATGTAATCTTATTTCATGTGTTTAAATAAAATACAAAAATAAATAAATAAATAATCACATTGAAATTGCATAATAAATTAAATAAAAATAAATAAAGTTCTAACAATAAATAAGAAATAACATAAGAAATTAAATAAAGTTCAAAAGAAAAAATAAAAAACATAAGAAATTAAATAAAGTACTACAAATAAATACGAAATTATACAAAGTCTGTGGAGCTAGGATATGTGGTGCTAGGATCTTAGTTGCTATGATTTGTGTAGCTAGAACCCCCTTAACTTGTTTCTGCATCTCTTGCACACCTCCTTCGCATGACATCTCTTTTTTTTTTAGCTCCAAAAGTATTTTGAATTCGGAGACAGTCCTATTAGAGACTTGCTGATAGTGTTACGATCTGCTTGAGCCATCCTTTCTTCTCTAAGCATTTCATTTTCTCGATGAAGTGCTTCTCTAACCAGCTCGTTCTCTCGATTAACTATTTCTCTTTGTCTCTCAGCCGCCGCATCACGGGCCTCAATAGCTGCTAGTAGTGCTGCCATTGCAGCATTTTTTTCCTCATCTCTAGCCTTTTCTCGTGCCATGGTAAGTTCACCTTGGCGAGCAAGTTCCTCCATATATTTAGTGTAGTCATTTTTGGAAGAACTACCTTTTTTCTTTGATGCCTTTTTACCTTGATGCCTGAGGGAATGACGAGTCGGTTGAGTCTCCGGCACTTGTTCTGGCGTCTTTTCTGTGTCTTCAAATGTGTCGGCTTCTTGTTCGGTCGTGTCTAGTTCTGGCGAACTATGTAGACCCACGCTGTGCATGACAACTTATGGACCAATTGGGACAATTTTGTATCTAGGGCAATCTTTGACAATTTCCCAACATTCCCATTTGTTGAATGATTTGTTATGGTTCTTTGAATTGTAGAAAGCTTGAGCTTGTAGTGTCTATAAAAATGTGGGATAAGATAATGTTAAAAAAATGCGGGTGTAACACAAATTAAATAAATAAACATATTGATGCGGGTGGAATGCATATAAATTACATAAAAATGACATAACAAATTAAATAAAAATGACATAAGAAATTACATACAAATTACATAAGAAATTAAATAAAAATATTGTTACCTGATCTGTTAAACTCGTCCCACTACGCAGGTTACTGGAAGCATGAGAGATGGCATTTTTCCAACAAGTAAATGATGCGTTGAGTTTTTTCCAACGACCTTGAAGACCTTGACTACTTCTGGAGTCTTTTCCATGTACATCGCAAAACGCTTTCGTAATTTTACTCTACATTTCTCGCTTATCCATCTCATTACCCGTAAGCGGGTCATGAGTAGTGCGAACCCAACTTTCACACAACGTAAGATCTTCAATGAGCTTCCACGAAGACATTTTTTTCTCTCTTAAACTGTAGAAAATATTGAAATGTAGATAGTATAGAAAGTGTAGAAATATTGAAATGTGGTGTAAAGTGGAAGATGAGGGTTAGGTATTTATAGGAAAAAAAAAATTTAAAATTTCTGTATTTTTTTATAATTTTTAATTAATTTTAATGTACTTAATTAATCTGGACAGTTGGATTTGAAAAATATTCAAATCCAACAGACAAGATCATGTCACGTGGCCAACGGTCATAAATCTGACCGTTGGGCCCTTTTTTTTTTTAGGAAAAAACGTGGACCGTTGATCTTTGATCGAACGGTCCATTTAAAAAGTGAAATTTTAAATTTTTTTTACCGTTGGAAATCCAACGGCACAAAATGGGCCACGTCGCACCTACAATCAGAACCGTGAGTGCGCCTGCGCGCAAGGCCCGCCTCTTTTTTCCTATCGGCTACTCGTCGTTTTTGCCGCGTGAAGCACACGCGCCAGGCCAATAGCCCGGCTTCTTGCTCAGTCAATTTCGGACTGGCCCAGAGACCAGCTTGGGCTGTGTCCGAGGCAAAAGGGTGGGCTGGAGTGGATTGACAGGCTCCCAGCCTGATTTTTTCACTTTGTGCTGGGCAATTTCCACTCTGGTGGACTTGCTCTTATAGTACACTCCAGTCTACAACTATCGTACTTCTTTCGCTCTAGCTATCAACAAATTGAAGACATGTGGAGAAATGTTCAGTTAAGTCAGCTTTCATTATTGTGCTCTTGCTTGCTTGCTGCATCTTGTGGTAAAATACGTCTATATATATTTCTTTCGAATTAAAATCAAATGGAATCGAGCCTTGATAGGTTCAAAATAGTAATTAACCATATATTTATTCACAAATTTTCTCTTATCATTTTCTTATCTTTTCCATATCCTTAAAATAACATATCAGCATGACTTTCTAGTTAATAATCAATGAAATGTTGGTTACAGGTGTACAATTTGGAGTCGAAGCAAAGAACCAGTTGAACACTCATTGCAATTCAAAATATGAATGCCTTGGCTTTATCTGTGAATGCATAGAACATCTTTGTCATTGTGCTGAGGGTGAAACGATGAACTCTATTTTGGAAGACGTTCCTAAATTCTCGCAAGTGCGAAAAGGAAATCCTTAATTAAAAGTCGTTATTTTGGCACTAATTGTTCCAAAAGATTCGTGCTGCTATATTATACATAACTTTGGTTCTGTGTAAGTAGTGGCGAAGCCAGGATTTACCAAGAGGAGGGGCAAACTTAAAAAAGTGCAAGGTTCAAAAAAATGACAACAACCAAATCTTTTTATATAATGTCTTCTATAATTTATCAAAACAAACAAATTACAATTGTTGCGGGCGATGTTTTAAGTCATGGAAACATCTCATAATAGGCTCGTTGTCAATAAAAGCAAATACATCTATTTTAATGTAAACAATAATGGTATCACTCAATCATTGATCTCCCAACTGTTGATAAAACATCAATTGTTACTAGATTTGCTTAGCATGATGTGGTCTTTAGGTTGAAAAATATCATTTTGGAGATAGTGTCTAAGAATTGCTACGCGATCATTAGGTGGATAAACAATCATTCGACATCTATGTCCAAGTTCTGCAAGAAGATTAGCTAATAATCCATCCAACTCAGCGGCCTCACTTTGCTGTAAACTACCCGGAATATTAGAGGACTACTTGGAATATTTGAAGGAGAAGGAGGACTACTCGGAATATTTGAACGAGAATTTAAGCATTGTTTCTTATAGTATCATTACATTACGTAACTGTATAATGGAAAGAAAAAAAAAGCTCTTAGACTCTTACACTATACTAATATGACTAATAACTAATCAAACCAACAATTCAATTAATCAATACTAATAATCATACAAATTATTCAATAAACAAAAATTCAATTAATCAATATTAATAATCGTATATATTATTCAATAATTCAATTAATCAATCAATAATGAAGAATTCAACTTTTACCCTAAACAATAATTCTATTCCCATCAATAAACATAGAATTCATACCAATAATCAATAACCATATTAATGTAACATCCTATGATTTTCGTATTAAATAGTTAAATAGAGTTTGACATAAAATAAATTTAAAAAATACAAAATTTACCTAAAATTGGGAAAGATGCTGTGGCGGTTGGGTGGTGATTGAAATAGAAGCTGGGAATTGGGGAGATTTTTCGTCTTTGGTAAAGTGGGAGTAATAGGAAATTTAATGGGGTAATGGTTAATGGGGACTAGTGGTCCCCAGTGGCGAAGCTAGGATTTCTCGGGGGAGGCGAACTTAAAAGAGTGCAAGGTTAAAGAAAAATGGCAACAACTAAATCTTTTTATATAGTAATGTCTTCCATACTTAATCAATACAAACAAATTACAATTGTTGCCGGCGAGGTTTCATGTCATGAAAACATTGCCTAATAGGCTCATTATCAATAAAAGCAAATACATCTCTCTCAATGTAAACAATCATGGTATCACTAAACCATTGATCTCCCATTTTGTTACCAATGGTGTTTTCACAATCTTCATAGCAGAAAAAACTATCTCCACCAAAGTGGTTGCAATCGGTAAAACCAAAGCCAATGTAAGAAGCTTATACACAAACATATAGCTTTCACACCTCCCGGTCTTCACTAACTCTTTTTCAAGATCACTAATTCCTCCCAATGATGAAAATTCACTATGCATCTTCATATCATGAATGTAATTGTCAAGTTGAATTGGAAGATTCATGAGGTCTATACGATCAAAATCTTGAGGATAAAGTTGGGCTAAACGAACAATTTTTGCTTTGTCAAAAGATGCAAAATTATTCACCGAACTCAAACATGTCATACAAAGAAGTAACTCGATGTTTACATCATTGAAGCGCTCATTCAATTCCTTTTGTTGCATATCAAGGACTTGAAAATAGAGGTCCACATGATAATAATGGAAGTTTTTTATTTTTGGAGCTTTACGCCTTGACTTTCCAGTACGAAATGCAAATTCTCCATGTTAGGAACGATAATATCATGCTATTCACAAAACTTTTCTACATCATGAAAAACAAGTTCCCAAAGTCATCATCTCTCAAGGATTGTAGTCTTTATTTGCATACTTCCATTAACGCCATTGCATTCACAATATCTTGATCTTTCTTTTGCAATGCTTGTGATAACTCATTTGTAATTCCCAACATAAGTCTCATCAAGAAAAGGTGAACCACAAAATCAAATGTTTGTATGTCTTTGAATAACTTAGGTTATTCACTGAGATTATCTTGGTTGCGATCACTTTTAATCCATTCAACCACCTCCACCATGGCTTCAAACATAACAATAATACTAATTATAGTACCACAATGCAAGTTCCACCGTGTATCACATGGACGCATGAGACTACTTTCTTGATTTAACCCTTTACCTATTTCAAGATTACCAAGATCAAGAGCTTTTTGAATTTGTTCTTGTTGTTTCTCTTTAAATGCATCACGACGCTTACACAATGATCCAATAAAATTCACCAAACTACTAGCATTGATGAAGATATTGGCAACATCCTCATTTTCTTTTGCCACGAATACAAGAGCTAGTTGGAGTTGGTGCGCAAAATAATGAATATAAAATGCTTGAGAGTGTTTGTCCAAAATTTTTGTTTTAAGATCATTTAACTCACCTTTCATATTACTAGCTCCATCATAGCCTTGTCCTCGTAAATTGGACATACTCAAATTTGTTGTAGCAACAATCTCTCAATGCTCTCTTCAAGCGAGCTACTAGTTGTCGAGGAGACATGTTGAACACCCAAAAACTTTTCAATTGCTTCTTCTTTTTTGTTCACATAATGCAATACCACCGCCATTTGCTCTTTAGTTGAAGAATCACATGTTTCATCAACCAAAAAAAGAAAAAAAATGCACCTTCTATATCTTTAGTGATTGCATCCAAGGATTTAAATATCGGTAATATCGGAAATATCGGTAGTCCGAAAACACGGAAATATCGACGGAAATATCGATAAAATATCGATATCGATAAAAATTACATGGAAACCACGGAAATTGTAAGAAAAAGTTGGAAATTTTTATTGAAACTTTGCAGGATGTTTATTTAGTCAATTATCTATTAGTTTATCACAAAAAATTGGAAGGAAATGCATTGCATGATGGATTTAACTGATTTAAGTTGATTATATAGCAAGCTGGCAAACATTGTGAGTGTAGAAAATATGTAAATATTTTAGCATATTTTCACAAGAACATAAGTGATATGGTGGTCAAAGTGTTGAAGGAGTAAAATTGGAGGGGTTCGAATCCCCTTGGTGTTTTAAAAAAGGAACGGGCCAAAGGCCCCAAATTAAAATGGCCCAAGGCATTTTAAACAATTTAAATAAAAACAGAAAAGGAAAAAGAAATGGGTTGGGGCTGCCCAGGTTTTGGGTTTGGCAGGAACGGCCCAAAGGGCCTAAGGTTGATGGGTCGCCGGACCCAAGGAAGAAAAAGGCCGGAGTTCGGCCGAAATTCTACCATAACTTTGAACGTCGATAACTTCTTCGTTACTCAACCAAACTAAGTGATCCAAACATGAAAGGGGCGGTGCTTGTCGGAAAACTGGGTTTGGGGCCGAAGGTTTGGGCAATTTTCAAAGGTTTGTAACTTCTTCGTTTCTTAACCAAATTGAGTGATTCAAAAGCTAAAATGTAGTTAGGAATGTGGAGAAGAGGTTCATACAAGTGAGGACCGAGTGGTGGCCGGTGTTGACCAGAAAATGACCTGAAAGATGGCCAAACGACCACGGTTTATGAGTTCGGCTGGAATTCTACCCTAACTTTGAACGTACATAACTTCTTCGTTACTCAACCAAATTAAGTGATCCAAACATGAAAGTTGTAGTACTCAACGAGATGAAGAGATTGATACCATGCACGCCGGCCAAATCGCCGTGGTTTGGCCGGAAAACGCCTCGAAATGGGCGGTGCTGCCCAAAGGGCTGGAATTCTACCCTAACTTTGAACGTCCATAACGTCTTCGTTACTCAACCAAATTAAGTGATGTAAACCTGAAAGTTGTAGTACTCGACGATATGAAGAGATTGATACCCTACACGCCCGCTAACTCGGCTTGGTTTGGCCGGAAAACGCCTCGAAAGGGGCGGTGGTCGTCGGAAAACTGGGTTTGCTTCAGCAGAGTGTCCCACATCGGCTGTGGTATAGAAATGAGGCTGCTAACTGGGCTATAAAAGCCCCATTCTAGCCTTGAGTAGGGCGTTCCATTCTCGGCCTCTTGGCTGAGATGTGGTTTAGTGTTTGTTTTTGTAAGTTTAATATCTAAATGGGAAGTTCCCATGATATTAAATTAATTTTAAGTAGTTTTTGGGTTTGATTTGGCAAAATAAGTGAGTCAGGAGGAAGATTTCGGTTGGCCGGAGTTGTACAAGCTCCGGCCTTCTTCTCCGATTCGAAATTTTGCCGATATCGCTATTTTTTTGGAAATATCGCGATATTTTAACGAAAATCATTTGGATAGTAAAAAAATATCGTTGGGGGAAAAAAACGATATTATCGGCGATATTTCGCCGATAATATTGATATTTAAATCCATGATTGCATCTACATTTTCAATAGCACAAGCACAGATAAGATCTTTTTGAATATCGGAAGAAGTATACTTAAGATTCTTGGAAGCATTCTCAAACACAACCTTCCTAACTTGTTCATTATGCTTGGAAAGAAATTGCATAACATCCAAATAATTATCCCTATTGCTTGATTTCAACGATTCATCATGGCCATGAAAAGGCAAATTTTGTCCCAACAACCATCTTGTGCACTCAAGTGAGGCACTCAATAAAGTATGATAATTAATGCAACCTTCATCGTTTTGCTTAATTACAAATGTTTCAATGTGTTGTTTTTGTGTCATCAAATCTCTAGCTAGTTGTACAACTTAGTATGAAGACTTCCAACACCTCCTCCATGGACTCGAAGATTTTCAGGTCCTTTCTTCCAATTTGTAAACCCTTTCTCAGTGAAGACATCACTTCCAGTGCTACCCATTTGATCGAAATCACATTTGAAAAGATAGCAATAACAGCAAAATGCAGTATCTTTTGATATACTATACTCCAACCACTTAAACTTATCAAACCAACTGATGATAAAACATCGTTTGTCACTAACTTTTCTCAGAATGATGTGGTCTCTAGGTTGACAATGATCATTTTGGAGATAGTGTCTATGAATTGCTTCATAATAATTAGGCGGATAATCAAGCATTCGACGTCTATGTGTAGAGTATGCAATAAGATTAGCCAGTATTTCATCCAACTCAATGGCCTCACTTTGTTGTGACCTACTCGGAATATTTGAAGGAGAATGACTACCCGAAATGTTTGAAGGAGGATTTAAGCATTGTTTTTTATAGTATTATTCCATTACGTAACTGTAAAATAGAAAGAAAAAAAAATCTTAGACTCTTAATCCTAGAGTAAACTATATTATAGTATGCATAGTAACTAATCCAACCAACAATTCAATTAATCAATACCAATAACCATACAAATTATTCGATAAATAAAAATTCAATTCAACTAATCATATGAATAATTGTATACATAATACATTATGTAATAATTCAATTAATTAATCAATAATCGAATTCAAATTTTAATTTTTTTCCCTAAAAAATAATTTCATAATTTCATATCAATAATTGAATTATTACATAATGTATTATGTATACAATTATTCACAATTAGTGCATTGAGTGCATTACTATATGATTCTATACCAATTAAACAAAATTCGTTTTAAATAATTAATTAGGGTTATGGATTATAAATTTAGGAATTAAAAAAATCACCTAAAGAGTGGCTTTGAAGGTTGGAAGCTAGATGGAGAGTGGCTGGCGATTGGCGACTAGCGGCTGGAGCAGCAACAAAGGGCCAAACAGTGGGTGGGTGCTGACTAGGAATTTCAATTTTGTTTTCTACTTCGAATTAAGGAGCAACAACTGCACCTTTTGCTACTCTGATTGGAGGTTGAAAAGGGGAAAACGACACGGAGATTGAGAGACCGAGAGACTGGATAGAATGGGGGACATGCGGTCCCCCTATATAATTTTTTTACAACTTATTGAAACGGCATCGTTTCATTTTTTTATAACCAGGACCAAAATGACATCATTTTGGTTTGATTTTTTTTAATAATTTTTAAACTTGTTTTTGGCTTGTTCAAGCTCAATTTGTAAATGAAAAGAGTTGAGCTAGAATAAAATACATCGTAGGCTCTTTTAAAGAAATGAGTTGAGCTTGAGCTTTCATATGTTGAGCTCATAAAATTGTGAACAACTTGTATGTTTTTATGAGACAGCTCGGTTGTGTTTGAGGTTGGCTAGTTTGTTAAAACTCGGCTCATAAGTGTTTCATTATCTTTAGGGCTAATTATATTTTACACTATTTAGGTTTGAGATGATTTTCAAAATTAGTCATGAGGTTTCAATTTTCTCATATTGCACTTTGAGATTTTAAAATTGTATCAATTTAAATTTTGTCTCCTTGAATGTGTAATCATCCATTAAATTAAAGAGTTTTATGTCAATATGGTGCAAATGTGGCTTAAAAGGTAGCCCCTATAAGGATCTCAAGCTAACCGTGTCATCAATTTAATGAATTATCATACAAATAATCAAACGGATGACACAAATTGGTACAATTTCAATACCTTAGCCTGTAAGACGACAAAATTGAAACTCCGAGAGCCATTTTGAAAATCACTCCTAACATGTAGGATATAAAATCTAGTTACTCTAATCTTAAAATAATAATTATTAATGGTTTATTATTAAGTTTTTTTTTTATTTCCTTGACACTGAGAGAGAGAACCAAAAAGGAAACAGAGAGAGAGGGAAAATTTTTGTGTTGAAAACAACACACGCAAGCATTAAGGAGTATTAACTTACTTTTCTTAAGCTACTTTTTTTTAAATCCTTCTGTGTGTTGTTTTCATATGTTGTTTTCTCAGTCATGGATCTTACAATCCCGTCTGTCTATCCCATATCCAACGGCTGTTAATAATAGAAAAAGTTGGTATCACAGTAACACATGGAAAATTCAACACAATTTTTGTTTCTTTCTCTTCCCTTTTTGATTCTCTCTCTCTCACTATATAGGAAATAAAAACAAACTTAATAATAAATTGTTCATTTTTTTTAACAAACCATAGTATTTACACTAAAATGGAAGGGGTGGGCTTAGCCTTGCAATGGGTTAACGAATAATGTCGTTCCAATTCACCTTTGAAGAAAATCAAACTTAAGATCTCTCACTTACAAGTGAGAGTTTAGGGTTCAAACAGAGCAGTTGATGTTTTGGTTACAAAGATAGGAGTTAAATCCATTTTGCACCCTACAGGTTAGGAGTGGTTTTCAAAATGGTCAGCGAAGTTTCAATTTTCTCATCTTACACCTTTAGGTATTGATATTTTATCAATTTGTGCCTTTGAAATGTCTTACCTAGCCACTAGGCGGCTGGCCACCTCATTGATTATTCTCTGAGCGTTTGAAAATTAAGAAGGGGTGCATAAACCTGTCTAGGCGTCTGCGTAACCCTCCTAGGTGCTCGGTAGCCCATATAGACCTGCCTAGGTGCCCGATAGCCCGTCTAAACCCGCCTAGGCACCCGTTTAGGTCGTGACTCTCTCTTCGACAGGAAAAAAAAATATAACTTTCATTTTGCATTTTAATATTTCAATAGATTGTAAGGCGCTTGTTAAATACTTAAATGAACACACATTATATGCTCGTTTCCCACATTTTCAACATATTCTAATGCTTTATAATTTATATGTCATTCTATTTTGCAATTTATGTACCCAATAGAATTATGTATTTTAAGTATAAGTAGTCATTTATTTCTTATATAATAAATATAATAAATTAAAATAAAAAACTGTCTTGGCTCCCACCTAGGTTAGGCCCATTCTTGCCGCCCAACTAACGACTGACACCTTTTTAGAACCTTGATATGGACTAACTTATAAGCCTAGCGACTAGTGCCTAGCACCAGATGTTGACAAAAGAACTGTTCAATTTAATGGATGAGTACACATTCAAAGAGGCAAAATGTAAACTGATACAATTTCAAAATGCAATATGAAAAAATTGATCAATTTTGAAAATGATCTCATACTCGAACCCAACTGAGTTGTCTCCTAAGAAAATACAAGTTCAAAATTTTATCAGCAACATACCAAAGCTACGATCAGCTCATTTCTTTAAGTAGCCTAACATGTATTTTATTCTAACTCAACTCATTTCAGGTATAAATTGAACTTGAACAAGCCCAAAACAAGCTGAAGTCGAATTGCTCAAGCCGATTTACAACCCTAGTTGGAGCTTAAAACCCATATTGGAACGGTTAATCCAATATTATTCTGTTTTTTTTTTTTTTTTTTTTTTTTTTTTTTTTTTTACTAGAAAAAAATGGAGCATTGGGGGATTGGGCTTGCTTCTAAAATAAAGAACAAACCAATAATATCGGATAAAAAAAAAAGTCCCCTGGATTAAGAATATCTTTTGAATTGGAAAGGCGTTTTAATCCTTACTTTATGCACCAGTGCCAACTATTTTTTTGAAATACAAGTACTTGGGCAACAATAAAGATTCAAACTGATGAAATACAAACTCTGTTCATTTCTGATGAGAATCCCAACTTTTACAAGTATGATGTTGTTAACTCTCATTTATCTAACACGGAAAATCACGATTTTCCCATCGAACATGATTCCTTACACGGAACCAAAGCTGGATTTTATCCTGAAAATTCCAAGTCTCTGTCAGACATGGATGGCTGGGATATACATAGCCATAATCGAAATGAGGAGGCTAACCAATCCACCATTTTGATGTGAATTCTTTTCCCCTCTATACAAACCTTTTCTTCTCTTCCTTGTTCGCCCAGTTAAAGGACTTACGAAACTGAAGCAGCTACGTATAATATAGCTGCTCATAACAGTCCTAAAAGAATTTCTATCCACTCAAATAACTCAACTTAAGCTCTTCTAACACTTCGATTCCAAGAAAGTAAACCATGAAAAGACAGAAACTGAATCACTCATGTGCTTTGCCATTCCAGTCCGGTCTGCCTAACGTGAACTCCAAGCTTGGATGTCTGGTATCAAAGTTAGATCCCAGATAACTCTTCAGGTTGTTTGAATCACATTTCTGTAAGACATTCAGATAACCTTTTCCAGATTAATGCATGACTTAACTGTATGGTAAGTTATAACCAAATAAATGCACTGAATGCAGTGGTGTGCATGTGAAGAGATGCTCCATATATGTATGCATTATATGTACAAGGTGGGAGAAACACTTTCAATGGACGACCAAACGAGCCTTTGTGTTTATTTCTCTCATCATAGACAAAATCATATGATGACAATTAAAAACACATAATGTCTGTTTTCGATTATGAAGAGAGGGAAAAATGGCTTGAAAACTTTGAGTTTTAACGAAAATGACAAAATAAAGGGTAAAGTGAATAGTATTAGGATTGACTTTTTAGTGTAAAAATGTGATTTTTCATTAAAGTGAACAATACCAGGAGCTTTTCGTTAAAGTTCCCTTATAAATATGATTTTCCTAACATTTTTTATATGGTCGGTGTGCATAGACGTTTATTTTTATATCATTTTATATACATGTTAGATTTTAATTTCCTAGTAAGAAGGAATAAAGAGCTTTTTCATTCTAAATGAAAATCAAGACAAATTTTTAACTTTTATAGGTGCCTTGGGCTATAAATAATGGACTACTATGCATGTTCATGCATGAATGCATGCTCGTACAGTGGATGTTCTCTGTAAAGACGATATTGAATTTAAAACACTATAATCTGTTGATCAAATAAATATGAAAATTGAAAACATTGATTTAGTACCTGAATTTTATGACCAGATATTTTCTGTAATTGGGAGGATACTGCTGGTGTTTGCCCGTCCATTTCATGAGAATTAGTATGTGGAAACGCCTCTCTACTACTCAGATTAATTTCATGGAGAGAAAAGGAAAAGAAAAAAAAAACAACTTTAGCAAGAAATTTAAATCAAATTTCAAGTTATATGTAGAAACACAAACGATCAAAATATAACAAACTGTCCCGTTATATCATGTAGTGAATTTTATAGACTTTTATGTCGACTAAAACTAAACCTTAAAGTTGAAGAGAAGGTCTCCAGTAAAAAGGGCCACTAATTAGTCTAAGTTCTAGGTTCACTATGCCACCACCAGCCATTTACAGAGTAAACTGACACCGTATTACATGTACCTGTTGCACTGCTCGTGGTTATCAAAGAATTAGCATAAATGTGGTTGTCTTTTAACACACTTTCACAATCATCAGCAGCAGAATAGCACATAGTTCCTTCTTATAAAGTACGTCCCACTATTTCACACTCAGCCTTTGCAAACAGTTCGCTCCAAAGGTTCATGGCAATCCTTTCCAATTTAGCTAGGCTGGATCCTTCAATGACCATTGATTTCAGTCTTTTATCTAGAACCTTGCTTGAATAGTAGTGTTACGAAATTCATGTTCAACAACTGAAAACCCTTACCCAAACATCACAACGAGCAAAATCTAAACCCTAAACCGGAATTGGGCTGAAGCCACAAGCGATGATCAATTCACAAAAGATGGAGAACATTTCAAATTGAAGAGGAAATGAATGCATGTCTAAACACAATTCTTAATGGAGAACCTCAATACACTCAAATCTCACAAGCTTACAAAACTCAACCTCTGCCAAATATAGGAGACTAAACTACGGATTGACCTATTTATGGGTGCACAGTTTAGTAAAAAAAAACATTACAACTTTAGTGTAATAATTAGAACTACAATAGAACTCCAAAAGAACTTGGTGAACATAGCCGTGATAAACGATCAGACAACCAATAGACACGATTTTCTAAACAAAATGCCTTATTAGGCTTAACTTAGTATCAAGCTAAAACTAGCCACATACAAGCTACCATATGAGTAAAGCACGAGCATATATACATGATCATGCTAGGCCTTAAACTACGGCAGAAAGTTGCATACAATTGGGATATCCCTGGGGAAATCCAGGATAAACCCAAAACTAGCTGGGCAAAATCGGGCATGATGAGCCACAAGAACAATGTCATGCTTGACATGACTCGAGAGATGATCTTACCTCTAGTTTAAATGAGTTTCAGGATTTCTTCAATCATCGTCTACATACCCCACCATTTTTAACTCAAGCACTGAGAGAGCACATTTTCTTGTCACATGTATGGTTTGTTGTTAATTACTAGTTTGTTATAATTAGTTAAACATTAATTCATTAAATCTCTTGATTAGTTGGAGTTGGTTGCTTTAATATCTGGGTATATACTTACTCATTGATGTACTCATCACTGCCATGTAATCATTCTTTTCAGATAATCAAATATAGAGCTTTAATTTTCTCTCGAGATTTTCTCAATCTGTTTTCTTTCATTCTTCAAGTCGCCATGGTATCAGAGCCTAGGAAAGATTTTTTCTCCTCACTCAAGGCGAGGATTACAGAATGTAACTTAAGTTCCGTATCTAACTTTACAATTGACTCATCTAAATCCTCTATAAATTATGTATAAACCCTTCTCAATTCATCCGACTTATCTTCTATTTGTTGAACTAGTCAAGTTAATTAGAACATCGGACCATGTTTAGTAGCATCCACAAGTAACTCTCCTCTATCTAGCTATAGCTGGTGGGATAGAAGTTACAGTTAGCTCCCTAACCAAAAGGCCATGACTCCAGGCTACGTGCACTAGTCGATCCACATGCCAAGAGTCGCATTGGAGCAGATTTTTCCGTTATTAGTTGTCATTGCCATTCGCATACTTCCTCTCCACAATTCACATTCCTGCCATGTATTGGTTACTGTCCTCAGAATATGGCACCTAGTTAGATAATCCCAACAGCCGTATGAGGCACTGGCAAGAGTCAAATTGCTACTGTTGGGTGTATGATAAGTTGGTATGAGTGCGCACAGTTAAGGAACACTTCCCTGAAGAGTTTGTTGCTCTGAAATTTTCTTAAATTTAATTTGTTTAAAGAAATAAACTAATAAAAGGAAACACACAAAGAGGACTTTATCTTTTTGTTTTAGTCAAAGAGAAGCTAAATGACATTTGACATGACTGGGTATATGTCAAGGGTGGAGTACAATTTATAAAATAACGTATAGTTATTCGAACTTTGGAAAAAAGGGGGGAGCAAGAGCAAGAGGGATTGACATTTTTGGTCATATATTGCAATGTCCTCGTGGAGAGAATAAGAACCAGATTATAATATCGGTAACATAAGGAATACCAAAAAACGGTTCCAAGTTTTATTTAATAAATTTCAAGAAAAGAGAAAAAGTGTTACTATTTGCTTTCTTATCTCAGCTAACGATTCTGATTGTGTTTGCTACTTTTTATTTAAAACCCATTAATGCTTATGCCACAAATCTCATCACTTGCGTAGGAATTATTTTTAAAAAGGAAAGAATATTGATCTAAAATTGTTTCTTTAGTTTATTTGTAATTTTGTATAATGGAATTTATTGTTTAATTCTTACCTTGAGCATTATTAGTGCGATTCTTAGCTATTTTAACAAGATTTCTTAATCAACTAAAGAAAGTCTTGCAGAAGAGAAAAGACGAAGAAAGAGGAAAATAACCAGCAGAAAATAAAGCAAAAGCTGCTTGGCCACAGCCCACAAGGAACCCTGTTATTTTGTTAAAAGAGGGTGGACATGATTTTACATTAAGCTACATAAGGTACCATGCAAAAGCGAAAAAAGGAAGCAGTACTAGTACGCTTATAATTTAAGTTCCCCCAGAAAATATATCATGCACTATTTAAAAGTTCAGGCATATACATATAGCATGCATATATATATATAGAGACACACACACACACACATAACATTAGAGAGAGAAAGAGAGAGTGATGAGGACCCTACCTTGAAGAGTTACTCCAAAGAGTGGTACTGGAAGTGTAGTCCGCCTCTGGTTGCACAGACCGATCGGACGGTCCTCTTTGCTCTGGAAATTGCTGAGTATTGCGTAGGGCATGCTGATCTGTTGCGCTGCAAATCGGAGAGAGGATGTCGTCCTCGCCTGATCCATCTGATTGCCCTTAATTTCAAAGGAAAACAAATCAAAGTTAATTAAGGTCCATCCATATAAGAATTATTTCTAAGCTACATATGTACAATGTACATTTGTATTATTTGTATATGGGATACATTAGTATTATGTGTATCATGATTCATGACGTAGTAATGATGTATGCATGGAATGCAAGCATGGGATGCATGAATGCATATATGTATTAGCTAGCTAGGTGTTATGGTCAAATGTTGACTACAAATATATGCAGCTAGCTCTGCTAGGTCAATCTATGATAGGGGTTAAAGTACAATTAAAAGGAAAACAAATACCAACAGGGAAGAAAAGCACAGATTTTCCAAATGTGTGCGGTAAAAAATTAATGTGAAGTGAAGGGTAATAAATAAGAAAAAGTTAAGGCTGCTAAAGGAGGTAAAATCAGAAAAAGAGGTAAAGGATTAGCAATACGAATTACCTGAAGAAGCTGCAGGCTTGTCAGTGGTCTTAACAGTTCGATACATCTGCAAAGTCATTGGCCATTTAATTAATTAATATTAAAATAAGGAAAATGTTAGGGGTATCATCTTAGACCATATTTTGTAAACTAAATAATGTAGCGGTTAAATGTTTAACTCATTTTGTTAATGATTTTAAGAAGGAATTCAATAGTCAATCGGCACATCATGTAATTAAAAAAATATAATCTGAAAAACTGTTCTCAATCAGCACTCGTAATATAAATTCAAAAGTCTAAATAAACATACACATAAAAATGATAAAACTATTCTCTTTCCATTAATTAACTAATTAATTAATACAATTCAGATCTCTTAATTTGTAGCTAGGTTCCTTCTCCGCGGGCTTCTGGGACTGTCTTGGTTTTCATGTATAAATTAATAACGATGGAAGGACGAAACATTAATCACGAGGTTCATGTTGGATAAGGAAGTAATTATGAACAATTCTTCATTATTGGGAAATGATGATACTTTTGTCTGTTTTATATTATACATTTTTATAAGTTTTTCTCTGAAATTAAGCGCAGAGAGAGAGAGAGAGAGAGAGAGAGAGAGAGGTCAGTGTGTAGTAGTTCAGAAGTTTCAGACAGACTCAATACAAATATTATAGCTGACTACTCTTTTCATTCACAGCTCCCCATTGGTAACTGTGCCTCGTGTAATAGAAAGAAACACCACCCCACATGAGAGAGAGAGAGAGAGAGAGAGAGAGAGAGAGAGTAGCTTGCTACCTGTAAATGGCTCTTGACATGAGCTAGAGTGAGATCCTTGACATCCATGAGCTCAAGAACTGATTTTGGAGTAGCTCCTAAAAATCATAACAAAAAATTACGCGAAATAAAAGGAAATTAAGAACGAGAAATGAAGGAATCAAAAGGGGAATTTTCTTTTCCAAATATATCTTAAGATATGAAGAAAAAAAAGAGAGGAGGTTTTGAATTATTGATTACTTTCATGGCCACCAAGAAACTCAACAGCATGAACAAATCTGGCATGGAGAGTGCTTGTCCATCGCATCCTCGGAGCTCTCATACTCCGCTTTGTCGGCAGCTTTGGCAAAAACCTCGATCTCATGATACCGTGATGAGATCCCTCAGACATTGGTCCAACCCCTCCAATACCATACTGATTGTGATGATGAAGTTGATGAAGATGATGGTGGTGGTGCAGTTGATTGTTAGATTTAAACACATCCACGGTTGAGAACCCGGTAAATCTCGACATGGGATCCAAACCGCCGGCTCCTCCTCCTCCGAAATAAGGCGCAGAAGGCGTGTTAGGGGAACATGAGGCAGCTGAAGGAAAAGAAGGATGGTTATAGGAAGAAGGTGGAGGAGGTTTTGGGTAGAAGCACATCCTCGAATCCTTGTGATGATCTCTTGTGATCATATTGTCCATAGGCAAGAAGGGGAATGATCGGTTCTGATGATAAACCGGAACCCCTTTAATCGGCCTTAAACCCTCTGATGACGAGACATCAAGCAGCGAAACACCGTGATTTAAGTGGCTTAAATGACTGTTGGAACGGTGAAGATGAAAACTTTGTTGCTGATAAGGGTTTTGTGATGGTTCTTGCTCGTGAGCTCCGCCGGTGAAGCATCGCCCTAGGGATAGCTCAGTGTGAGCTTGGGAATTACTAGTAGTGGGATTTTGGGCTTCACTAATGGTGATATTGAAAATTGATGATGAATTAGAGGAAGTGTTGGGAGGACTAATCTGAAGAGAAAGATCGGGAATTGGACAAGAACTAGTCGTAGTTGTGGCTGAAGAGGGTTCTATGAAAATCCCTTCCAAGGGCATTTTCTGATTCACTGCTTTACCAAACCAAATACTAGCAAGCTATGCCCCTCTTTTCCTCTCTTTTTTGCTTCCCTGCTGCTACTCAAATCCAACTTGTGAGTGAAGAAAGTTGAGGAAAAGAGTTAAAGAAAAAGGTGGAGGTAATTTCTTTTGAGCTTGAAGATATTTGGGGGGGGGGATTTGGTTCTTTTTTTTTCTTCCAAAGAATATTTGGAAAGCTAGCTATCTCAATTAATGAAGAACAAAGAAGAAAGCTTGCTGTTATGTGAGCGTGCTTTGAAGACCAAATTATTGAGTTCAGGAACAAGTTAAAAGGGATATTGAGCTAAAGCAAACAAAGACAGCAATCTTCTGGAACAAACAGACATGCTCACGAGAGAGAGAGAGAGAGAGAGAGAGAGAAAGCAGTCATGGGAAGAAAAAAGAAAGAGAGAGAGTC
The DNA here is from genome assembly GCA_963580275.1 of Crataegus laevigata. Taxonomy (NCBI): domain Eukaryota; kingdom Viridiplantae; phylum Streptophyta; class Magnoliopsida; order Rosales; family Rosaceae; genus Crataegus; species Crataegus laevigata. The sequence continues at coordinate 37,130,106 of OY756945.1, forward strand.
ATAAGTTGTAGGCTTTGGGTTTGGTTATCCTCGATAGTATATCTTGGAAAATGACACTAGACGAAGAAGAAAAGAAAGAGCACAAGGTCGCTCACTCTCTCTCCTCTCTCTCTATCTCTCTGGTCAAAACCCATCAAATGCACCAAAAAATATGGTCACTTCAGATTTCCCTGCTCCGGAGACGACGGGATAAAAAATATTAGAGAGAGAAAGACACCCTCGTCTCTGATTCCTTTTCCCCCACCCACTTCGCTCCTTGGTCCTCTTCTTTCTCTATCTTTGTAATTTTATATACAATTTTGTTTTTTCTCAGTACATTACTCAATAGAAACTTATATATAACTAATATAGGGTTTGAATTTTTTTGCTTATATTTCTTACAGATTGGACGTACATAATATATATAATAGTATAATGACATAAAATTCTGTCTCTGGGTTTTCCAAATTCTCGTGAGATTCTGAAATTGTGTGTGTGTGATAAGTTAATATTTTAAAAAGATTGAGGCATTGACCTTATGATATCTGAGTGAGCTCGCTAGAGACCCACAAAGGGGTTTTTGTTTGCTTGCATACTGTACGCATCGCAAACCCTAATCCCACGTTAATTATTTTACCTTATAATTCTTCCCTTGTACCCCTCCCAGATATTCCCTTCTAATCTCTCACCAAACTTGTCTGGCACACATGGTTTTCATTATGTCTTTCTCCCACATGACTCTCTCCTCTCCGAGCCCACCATCGTCATCCGTCATTAACTATCTTCACTCTTATGCTTGCAGTAGCTAGGGTTTTCAAATCCAATGACATCCTTCATCATATCAGTAACGCAAATTTAGATTGGATAATACTAGGGAAACTAAATCTGTAGGCAAAATCTGTAAACTAAATTATTTGTCACTAATAGGAATAAGTACGTTTATGAACGCTCAAGTAATAACACAATCATCAACTTCCATGTCATTTAGTTTACAAAATTGTATCTACAAATTTAACCTCCCTAACATTAACCATTTAGATTTAATCAAGTTAGTTAAAGTAGTGTATATCTCACCCTCACCCTCCCCTCTTCATTGGCATATGCATCTGCATAAAAAAGTATAATATTGATAAGTAATTATATGTTTAATTTTTTCACTGGCATGATAGCATTAGTGGGCTAAATTGTTACTTATTAGAGAAAAGGGAAATCGTGGAGATTGAAACCGTACTAGAGTACATAAACATAATTAATTTTCGTCATTGCAGTAAAGCATGATTTGCTATTACTTATTTAATTAAATAGCTCTTTCTTTGTCATGTTAATCCTTTATTTAATGTATAGTTGATGTAGGGTTTCCAGTTCACTACTGAATTTGAATCACTCATCCATAGGTGATGTTTTGGATGGTGCATTAAATGATGAATTGGGTAATGTAAATGTCGTGGTTTTGCTTTCTAGGAGCACAGTTTCTATCACATCCTCCTCCAAAAAGAATTCCACAAAATAATCACTTGTGTTGTTACAGAAGAGAGATGTATTCTATTAAATTTTGTTTGGATAAATGCGGGAAGTAGGTTATATGCATGCATACCTCATTGTCTCCAGACCTTGGGGTTCGTATCAAACAACTACCAGGGCAACATTAGCTGGAATGAGTAATTAAAAAGGAAAAGACAACACCTAGAATGAAAGTAGTATCTAGAAAAATAAGCATTTGTGTTGGTAACGTTTTGCAGAATAGGTTTTTGTTTTACACATCCATTAACGAGTGTAATATGTTTTTAGTAGGTTATATTTTAAAAGCAAACTCCGGAAATAGAATACGTAGAAAATAATATTTAACCTAAATTCTATAAAGCATCAGATTAATGTTTCATGCGGTTTCAAGAAAAGAATTTAAAAAATATATATATATAACACAAAATCTGCATATAAAAACAGAGTTAGAGTTTTAAGAAGGAAAAAAACTCGAGTATGCCACCACAACCTTATCATGACCATTGTCAGCACCTCAAGTACTATTGTTGCCATCACTTTTGTTACTGTCATCATTACCACCGCCACACATCATCATCGCCGCCACCACTAAAACTATTTCCACCGCCACCAACACTATCTCCACCGCCACCATCTGCACACTAGTCGAAAAAAATACTCCACGACAAATATTTAGGGAAAGAAGAATATTTTGTTGCCCAAAGATACTTTCAGCAACAAAAAAAGTTCCGCCACGCAAAATCTCTATGTCCAAAAAAAAAAAAAAACGGTTGCATGACCAAAGAATTTTGTCGTGGGAGGTGTATTTACTCAACGAAATAGTGTTTTCATTGAGCAAGACCTAAAACTTTTCGTTGCAAAATAGGATTTTGTCACCATTTTTTACGTGACAAAATATTTCATTGCCTCGGCAACAGAGGGCAACGAATGACTTTCAATCTTTGTCGCACAAAAGCCCAAAAAGTTAGGTTGGACATTAATTGTAGCAGTTCCTAGAACATGTCAGTCTCCAGAAACTTAGAACCTTCCTGAAAACAAATGTTAAAGAAACATTCAAATAATCTTTAATAGAATTCACTATATATTAAAATTTAAAAATAATATACTTTTACTTTCGTCACTTCTCCAACCTATAGGAGAAAGGTTTCAAACCGAAGTGGTGGAGAAGTTTTTTTCAACCTATTGGTCTTGTTGGCCTGAGATCTCTTCTATTGATCATGAAATTTATTATTGCATACATTAGAATAAAATTATTAAAATTAATATTATTATTCTTACCAAAAACTTAGGGTCCTGAAAATGTTTGCACAACCACTTCAAGTCATTTGGCTGCTTCACCAATTCTTTAGAGCAACTCCACCAGGGGGAGTAGCCCGATGGACCAGCGACTGAATAGGACCCAATAGCTCCAGCAATCATGTCCAGCCCATGCGGGTAATTACGCATGAGGGGGCCCGAGCCAGAAGCCTAGCTCGAATCAGTGACCCTAGAGACCGAGGTAGAGGTGATGCAACGCTGACATTAGGGTGACGTTAGCCACAATTTAATTATTTTTGCGTTAGGCGCGTATATAACACACGCGCGTGGGAGCGTGTCCTCGACAAGTTTTCAGGCGCTGAGGCCCGCGACGCAGACGGCAGAAATCTTACCGTTGGTGGTCACGTGGCACGTTCGCATCCGTTGGATTTCAACAATTACTTTTTCTGGACTGTTGGATTTCCAATGGTAAAAAAAAAAATTCAAACCTTTCGCAATATCAGCCGTTGGATTTGAGATCAACAATCCATGTTATTCGCCTTTATAATTTAAAAAAAAATCACAGTAAAAAAATCTGAAATTTTACCGTTATGCCACGTGGCACAATCTGGAGGGTTGGATTTCAATTTTTTTAGTCCAATGGCAAAAATTAATTATGTGAATAAAAAATTCTAACATTTTTTTTTAAAATTAAATAAAAATGATTTTACTTTTCTATAAATACATTCTCATTATCTTTTACTTTACACCACAATTTCATATTTTCTCAAATACTTTCAACCACATTCCAATCTTTCTCTCAAAGTTTCAATCCAATTGGTTTCCAACAAAATGACTAATGATGCAGGTACGAATTGGACACTTATTAAAGATGTTACGTTGTGTTGTAGCTGGGTTGAAGTTACTCATGATCTAATTACGGGTAATGAGATACAGTTGTGAGAAATGTGGAGTCTTATTCATACTATTTGTCTTGAGAAAATTGGTGGGAAAAGAACTAAAGAATCGATGTCAAGTCATGGGAGAATACTCAGCCAATCGTTTAGTCTTTGGAGAGACGCATTGGCACAAGCTAGTAGTAATCTTCGAAGTGGGGAAAATTTAGCAGATCAAGTAACAATATACTACATATTTGTTTGTACTATACCCAAATTTACATTAGCTACTCTGATTATAACTATTTCTTCTCCCGAATTGTGTAGACACTTCAATCATAAGCTTGGTATAATGCCAAAACCAAAAACAAAAACAAATCATTCACCCGTTGGGAATGTTGAAACATTGTCAAAGATTGTCCTAAATTCAAAGTTATGCTTGTCGATCTAGAAGTTGTCATGAACAGCACCCATCTACACTGTACGCCTGATCATGTCTCGCATGTTCATAAAGATGACAAAGAAGAAGTGCCGAAAACTCCCCCTGAACAAGCGTCGGGGTTGACCCGTTATCTAATTAGGCCTCAAGGTAAGAAGGCTTCAAAGAGAAAAGAGAGTGCTTCCAAGAATGATTATGCAAAATATATGGAAGAACTTGCTCGCCAAGGTGAATTGACTTTAGCATGGGAAATGGCTAAATTTGAGGCTAATAAGTCTAGAGATGAGGCAAAAGCTGCAGCTGTTAAGAGATTATTTCAAGCTAATGAGAAAGAAAGAGAGCTACTTAGGCAAGAAAGGGAAGAGCTTAGGGAAGAAAGAATGGCTCAACAAGATCGTGACATTATGAAGGAGCCTGTAGAGGCAATGTCTCCGAATTCTAAATATTTTTGGAATTCAAAGAAAGCGGATGTGGTGCAAATGAGGCGTGCAAGAAAAGCGAGAGCAAGAGGAAATGGTCCTAGCACGATAAGAGGAGATGATCCTAGCACCACAAATTTGTTAGGTGATGATTTTCCGTTCATGAGGGACTAGGGAATTTGTTTTTAATCAAAGCCCATAATTTTCCAATCACTTTGGATTGTAATTTCTTATTTATTGAATAGAGTACTTTATATTGTTTCCAATTTATTGAATTTAGTACTTTATTTAAACTAAGAGTATGTTTATTTAATTTGGTAATTTATTTAAACTAAGAAAATCTTTATTCAAAGGACATAAACACATCCAAATAAAATTACATAAACATACCAAATATAAAAATATATAAAAATATATAAAAAAAACTCACTAAATGAACTTAAAAAACACACCAAATAAAATTAAATAAACACACCAAATAAAAATAAACACACTTTATGAACTCAAGTATCTTGAGCTGGTTTCAATTCCTATTGGTACTTTATCAAGTCAATTTGTCGGGCATTGTGTATATATGGGTCCTGAAGTGCAGTATATCGTTGAATGAGCATTTCATTGTAATGTTCATCCCTTTCTAATGGCTCGTGTTGCACGGGTTCTTTGGTGGCGTCATGAGCACAATATATTTGTGTTCTGGAATTGTTCATCGTGTCTGGCTCATATTCATCAACAACATCATATCGTACTCATCTTCCACAATCATGTTGTGCAGAATGATGTACGTCATCATGATGTATTGAAATGACTCTAAATCAAACATTCTGGTAGCACCCCTAACAATCACCCAATGAGCTTGGAGGATACCAAAACAACGTTCCACATCCTTTCTTGACAGCTTGCAAAGTGTTTTTCCTTTGCACTTCGCAGACGTGGCACTATTTTGACAATCGGTGACCACCTTGGGTAAATGTTGTCTACTAGGTAGTATGGCCCGTGGTACTTATGTCTGCTGACCCAGTACGTAACTTTTGGTGCTTTTCCTTGCAGGACATCGTTGAACACTGGGAATAGGGTAAGGACATTGAAGTCATTTTGAGCTCTTGGAACCCCAAAAAAGGTGTGTTAATCCATGTATCAAATGATGCCACCACTTCCAAAATGATACTTTTTGCTCATTTTCTGTCCCTATAAGCTCCTTACAATGCACTTGGATAGTTTTTTTAGGTTCAGTGCATACAGTCGATGCTTCTAATCATCCCAGGAAAACCTTGCATCTCGCCCTTCTTCATAAGCTTTTGCAAGTCCATCTTAGTAGATCTTCGGAGGTACTTTGTGGTGTAAATAGATTCGATTGCTGAGCAAAACCTCATAAGGGACTCAAGAATGGTTGATTTCTTCATCCTCGCTATCTTATCCACTTGGTTTACAGATACTCCATATGCAAGCATCAACAAGGCTGCTCAGAAATGAGACCCTTAACACCAAAAGCATCATTCTTTTGCACCAAGTAAGAATCATGGTTGCAAACAGCAATCATGATTTTGTTGAACAAATGTCGTTCCATTCTAAAATGACTGCTAAAATACATATCAGGGAATGCACTGTTACGGACAAAATAATCGTCTAAGAGATCCTTATCTCATCATTGCCTAATTCTATCAATGTTTGCAAAACAGCTGGGCCTGGAGATCTGAGCCACAGCTTGGATGACTCGATGGGAATGTAAGGCTCTTTGGCTTCTTGCTTCGACATCTCTCCTTCTACGCTCCTCATCCTCATCCTTTTCCATCTCATTTTGGGCCACCTAGAGATTGAGCATTTCTTCCCCTTGCCTAAACAATTCTCTCTCTTGCTCCTCGATTTCCCACCACATCCTTGAAGAAGAAGACATTGTAAGAAGGAAGCAGAAACTATAAATAATGATAGAGATTTGATTTTGGTGAAGAAGAAAGTAGAAAAGCAAGGCTTCACCTTAGCAGCTGCAAACTCCAGTGGAGGAGTAAATTGTATTACTTCTTACACCACACTTAAATCTCAATGTTTCTAAAATACTTTTAAATTATTAGTTAATTAACAACACGACAGTAGACCTGGCATTTTAAACCCGACCCGTTAAAATGAGTATTCGGGTGAGTGTTTAACGGGTCGGGTAATTAACGGGTCAACCCGTTAAGCACCCGTTAAATAACGGGTCATTTTGGGTGAACCCACGACATCCGTTAACACCTGTTATTGAGGGCTTTTGTGTAATTTCAATAGTGAATAATGAAATCCTCACTTTGTGTCTCTGTCTCGCATTGCACTATTGCGATTCGAAAAATGAAGCATCTGTAGAAAAAAAACAAACAGAACCCAGGAATCAAAATCAATTCCTGAACAAAGTGACAACAGAAGAGAACAGCCACTAATAGATTGAAGAATCGGAATTCCGAAAACGTGCTCGTAGTTCGTAAGCTATAAGTTTCGAGAACAAGCATGAGCAAGGAGAAGAACTCATCCTCATAGTCGAGAACCCTATGGAGGAAGGGTCTTTGTAAAGCTAATACCTGTGGTTTTGTTGAAATTACTTCGACATTAATTTAACTCAATTTAATTAACAGAAGATTAAAAGATCGAATCTTTGCTGCATCCCACCAAAACCCAGAGAGGAACAATCAATCGAAGTTCAGAGAAAAGAAGGAAATGAACTTACGCCGACGCAATAGGTGAGGGCGGCGCGGAGACTGACGGGGAGTTGCTGAGCCGCCACCATCTCGAAGAAGGTGGGGTGAGTCCCTTGGCCTCCCACCTAAAACGAGGAACTGAGTTTGTTGCAGAGGAAGAGGAACTGAGTATATGAAAAAAAAAATTGTTAACGGGTGAAACAGGTGACTCGTTAGCTTAAAGGGTTGGGTTCAGGTGACCCGTTAAATTAACGGGTCGAGTTCAATCTGACCCAAACCCAGTAAACCCGACCCGTTTACAGGTCTACACGACAGTGAATGAATTTATAAATCGCAACCAGGCCTTTATGCAAGTTACAATCCCTAATTCTACTAAAAAGTAAACCAAATCCTTATGAGACAAGAAAAGATAGAATTAGAATTCATGGTATCAATTGCAAGAAGTTAAACTCAAGTTATAACAGATGCCCAAAAAAAAAAAAAAAAACTAAAACACCTTAAAAACTTTAAAGTCAAACCTCTTGAAGCACACTAGAGCCACCAGCAAATAGCGAAAACTAACTTGTTGCCTTTTCTCACGCCAAATATTGCTCTTGAACGTGTGTTTTGTCATCTTTGCATTTCTTTCTTATTTTGTACCGATTGTGTCTTCTTAATCTCTCCACTTTAATCGACCTCTATCTTGTCATGTATTAGTGTTGTTAATATCTATCAACAACAAGTGCAAACTACATATGAAGAAAATACACGAGTACGAAAATAAAAAGACACGTAATTACGTACAACCTATAAACATTCATTTGCAAAAATGAAATTTGAACTTAGAAAATGTATCTACAAATTTAACAGAAGAATATATAATGTACCCATATATCTTTACAACTAATTTTTCTTTGTTATTACAGAATATTAGAAAATGAACTTATACAATTATTACATAAGGTTTTAGGTTGTCCTTAAATAAGAATGATTGTTCTGGGTAAAACTTTAGAATGTCTAAGAAATTCTCCCCATTGATCATCGTTAGGTTATTATTATCTGAGCAGAAGATTTTCCCACACGTATCACATTTATTGGCGGCCAGTTTGACAAGATTGTATGGTAGAGAATGTGGAATGGCCTGTGTACCATAATACCTGTTGTTTGGTACAGCTCCTCCTATACCATACAAATGATGCTCATTCCCCATTTAATCTGAGCCATTTGATTACCTTGGGTCCCACAATCAAACTTTGTAGAAACTAAAAACAAATAAAGTGAAGAAAAAAAAAAGTCCTTCTTCATGCTATGTTTTACTTAGATAGTGCTATTCACACTTTTTTTTTTTACCTCTCACACATTTTTATTAATTTTTGTTTATTAATATTTTTCAATTTATTCGATCCGATAATTAAAAATTGAAATATGTGTGTGAGAAGTAAAAATAAGTGTGCGAATAATACTACCCTTCACTTAATGATATGACTTTTATGTAACATTTAACTGTTGCACGATCTAGCAGATCCTTATATGTAAGATTCAAACTGTTTTTCATACTACTAATGATACGTACAAGTAAAGAAAAATTTGAAAAGAAAAGAAAGCACCCCAATTAAGTCATTCGGGTCATGGAGCTTACTTTTATTTATATGTATGTTTATATTTTTGTTCTCCCAGTAGCAGAATTTTTAACGAAAAAATAAAGCTATTAAATAAGAATATGATCGTTTTAAGGCTGGAATTTGCTGTAATATCCAATCGGAATGGGGTCCAAATTTGTCAGTCACATCAAGGTACTAATCCTTTACCCTAAACTCCTAGTGGATATGATCTAAAAGTCCAACCATCATGTTAATATTTTGGGTAAATTACATATAAACCATTCAGGTTTGAGATCTATTATAATCTCATACAACATCTTTAAAATATTTCACTTTCATACCTCACGTACTATTTTATTTCAAAATAATACTCCCGTTACATTTTTCATCCATTGATCCGTTAAGTGCTGACGTGGTTGCCATTTGTGCCACGTGGCAAAAATATTTTTTATTTGAAAAAAAAAATGAATATTCTAAATTTAAAAAACAAAACAAAAAACAAAACAAAAGATTAACCCACCTAACCTGCAACCAACCCAGAAGAAGAAGAAGAGTAAAGGAAAAAAAAACCTATGGGATGAGTGCGGAGGAGGGGGATGGGTGTGCGGAGGAGGTGGAGCAACCCCTCAAAACTCATCAATAGCAAAAGACCCAACTTCTAGAGATTCGCTGACAACCCGAGAACCCAACCACATTTTCGACCTGTCCTTGACCCACAGCCGCCGATGTTGACCCAACCCGACTTCTGGCTTGCCTTTATTCATCATCTCAGCCAGTTCACCACTCTTAGCCTCAGCTACAACTCCAACACTTCCAACGACGCTGAAGAAAGAAGAAGAATGGGGAAAAAAAACCCATGGGATGGGTGCGGATGGGGGATCTCGGTTTCGGCGAATGAAGGCTCCGACTGGGGAGGGGGTATGGGATCGGGGTTTCGCGGGATGAGGGATCTGGGTCTCACAGCATGGGGTGGTGGGAAATATGGGATACGGGTTGGGGGTGGGGTGGTGGGTTTGGGTTTTCTTTCTTTTCTTTTTTTTGGTTAAAGATTAAAAAAATAAAAAAAATATTTTTTGCCACATGGCACACATTTAGCAGCCACGTCAGCACTTAACAGATCAATGGATGAAAAATGTACCGGAGGTATTATTTTGAAATAAAATAGTACGTGAGGTATGAAAGTGAAATATTTTAAAGATGTTGTATGAGGTTGTAATAGACCTCAAACATGAGGGGTTTCTATGTAATTTACCCTAATATTTTTATTGTTTTGTTGATTAGGGGTTTTCTCTTAAATCATAGTGTCCCGGGTTTAAAATTTCTTCCTTTTTTTTGGTGTGGATAACTACAAATTACCGCTTTTAATTGTAAAAATTAAAATTAAAATTAAAATCCTTTTTTTCACTTACGTGAATGCTAGTTTGATGACACTTGAACTAACTCTATTTTTGGGTGAGGAATTTTCAAGTCATGGGATTGAAAGCCATATTATAAAGAAAATGATCATAAAAAGTTGGATAGTGGGATTAGGAATGCACCATAGAGAATTACAAAAGTATGTAAGAGAGATTTGCATATGACACATTCCAAAGAGGGATTATCTAATCCTTCTCATATGTCCCCGTAATATCTAACATTTTGTGTTTTTTGTTTTTTTATAATTTGGCTTTCAATCTCATGACTTGAAAATTTCTCTCCCAAACGTATCCTAACAGAAATCATATGAACAACAAATAAGAAGTAAGCTACAAATGAAAAACCCAAAGTAGCAAAAGAGAAAAAATCACGAATGTAACGTCAACTAAGCTCTAGGGTAACTCCCATTTGGTGAGTGAGGGAGGGGATAAGTTAGGATTAGCCGGAGGGTCAGAGCTTTGTCTTTCTCAACGCCGAACTACTATTAGTGACATGCACACTCTGTATGCTCTATATTGATATGCATGGATACAGTTATACCTATACGACTAGATATATATATATATATATATATATATATATATATATATATATATATATCTATCTATCTGTGTGTATGCATGTATGAAGTAAGCATTAATTCATAGAGAGATGTAAAGTCACTTTTATGTGATGTGAGGGTACGAAGAAATTAAGAAACAATTGTTGGGTGGGGTGGAGGGGTAGGGGTCCCTTTATGGCTTCTCCCTTTGACGAGCGAATGTAAAAAATGTACTGTAAATGATATATATCATGCCATATCCCGACACCACAAACCCTACCGACCTCCAAATTCTCAATTTCGTTTTCACCCACTCTCACTTGCTTCCTTTTATACCCACTTCGGCGATTCCTTTGTGGTCAACTAGTTGCACGGTAAGACTTCAACTTCCTTTGAGGTATAATAAGCAAATGTAGTTTCTTGATATATATCATGTGGGAAACTTATCATTTTCCAGTCCCTATAAAATGCTACGACTTTAAAAGTTAAGTTTTCTTCAAGATTAATTCATCTTACACCTTCAATTTTGGCAAAATTCAGAAGTTGACTTTTTTTTTCTTTAATATATTTAAAATCTAGAGAGTTACTCATTTTGATTCAATCTTAGGCACCAAATGTTGGACGTAGTGTGATAAACCAAAATCCTCTCTGGTTGCTGTGACATGTTCCCATTCCAACAAGGATAAGACTTTCTACTCCATCTCCGACAAGGACACAAGAGCAACAGCACAGTCCCAGTCCGAGAAGGAATTATAGTTCTATACTGATTGTATTTTTATGTTTTCTGTATCCTACTACACAATGGCTTTGTAACCCTGTATATATTAATGATAATTGGCTCACTCAATTATTGAGTTGAGATTCAGAAATAATATCTTTCATGGTATCAAGAGCTAGCGTCTCACGACAAAGGTTCATAGTTTAAATCTTTTTTCCCAGGTTCTTTATAGTTATGACGTCCTCCTCCACCTCCCTTGCTGCTGATGCTCCCTCTGTCACAGACTTTCTTACCAATAAACTTGACCGCAACAATTATCCCCTCTGGCATGCTCAGTTTCTGCCTTTGCTACGCAGTCGCAACCTGCTTTCCTTTGTTACCGGTGACAATAAATGCCTGTTTGCCTTACTTCTTGATAGACAAAGTCAATCCATTGTATGGTGAATGGATACAAACTAATCAGATGATTCTCTCCTGGATTACTAGTTCTCTTATTCCCAAGGTTTTTGCTACTATTGTCAACAAGATTGATTCGGCCTCTGTTTGGTCGTCGCTTCAAGAACGCTATGCTTCTACCTCACAGAACCGTATTATTCATATGCGAATTAAATTAATGAATACCTCCCGTGGTGATCTTTCTATTGATGACTATCTTGACAAAGTTAATATACTTGTTGACAATCTTGCTCTCTCTGGCGCCCTAGTTTATGAGTCAGATTTAGTGGCCATTATTATGAGCAAGGTAGGTCTTCAATATGAGACCACTGTTACTTATGCACAAGCCCTTGATACTCCTATTACCTATAATGCATTGGAAGCCTTGCTCCTGAGTGTAGAACAACGTCACAATGCTTTCGCCCTTCCCACTGATGTCAGCACCTCTGCTTTTGTTGCTGTGCGTTATGGTCGTGGTGCTTCTCGTGGCCATGGTGGCTCTTTCCGTGGCGGTCACGAATGAGGCTACTCTCGTGGTGGTAGCTATTCTCGCAATTATACAGGTGACTCTACTTTTGCACCATCTTCATCTGCTAACACTCTATCCCGAGGCCCTCCCCACCTCCACTGTGATCCTTAGCCCTGTTCCTGGTTCCAGTGGCACCCCCTCATTTTTCTCCTTTGGACGTATTCAGTGCCAGATTTGTGGTCACTCGGCAATTGATTGCTTCAACCGCCTCAACATGTCATACAAAGGCTGAGTTCCTTCATCCTGTCTTCAAGCTTATACGGTTGCCCCCTTGAACCGTGCTCCTACCACTGCTCCAGCTACCCCATCTATCCAATCATGGCTATTCGACTCAGGTTCCAGTTCACACATAACTAATGACGTGGGGCAACTTCACAATCCTGGTGAGTATCATGGAATTGATCAAATTCATGGTGTACATGGTGGTCCAGGTTTGCAAATATCCAAAATTGGTGATTCGTTTCTTCATACCAACACTACTTCCTTCTGTTTGCCTAATACTTTTTTTTTGCCCTCAAGCCTCTACGAATGTTATTTCTTTAAATCAATTTATGAGTGATAATGAATGTTACGTTACCTTACATCCTCCTTTTTTTCGTGTGCAGGATTCGCGGACGGGGATGATCCTTTTACAAGGCTCGAGTAACAATGGACTCTACCCATACCGTTCTTCTCCTCCAACTCATGGTGTTTTTGCTTTATTAGGTGAACGTGTAACGAATGCCTTGTGGCATTCTAGGTTAGGTCATCCTTCGTTTTCAATTTTACAACATTTAGTTTCTACAAATAAATTGTCGCTTAAAAGCTCAATTTCTAGTCAGTTTTGTCAATTTTGTCCCTTAGGTAAAATTCATAAATTACCGCTTTCTTTATCTCCATCTATGTCTTCTTCTCCTTTATAATTGATTCATTCTAATGTTTGGTCTTCACCTACTTTATCAATTTCTGGATTTAAGTATTATGTGATTTTTGTTGATGATTTTTCTTGTTATACTTGGATTTACCCTTTACGTTTAAAATCTGATGTTTTCTCCACCTTCGTTACTTTTAAAAACTTGGTTGAAAATATGTTTAGTCTTAAAATTAAAGCTTTACAAACAGATGGTGGCGGTGAATTTGTTAATCATGGTTTTCATAATTTGTTGAATGAACATGGCATTTTACATTGTCTTTCATGCCCCCATCGTCTTGAACAAAATGGTTTAGTTGAACGTAAACATCGATATTTAGTTGAAACTTGCCTCACTCTTTTAGCACAATCCGGTTTACCCACCTCATATTGGGCTGAATCTTTTCACACTACTAATTACATAATTAATCGTTTGCCTACTCACCTTTTACAACATGTTTCTCCGTATGAAAAATTATTTCTTAAACCTCCTAAATATTCTTTTTTCAAGGTTTTTGGTTGTGCTCGTTTTCTTTATTTGCGTTCGTATAATACTAATAAATTACTATTTCATTCAAAACGTTGTGTTTTCTTGGGTTATTCTTTAGATCACCATGGTTATCGTTGTTTGGATTCCTCTACGGGACGTGTCTTTCTTTCTCGCCATGCTTTCTTCGATGAGAACAACTTCCTCTATAAAGAGTCCATTGCTACTTCACCACCGCCGCTCTCCTCGTCTGTGGATCCAGTCATCACTATTGGCCTATCCACCCGTCCTACTGCTTTGACTTCTGCCATCCTGCAGCCTCATTCCCCGCCACCAGTAACCCTCTCGCCTTCGCAGCCTTTTACTCTGCGCCCTCTTCAGGTCTATACTCGCAAGCCCCGCCACCCTAACCCTTCCCAGCCCCCTGCTTCAACCTCTGATACACCCCTTACTTCTAACCCTCCCCTGGCCCATACCATTAACCTGCAACCTATTCCACCACTTTCACTAGTTTCTTGTACTCCCGAGGTAAGTGTTTCGTCTCATTCCGTGATTACTCGACGGCAAAGTGGTATACGTAAGGCTAATCCCAAATATGCTTGTCTTACTACTTTTACTAAAGACTTGGTTGAGCCTACATGTTTTAGTCAGGCTAATAAGCAACCCGAGTGGCGCCAGGCGATGGCTGATGAGTTCAGCAACGGTACTTGGACTTTGGTTCCGCTTCATCCTAATATGAATTTTCTTCCAAATAAATGGGTTTATAAAATCAAACGACATTCTGATGGTTCTATTGAGCGTTACAAGGCTCGGTTAGTGGCTAATAGATTTCATCAACAAAAGGGTTTTTACTATGTAAAACATTCAGTCCCGTTGTCAATCATGCGACCATTTGGTTAATTCTCTCCGTTGCTATTCACTTCAACTGGCCTCTTCGTCAACTTGATGTCCAAAATGCGTTTCTACATGGTTCTTTGACTGAAAAGGTCTATATGCCGCAACCACAGGGGTTCATTGATCCACAACGTTCGACTCATGTGTACAAATTACAGGGTTCCTTGTATGGTCTCAAACAAGCTCCTCATGCTTGGTTCCAATGTTTTTTCTCAACACTTGGAAAATTTGGGATTCACTTCCTCTCATGTGGATTCTTCATTGTTCACTTTCTTTGATGGTTCTCTGATTATTTATTTATTGATATATGTGGATGACATTCTTGTTACTAGTAGTAATATAGATTATATCAGCCGTTTGATTACTTAATTGGGTACCTTATTCTCCATGAAGGATCTTGGCCCACTACATTATTTCTTAGGTATGAAAGTTCATCATACTACCACGGGTCTTCATCTCACTCAAACTAAGTATATCACTGACCTTCTGAAGCACACCAACATGATGGAATGCAAGCCCATTTCGATCCCTGCTATTAGTGGTCGTCGCCTCAGTTTGTCTGATGGCGAACCATTGACTGATATCACTGAGTTTTGTAGTGTTGTGGGTACCTTACAGTATCTTCTCTTCACTCTTCCTGATATTGTATTTGCCGTTAACCAGGTGTATTAGTTTATGCATAAGCCCACTACGATCCATTGGGTTGCGGTCCAACGCATCCTCCGTTATCTAAAGGCCACTCCAAACCATGGCATTGTTTACCAACCTAGTTCTCTTCAACTCACTGCCTATGCTGATGCGGACTATGCCAGCAACCCTGAAAATTGTCGATCCACTGGCGGCTATTGTATTTTTCTTGCCGACAATCTTATCCCTTGGAGCTTCAAGAAGCAATGTGGCGTCTCCTACTTTAGTACTGAGGCTAAATACCGTCAACTTGCCTACACCGCTGCTGCATTGTCTTGGTATCGCACTTTGTTTCGCGAGCTTCGCCTTCCTCTTACGCCCCCACATATTTGGTGTGATAACATGAGAGCCATTTCTGTTGCATATAATCCGTTCTATTAACAGCGCATGTGGCATGTCGAAGTCGACTATCATTACGTTCGTGAAAAAGTCACTCACCGCGAGATCATTGTTAGTTATGTATCCTTCATCGATCAGCTAGCTGATTTACTTACCAAAGGTCTGTCTGCAACTCGGTTTTCCTTCTTGCTGTCCAAACTTCCAATGCGTTTACTCCCTATCAGTTTGCTACTGCCGGGGGGGGGGGGGGGTGATAAACTAGAATCCTCTCTGGTTGCTATGACGGGTTCCCATTCCAACAAGGATAAGATTTTCTACCAATGCAGTCCCGTTTCGAGAAGGAATTATAGTTTTATACTGATTGTATTTTTATGTTTTCTGTATCCTACTACACGATGGCTTTGTAACCCTATATATATCAATGATAATTGGCTCACTCAATTATTGAGTTGAGATTCAAAAATAATATTTTTCATAGTGTTTGTAAAATTGAGGTATGAATATTGTAACTGGGTTTAGTATATAGGCCGCATATCGACATATACCATGATAAGTGACATAAACCATGGAATGATCGGCCTTTAATTTGTTGTTTAGCTTACTAAAATATAAGGATATACGTACCAGGAGGAAGGAAGTATCAAGAGAAACTTACATGGGAGGTAGGTCAACTTAGGGGTGGGCATAAAAACCGCCAAATCGGAAAACCGAATCGAACCGTGACAAAAAAAACTGTAAAAAACTGCGTTGACCAAAAAAGTCAAAACTGGAACAAAAACCAAACCGAACCATTTCAAACGGTTCTGGTTCCAGTTTGGAAATATTGTGAACCGGAGGAACCGGACCGAACCGCTTTTAATATAAATTATTGTTTTATTATTATTTTTATATAAATAAGACATTTTTCCAAGAAGACCATGTGCATAAGCCCAATACTTTTCTTCACTTCTCTCCCGCTCCTTTGTTGTTTTATCACTTTTCTCTCCCTACATTACTTTTCTCCATTCTTTTCCAATATATTATGCATTATGTACATTTTAGTTTTACTTTAAGATCTACACTTTGGTCTTGATATGAGCCTTTCTATCTTTTAATTTATATTTATATGCACACTTTCTATCTTCCGGTCACAAATCTTGTAGATCTAGTAATGGAAACTTAAATTTACTTGAATTTGTGGTTGAAATATGTGTTTGGTATTAGAAGTAGAAAATTAGAAGAAAAAAAACATATATATAATTTTGGTTAGAACCGTAAACCGGCAAGAACCAAACCGAAACCGTCATAAACCGAACCGTACAGTTTTAGTAATAAATTTAAGCGGAACCGCACCTAACCGAACCGTTAAAATTTTCCGATTTCGGTTCCATTTTGAGGGTGGAAACGGGCTGAACCGGATCGTGCCCACCCCTAGGTCAACCCTTTCAGACCTTCAATTATATTACAAGGCAATTTCTATCTATTACAGCTGTGAAGCCATTTAAAGTTGCTTTGTATTCTGGGCATTTTTTTAATTTATGCATAAAAAAAATTCCCAAATACGAAGTTAGGTGGTTTATTCTTTTGGAAAAGTAATTAAAAATTAGATTTCTTTTGTTCTTAACTAAAGAAAGTTATTGCCACTTATTATTACAGTTTGATGATATTCATATTAAGTCTGAATCTCGTAGATGACGAACTCGATACTAATTTAGTGTAAGAAAACTGATTTTTACTCATCATATTTAGCTTCTTGTGCATAATTTAGGAGAAATGTGTATTTGGGATCGTACTATCCCTACAGCTTGCTAGGCGTGCCTTCATTTTCGACTTAGTTAGTGGTGATTGTAACGTAGGTTTTTGCCTCTAACTTATGTATTTCGTTTATCTCTAAAAAGATTAGCTTTTCGCACATTTATCTTTGTTTCTGGTCATCAAATTGAATAAATCAAACGAAGACAACACATATAATAAACATGAATGTGTGAGAGAAGTAGAACAAAAGGTGTGTATTTATCATTTTCAGTATATAAAAAAAAACTACACGCAAAATTATAGTTTGTTGGGCATTCGTCTAATAAAGTTATGGGCTGTATAAGCATAGACAACCCCAAGTTGCATAAAAATTAGGATTCCTTTTCTTGGGAAATGCTAAGGGAGCTATTTAAAGAGTGAGATTTTTATGGACTTTCTCGCACCTCATATTTTTGGTATAATGTTTTATAATATTAACACGAAAATTATCATTAAACTGTAAGGTAATAGACTCCATAGGAAATTCTCTTTAAGAGAATCCATTAGCATTTCTCTCCTTTTTTTTTTTTGGTGAAGTAATTCAGAAACTTAGAATTTAAATCTTAATAAACTTAACAATTCTGTAATTAAATTGGCAAGAAATGTTTCTTTCAATATTCTGTGTTTACGAAGTTGACTAATGAATGAATGAATGAATAAACAAGGCAGAGAGAGAGAGGAGGGGATGCCATTGCCATCTGCCATTGTCATTGCCAATTGCCTGGCAGCAACGAAGGCCCATTCCTCCAAAAAGAGCTAATAAATGCGAAGCGGCAGAAGGAGCAGAGGAGGACTTTTTGGGCAGAGCAGAAAAGATGGTCCAATCTGAAAGTGAGTGGTCATGAAATGATTTTGTAATCGATTGCTTTATGATTGATCATCCTTTGACATAAATCAAAAGTAAATATTTCAAAAAAAATAATAAAAAAAATAAAATTTTCAGAGCTAGCTCTTTCAACTTTTACTTTTTCTCTTTCTTTTTTTTTCTGACACAAAAAAGACAAGAAAGTGAAAAGAAAGAAAGTATCTGTTTCATGAAACGATCATGACCATATGATAAGGCATGTTTTAACGCATGGATATATGCATGTGTGTCAGATCTTTCTCTCTAGTACTAGTTGGAATAGTAACTATACTGAAGACTTTTCTTTTTACCATGTTTTTAATGAGATTTTTTACTCTATTCCAGGTCATTACATCATATGTCGTAGCACACGTAATGAGATACTGCAAAATATATTCTATTTCCGCTACATCTTTAACGGAGGAGTCAAATAGTCTACATCAACAATAACAGTAAAAATATACACAGTATTAGTGTTTTTTCAATCGAAATACCAATTCATTTATGCCATGACATAAAATGATAACAAGAGAGGTTGTTGTCAAACTTAACAGCAGCTTCAAATCTATTTTTAGTGATAAATAAATGGCTTTGCATCATTTTTATCTTACGTTTTGTTTTAAAAAATACTTATTACAATTAGGGAAAGTAAATAATGTAACAAATAATGGTTTAAATTTGACATATCGAATAGAAAACAAAATTTAAAAAAAAAGTTTAAAGTGCCACATAAGCTTTCAAATTTAACTTTTATGTGTAAAATTTGAGAAAACGGTTTTGTATTATGATACGTATTGTACGGATTCATGTTCTGATGGAAATATCTATCATTTTAAATTGGTTGTAAAGATTTCTCAAGTTCTTTTGTGTTTTACCTGGCTTGGTTGGACTTGGACCTAGTAAGTAGGTGGGTGTGAAAATGAGGCAAGACCAGGAGCTTTAGGCTGTAAATTTTGTGTGGGAAGGAGGAGAGGGGAATAGGTTTAGGGGGATTAATGTGGGATGTGTGACTGAGCTTTCACATCATACCTTGTTAAGAGAGAGGCTGACATTTGTCCATAAACAAACTATTTGACCCTACTGTCATAGCAGCATTTATCAATTTTTCTTCGATACAACTTGACATGAATACAAGGACGGAAGCAGTTACGGCCCACTGGGGGCAGATGCCCCCCAAGTTGTGTAGAGGAAATTTGAGGAATGCTTACAAAAGAAGCATAGAATATATTTGCCATATTATTCATGCTCCTTTAAATGAATTATAACGTAAAAAGATGTATATTATTTAAATTTATCATGTTTAAGTACTTGAACTAATCAGTTTTTTTTTATTTTTAAATATGTATAATAAATAAGTGATCATTGTAAAAAAAATGCCTTCAAATTGTGGCTTAATGACATTTGAGAAGAAAAGAAAGCATGAAATTAAGAAGTTAAGGTCAACCTGTAATAAAGAAAGTTTCCAACTCTGTTCCTGCATGAATACAAAACATTTTATCACCGTCTGATTTGATCATGCAGCTGCGGTTGAGTGACGTATTGACCTGGTGTAGAGTACTATATATTGCTAAAGGGAACTTTAACAAAAAGTTCCGGTACTGTTTATTTTAACGAAAAGCTAAATTTTTACACTAAAAAGACAATCTTGTTACTATTTACCTTGTCATTATCATTAAAACTCAAAGTTTTCAAGCCTTTCGTTAGTTTTCCTATTGCTCAAACAATGAAATCGCAGGAAATCAACAGATGGGATTCGAAAGTCGAATGTTTACGAATATGACAGAGCAAAAGGATAGATTTTTGAACAGTCACATCCGCATCGCCGATCGTGAAACCGATCACGGGCTTTAATAACCTCTTGGGTTCCTGTTTGACATTTGGAACTCAAACTCCCTGCTTTGTGCTAGGGAGCTGATGGAATAGCAGAACAAGTTAGAAACTGGAAGAAGAGTCGGAATCCCACGTGACCACCCCAATAATTTTTTTTTTTCCTTCCAATCCAAGTGACACCTCATATTTATAAAGTCAATAAGAAAATGTTGTAACCTGTTACCTGCCATTGCCCTTCACTTATCATATTTATTTTAAATTAAAATAAATAAATAAATAAAATAAAACTGTTCATGCCCGTTGCCCTCCGAAGAAAAACTGAGCATATGCTACTACTTTTATAATAAAGGGCCTAATATTTTTTTTTCATGTTCTTTCTTTATTTGTACTTAGTACTGCATTATACGGAAAATAAACGAAAAAATAAAAAATAAAAAATTTAATACTTGTGAAAATTAAATTTAAGATCTAAAACATATGCAGCACCGCGTGCTACGTAGCATTAAAACCTAACTCCTTTCCTCATAACAAAAGTACCTTCTATTTGGTGAAAAGAGATGAAACAGGGTTTGTATATCTTAATATTGGATTTGGCCAGTTTCTAAGCGGGGCTTCATTTCTGTGTACTAAGTCCATTAAATGGTGTAAAACAGAGTAAAGAATACATGTATTTTATTTGTATTATTGAAAAATGAGTAAAATAACCTGTACTAAGCGTGAAAAGTACGTGTATAGTACGGGAGTTTTAAAAATGTGCAATTTAACAAATCAGTAAAATGTATATTGAAAACAGAAGTATTTTTTAAAAATAGGTATGTACATGTATTGATGTACTTCTGCCCAATATCATAAACTTCAACTCGTTTTACATTCAGCGAGAGCTCAAGAACATAACAAATGAAACTCTATAGGACATCCGTACAGAAAACTGAATAACCAGATTACAAGTTTACAACACAGCTTTACAAGAGAAATCTCAGTATCCCAACCAGCTAAAACAGCCTAGAAGGAAAAGGAAAAATGCCGGGGCGGATGTAATGCCAAGTAGAACCTGAATGTACAGCAGAAACAACCTTCATGGCCTGCTACACTGGACTAATTGAACAACCATCCTGTTAACAGCATCTTATCACAGGAAGCAGCAACAGCATATGTCACGAAAAGCCCGAATTGTGCATCTTATCACAGGAAGCAGTAACAGCATTCTGTGTAGACTTTTCATAAGCCGCAAAGAGGAATTCAAACGTCGCTTAATAAAAATCTACATGGGGAACAATTAAAAGAAAATGCTCCCTGGAAACAAAAAAAAAAAAAAAAGTAATGAATCCTGAACACATATCTCGATACACTCATGAAACTTTCAATTCACATGTCTGGGATGTTATGTGGTAAAAAAATCTAATGTTATATCGAATCCTCAAGTATCCTAATCCGAACCCATTTCCTCCACTCTACCTCACCACTTGGGAAAATCCCCAAGCGAAATCAAACACAACTATGGCCGATTTTGCAATAAATATTTTGGTGGAAGTGTCTTTTAGAGTTTACCTGAGCAAAGATCTTCAAAATCCTAGACTTATATTGACTGTTAGCGCCCAAAAGAATCTCGTGAAACCTGAAATTCAATACAATTTGCAAACTAAATTCAATTTCAGGTTAAGGACGAAGCAGTGATCACGTGTACTTGAAACTTGAAAGAAGTGATATGGTTGAACTAGGAGCAATCTACATGTTCAACGTGTAGAACGAAAATTGCTTACTCTTCAATCATTGCAGAAAGTCGTGCATGTACGAGTTTGGCTTCAGTGGTGTCATTTTTCAGTGGTAAGAAGTCCAACCATTTGCCAACAACCTGACAAGTAGAATCAAATAACAACATATTGAGAATCAATCCATAAATTCATAGTGGGAGCAACCTGCTTGAAAAACAACAATCTGTGCAGATATCCTAAAGCATAGTACAGTTTTCCCTAAAATAGTCCAACTAGTCGAGATGCTGCTAAATATATTTTCATATTTCGCAAAGAAATAAATTTTTTGACCCAAATTTCATTTTGCAATTGCAACATCGAAACTGGATTGATAATAGCCGCTTGAGATCAGCAGCCAAACTAAACGACACTAAAATCTGATGATAAGGACAGCCTACATTCTGGTATCCATAGCAGCAAGTATCAGCTTTTACTGGTAAAGTTTCTTCGTATGGAATACCCGAAGATCTATATTCCTTTTGAGGAAAGTATAATGGTGTACTTTATTTTTGAACTTGTTATTCACAATATTATGTGTACCTGTATACATTGACATATGATGTAACCAAAGAATATGTACATTTGCAATATTCTAAGAGATAATTTATGTAGTGTCCTAGAGAAAGAAGGGAGAAATTGAAACTATGTCCGTAGAGTGAAAAGGAAAGCATATTTGTGGGAAAAGATGGAGGAGACAGTTACCTGAGGAGCATTAATACTCTTGAAATAAGACTCACATATTCTCCCCAGAGATGACACGGCAATCACATGTGCCGTTGGATTGTTTGAGCTTGATGTGCCAGGATGTCTAATCACAGAATCCAGACTTATGGCAGCCTCTAAAGGAAGTCCATGGGATCCCACATTAACCAAAAGTGACTATAATTTATAACCCTTGGCAAAATAAAAGAATGGGAAGAAGCTACCTTCAGCAAAAGGTTTGAATTCATCAACGCCAAACTCTGCACAAGTACCAATTCCGCGTACAGCTTGCTGCAATGAGAAAGCAGAACATAAGGTCATTGAAGCATTACAGAGTACCATATCCATGGTGAGGACAAGAACGAATATCACCTGTCTAACACATGGATCATGATCCTTGGAAGCTCTCAAGAGGAATGGAAGGAATATAGAACAATATCTGTCCACCAAATATGAAATATGTATATTCAAATAAACCCCACAGAAGACACAGGATAATCGAGGAAAATACACTCACTTAGAAGCAGGTTCTTGGCTTTGGTGCACAAAATAGTTGAACAGAAACACAACAATTTTTGCATTAACTGTATGATCATCACCCTGCATTTGGAAAACCCATTTCAACAAGAGAAACCAGAAGCTTCAGGCAATAATGGAAAACCCATTTCAACATTATGAAACATAATTTAAAAGTGAATTTTCTACCTGTCTGTTTGCTTCCTTAACTAGTTTTTCTTGTAGATAACAAAAAGGTAGAGTATGTAACACAATGATGGTTTAAATTTTTTCAAAGCATACGAAGAACCCAAAAGAAAAAAAAAATAGATAAATAGAGAAAAGAAACTTTTGAAACATACACGATTAAGGGTTTCTTCCTGCGGTCCAATTTCAAAACCCTCTGCTTCTTGTATTTCTTTTTCTGATGAGTTGTCGTTCAGGATTTTCTGTATCTCATCCACAATAAACTTGACCTGTATATTAGTCAAAACGCGGCCAGAGACCTGTGACAGGAAAATCCGGTGCTTGTAAAATTGCATCACTGACTCAGTCCAAAGCCTCAGTATTGCTTATATATGATATATGGTAAGCCACAATCGGGTGGCACAGCATAAAGAGGAAGAGAAAAGATCTTTGTGATAGTGAAGTTTTAGTAAGTAAAAATATGACAAACCTTTATGCACTCTTTTAGAGAATTTAACACTCTCGCAGAAATTTCTGCATCATTTTCCTGAGATGTAATAGTGGATTGAAATTTAATTACATCAACTACAAAGAATATAATGAACCGAAAATGATATTGCCCGACATTATTATTTACAGTTGGAAGACTCACCTCCAAGTTTCTTACTAATGCTGTTATAAAGTAGATAAGTTCCTCCTGGATATCTTCCAAAATAACTTCTTGAGATATAGCTAAGCGCAATAGGACTGGCATGGCTAGATAGACAAGGTAACAACCGTCACGAGAAAAGCTCATTGAATCAAACAGGAAACACAAACTGCAATTCAAACTAGTACCTGAAATAGCTTCCATTCGAGTTTCAAAATGTAGATCAGAGTGAAGAAGTGGACGCAAAACCGGAGTAACCTGAACGATTTCAAATCCCACTCAGACACCGCTGAGACAATTGTTTAACAAAAATCCACATCAATTAATTACAACCAACCTGTTTGAACCAAGGCAGGAACTTTCCCTTAAACTGTCTAGTGAAGCAGAATAGCAATTTACAGGCCAAAGCTTTCTCCCTTGTGACATGAACCTCAAGACTGCCGTAAATTTAGAGGCCATAGTCAAAACAAGGATATCTTAAGATATTAGTATAATTTGATATCTTATCTCGGTAATTATAAACACTTCTCCTTGCTGCAGATAAGTTGAGAAGTGGTTGCTATACCTTTGGTTGTCTTCTTTATTGGTTTTATTCTGAGCAGACTGAATCAAGCTAGGCATCAGATCGTCGACATAGATTAAAAAGTCATCCCCTAGGAGCCTACAGAGTTTCGCCAACACCTTGCAACAAAAATAAGATAAAACGTAAGTATATACTGAAGGGGGAACTCATATATTTGATTGGCATAATTTCCAGGATAAAATAAGATTAAAATTACCTGGAAGATGGAAACTTTTACCATGTGGTCTGTCTCCAGCAGAAATCCTTGCAGCGAGATAAGACCTCCCATAACCTTGCACGGAACACATTGAAAAATAAAAAACTCTGTCAATTCAAAAGGTCTATCAGTAAAAGAAATTCTATTTTCTTCAAGTGTTAGTACATAATAGTTGAGCAACAACCTGTTGGTTGTATAGAACAATTTTCTTTCGGAAACTAATACGGATTAGTTATTACATGTCTAGAATCGTCTGCAATATAATTGTCAACTATACATAGTAGTTGCTGTCACAGAAGAAAATTCTAAGGAACCATTACCTCATCAGCATCATTTGCAAATTTATCCTTTCCAACAACACTTGCAATATAACTAATGCACTCCAAACAATGGGCATGGAGCAATTTCGTAGATGCATTAGCCACACCGAACAAGATAAGTTTAATGGCATTCATAGTGTAGCGATAGTAAATATCAAAGCGGTTCTGCTGGCACAAATACAACATGGTTAGATCAATGTTTTTAAACGAGAAAAAAAAATCAGAAAACACAACGGCCAGCTGTGCTAAAACAGATATCAAGGAATACCTCTGACGAAGTTGCAACTACTCCCAGAGCTGCCAAAACCCCCCATTGTAAAGTTGTATTCCCATTCTGAATATGCACAAATCAGTAGAGCTCAGAAAGTTAAAACTGACAAAGAAAACTAGATATAAGCATTCTGAACAGATTCTGCGGGATAAAGAACAAGGAGTTCATTAAATTTGATGAAATTTGAGTTCATACCTTAAGATGTGCAAGCAGTGCCCCCACTAACTGAGGCAAGTAAGGTTCTAAGTTATCAGGTGTGCAGCCATTGCTGAAGAAACGAATTGCTTCAATAGCTTTCCCCTGAAGGTGAATAATTCGTGCATAGAAGCATCAAGTAAATCATACACATGTGGGAATAAAAACAATCGAAAGAGCTAAAGGTGTCAACAAATTGGTAAAATGAAAATATTATTACCCATACGGTGTCGTTCTTTTCTTTAAGCATTTCAGTTAGCAGACTTAGAATCCTGCGATGATAATGCTCATGTAATGTAGGTGCCAAGTTCACACTGAGTGCCTTAATGGCATCGGTGGCAGCACACCGAACTCGACAGTGAGGATCTCTTAGGCCATCTACAACTATTGTTGCCAATTCCTCAACATGGTTTCTCATAACCTGTGACAACAGAATCACCATTTACCAGAATCAACTACAAAATAAATAAATCCAAAATCCAAATATGCTAAATTAGTAGCTACCTCACTTCTCTCTAAAATCCAAGCTTCTTGAACTTGTTAAATGTGTGTGCGTGGGTGTGTATATATACATATATATATATATATATGTATATATAGACACACACACGCATATATATACAAAAGGAAATCTTTAACTTTCTCATGGAGAAATAGCAAATGCTTCTCAGTCAGTAAAAATATTTCTGAAATTTCCACTCATGAAGAATAAACAAGAAGTAATATTCAAAATTTGTGAACCCAAAATCCGGAATTCCTAATCCAAGCAACCCAGCAAGCCACTAACATTCGTAATACTAATTACCAAAACTTACTTGCCACTTTTGATGAACCAGAACCGCCATTGGTGTACGACTGGATTTGGACCCAGAACCGCCATTGGTGTTGTTGAGTGGGTGTGGTGAGTAAAATTTCTAAATTCCTCGTGTTTTATTCATACAAGTTCGTCACAGGGTGCTGTGCTCAAATTGTTGGGTGCATGTAGAAGATGAACTCCAAGTTTCCAAATAAGTTTTTAATGGCAATTCTACGCTTTTACAAAATCAGCAAACATATATATATATTGGAATTGCTTAAGGGGAGGGAGGGACACGCTCCCTACCGTTAGATTTAATTTTAATGAAATTGTGTGGTTGAGATTGTGTGGCCTGTGTTTTAATCTCAACCACATAATTTCATTAAAGTCAATCTGACGTTGGAGAGTGTGTCACCATTTTTTTTGAAAAAATAGGGATTCCTCCCCTTAAGCTGCCTTATATATATACAGGCCCTTTAAGGGAAGAAATCCCCACTTTTCCAACAAAACAAAATGGGGACACCCTTTTAACAATTAAATTTGACTTCTCCATTTGGAGACATCCTCTTAACCGTTAGATTTGACTTTAATGAAATTCTGTGGCTGAGATTAAATTACAGGTCACATAATCTCAACCACAAGATTTCATTAAAGTCAAATCTAACGGTTAAGAGGATGTCTCCATTTTTCAAAAAAAAAAAGGGGATCCCTTCCCTTTAAAGGCTCTCTCTCTCTCTCTCTCTCTCTCTCTCTCTCTCTCTCTCTCTCTCTCTCTCTCTCTCTATATATATATATATATATTACCGGTTTGGCTATCCACACACTTTTTTTACTTTTCATATACATTTTTTAATTTCTAGGCTGTTGATTGAATAATTTGAAAAATTAAAAATTAAAAGTACAAAATTAATGAAAAGTGTGCAAAAAGTAAAAAAAAAATTGTGAAAATAGTTACAACACCAATATAGAAACTAGCCCTAAATTCTTTGCTAAATACGACAAGGCCCAATAATCTTTTTCAGCGTCCATTATTGCCCTTTAACTACAGACCTCTAAAAAACTTCCGTCAATGGAAATTTCCGGGTTGTTGATCGAATAATTTGAAAAAAATAAATGAAAGTACAACAAAAAATGTGGGAGAAATAAAAATGAATGTGTAAATAGTTACAACACCACTGTAGAAATTAACCCTAAATTCTTTGCAAAATACGACAAGGCCCAATAATCATTTCCCAGTGTCCATTATTGCCCTTTTACTACAGACCTCTAACTCCTGCTAATGAGATTTGAACTACAACAAACTCCCATAAATGAAAATTTTACTACAAAAAAACTTCCGTCAATGAAAACTAAACTTAGAACATACTTTTAAAAAATAAAGATTAAATGTCACTAGACCAAGTGAAGAAAGTAAATCACGAATGTTACTACACTTACATCTCTTTTTTCGAATTCACAAAAATTGTAAAAATAATAAAAAATGATAAATTACTCCAATCAAAATATACCTCTTCACACGCGTCAGCCGTAGCACAAATAGTAACAAGCCCTGCATGGCGTTTCTGCCATTCCTGAGCCACCGCAAAAACTCCGATCTGATTCCGAACACGACGCGCAAAAATCTTCCCTCCGTGCACAGTCGAAAGCCGGTCCATAAAATACTTCGCAAGAACAGTGCTCTTGTTTTTCTCGACATTTGCAGCCCCCACAAGCACCCTCATCAGGATGCAGAAAAACCCATCCAAATTCACACGATCCAATCTTTCGAGTTGACGACTCACAATCCTTCTGTTCGATTCGTCCATCTTTTTAAGTAATCTGATTGCGCCCTCTCTGATCACCGTGGCCTCCGCGGACTCCGGGATCATCAGCATTGATTCCCACACGTAGCTAAATCGGTCGAGCAAGAGTCTCGGGTGCGTTTTAGTCACCATTTGGGTTATAAACTCGAGGAACCTCCGAGCCACCTCTGCGCTTCTCGGGTCAACTTTCGTGGCCAAATTGTGTGTCGAATTGACCACTGTAGACATGGCCATTCCAAGGCGGTCGGCCCCCAAGAAATACGGCAAAATCTTGAGAAATCTGGACGCCGCCTGGATCGCCGCCGCCCAGGAATCCAAATCAGAGGAATATTGCAAACGGTGCAAGACTTTCGCCCAAAGAAAATCGAATCCCGGCATCAACCGATTCAAAAGATTCTCTGGAAGATTGCAGAGTACCCTGAATCCCATTTCTTGGACTTCTTGAGTGACGTTGGGGCCGGTAATGGAAACGTAAACATAGTCGAGGAGCTCTTCCCACAGCTGATCGGAGCCGCTGAAGATTCGAGAAGTGACAATGGCGACGATTTCGGGTAGAATTGGAGACATGGGTTGTGCGGTCTTGGGTCGAAAACTGGACAAGAGCGGGGATTTGAGGCTGTTGAGGGTCATGAGGGAGATTTGGGGAACGGCGGGGTCGGTGAGGAGATTGTGGAGGAGTTTCAGTGATTTGCGACGGATTCGGGGGTAGTGGGAGGAGCTGGAGATCTGGGAGAGCTTAAGGGAGAGGGCATCGGTGAATTGGAAAGAGCAGTGTTGAAGGAGCTCTCGTTTTTGTTGGGCAAGGGGGCTGTTTATGGGGAGGAGGATGGTGGTTGCGAGTAGAGACTCCATGGGTAGGCGGTATGGAGATTCAAGAAGCTCTCCGGCGTCTTGGTCCAGCTGGTTCATCGGGATACTGGGGTTATTGACAGGATAGCTGATCTCCGTCGCAGAAACAGAGAGAGGGAATGAGAGAATGTTTTGTTTTTGAAGCCTTGAGGTTTTGGAGGGAGGATTTATTTATGAGAGATATATTTTGTTTCTGTTATGGTAGTTATAGCCACGTCAGCCTGTAAATGCTTTGGAAGACTCTTTTGACTTGGTGAGAAATTTATTTTTCGTCAAAAACATAACTTGATATACTAATTTTTATAATAAAAGTGGTTGGAATTTTTTTTAAAGTATCCAATCACTTGTGTACTAAGCTGTGTTCTCCGGTAACAAAAAAATCTCTCTAACTGTGGTGGGGCTTATAAAAAAAGATCTATAACCACAATGTTGGTCAATTGAATTGAATGTCATTTTTCCCAAGTTTGAGTTTTACCGAGCTCAAATACAAATTTTTAGTAGATTTGTTAGTAGGTAATGCTAATGAGACTAAATTTATAAACAAAATACGCAAACTAAATGATGTGTTACTAATAAGAATGAGCACGTTTATCAACGCTTAAGTAATAATATAAGAGTAATACTAGGGAGACTAAATTTGTAGACAAAACTTATGAAACTAAAGGACATGAAAATTGATGATCAGTTTATTACTTAAGCATTAATATACGTACTTATTCTTATTGGTGACGCATCATTTAGTTTGCAAATTATGTCTCCAAATTTAATCTCTCTAGCATTACCTATAATATAATCATCAACTTTCATATAATTTAGTTTATAACATTTTGTTTACATATTTAGTATCTCTAGCATTATTTTGGGTAATGAAAAACACTTACATAGAACGGGTACATTGTTATGTGGTATGTCAGTACAATAATATATTATTATGTGTAAGTTTTACTTCACATGGTAAAATATTATTGGACCTGAACGTCACAATAACGATGAATCCGTTCCATATAAGTTGCTCTCCTAATTAAGTGGCTCGTGAGTGCTATTTTGAACAATTTGCTACTATCATTACAAAGTGCACATTCAACAGTGTGGCTGATAGATTATCACATTTCGGAAGTTGTTGCACCTAAGAGGTATTTTGGCATGATGAATTGTAACGACCCATCTCGAATTTTATGAAACACGGAATGTCGAGGGCAATTTTGTAATTTCATTTTGGTTGGGATATTTATTTTAAATTTTGTCTTTGGTAGATCTTGTAGTGTGAGCCACTGGGGCCCACAAGTTGTCCCATGTCCCTCTTTGTCTTCATTTCCCCGTTTCTCTCTCCCTTCTCTTTCTCACAGCTTTCTCTCTCTCATCTCTCTATGTCATTCTCTCCCCCTCTCTGAGCAACATCCACACACACACAAAGACCACCACCAACTCACCACTCCGGCGAGCACCACCACCATCACCTCACCATTTTCCACTCCTACTCAAGGCTAGGAACCTCATACAGAATGCCGGATCAAACCGAGAACCGGACACCATGAAATCCAACAACTTTCGAGGCATTTTTCGGCCAAACCACAGCAAGTTAGTCGTCAATAAAGTTTCCTGCAAGTTTCTTAGTTTTCCTGCAGACCAGTCACCTTTCAAATCATTTTCCAGCCACCTCCGGCAACCATTGGACTTCCAAATAGGTGCGAATGTTAGTAGTGACCCCGTCCCCTCTAGTTCGAACGGCTCTTTGACGACGGAGTATCTGTGAGTGGACCCCTTCCAAAATGCATGATTTTCTTACTAGAAATGCATACATGAAAAGCATGATTTTATGACTACATTTTATAAAACGTTTATGAATAAATCGGATTTACACTTTATGAGATATCATGCTTTATTGAATTTATGTTTACTGAGATATTTATGAATATGATTTATGATATGATGTTTGAGCTATTGAGCTCCAATGAGATATATTTTGGAAAGATTATGTTCATAATTTTATGTGCTTACTTAGTGGATATTCATACTTTATACCTTCAAGCGGGTGATGTAGGGCCTACGGGCGAATGATTTATACATGCCTTCGGGCGGGTGATGTAGGGCCTTTGGGCGGAAGATTTATATATATACGCCTTTGGATGGGTGATGTAGGGCCTACGGGCGAATGATTTATACATGCCTTTGGGCCGGTGATGTAGGGTCTTCGGGCAGAAGATTTATATATGCCTTTAGGCGGGTGATGTAAGGACTTCAAGGGGAAGATTCATATATGCCTTTGGGCGGGTGATGTAGGGCCTTCGGGCAATTGTGATACCACTACTAAGCACACTATATACGATATATATTTTATGAAAGTTTTATGGCATGCTAGGGTTTTCAGAAAACCTATTACTTATTAGCTAGCTATACGAGTTTTCATAAACTGGGGGTCAGTATGTTGAAGAATAATTGTTTTAGTATTATTTATATATAAACTTGGTCCACTCATGTTTTGTTTTGCGTCCCCTCAGGACTTAGAATCGAGGTGTACAATCCCGGCGTCAAGGTACTCTCGCATCAGTATGTTCGAGTCCTCTTGGTGTAGGACTCATTCCTTTGTTCGTACCTGTTCTTAATATTTCTTCTATAGTATTCTTGATTAGTTGTATGCTCTAAACACGTTCCCACAATTGCATATTCTCTATAGTTAATTTTACATCTTTTATTTACATTTGTTCTTTCTTCATAACTGACATGCATGTTAGTATGACTTCGTCATTTCTTAATGAATATAGTGTCTTTACTAAACAATCAAATAAAATAAAAAAAGCAAGCTAAGAAATGATAGAAGTTGCATTTTTGGACATGACACGAAAACTGAACTCGCTTACTAAATGAGATAAACAAGTTTGAATTGGCAACGATTCATTAACCCTTTGACAATCTGTCGGCTCGTTGAACACGGTTAAAATTATGTTTATGTTTCGTGTGAAAACTCTTAACTCGAAAATGACATGCTTCATTACATTTATCCAAGTGTGTAACTTGGTATTTTTATAAGATGGCATAAGTTATTTAATTCGAAGGTAAAATAATAAAGTTAAACCCTTTTATTTAATGTAGACATTATTTCTTATGGGTAATTTAGCCTTACGAAAATCAAATAAGTTTATCGTGTTATTATCGCGTTTTAATAATGTGAGATTCGATTTAAAAAAATTAACTCGATCAATAATCTTTTCGTGTTCGGATTGACGCTAAACTTTTTCGAACATCAAATAAGAAGAAAATGAAGTTGTAAAGGTCATGAAGTAATTTTGACCAACAATAGTGGCACTTCTAAAACAAACAAACAACAGCCGCCACCCTCAAATCATCAGTCTCTCTAACTCTCAGAAGTCAAAAATCGAAAAAAATGGCAGAAAATCCAGCAGCGATACGTTTTGGCATCACCGGATGCGCAGACATAGCAAGAAAAGTAGCTCGAGCCATAAAGCTCGCACCCAACGCCACCCTCTACGCTATCGCCAGCCGTTCGATCGACAAAGCCCGGAAATTCGCATCCGACAGTGGACTCTCCGGGGCCGTCAAGATCTACGGGAACTACGATCAGCTGCTCGACGACCCATGTGTAGATGCGGTGTACATGCCCCTGCCCACAAGTCTTCACCTGCACTGGGCGGTGTTGGCTGCTCGAAAGAAGAAGCATTTGCTTTTGGAAAAACCAACGGCTCTTGATGTGGGTGAGCTTGATCAGATACTGGAAGCGTGCGAATCCAACGGTGTACAGTTCATGGATGGGAGCATGTGGCTGCATCATCCCAGGACTGCCAAGTTGAAGGACTTGGTCTCTGATCCCAAGCTTTTTGGTCACATTGACATTGTAAGTATATATAGTTCTATATATATATATATATATATACACATATTCAGTTGGTATAATTTATGTTTAGCGTTATGTGATTCTGTGTTCATTTTGGAAAATTCTTAAGGGCAATGAAGAACTATATGATCGATAGGACCTCTGCTGACATTTTTAGCCTCCTTTTAGAAGATTTAGAATATAGTTATCGGAGGTCCTATCGAACGCTGCTTGATCCCTCTTGAGATTCTAGCAGTGCTCGAAGCCCCTCGAAAACCCTTCGAGTGGTTCAGATTTTCCAAAGAAACTTAAATGGTCATTAGGTGAATGTGCAAATATGTACAAGTCCAGTTCCTCCCTGCGTCTCTTTCTAAGTCTTCCCCTACTTTTTTTGGCATGAGCCTGTATTTCACAATCGCATTTTTAATCGGAGCATCTGTAAACTGCCTTAACTAATTTTCTCTTATTTTATCTCCAATTGCGGCCACTCCTACTTGATCTCGGATATCCTCGTTATTAATAAATTGGCAAACTCTCCATAAAGGAAACGTGTATTATCCCCAGGGTGTTAAAGCATACCATACAACTTTGCTGAGTACTTAATATGTTTGTTATCAATGAGTAATGTATTGTAATGAATTGAGAATTCTCATGTGAATTATAATTGGTATTCTTTGTTATTTTTTAACATCTTATTGTGCTTTTAAGATCCGCAGCACGTCAACAATGCTAGGAACCCATGATTTCTTGGAGAGCAACATCAGAGTGAATCCGAACTTGGATGCTCTCGGTGCACTTGGGGGCTTAGGCTGGTACTGTATTGGGGCCATCTTGTGGGCAAAGGACTACAAATTACCAACTGTGGTGAATGCTCTACCTGATGTCCTCAAAAACTCTGCAGGGGTCATCTTGTCTTGCTCTGCATCAATTCATTGGGAACCCGCAGACAAAAGCGTCGCCACAACTCACGTGTCTTTCCTCTCCCACACGTCCATGGACTTGGCTATGACCGGTTCTAATGGTTCGATGCATTGCAACGACTACATTATTCCGTACCAAGAGAATTCGGCTTCATTTGACTTTACATCCGGCGCACCCTTTGTGGAACTCCATATCGGGTGGAATGCAAAACCAGGAGAAGTTACCGTCATTTCTGAGCTGCCGCAAGAGGCCTTGATGGTTCAAGAGTTTGCAAGGAATGCTGAGGACATTCGGAAATTTGGAAAGCGTCCGGACAGTAAATGGCCCGAGATTAGCAGAAAAACGCAGTTAGTATTGGACGCGGTGAAGAAATCCATTGATCTTGGTTGTAAACCTGTTAAGTTGTAGTTAATTTTCTTGGTTTTCCAAGGCGTATGGGATTAATTTGCTAAGAACTTTTAACTTAGAGCATCTTCAATGCGCTCCCTAAATAACCTCTCAGTTAAAATTAACGGAGGATTCAGAAAAATTTCATCTCTAATAAAGCTCCCTATTATGCTCTTAATGTATCAAAATTAAATTATTTTGAGTGCGTGTTTTTTTTTTAAGAAGCACTTTGAAACTCAAAAATATTTTTTTTAAAAGTGCTTCAAGTGATTTAAAAAATACTTCTAAACGATTTGGTTTTTTTATTTTTTTATTATTTTTTAGTCCAACATTTACGGACGTCTTTGCCTCTGTTCAATATATAATGAATGAATCTAATTTTGATTGGTTAATCCGATCCGTTCATCAATGATTGGCAAGTATGACGGTCCCAATGATGATGTTATACGTATTTCGCGTGTACCTCACCTGAGCCTATAGAAAACCTGACTCGGCCATGTAAATAATAGCAAGAAAATTAAAATCCGAACAAAGTGGGACAAAAAATGATTGCCGCCATTTCTCTCTCAACGAACAAACCTGCCGCTTCAACCAACATAACTGTACCTTCTTCGATCCCCAACGGTCCTCAAAAACCTAGCAAACCTCTACCTTCAACCCTCAAATGGCTCGCCAAATCCGGCAAATTAGACGAGGCCCTTCGCCTGATCGAATCCTCACCCTCCAAATTAACAGCCACCCAATCGGACATCGAGGCCTACTCCCTCCTCCTCCACACCTGCATCTCCAGAAGATCCTTAGAGCACGGCCAAAGGCTTTATCTCCAGCTTCTCCTCTCCGACGACAGAGGTGAAAACGGCATCCTTCTCCGAAACCCCACCTTGAAAAGCAAGCTCATTACGCTCTACTCCGTTTGCGGCAGAGTCGACGATGCTCGCTCTGTTTTTTATGATGGGGTTGAAGATGGTCAGATGCCGGAGTCGGTGTGGGTAGCGATGGGTATCGGGTACTTGCGAAACGGGTTCTTGGTGGAAGCTTTGATTGTGTACTGTGACATGCTGAGTCGGTTAGTCCTGCCGGGTAATTTCGCTTTTTCGATGGCCTTGAAGGCGTGTGCGGAGCTGTCTGAGTTGAGGGTTGGTAGGGCGGTCCATGCCCAGATTGTGAAATCCAGTGAAGAGCCTGATCAGGTGGTGGGTAATGCTCTGCTGCGGTTGTATGCGGAGAACGGGTGTTTTGTGGATGTCTTCAAGGTGTTCGATACAATGCCTGAGAGAAATGTTGTGTCTTGGAACTCTTTGATTGCGAGTTTTGCTCGACGAGACCGAGTGTTTCAGTCATTGGATTGTTTTAGAAGGATGCAAGGACAAGGGATGGGATTCAGTTGGGTCACCCTCACGACAATTTTACCAGTTTGCGCTAGAATGACTGCACTTCATTTCGGGAAAGAGATACATGCCCAGATTGTAAAGTCCACCAAGAGACCAGATCTACCTGTACTAAACTCACTTGTCGACATGTATGCGAAATCTGGGGCAATTGATTACTGTAAGAGGGTGTTTGACGGAATGCAAAGTAAAGACTTGACATCGTGGAATACTGTGCTGGCAGGGTATGCCAGCAATGGGTTTATGGAAGAGGGAATGAAATTGTTTGCTCAGATGGTAGAGTCTGGCATCCGACCAGACGGGGTAACATTTATAGCTTTGTTGTCTGGCTGTAGCCATGCAGGGCTTACTGATGAAGGACGAAGTTTATTTAGTAAAATGAAGGAGGGTTATGGCGTGTCACCAACAGTTGAGCATTATGCTTGCTTGGTGGATCTCTTGGGTAGAGCCGGTAGAATTAAGGACGCGTTAGATGTAGTGGAAAACATGCCTATGAAGCCGACTGGTAGCATATGGGGATCGTTACTCAACTCATGCCGGCTCCAAGGCAATGTTTCTCTTGCGGAGCGTGCCGCAATGGAGTTGTTTGAGCTTGAACGACAAAATCCTGGGAACTATGTGATGCTTTCAAACATATATGCAAATGCAGGAATGTGGGAGGGTGTGAATAGGGTTAGGGAACTAATGAAGGATAGGGGAATTAAAAAGGAGGCTGGATGCAGTTGGATACAAATAAAGAACAAAATTCACACATTTGTAGCAGGTGGCGGTTTTGAATTACGTAATTCAGCCGAGTTTAAAAAGGTATGGAATGAATTGAGAGATGCTATGAAAGAGGTTGGATACAACACTGACACCAGTGTTGTCCTACATGATGTAAATGAAGAAACCAAAGCAATGTGGGTTTGTGGACATAGTGAAAGAATCGCACTTACGTTCGCACTTGTCCACACTGCTGCGGGAATGCCAATTAGGATTACAAAGAACTTGCGCATTTGTGCAGATTGCCACTCCTGGGTGAAAATAGTTTCAATGGTTACAGGGAGAGGGATTGTTTTGAGAGACACAAATCGCTTCCACCATTTCAAAGGAGGAGCATGCTCTTGCAAGGACTACTGGTAATAAGTTAAAATAACACAATTCTTTCTTGCTTCTTTCGACATTCTGCCACTGCCTTTTTTTTTTCTTTCACGATTCTTGTTTGACATTTTTTTGTGAAGTTTGATTCTTCCTCTTATAAGGACCGATTATATAATAAAATTATGTTATGTTCTAGCATCTTGTTTCTTATTCAATTTTAAAGAAGTTGGTCTCAATCCACGGGACCAGTTTATATCAATATCTGCTTCCCATGACAACTTCTGGTTTCGTTGCATGCCATTAACCTTCTCAATCAATGTGTGTAACAACTGACGGTTCAACACTTCGTAGTACCCGCATCGTTTGAAAGGCATCCTTTTATATAGAAATCTAATATTCATCTCTCAGTTTAACATTAAAAAATTTCTGCATTTATCATACCTGTATGTGAAAATTACATGTATTAGCTGAACTAAAGCAATGACTACAAAGATTGACCGGAAAAGGTTTATTTTCCATGTTTGGTATTCAATATCGCTCACCATGAACCAAATTATCGCTACTTTTATTAAGAATGTGAACCGGCTGAAGGTATTTTTGCTTCTGTAGAAGCTCTTCTTGTTGTCAATGGTCATATTCGGCTGACTGTTGAAGCGTACTCCTGCAATTTGTTATTGAATTGGACTTACTTTGACAAATGTTCATGGTTTTACCTGCTCTCTTCTAACGCTTCAGATTGAAATTCGGTTAGAAACTGAAGATCCTTGAGAGTGGTCATCTGTCCATCTAGAAGCTGATGTTGCTTATCCGAAGAGATCCCGGCCAAATTCCCGATATCATCTGGTTTGGTTTGCAGATTTTCCATCCTAGATGACATTTCGTCCTCCAACTTTAACGACCTCGTTTTCGGTTTCAACAGCTTCATCTCTCAAGTTATCAATTTCTTTACCCAAATGGCTGTACGACTCTTGCAGCATTGCCATCCCTTTGTTCAAATTTCTCTTCATTTCTACCTGTCCTTGCAGCTCTGACTGAGAAACTTCGACTTTCCTGGATTGCTCGTAGACTGCTGCCGATTGCTTCAACACAACGTCTATATGATTTTCTACGAAACTGAATTGAAAACATTGTGACTTTTTTATTTGTTTAACACAACGTCTAATATGCTGGACTTTAGCCATCTGTGCCAAAAAAAAAATGAAAGAGACAAAGGAGAAAAATGAACACGAAGGCGACGTCTAATCTCCTGTAGGCGATATCTGATCTTCTATAGACGAGTCAACAGTATTCATAAGTGATCTAAACTCATGGAGATGTATCATCGGTTGCATATAAGAATATTTTGTGTGTTTCATTTATAGTCTCTTGCTCTTTATTTATTTTTGTCTTAGACCGTTCAGTTGGATAAGTATCTTCAAACAGTGTAATCTAATGAAGTTTAAGGATTAAAAGATAAAGGATTAGCGAAAAACAAGTTTAAAACATGAAATGGTAAAGAGGAAAAGGAGGGGGTGACGTGGCGTGGCTGGCTGGATTGGAGATTGTTGTTTCCAAAATTCCAATGGTCTTCTCCTTGTCCGTCTCTACCAAATTTCAGAAACTTTTGCTACCCTAAAAAAGCCCTAAACACTTTATTCTCCTAAGAGAAACTGACTTAGGCATCAAAATGGCCTAACCCCCCTCCAACCCCCCCCCCCCCCACCTCATAGGCGCGTGAGGCTTAGGTCTTTGGTCAAAGGTGTTGATTGTTTTGCAGGTGCATTTTCATCAAGGTTGAAGACGACAGAAATTTGCATCGCTCGATATTATCTACACCAAGGAAGAGGGGATGAGCTTAGCCTCACAATGGGCTAGCAATAATGTGATTCAATCAGTTGTTTATTAAATATTATTTTCTCTATTTTTAAACACGTTCAAAACATCTTAAGAGGCGTGTAATGCCGATTATAAAAAAGATATTTTGCACACGGATAATAATATGATTAAATTAGTTGTCAAATGATTTATGAGGGATTTCTTCTAACATGATCTAAGATGATTCATTTATTTCAAATACTTGACTTTCCTTTTGTCAATTTACGCATATAAATACATTTAAAACATGTAAGTTGTGCATAGCACGCCGTGAATGCCTTCATCATTTTTGGGTGTTTTTTTTAAATTAGTACCTCACAATAAGCTAGCAATAATGTGATATCAATTTCTTTATTTTAAAACACGTTCAAAACATATTAAGAGGCGTGTAATGCCGGTTATAAAAAAGGTCTTTCGCACACGGATAATAATATGATTAAATTAGTTGTCAAATGAATTTTTTTTAACAAACGATATTATCTACACTAAAGGGAAGGGTGGGCTTAGCCTCACAATAGGATAGCAATAATATGATTCAATCAGTTGTTTATTAAATATTATTTTCTCTATTTTTAAACACGTTCAGAACATCATAAGAGGCGTGTAATGCTGGTTATAAAAAAAGGTCTTTCGCGCGCTGATAATAATGTGATTAAATTAGTTGTCAAATGATTTTTTTTAACGAACGATATTATCTACATTAGGGGGAGAAGGGTGGTCTTAGCCTCACAATGAGCTAGTAATAATGTGATTCAATCAGTTGTTTATTAAATATTATTTTTAATAAAAAAACATTCAAAACATCTTAAGAGGTTTGCAATGCCGGTTATCAAAAAAAAGTCTTTGCACGCAGATAATAATGTGATTAAATTAGTTGTCAAATGAATTTTTTTTTAGGGGGAAGGGGTGGGCTTAGCCTCACAATGAGCTAGCAATAATGTGATTCAATCAATTGTTTATTAAATATTATTTTCTCTATTCTTAATGTAAATTCTATAGAGACCGATTTTATTATATATATTCAGCTACTTTAATTGGTTTACGAGGGGTTTCTTCTAGCATGATCTAAGACTATTCATTTACTTTAAATATTTGACTTTCCCTTTGTC
This sequence comes from Crataegus laevigata, assembly GCA_963580275.1. NCBI lineage: Eukaryota > Viridiplantae > Streptophyta > Magnoliopsida > Rosales > Rosaceae > Crataegus > Crataegus laevigata. The sequence goes on from OY756945.1 coordinate 37,169,563, forward strand.
AATTTATGCATATAAATACATTTAAAACGTATAAGCCGCGCACAGCACACTGTGATTCAAAAAATGTCTTCTACACGCGTGTGAGCATGCATGAAGGCTAGTTTGATATAAAAATGAAGGAAAATGGTCCACTTTATCAAAATAAAATAATACTAGGGGGATCAAAGTTTTAAACCCAATTTGCAAACCAAATGATGTGTCATCAATAAAAAATAAGCACGTTAATCAACGCTTAAGTAATAATATAATATTAACAACCACATCATTTGGTTTAAAAATTTGGTCTGCTAGGTTTAAAAAAATTTGATTTCCTTAGCATTATCCATCAAAATAAGGCGCCTAATGGTTCGTATTCACGTAAGAGTAGCTCTAACGTTAATCATTGCCCTGTTGATGGGCAATCCAATCCACTGCCCCTTTCCCCCTCCTCCCAAAAACACTCTAACCCAGTCAAGCATTTGGGCTCAAGGCAAGACTGAGGAAGAAGTCATGCAAAAAATCAAAGGGCCTAACGCCTTAGTAATGTGATGTAAGGCTGACGTCAGCCTCAATTTAAATTATTAAAATATTATGAAAAATTATTAAAAATACATAATTTTTTTGAAGAAATTATATATATATATATATATATATATATATATATATATATATATATATTTCTAATATACATAACCATGCTCTTCTACCTTTGGTTAAAAACCATATCCGAAATTAAAAATAAACAATTTTATATTATTTTATTAAAAAAAATTATACTAATTGTAACATCCCACATCGCCCAGGGGAGTGATCCTTATACGTATATTTTCACCTCTTCCTAGCACGAGGCCTTTTGGGAGCTCACTGGCTTTGGAGTTTATCGAAACTTCGAAGTTAAGCGACTAGCGCGTGAGAGCACTCCCATGATGGGTGACCTACTGGGAAGTTCTCGTGTGAGTTCCTAGAAACAAAATCATGAGGGCGTGGTCGGGGCCCAAAGCGGACAATATCATGCTACGGTGGAGGTTGGGCCCGGGATGTGGTGGTGGCCCAGGCCGCGACGTGACAATGGAAGTGATCCTTATATGTATATTCCCACCTCTTTCTAGCAAGAGGCCTTTTGGGAGCTCACTAGCTTCGAAGTTCATCGGAACTCCGAAGTTAAGCAAGTAGCGCGCGAGAGCACTCCCATGATGGGTGACCCACTGGGAAGTTCTCGTGTGAGTTCCCATAAACAAAACCGTGAGGGCGTGGTCGGGGCCCAAAGCGGATAATATCGTGCTACGGTGGAGGTTGGGCCCGGGATGTGGTGGTGGCCCAGGCTATTTAGTTTAGGAGTGAAAAAACACTTGGACAATTATTGTTCACTAAAGGCAATTACTATTTATTTAAGGAATGAGTTGTCTATTGCTCATTAAAAAATCCTTAATTGTGCGAATCAACCCACTCCTAAATTATAATTGCTAGCCCACTTTTTTTTTCTTTTTTTTTTCATGCTTCCTATATTTTACTTCATTATTTTGTTATTTATTATTATTATTCTTATTAATCTCTATGTAAAAAGGGAAATGACCAATTTAATGAAACTATCTTAATTCTTAATGAAGTCAAACTTGAGATCTCTCACTTATAAGTGAAGAAAAATACCATTAGATTAATTGTAGGGCTAGTGACAAACTGGATTTACATATTTAGTTGGAGGGGCGCATATCGCATAACTGGATTTACATATTTAGTTGGAGGTGCGCATATCGCATAACTAAAACTAGTTCTGAATGAAGCCTATTGCTTTCATTCCAAGGTACGGAGGTAGGGATTGATTTGCGCTATAAAAAACTTCCAGTGACCTGTTTCATCTATGGGATTATTAGGCATATGGAAGACCAGTGTATGCAATTCAAGGGTAAGAATGAGGATGATCTTTCGAAACTGTATGGACGTTGGTTCCAGAATAATGTGTTGGGTGATAATTATCGGCAGCCACATGGTAAGCGGTTTGGATTAGATGCATTGCAAGGATGGTCTATGAAAGCGCCGTTGCGCGTGGAGGACAAAGAGAGTATGAACAGTACTGCAATGGAGAATCAGGGAGCGCTGGAGGAGGCGCCGGTGGTGGCTGCAGTGGGACAATCAAGCAACAACAATCTCGGGGTGGAGATGGATAATGCCATCATCAATGGTGACATTAAAATTCCTGATTTGAATGCTGATGTTGACCCGGAGGAAACAAGGGTAGATTCTATGGCAGTTATGCCAGCTTAGCAAATCCTATTAGTTCGGGAAGTAGTAGGGTTGACCTTGTTTGGAATTGATTTGAATGCACTGCTAGTTGCACGTGGGGAGAATAGGCAAGTTCAATAAGTTTCACCAATTGTGAGGATAGGCACTGCACTTAATAGGAATAAGGTGGATTCTATTGGGCCCCAGGATGGATGAGAGTTTACATTGGGCCAGCATGTGCGTTCGATAGGGCAGAATGTGAATGTTGGGCAAAATGGATGGGGTCTAGCATTACTAGTTGGTGAGGATTCGAGGATAGGTTCAGATCCTTTTAACCTCATGCCTATTATTAAGCATCATTAGAGAGTCAGAAAAAGGAGACCACGAAGAGGGAAATGTATAGGGAGTCTCTCATTGAGCACTACTCAGTCTAATACATGGAACAATGGGGTTGCACTGCTACCTGCACTAGGGAAACGTTTGGTTCGAGAAGATGAGGAAGTGGTGGCTCAACGTGGAGGTCGAAGAAAATTGATTGATAACTCGGTTTTGTCCAGTTCATCGGCGGAGGTTGACATGGGTCAACTCCTCCGTTAGTAATGAGTTCTTTAAGTTGGAACTGCCATAGGCTTAGGAACCTATGGCAGTTCATGCGCTCCAACGTTTAATCTCTAGTCAAGATCTCACTGTAGTGTTCTTGTGTGAAACAAATAGTAATTCTTGCTACATGGACCGTTTACGTTTAAAGCTGAATTTTAATCGTAAATTTACCATTGATAATAGAGGTAACTCAGGGGACCTATGTGTTTTATGGAATGATGAAATAAAGTTATACTTAAGATTTTATTCCCAGAACCATATTGATTTTGATGTGGGTGTTTCAGGCGATAAACTATACTGAAGATTTATTGCTTTTTATGGTTTTCCAGCCACAAGTGATAGATATAAGTCTTGGCGGTTGCTGGAGACTCTTGCTGGCCATGAGTCCAAACCTTGGTTATGCATTGGTAATTTTAATGAATCCTCCAAGCCAACGAGCAAGAAGGGGGTAATGTTCGACAAGATAGACAAATGGAGGGGTTTCAGAATGCGGTGGAGCAATGTCAGTTGATGGATCTTGGTTTCTCCGAAAATAAGTTTACATGGTTTACGATGAAAGAAGGTGAAATCAAGGTGAGATTGGATCAAGCTCTGGGTAATCAAGAATGGTTGGATTTGTTTCCTCATTTTAAAGTGCAACATTTAAACAAGTCTTCATCCGATCATGTTCCAGTATTGCTTAATTGGTCGGAACGCACACCAATCTGAGGTAAAAAGCAGTTTCGTTATGAGGATCTTTGGAATATGCAGGAGGGTTGAACTGGAGTGGTAAAGGATGGGTGAAATCATGCTGTGGAAGGTTCGCCAATGTTCCAAGTTACCAAGAAAATTAAGATGACACGGATGCAGCTTAATAATTGGGCTCGTAACAATGCCAGGGCAGGTATGAGAGAGATTAGGGAAGTGGAAGATAAGCTTACGAGTTTGTTAGGACAATCATTCACGGGGGACTCTATTAAGCAGAAGAATGAACTTATTGGAAAGTTGAATAGATTGCTTGAACAAGAGGAGCAATTTTGGAGACAAAGATCAAAGGAGAATTGGGTTAAACTTGGTGATCACAATACTAAATATTTTCATTAGAAAAAAAAGGAGACAAAAACGCAATTGTTTATATGGGTTAATGGATGACAATGGGTGTTGGCGTGAGGACCGAAGTGGGATGGAGGATGTCGTGGTGTCGTATTTCACAAAGCTATTTAGCTCAAATGGGGTGGAGAATTTTGACTACATTTTATGTCACATCACGCCCTCAGTGACGGATGAGATGAATAACTCCCTTGATAGCCTATTCACGGATGAGGAGATTAAATGTGCAGTTTTTCAAATGCATCATACGAAAGCGTCGAGACCTGACGATATGTCTCTGGGTTTCTACCAAAAACATTGGGAAATGGTAGGTACGGATATTTGTAATGAGGTTCGGTCCATGCTTATATCCGGTCAAATCTTACTGAAAATTAACTATATCCATGTCACGTTAATCTCCAAAGTCAAGGATGCTACGTTTATGACACAATTACGCTCTATTAGTTTGTACAATGTTTTGTACAAAATAGTGGCGAAAGTACTTATGAACAAGTTGAAGCTTATCTTTCCATGTGTTATTTCTCCTATACAAAGTGCTTTATTCTGGGGCGGTTAATTTTTTATATTTATTTGGTAGCTGCTGAAGTTGCTCATTATATGCATAAACGGTCCTCAGGGTCCAATGGTCTTATGGGGTTGAAGTTGGACATTAGTAAGGCGTATGATCGTGTGGAATGGAAGTTCCTCAAGGCTATGATGCATCATTTAGGGTTCTCTGATAAGTGGATCCGTATGGTCATGTTGTATATTACAATGGTGACTTATTCTTTTAAGTTGAATGGTGACCCTGTGGGTTATGTGCATCCAGATAGAAGAATACGGCAACGGGACCCCCTATCTCCCTATTTGTTTGTTATGTGTGCAGATGAGCTCTCGACATTATTGACAAAGGAAAATTTTGATGAGGATTTGCAGGAGATCAAAGTCTGCCGTGCTGCTTCTAGCATCCACCATCTGTTTTTCGCTAATGATAGCTTTCTTTTCGCTCAAGGTACCCTTAGCTAGTGTCAGAATATTAAATAGGTGTTGCGAAAGTATGAATTGGCTTCTGGACAAGCGGTAAATTTTGAGAAGAGCTGTATTTTATTTAGTCCCAATCTTACTAATTATGACAAGCAGTTATTGGCTGACTGTCTCGATATGAAGAAAGTAGAATTTCATGATAAATATTTGGGATTGCCTGTGCTAGTTCATATGTTTAGAGAAGTATTGCAGCTTTGAGACTGGTGCTTCAAAAGGGCCTTCGACGACAGCTGGGTAATGGGAAGAAGGTTCGTATATGGCAGGATAATTGGGTGCCGATGGAGTCTTACTTTCGGATCTTGACCCCACCACCAGTGAATTGAGATGTTGATGCCACGGTGAAGGGTTTATTTTGGACAAAGTCGAAACAGTGGAACGTTAAGTTGTTGAATGAACTTTTCTCCCTGGAGGAAATAGAATTAATTCGAGGGCTTCCGTTTAGTTTATAGGATACTGCGGACCGTAGGGTTTGGCATTATGAACGACATGGGAAGTTCACTGTCCAAAGTGCATATCATGTCACACAGGGATTAAATGTAGCTAATGGAGAGGGTGTAGCTAGTTCTTCTTCTTCTTCTTCTTCTAGTTCTATAGGGGAGAAGTTATGGAAGAAATTGTGGAGTGCCTGTGTTCCTGGGAAAGTGAAGATTTGTGTTTAGAGTGCATGTTTGGATTCTCTGCCTACACGATTGAATCTTTGGAAATGGAGAGTGACGAATGACGATGTGTGTGTAGTTTATGGTGGTCAAACAGAATCAATGGATCATGTTTTTTTTTAGAGACTGTAGCGTGGCAAGAGGCGTGTGGTTTCGAAGCTTGGGCATAAGGGTGGATACCAGTCAAAGAGTGTCTTTTATGCATTGGTTAGCCAATTTACATATACAGGTTACTACTTCAGGGTTTAAACTATGTTTAATGTTGATTTGCGCTCTATGGAAGCATATGAATGAGATACTATGGAACGGCACTTCATTACCACCGCTCGAGATTGTGCCTCGTACCGAGGGTTGGATGCAGGAGTTCCACAAATGGCACAAATCAACAACTAAGAAGTTTATTCGAGAGGTTCAGAAGTGGAGGAGACTTACGGAGGGTTGGGTCAAGTGTAACTTTGACAGAGCATAGAGTCAAAGCGAGAACCAGGGAGGTTTGGGGTGGTGATTCGTAACCACTTAGGGGAGTTCATTGCTGCTGTAGTAGGTCCAATTGAGAGATCAAGTTTTTCTTTGTACGCTGAGTTCATTGCTGCTCGGCAAGCTATCTTGTTGGTTAAGAGCCTATGTACAGTGGAGGTAAAGATTAATTTTGAAGGAGATGCTAGTTTGGTGTTGGCAGCTATGAAGGGCTAAGGGTATAACTGCTTAGATTTTGGTCCTATAATAAATGATTTGAGATGTTTCCTTATGAGGTGGTTGACTTTGGTGGTCAATCATGTTTAGCGGGAAGGTAACTCGACAACGCATCAGCTTGCTCGGATGGGGATTAGTAGTGTTTAGGAGGTATTGTGGTTCGAGGAGCCACCGGATTTGATCCAAGATATTCTCATTGAGGAGGGATTGTAAGCTCATTTCTATTGTTCATTTGAGGATAGGTCTATTGTTGTGCGGGACACTCTTTTCCTTTGACCGGGTTGAAATTACCGGCAAGGTTTTTATTTAGACTCATTATGCACACTATCCTCAGTTTGTACTTATTTTGATTTGCTTAATGAATATCATACCTTTGTTTTCATAAAAATAAAAAACTATTTTTGAAAAATTTGTAGCTCAAGTGATGATAACATTTAGATGTAAATTACCTTCGTAAGTGAAGTAAAATTCTCTTACAATGAAAATTAGTTACACTTGTTATATAGGAATTTAAATATTCGTATATGATCTTTGATTAAGAATTTAGAAAATGAACAGTTCAAATTAGAAGATTAGATTGTGTAGAGCGTTGAAACGAGTGGTTACCGCTGTATTAATTTATTGGTTAGAGCTCGAGCGTTAGTGTACTAATACCATGTTAGGATATAGGTGTATGATATGTGTGTGTGGAGGATATAGACATGTGTCACAAATGTATTGGTGGAGTTAGTTAAGAGTGTGGTATTTATAAGACAGGTCGGTCACAACTGAATGTAATGAAAAACAATTGAAAGTTTCCCTCCTCTCTTTCTCTCTGTTTGTTTTTGACTCTTCGATACTTTTCCTCCATTGTTGCTGCTCATTACCTTTAAATACATTGTTGACATGGTATCATCGCCGGTAATGGCTGACGCCGTCGCCTGACGATCTTGCCGATCTCGGTGCTTCCGCTTTTCTTCGCTCTTTCGGTAGTGTTCTCTCGGTTTTCTTCTCGTTGCAGTCGGTTGTCTTCTCAAACCCTAAAATTTGGGGTTTCTTGGATACTATTGTCATTCGTCGTTTTGGTTGAAGGTATCAGTTACGTTTCTTGATTTCTTGCTTCTGTTTTGGAATCTTGGTGTGGATTGCAGTGTTGCGAATCGTTGATTGTTGATTTGTTGAAGATTGTTGCTTATGTTTGAGAATCTTGCTGTTGATTGTTGTGTTGATCGTTTATCTCGCCTCGTTGATTGCTGATTTGTCGAAGATTGTTGATCGTCTTGATTTCTTACGGTTCTTGCCACACTTGTTGTTGGTGATTAATCATGGTGACGTCTGCACAGTTAGCTCTTACTCAATCCCCTATTTCCTCCCTCATACCAAGTGTTGGAAATACTGTTACGGTTAAGTTAGATGATTCTAACTATGTTACTTGGAATTTTCAAATTGAATTGCTTTTGGAGGGCAATGGCATTATGGGCTTTCTTGATGAGTCTATTCCCTGTCCTGCTCAACATAATGCAATTGAAACTGCTACGGGTATTGTGATTGATACCTCCTCTGTAACTGATGATTACAAAGTTTGGAAAATTCATGATAGAGCCTTGATGACTCTCATTACTGCCACTTTGTCACCTGCTGCCTTATCCTGTGTTATCGGCTGTTAAAGTTCCAAGGAAATGTGGGTTAATTTGAAAGAACGATTCTCTAGCATGACTCGAACGAATATTGTACAGCTGAAGATTGATTTACAGAACATTAAGAAAGGGGCTGAATCTATTGATCTTTATCTTCAAAGGATCAAAGATAGCAGAGATCAGTTAGCTGCAGTTGGTGTAAACATGTCTGATGAAGACATTGTTATTGTTGCTCTGCGAGGTTTACCTCCAGAGTACAATACTATAAAGGCTGTTATTCGAGGGAGAGAAAACCTTGTTTCTTTGAAGGAACTCCGGTCTCAGTTAAAGGCTGAAGAAGCCACACTTGAAGAGGGTTTTAAACAGCCACTGATGACTGCAATGTATGCCACTAATTCAGGTTCTGCGTATGAGTTCGGTGGGTCATCTGGCACTAACTCTCATCCTTATCCATACCTACCTGGTTCTCAAATGATGCAAGGTGTTCCAATGCCTAATATGCCACAGCTGGTTCAAATGCCTAATATGGTTTCATTGGGTCAAGTTCCTCAGTACACACAATTTCAGCAGTTGCCTCTTTCAGGACCGTATGCATTTGTATCACAAACTGGATCTGGGACTTATAATAATTTCAGGGGGAATAATTTCAAAAATAAAGGCAAAGGGTCAAAGTTTAATGCTCGATTTCAGGGTTCTTCTCCCACAAATGTTCAGGCTCAAGCTAATTTGCACAATGTTAGCCCTCAACCATCTTCGGTGCCATCTTATAATCCGTTGTTAATCTGTCAGATTTGTGATAAAAAGGGTCATTCTGCGCTTCATTGCTTTCAGCGTGGTTGTCAAATATGCAATCGTGTGGCTCACACTGCGGCCACATGTTTTGATAGGGGCAATTCACCAATGTCTCCGCCTCTGTACTCTTCGCAGTTTCAGGCATCTGGTATGTCTCCGTCTATGTACTCTCAGCCGTTTCAGGCGTCTGGTTCACAGTTTTCACATCCTGTGCAGCATATGAATTCTAAGTATATGACCAATCCACCTATGGCACCACCTGCTCAGTCTCCTATGGCTTTCACTGCAAGGACCAATCCTTCTCCCTCTGCACCACAACAAGAGTTTTGGTTACTTGACTCAGGTGCAACCAATCATATGACCTCCGAGTTGTCTAATCTGCAAGCCTCTACTCCATATCCATCTACTGAACTGGTCACTGGAGCTAATGGAGAAGGTTTACCTATTTCTCATATAGGGCAGTCTTGTATTCCTACTCCTTCTCATAATTTCCAGTTAAACAAAGTGCTTTGTGTTCCGCATCTTTCTCAACATTTACTTTCTATGTATCAGTTATGCAAAGACAATAATTGTCGCTGTATTGTTGATGAATTTTCTGTGTGTATACAGGACAAGGTCACCAACAAGGTACTCTTCCACGGACTGAGTAACAATGCTGTTTACCCTCTTACCTTGTTCAAACCATCCCGTCTTCAACCTACTGCATATCTTGGACAGAAAGTGAATGCTACCCTTTGGCATTGCAGATTGGGTCACCCAACCAATTCTATAGTTCAGTTAGCTCTTAGTAAGTCAGCTATTTCCTATCCTTGTCATTCCATACCTCAAACATGTATTTCTTGTTTGAAAGGCAAGTTTACAAAATTGCCATTTCCATTAGTCGCAGCCAAATCCACTGTACCCTTTGAAGTCATACACACGGATGTGTGGGGTCCTGCACCTGTCATGTCTATCAAAGGTCATAGATATTATGTGTCTTTTGTCGATGAGTGTACTCGATATACATGGATTTTTCCCATGATAAATAAAGCTGCAGTTTGTGATCTTTTCATTCAATTTCATGCTTTCATTCACAATTTCTTCTCTGTTAATATCAAAGTGTTGCAAAGTGATGGTGGTGGGGAATTTGTTGGGTCTGTTTTTCAAAAGTTTCTCAAAACCAAAGGTATTTTGCATCAAATGTCCTGTCCCTACACTCCTGAACAAAATGGGTTGGCTGAGAGGAAAAATAGACACCTAGTTGAGACTGCAATCACCCTACTTCAACAAGCATCGCTTCCATCTAAATTTTGGTTTCATGCTTGTGCCACAGCTGCTTATCTTATTAATCGCATGCCTACTCCTGTCTTGAAAATGCAATCTCCTTTTGAAGTTTTGTATCACTCTCCACCTCGCCTTGATCATCTCAAGGTGTTTGGGTGTGCTTGTTATCCTACTTTGAAACCATATAGACCAAATAAGTTGGCACCAAAAACCACACAATGCATCTTTTTAGGGTATGCAGCTCACTACAAAGGGTATATTTGTTATGCTGTTAACGATCATAAGCTCATTGTCTCTCGGCATGTTGTCTTTGATGAGGATCATTTTCCCAGTGTACCAATGCATTCATCTAGTCCCCAATCTCATGTGTCACATTCTCAGGTTCCTCATTCTAATACTTTTCAGCATCCCCCTCTTATTCCTATTCCCTTTCCTCCTGTTGATTTTTTACCTCCTCATACGTCTGTCAACCTTAATGTTACTCAATCCTTCTCTTCACGACATGGTGATCTTGTCCCTGGTTCCACTTCTTCCCCTGTGGCTCCATGTTCATCATCCGTGGAACAGTCTGCCATTTATCCTGATGTCAATGTTTCTCAAGTCCCAGAACTGCAACATGTTTCAGTGTCTCAGATTCCTACTCATCCGATGCAAACCAGGTCAAAGTCAGGCATATTCAAGAAAAAGGTTCTTCTTGCTCAGGTTCATGTGTCTCCTGTCCAAGAACCACAATCTTTCAAAGCTGCAGCCAAGTCTCTTGAGTGGAGAACTGCCATGGAAGAGGAAATGGCAGCCTTGGATAAACAGAAAACATGGAAGTTGGTCCCCCTTCCACCTAACAAAAATTTGGTTGGTTGTAAATGGATCTACAAGATCAAAACCAATCCTGATGGTACAGTTGCTCGATACAAGGCCCGGTTGGTGGCCAAAGGTTTCTCCCAAGAGGCAGGTCTTGATTATTATGAAACCTTTAGTCCTGTGGTTAAGCCAACCACAGTGCGGCTCATGTTATCTTTAGCTGCAACTAAAGGATGGCGATTGAAACAGCTTGATGTTAAAAACGTGTTTCTGCATGGTTTTCTTGATGAAGAGGTGTATATGTGTCAGCCCCAAGGATTTATTGATCCGGATCACCCGGAGCTTGTATGCAAATTGGAACGGTCTCTCTATGGCCTTAAACAGGCCCCTCGAGCTTGGAATGAACGTTTTACCAGGTTTCTTCTTACCTTGGGTTTCAAGTCTTCACATGCTGATCCTTCTTTATATGTCAAGCATGATGGACAGTCTGTGGTTGTCTTATTACTGTATGTTGATGATATAATTCTCAGTGGTGATGATGAGACTAAGGTTCAAGCTGTGCTAAATCAGTTGACTAGTGAATTTGATATGAAGGATTTAGGCCTTCTCCATTATTTCCTCGGTCTTCAAATTGAATATCAGCCTCATGGTTTATTTGTGCATCAATCCAAATATGTTTCTGATTTACTCAAGAAGACCAACATGCTGGATAGCAAGCCTTGTACTACTCCTTGTCATCCAAACCACAAGTTACTTAATCATGGAAGTTCTCCTTTTCCGGATTCAGGCCTTTTTCGCAGTATTGTTGGGGCCCTTCAATATTTGACATTTACTCGGCCAGATATCGCTTATTCAGTCAATCAGGTCTGCCAGTTCATGCACTCTCCTCTCGAGAGTCATTTTGTTGCTGTTAAACGAATTTTACGATATCTCCGAGGTTCCATGTCTCTTGGTTTATGTTTTAAACCTGGTCTGTTGGATATTAAAGCCTACACGGATGCCGATTGGGCGGGTGATCCCAATGACCGGAGGTCCACCACGGGTTTTGTAGTCTTTTTGGGGTGTAATCCTATCTCCTGGAGCTCTAAGAAGCAGCACACTGTTAGTAGATCCTCCACTGAAGCTGAATACCGTGCTATGGCGACCACCACTGCAGAGGTGGTCTGGTTACAACAGTTGCTTCAGGATTTACATCTTCCTTGTCCTGCTATTCCTCTCCTTCACTGTGACAACATCTCTGCCATGGCATTGGCTACGAATCCTGTCTTACATTCCAAAGCTAAACATATTGAAATCGATTGTCATTTCGTTCGTGAACGTGTTCAGCAAGGCTCCATTATGTTGCAGTTTGTCAACTCTGCAGATCAGCATGCTGATATTTTCACCAAAGGATTGTGTTTTCCTTTGTTTAGTTCTCATTGTACCAATCTTATGCTTGGTGATACCTCTCATAAGATTGAGGGGGAATGTTAGGATATAGGTGTATGATATGTGTGTGTGGAGGATATAGACATGTGTCACAAATGTATTGGTGGAGTTAGTTAAGAGTGTGGTATTTATAAGACAGGTCGGTCACAACTGAATGTAATGAAAAACAATTGAAAGTTTCCCTCCTCTCTTTCTCTCTCTGTTTGTTTTTGACTCTTCGATACTTTTCCTCCATTGTTGCTGCTCATTACCTATAAATACATTGTTGACATACCACAGCAAACTAGAACAATTTATATCAAATCCAAGCTAAGGAGCGCTGAAATAATCCTCATAAATACAGCTCTTATACAATTTGAAAAGGTAAAGGCAACAATGAGAAGATAGGAAAACTTGCAGTCATATGGCTCATGTGTTTCTCAATGTACAAACTAAGAGCAACAAACATAAACCTTTCAAAGTTTCAGTGTGAGATCTGGTGCAGAGTGGTCTATGGCATCCACAGGCGGTGTCACGTCTACAAAATTCAAATTTGAACTTTCATGAGTCAGTGCAAAACTTGGGTGAGTAGTGTTACTTGTCTCGGCAGCGCTAGCCTGGCGGAAACTACCAGGCCATAACAGCTCCGCCCCATCATTCACCAAGAAAATTGGTACCCCCATATACCCCTGTTCAAATTCTGCGTGGCTTCCGGTTTCAGGAGGCCTCATTGGTGGTGCAAATCCTTGATGCACTGATGAGTGTGCTCTGATACCTAGTGACCTAAATGAAGGTCCGTGCAGAGGCAAAGACGCCAGGCTTGCGTAGCTCTCAGAGAAAATACTCATTCGCAATGCGCGCTTTGCCAGTGTCCTCTCTTTCTTGTGTGCATTTTGGTGTCCACCAAGTGCCTGTGAGCTCAAGAATTTGCTTTGACAGTAATTACAAGAAAAAAGTCTTGGAGTCGCTGAATTCGTGTTCTGAGATGCAGGCTCATTGCTGCTCTCACTTGTGCTCAACAATGAGTGTCCTATCGAATCACTTCCTCCCAAGTCCTCATTGTTGAAGCTAAGAGTTAAGTCAAGGGAAACTGCAGGCTCCAATACTTGCTGAGCTGCAATGGGATTTGAAAAATGGAAAGAGTTAGCCGCGCTGTCGTTGGAGGTGTTAGAAGCAATTGGGCTGCTAACATCAGAGTCATATGCCGACGAGGCTTCCACTTCAAGGTCAATATATGTGTTCATGATTGACTGTCCTTTTAGTTGAGGGGGGGGATAGTTTACTTATCAGACTTGAAATAACCGGATTAAGCTGGTCTAGTAAGGACTATCTGATCTTATGCATCCTGCATTTTCGGAAACAAAGAAAGCTCAAATGTTAGAGGTAATGTGCACTCTCCTTAACGTGAATGAAATGAAAGAGAGTAAATTTATTGATCTACCACAACTATTTTTTATGTTTTGATCGATTGTAGTTTAACTTATGAGTTTGAATTTTAAGGCAGCATAATTTGAAAGTGAGCAATGAATCTCCGGAGCATAGAGGGGAACATAATTGATTTCTTAACAAAATAAGTCATATAATGTTACAAGCGCTTCGAAACTTAATCCCTTAACAGCGTTTGAGCGTCATTGTTATGAGTTATCGTATATAAAAATATTTAGACCAGGGTTCTCTCACTAAACCAAAGTTTCCTACGGAAGTAAGATTCATCTCACCCTAAACCTGTTGATCATCTACTGATCCTCGAACCCTAAACCTGTGTCTTCTATTCCAGAACCTGGGAAATTAAGGAGGGGAGATGCAGGAAAATTTATCAGACCAACATGTCTTATTATCAAGATTTTAGAGAGACAGACCAACAGGGTAGGACTAATGACGTCGATGATATTCTCAAGTGTGGGAATTTTGTCATTTCCCCGATGTGGAATTACTTATTCTTCAACAATCACAACTCCAAAACCAGGCACGACCACAAATCAGCATTGGTACACCATAAAAGACTAGATCAACTGGTGATTTTTGTATACAATCAGTCACGTACATGTATATAAACAAGAACATGCAGAAAAAGAAAGATGAGCAAAGAAAAGTATAGCATTTATCTGGTTGAAGATCAAGTACAATTGGCTAGCTCCTCGAGTCCATAGTATTGCAAATGCTTGAAATTAGCAGACATCTACCAGTTGAGTGTTTCTTATCATAGAAATGCAATTGATCATCTCAAGACAGAGAACGCTTGTGGGTTGCTATCTTTTGACAAAAAAAAGTGGTGACTGGTGGGTGAGATCATGAGAGACTGAGAACAAACAGTTAACTACTTAAATAACAAAACAAAAGAAAGTTGAAGAAAAAGGAAAGTAGTGAGATTTTGATGATAAATTATGGGAAAGCAAAAGGTAGGAAGAGGACAGTGGTGGTGGTGGTGGGGTTGCGGGGGACAGTGGTGGGAGGTCAGAGAGAGAACTAGCTAAGAGGAAAAGGGACCAGATAAAGTGGGAAAGGGATCGGGAGACGATCCCTTCCACCAAATTCTACCGATCAACAAATTCGGGTATTTGAAATTTGATCGAACGGCTAAAAACAGGAGGTCCTTTAAAAATTTATATTAACTTTAGCCGTTAGATCAAATTTTAAAGGCCCGAATTTGTTGATTGGTAGGATTTGGTGAAAGGGATCCGGAGAGGATCCCTTTCCGATAGAGTGTAGTTGGGAAAAATTATAGATAGAAAGGGGAAGAATATTATGACATATTACTACTGTTATACTACTATTTATCTTTAGTCTTTATCGAGAGAATAACTTATATAGAATGAGTTTTACTGTTATTGTGATGTTTTGATCTAATAATGCAGTGTTATGTGGTGAAAAAGTTACACATTACAATATATTATTGGATCGAAACATCACATGACAGTAAATCCGTTTTATGTAATTCTTTCTTCTCTCTCAACCATTTTATCCTAAAATTGTTGATTTTTGGGCCACTGCTTAGTGCTTACACAGACAACTAACTCTGCAACCATGATAGTACAACAATTACATTGAGAGAGAGAGAGAGAGAAACCCTAGCCAATTGCAAACAAAGCCAGTCCCGCACTGAGATTCTCTTTCGCTCCCACTTGTCGAGTGTTTGAATTGAGATAACTCCATCATGCATGGGTCCGGCCTCCTTTCTTTCATCATATTCACTGTGCACATCCAGCCTAACATTAACCTACCTTTTTTTTTATGACTCGTAGCTCAAATAGTTTAAAGTATATATTTTTTTCACGTGAAAGTTTGGGCTCGATTCGCGCATCTCTCATTGGAGAACAAAAACAAAAGCTACTCTCCTTGCTAGAATATGCATGCATGTACTGATCATACAAAGCTAAATATGCCAATATTTGTAATATATAAAATCTCCACCCTCTAAAATTTCAAGAGAATTCAATTTAGGTATTGCCACTCCCATTACCTCATATTGCTTAATCTTTTATGCATCAAATAATTTCTTTAAATATTCTTTAATTCACGAATAGAACACTCCAGCATTGATTGAAATAAAATCTCAATCAGATTGCAGGGATAGTTAAAATCTACATGCGTTAAAGCAATGATGTCGATCCATTATTAGTTACTTTTATACGCTGGAATCCTCGACTTTTGAATCTTTGTTTATGACCTTATATTCAACCATTCATTGTTTCGGTGCATGCAGTACATCAGAACATAAAAGAGCAACAAACCCTAAAAGAACTAAACTCCATATGTAACCCTAGGAGTGTGTTTGGTTGCCATCACTAACCTTCACTGGACTAGGCTGGACTAAAACTTAGAGCAATACCGTGTTTGTTACGTAACAGGACAACCTTTAGTGGGACTAGCCGGGACTTGCCTCAACAAAGGACGTCGCTAGACGGTCTTAGCGAGTCCCATTGAAAAGCATCGGATTGCTAAGACCTTTGTTGGTTCACTTCATCTGCTTCTCTTCATCCACTTCTCTCCCTTACTCTATCTATTTGCTTCATCTGCTTCTCTCTCCATTGCCCAATCTATCTGATTCTCTCTTTCCTTCCATTCATCAAGCCGGTCGAGATTGGCGTCCCACTTAATTGCTTCCTGAAAGCCAAAGTCGTCGAGCACATTCAAGTCTTGGCCCAAAAGATCGATGACCGCCAGGTGAGCTCACTTTTCATTGCCCTCACTGCATTTTTCTCCCTTTTTGTCCAAATTGAAAGAAAAAATTTGGGATTTTTCTCTAGGTGTGATTTGAATTCCCCATTGTAATTGCCATTGGAGAGATTGGGTACCATGTTTTGTTTTGGGTTGAGGTACTTATTCGCAATTTTCTAATTTGTTGATAGGAAGGGCATCATGGCTTCACAAAGGTTGCTCAATACATTACAGGGCAATTGAAAATGATAAAGTTGATCTTCCATTGATTCATTACTTGGTGTATTCTGTATTTTGATTGCATGTGTTTGTTTTTGCATTGGGTTTTGTCCGTTCGGTTTATTGTGTTGTTTTTGCTTCAAATATTGGTGGATTTCTGACTGATATTGTTATATGTGGGTCTTTTTACAACCGGTGTTGGTTGTATGCTTGTGATAATATGCATTTGTGTGCTGCTTTATGGATTTTCTGGTTTTTTGTTATGATGAAACTCGAATCACATGAATGTAGTTGTTGTTATTGTTTAAATTGATGGTCTGGGATTAGTTCTTGTTGTATATATGTGGAAAATCCTTCGTGATTGTTAAGTTGTGGCGGTGTCGGAGATGCTAACTGCTGACTCTTGACTGTAAAATTGGCCATTGGCGGTGTCAGTGAATTAGGAATGCCATTTATCAATTATATACATCAGAATACAACTGTTAACTTCAGTGAGGAGGTGGTTAGTCTTACTTTGCATGTTTGTGAATTCTATGACATAATTCCCTTTAGTTCTTCATGAATGCTAGCCAATGATAGAAACTTGTTAGTGGGATTTTGTTGTTCCTATTCTCGTGGCCACTCAAGAACGATTTCTTATATGGTGGCTTATGTAAAACATGTGTTAGCTCTAGTGGGAGAATGTAAACTTAATTAGAGTTTATCACTTGTTTTACACGTGCTTAAGGGATTGAAGTCTTAAGAGTTTGGGATGAACTATACTTGTAAAGCTATCAGAGCAAGTCCACCCCTAAGGACTTTGTGCCAGCACCCAGCCCATTTATCCACTCAGTGAACAATAATATACTCCAATGAACAGTAATAGATCAATGCATCACCACCCCTAAAAAATGTGCTGGCACCCAATCAAAAAATGCGCTGGCACAAATGATCTTCACCCTTACAAAATGCGCTGGCACCCAGCCCATTTAAAATATTTTAAATTTTTTCTAAAAAAATAAAAAAATAAAATAGTTTTAATTTCGGATAGGATTTTTAATCAATCTCGTCATGCCACAAGTCATTATCCGAACGTAATATTTTGTGAATAGATTTCCGCTAAGATTTTTAACCAATCCCGACGCGCCACGTGTTACTTCCAGTTTACAATAATTTAGCCAAGATTTTGATAAGATTTTCAACCAATCTCGTTATGCCATGTGTCATTATCCGAACGTACTATTTTGTGGATAGATTTTCAACCAATCCTGACGCGCCACGTGTCACTTCCGGTTTACAATAATTTAGCCAAGATTTCGATAAGATTTTCAATCAATCACGTAGTGCCATGTGGCATTGTCCAGAACCTCATCCTTTTTTTTTGTCCATATAAACCCTGCATCCCTACATCCATCCTCACACCAAGCTCAATCCTTCTTTTAGCTCAGAATCCTTGTTCATCGTTTTCAAATCTTGAGTTCTTATTACAATGTCTTCTTCAAGGAGAGTGTATAAATAGTTGCAGTAGCAACATAAAAGGTTATTGGCACAACAGGCAAAATTGGCCAATCTCGAGGAAGGTGGAGGTGGAGATGAGGCCTTCTTCATGGAAGAGGATGAGGATGATCACCTTACAAAGCAAAGGGCCTCACATTCCCGCCGTGTTGTGGAAGCCGTGGGTCAGATAGCCAAACCCAGATGTGCTGCAAACCTCGATAGAAAAAGGGAAAGACGAGGTAAAGATTTCTTGGAAGATTATTTTATTCCCAACAGCATATTCCCTGATCATGTTTTTAGACGTTGTTTTAGAATGCAACAAAGTTTGTTCGACAAAATCACGAGTGCTATTTGTAACCATAATCCATACTTTGTGCAAAAAGAGGATGCTTTTCATGTTCTAGGTCTATGTAGTGTGTTTTGTTTTTAAGTTTATTTGGTGAGTTTATGTAATCTTATTTCATGTGTTTAAATAAAGTACAAAAATAAATAAATAATCACATTAAAATTGCATAAGAAATTAAATATAAATAAATAAAGTTCTAAAAATAAATAAGAAATAACATAAAAATTACATAAGAATTTAAATAAAGTTCAAAAGAAAAAAGAAAAAACATAAAATTATAGAAAAAATATTGAAATGTAGATAGTATAGAAAGTGTAGAAAATATTGAAATGTGGTGTAAGGTGGAAGATGAGGGTTAGGTATTTATAGAAAAAAAAATAACTTTTTAAAAAAATTTATGTATTTTCTTATAATTTTAATGTAGTTAATTAATCTGGAACGATGGATTTGAAAAATATTCAAATCCAAGAGCCAAGTAGCTACCACGTGGCCAACGGTCATAAATCTGATCGTTAGGCCCTTTTTTATTTTTATTTTTAAAAAAATTTGGGGGAAAAAACGTAGACCGTTGATCTATGATCGCACGGTCCAGATTAAAAGTAAAATTCAGATTTTTTTTACCGTTGGAAATCTAACGGTCTAGAAAAACTAGCCGTTGGAAATCCAATGGCTCTAAGCATGCCACGTCGCTAACTGCAGCTAGAGCACAAGTGGGCTGATAGCCCTCTGCAACCTTGTTGCCTACTCGTAGCCATGCGCGAGTGCCATGCACGAGCCAGCCAAATAGGCCGGCTCTTAGGTCTATCAAAAAAGGGCTTGTCTGTTGCCTGGCTTGGGCTGGGTGTTAGACTTTGTGGGCTAGAGTGAATGGACAAACCCTCATGACGTTTTTTGGACTGGGTGCTGGGCAAAGAAGGCTTCGGTGGAGCTGCTCTCAAGGAATGTATTTGGATTGATACATAGCTATAAGTAGTCTCAGTTTTCAATAAGTTAACTATTCTCATATGATAACCTTGGTTTGTGGTGATAAGGATATTTGTTTATATGATTTTATTAGGATTACATGATGGGAAGTAACATAATGAAATACCACCACTGAGGATATATAATAGGGGTCCTGCTTTCACACTAATTATGCAAAAGAACAAGCCCCATTATTTGTTAATTGCATACAGTAGTGTCAAGTGTAGAAGAGCTATATTTTCTTAAGCTGCAATGGTTTCGCAAGGTTAGTGATTAATTGTATTTGTGTTCATGTTTGTTTCCACAATAATAATCTTACACTTGATGCATTAGTTGAACTTTAGGTTCATAAATGCCAATGCATTGTTCTTGTGAATCCAGAAGTTTCAGATGTCAGTAGGAAGCTTGGTTCTTTTTCTCATAGGTTTACATATTATGGACACTCCGTAGACTGCGCTGTTGTAATTCAAGCACTCAAGATGTAGACAAGTGGTTGAAGGGCATTGAAGAATATGTGAAGGAACTCAAGTTTAAGCACTAAGTAGTTGCAATTTGTAAATGTATTGGTGGCTGACAATGATGAAAAAATATGTAGACTTTGATGTAAAGCAAATGAATGGTATTTTGAATGAAGCATCTTCTCTCTTGAAAATAAAATTTGACAAGAAAGTGGAAGTTTTCATAATTAAAAATAAAAAATATAATTTAGTTAGTTTGGACTAGTCCGGTACTGCACCAAACGTTTCACAATTCTAGTACTGCTTAGTCCATGCCAAACCAATCAAGTTTAGTCCATGAAGTTAGTCCAGTGCAACAAACGCACCCTAACAGTATCAATGAAATATAGAGTAGGATTCTCTACCCTCTTATTTTCAACTCGTTCCATGCTCTCCTCTCACACATTACATTTTGTCTTATTATCTCTATAAAAAAAAAATATAAGATGTAGACGTGACTTAACCGTGATCATTCAAATACGAGGGCATATAAGAGTATAGAGATTGGGAGGATAAAAAATCATACTCCATGAAATAAGGGTAGAACCAGAGCTACATGGAGACTTGAAGTTCCAATTATTTGACGAAATTAACAACAATAATTCTCAAAAGGAAGAGAGGAAAACATGCGTGACGACGTGGGGCTGTGCATGGATAATGCAAAAGAACAAAAAAAAGTACAGAATGTATCCTCTAGCGCTCAACTAGCACAGCGACATACCTATAACTAGCTAGGTAGCAGGTATTACGAGCCTAAGGGCTCCAGCCTGTAAGCACATGTTTAAAGAGGATTCGTTTTTCTTTCAAGATTAATTAAATAATCTGGTTTTTCAGGAAAGTATTGTATTGGGTGTGCTATTTACGGCTTGAGGTATGCTGTCCCGAATTTCATGCCCCGTTTGTGTCTCTTGTTTAATTTTTTTGACACGTGTCTCTTACTTTGCACCCCCATCTAACACAGTTAAGTTTTAATAAAACTAATTAAAAATAAATAAAAACCAAAAGTTAAACCAAACGGGTTAATCTGGAGCGTCTATTCTCATCGAACAACGGAAAATCCAGCACACAGAGAGCATTCGGCTTCTGTGCTCGTCCGCCTCGCAATACTAAACCCAGCAAGGAGCAAACTGAACTCATCGCAGAAAAACTAGAAAATCAAGCTAAAGAAGAAGAAGATGACAATGATGGGTTGCTGAATGAAGAGACCGGCGAGATCGGTCGGCCAAGAGGGCCGGAGCCCACACGCTGCGATTGGGAGCGAAAGGGTCGGGGCTCTGATTTTTTTTGTTTGCTTTTTTTCCAGATCTGATCAATCATGATAGCAATGGTAAACGGTTCTTTGATTTTTTTTGGAGAATTTGTGCTTGACGGCACCCCTCATCGGAACCATCTTTTGAATTCTGTACACTCTAAATCACAGTCAAACACAAGAATTCCCAGGTGAGATAGAAGGAGAAAGAGAGATGAAAAGTCTTGGGTTGGGGCTCGAGAGTTGCTTTCTTTATTAATTTTTTTTTTTTTAAGAATTTTATAAAAAGTTAATAGTGTTTTTGTTAACTTAACAGCATGGAACAAAATATCGAAATTATCGGCGAAATATCGCCGATAATTTCGTTTTTATCACCAGCCGATATTTTTTTTGTTATCCATATTGTTTTCGTTATAATATCGCGATATTATCGATAATATCGCGATATTTCCTATAATATCGCGATATGTGTGGAAACTTGGAGAAGAACGCCGGAGGTGCACGACCTCGCCGGAGAATCGGAATAACTCCGAGCAAGAACGAAACCTGCAACCACACGGAACAAAATCATCACTATCTTTCAACAAAAATCACCACTTTATACCAAAATCAGTGACAAGGAGGCGGAGGAGGAAGACGAGGAGGCGGAGGGGGGTAATCATCGTCGGAGATGACGCAGTCGACACGGACGACAACGTTTTCGACCTGGGGCCTTGACGCAGTCGCCGATCTTGTGTGACCTGGGGCCTTAACGCAGTCGCCGATCTTGTTGAAGACACGGACGCAGTCGACACAGACGCAGTCGACACGGACGCAGTCGCCGATCTTGTTGAAGACGAGGAGGAGGAGGGAGTCCGGGAGGCGATCGAAGAGGTCGTCGTCGATGGAGGAGTAGGGGATTATGGAGAAGATCGTTTCGGTTGGGGATTATGGGTGGGATTGGGACGGAGAGAGAAGGAGGAAGCGATCAGATTGGGTTGGGATGGAGAAGATCTGAGGGTTGCAGAGAGGGATTATGGGTGGGATTGGGATTATGGGTGGGATTGCAGAGAGGGATTTCAGAGAGAGAGAGTAAGAGGTGGATGGGGAAGAAATGCCTAATAATAATTCGTTAGGTCTATTCACAGTCAGACAGTCCCATCGCACCGCCTAACTTATCCTATATATCTTTGATTCGTGCACTTGCTTTCCACCATTGGTCCTCGTGTTTTTTATTTTTGTTATGGTAGTGGTCTTGTTAATTTGAGGATGAAAAAAAACACAATAAACTCACACACAACAAAACATAACTGAAAATAAAAAAGTTACACATTCTTTTTTCAAGTCACTACTGAAGAATGAGGACGAAAATATAAATGTTTCTATGCTTATAAGTGTATTTGCCTATAATTTATGGCTAAGTCCAAATATAATGGTATCGAATTTATAGTTTTCTTTAAAGTATTTATCTTTTTCTTCTTAAAATTCTTTTTTTTTTTAGCCAACGATATTATCTACACTAAGAAGAAATGGATGAACATAGCCTCACAATGGGCTAGCAATTATGTGGTTCAAAATCCTCTTTGGCGAAAATCGAACCTAATGATGTGGTTCAAATTCCTCAATGGTGTGTTTAAACTTCTTTCATTAATTACTACATATTTTATACACTCACAATGTTTGCCAGCTCGCTATATAATCAACTTAAATAAGTTAAATCCATCATGCAATACATTTCCTTCCAATTTTTTGTGATAAACTAATAGATAATTGACTAAATAAACATCCTGCAAAGTTTCAATAAAAATTTCCAACTTTTTCTTACAATTTCCGTGGTTTCCATTGGATTTTTATCGATATCGATATTATCCCGATATTTCCGTCGATATTTCCGTGTTTCCGGACTACCGATATTTCCGATATCATCGATATTTTGTACCTTGCTTAACAGTGATAGATGTGGGTGTAAAGTAGGGGACACTTGTCATAAAATTAAATAAGAGACACAAATAAGACATGGAATGCGGGACTGCAGACCTGGAGCCGCTATTTACACACATCATTTGTTAATTTTTTTGATCTTTCTCAATCTAATTGCTTCAACAGTCGAAAATTAAAAAGTGTGTGAAAGATAAAATATGTTTGTGTATAGAACTATTTTGTATTGGGAAGCCATGAAAAGTGGAGGAATACAACGATGGGTTTTTGACATATTGCATGCTCACGAGACCTTGAGCATAAACAATGAACTAGTGAATTTCCCAAAAGAACGGGATAAAAATAATAATAATAACCGAAAATGAAAAATTAAAGTTACTTTTTAAGTTTTCAAATTTGGACTCAATTTTCTAATGAAAAATTAGAACTAAAATAGTTACCAAACATATTTTAATTTTCACTGACTTGATCATGCCGTTTGCATCATAAACGAACATGAAGATTGAATGTTTTAGCAATAATATTAGATAACAAATGAAAACTACATTCCATCATTTAATTTAGGGTGAAGTGCCGATTTAGTTTCTGAATTATTACCTCAGTAAAAATTAGGTTCCTGAATTATTTTTTCAGTAAAATAAATCTCTAAATTCATTAAAAATTGCTAATTTAATCCATACTATTATATTCAAAGCTATTTTATCTAATTTTTCTTCAATTTAAGTCACTTGACACACTTTAAAATGTACTATCGTCATTTTCTCACCTATAAGCCCTTTACATTTCATATAGGTTGCGAATCTAACATCTAATTTACCCTCCAAAGTTAACTTAAGCTATTTCTTATGTAAAACTATTAATTTACCCTTCAAAGTTAACTTCCTACACTCATTATTCATGAAAAACTACTAATCTACCCTCCAATGTGTATCACATACAAGTAATGTGACTTAAATTGACGGAAAATTGAATATAGTGACTTCGAATATAATATTAGGGATGTAATTGGTAGATTTTTATAATTTAAGGACTAATTTTTTGAAAAATAATAATTTATAGACCTAATTTTCACTGTGGTGATAATTCAGGAATTAAATTGACAGTTTACCCTTTAATTTATAAGATTTTTCTGAAAATTAAAGTTCGATCACCCTAACAATCTTATGTGTGTGTGTGTGTTTTAATCTTAACAACTAATTACAATGATCCTATTACATTACCATTTGTCCCCAAAAGCTTAAATTTTATTTTTATTAAATGTTGAAGCTATTACAGAATAGGTCAACAATGCATATCAAAATGATTCAATTTAAGCACGCATTCGAAGACTAGTTCTTGTTCCCACCACCAAGCATCCAACCACTAGAGTTTTCTTGAAGATGTACATCATAATTCACTACTTAATTGCACATTCTTCCACTAAGTTAGTGACTCCTTTCTTTATTCTCATGCTTCATTGCTTTAGTTTTAATAACATAAACATGTTGAATATATGTCCAGATAATTTAAGATCCGATGTAAAGTTTATATGGCTAATCTAATGAAGCTTATCCACTCCATTATCATTTCCCTAACTTCACATATAAAAGTCAACTGAAAGGAATTTATCTTTCGTGTCTTCTAAACTTCAAATTAATTCGAATACGAACCTTTCACTTTTGTGAGTTATAGCACAGGCTTTCCAAATTATAAAGTACTAAATTCAAGCAATTCACATGTATTATCTTAATCGAATATTTACTGACAACCAATGATTTGAAATGAACGTTTATGATTCTCATTTATGTGTTTATTAACAATCAAAGAATAAAAAGTCAAGGTATGAATTTACGAGCGGGAGTTGTTTAACTCACACTCAATCTTTATACTCTCATTCTTCTCATAATAAATAAACATTTTCTAATTAGAATCGATGAAATTAATACAAAACTACCTTCCTTGGCCATGGGCATCGAGTGCGACGACTTAGAGGCTTGAATCGAGGGGCCCCAAAAAAAAGTATGTTATTTGAAGGATAATATAACTAAATAAAAAACAATTGTGATTAAAATTGATGAATTGTTCTTTGATTTAAGGTATACTAAGTTACTACAATATATTACATGGTGAGTAACATGATTGAAATTGAATCATGTTTCTCAATAACGATAATCTGGAAATGGATGGTCATCCACCAATTAATAAAAAATAAAAAATAAAAAAAATTGTAATATGGGAACCTTGTTCTGGCCAGGTGCTACTTATAACTTTGTTTTCAGTTTCTATAATAAACTCAGTAGATGTAGCCATTTTTTTTGGGGGGGGGGGGTGAACAACTTAAATCATGTGTCTATTATCCTTGTTTGCAAAGTCCAAGTTCATGAAAGACAAACACTTTGACCCATTCAACAACTTATTCGACATAAAAGAATTACACATACTTAATCATATTTCATTCAATAAGTGAGAGATAAATTCTACAATTCTGGCCGAGTGCTAATTGTAACTTTGTTCTCAGTTTCTATAAGAAAGTCATTAGATGTAGCCAATTTTGAGGGGTAAATAACGTAAATACTGTGTCTATTATCGTTTGTAAAGCCCAAGTTCATGAAGGACAAACACTTTGACCAATTCAACCTTTGTTAGCAAGCGTTAACAACTTATTATACATAAAAAAAATTACATATATTTAATCATATTTCATTAAATAAGTGAGAGAGAAATTGTACTATTCTAGCTGAGTGCTACTTGTAACTTTGTTCTCAATTTCTTTAAGAAACTCAGTAGATGTAGTAAATTTTGAGGGATGAACAACTTAAATCATATGCCTATTATCCTTGTTTGCAAAGCCCAAGTCCATGAAGGACAAACACTTTGACCCATTAAATCGTTGTTAGCGAGCTTTAACAACTTATTGTACATAAAAGAATTACATGTATTTAATCATATTTCATTAAATAAGTGAGAGATAAATTGTACTATTCTGGCTAAGTGCTACTTGTAACTTTGTTCTTAGTTTCTATAAAAATAAAAATAAAAACTCAATAGATGTAGCCAATTTTGAGGGGTGAACAACTTAAATCATGTGTCTATTATCCTTGTTTGCAAAGCCCAAGTCCATGAAGAACAAACACTTTGACCCATTCAACCTTTCTTAGGGAGCATTAACAACTTTGTTATACATAAAGAATTACATATATTTCATTAAATAAGTGAAAGAGAAATTGTACAATTCTGGTCGAGTGCTACTTGTAACTTTGTTCTCATTTTCTATAAGAAACTAGTAGATGTATCAAATTTTGAGGGGTGAACAACTTAAATCATGTATCTATTATCTTTGTTTGCAAAGCCCAAATCCATAAAGGGCAAACACTTTGACACAATCAATCTTTAATAGCGAATGTTAACAACTTATTATACATAAAAGAATTATATATATTTAATCATATTTCATTAAATAAGTGAGAGATAAATTATACTATTTTGGACGAGTGCTATTTGTAATTTTGTTCTCAGTTTCTTTAAGAAACTCATTAGATGTAAACAATTTTGAGGGGTGAACAACTTAAATCCTATATCTATTATCTTGGTTTGCAAAGCCCAAGTCCACGAAGGACAAACACTTTGACCCATTCAACCTTTCTTAGCAAGCATTAACAACTTATTATACATAAAGAATTACATATATTTCATAATATTTCATTAAGTAAGTGAGAGAGAAATTGTACAATTCTGGTCGAGTGCTACTTGTAACTTTGTTCTCAGTTTCTATAAGAAACTTAGTAGATGTAGCAAATTTTGACGGGTGAACAACTTAAATCATGTGTCTATTATCCTTGTTTGCAAAGCCCAAGTCCATGAAGGGCAAACACTTTGACACAATCAATCTTTGTTAGCGAGCATTAACAACTAATTGTACATAAAAGAATTATATATATTTAATCATATTTCATTAAATAAGTGAGAGATAAATTATACTATTCTGGCCGAGTGCTACTTGTAATTTTGTTCTCAGTTTCTATAAGAAACTCATTAGATGTAGCCAATTTTGGGGGGTGAACAATTTAAATCGTGTGTCTATTATCCTTTTTTGCAAGCCCAAGTCCATGAAGGACAAACACTTTGACCCATTCAACCTTTGTTAGCGAGCATTAACAACTTATTATACATAAAAGAATTACGTATATTTAATCATATTTCTTAAATAAGTGAGAGATAAATTTTTCTATTCTGGCCGAGTGCTACTTGTAACTTTGTTCTCAGTTTCTATAAGAAACTCAGTAGAGGTAGCCAATTTTGAGAGGTGAACAACTTAAATCCTGTATTTATTATCCTTGTTTGCAAAGCCCAAGTTCATGCAAGACAAACAGTTCGACACATTCAATCTTTGTTAGGGAGCGTTAACAACTTATTGTACATAAAATAATTACATATATTTAATCATATTTCATTAAATAAGTGAGAGATAAATTGTACTATTCTGGCCAAGTGCAACTTGTAACTTTGTTCTCAATTTCTATAAGAAACTCATTAGATGTAAACAATTTTGAGGGGTGAACAACTTAAATCATGTGTCTATTATCTTGGTTTGCAAAGCCCAAGTCCATGAAGGACAAACACTTTTAGCCATTCAACCTTTGCTAGCGAGCATTAACAACTTATTATACATAAAAAAAAATTACATATATTTAATCATATTTCATTAAATAAGTGAGAAAAATTGTACTATTCTGTTCGAGTCCTACTTGTAACATTGTTTTCAGTTTCTATAAGAAACTCAGTAGATGTAGCCAATTTTTGAGGGGTGAATAACTTAAATCTTGTGTCTATTATCCTTGTTTGCAAAACCCAAGTCCATGAACGACAAAAACTTTGACCCATTCAATCTTTGTTAGAGAGCGTTAACAACTTATTGTACATAAAAGAATTAAATATATTTAATCATATTTCATTAAAATAAGTGAGAGATAAATTGTACTATTCTGGCCGAGTGCTACTTGTAACTTTGTTCTCAGTTTCTACAAAAAACTTAGTAGATGTAGCCAATTTTGAGGGGTGAACAACTTAAATCCTGTGTCTATTATCCTTGTTTGCAAAGCCCAAGTCCATGAAAGACAAACACTTTGACTCATTAAATCTTTGTTAGCGAGCGTTAAGAACTTATTGTAAATAAAAGAATTACATATATTTAATCATATTTCATTAAATAAGTGAGAGATAAATTGTACTATTCTTGCCGAATGCCACTTGTAACTTTGTTCTCAGTTTCTATAAGAAACTCATTAGATTTAGTGTGACATCCCACATCGCCCAGGGGAATGATCCTTAAATGTATATTCCCATCCCTACCTAGCACGAGGCCTTTTGGGAGCTCACTGGCTTCGAGTTCCGTTGGAACTCCGAAGTTAAGCGAGAAGGGGGCTAGAGCACTCCCATGATGGGTGACCCACTGGGAAGTTGCTCGTGAGTTCCCAGAAACAAAATCGTGAGGGCGTGGTCGGGGCCCAAAGCGGACAATATCGTGCTACGGTGGTGGAGCGGGCCCGGGAAGTGACATTTAGCCAATTTTGAGGGGTGAACAACTTAAATCATGTATCTATTATCCTTATTTGCAAAGCCCAAGTCCATGAAGGACAAATACTTTGACCAATTCAACCTTTGTTAGCGAGCGTTAACAACTTATTATACATAAAAGAATTACAAATATTTAATCATATTTCATTAAATAAGTGAGAGAGAAATTGTACTATTTTGACCGGGTGCTACTTGTAACTTTGTTCTGAGTTTCTATAAGAAACTCAGTAGATGTAGCCAATTTTGGGAGGTGAACAACTTATATCCTGTGTCTATTATCCTTGTTTGCAAAGCCCAAGTCCACGAAAGGCAAACACTTTCACCCATTCAATCTTTGTTAGCGAGCGTTAACAACTTATTGTACATAAAAGAATTACATATATTTAATCATATTTCATTAAATAAGTGAGAGATAAATTGTACTATTCTGGCCACGTGCTACTTGTAACTTTGTTCTCAATTTCTATACGAAACTCATTAGATGTAGCCAATTTTGAGGGGTGAACAACTTAAATCCTATGTCTATTATCCTTGTATGCAAAGCCCAAGTCCACGAAGGACAAACACTTTGACCAATTTAACCTTTGTTAGTGAGCGTTAACAACTTATTATACATAAAAGAATTATGTATATTTAATCATATTTCATTAAATATGTGAGAAAAAAATTGTACTATTCCGGCCGAGTGCTACTTGTAACTTTGTTCTCAATTTCTATAAGAAACTTAGTAGATGTAGCCAATTTACAGGGGTAAACAACTTAAATCCTGTGTCTATTATGCTTGTTTGCAAAGCCCAAGTCCATGAAGGACAAACACTCTGATCCATTCAATCTTTATTAGCGATTGTTAACAACTTATTGTACATAAAAGAAGTATACATATTTAATCATATTTCATTAAATAAGTGAGAGATAAATTGAACTATTCTTGCTGATTGCTAGTTGTAACTTTGTTTTCAGTTTCTATAAGAAACTCATTAGATGTAACCAATTTTGAGGGGTGCACAACTTAAATCATGTGTCTTTTATCCTTGTTTGCAAAGCCCAAGTCTATGAAGGACAAACACTTTGACCCATTCAACCTTTGTTAGCTAGCGTTAACAACTTATTATACCTAAAAGAATTACATATATTAAAGTTAAATATCAGTTTACTACTCTCAAATTTAGTGGTTTTTCAATATTTAGTACATGAAGTTTTTTCATCCCAGTCATACCTAAAGTATTAATTGTGGGACAGTCTCATACATTCGTTAGTCTGGCTGTTAAGTCTTCTGTTAACTGATGACGTGATGCCCATATGGACAATAACTGGGAGCCATGTGTCATTAAGAACTCTACGTGGAAATTAAAAATTCAAAAAAAAAATCTCACCCAAATTAAAAATATTAAAAAAATTAATTAAATAAAAGTATTTAAAAAAAAAAAACCCCTAACCCTCTTCTTCTTCCCCACCCGACACCCTTCCATCCCTTCGACCCCCTCGAGGGCTCCACCTCTCACCCACCGACACCCTTCCCCTTCCCTGATACCCACCCCTACGGACTTGGATCCTCTCCGGATCCCCTTCATGGGGATCCTAGGGATCAAGGCCCGTGGACCGTTCATCAAAAATCGTGCGGTTACAATTAAATGTTTTTTACGCAAAACGAAACTGCTTTATTTTTAAAAATATAAAAATCATTTAATTTTAGCCGCACGATTTTTAATGAACGGCCCAAAGGCCTTGATCCCTAGGATCCCCATGGAGGGGATCCGGAGAGGATCCAATTCCCACCCCTACCACCTAGCCTTTTCTTCTTCCCCAAAAACCCAGCCTCTTTTGTCTTCTTCAACTCGCTCCATCTCGCTCAGAAATGAAAACCCAGTTCCTAATTTGCCCTAAATCTATAGCACCGCCAAGGCTTTTAGGCGACCGTCTAAGTACAAGTTCCAGATCTGCAACGCGGGGACCCACATGGTATGCCTCCATTTCTGACCTTTAATTCTTTAAAAATGGATTGGAATGATTCTCAATTTCATGTTTTGGTCAATGGGTTTGTGGCTTTGACCGACTTTAGAGCTACAAAAATCCCCATGGTTATGGAGTTTTTGATCTAGATCGATACCAAAAAGCTTGTAATTGAGGGAGGATAGAAGATGGAAGCCGACAGACTGGAGCTTGATGTTGGAATCGGAGAAGGAAAACTTAAGAGAATCGACGTCGGAAGAAGAGATCGGAGTTCGTCGACGGTGAGAATGAAGTCTTGGTAGTGGACCTTGCAAACCTCCTCGATTTCGGACTCCTTGGATCCGGTGAAGTGGCAGAGGTGCTGGAGCAGCGTCTCGGGCTTCTCGGAAGTGAAGGCCTTGCAAACATTTGGGGTTTTTTTGTTGTTTGATGCAGATGAGAGAATTTTGGGGATTAAGGGGAAGGCTTGATGGTAGGGGTGGGTATCTGGGAAGAGGAAGGGTGTCAGTGGGTGAAGGGTGCAGGGGTGGATCCGTGGAGGGGATTAAGGGGTGTCGGGAGGGGAAGATGAAGGGGATTCTAGGTTTTTTTTTATTTTTTAAATACATTTATTTAATTAATTATTTTAATATTTTAAATTTGTGCGAGAAATTTTTTTTTTTTTGAAATTTTAATTTCTATGTGGACTCGATTTAACAGCTAGACTAATAGATGTATGAGACTATCTCAAAATTAACACTTTAGGTATGACTCTGGACGAAAAAAAATTTCATATACTAAATATTGAAAACCATAAAACTTGAAGATGATAAACTGAGATTTATCGTATATTTAATCATATTTCATTAATGAGTGCACATTTTCAACGTAACAATGCACCTTAAATCACTCACATCCACAAATGCAATGAAGTGCGTTCAATTGTCTTAGTCAAAATAATAAATAATTGACTAAATGAACATCTCTTAATGTCTCATCGAAAAATTTTCTTGTTAGTGTGGCTCAACCACTCCGTCTTTGTGTGGTGGGTTTATTCTTGCTACCCTGATTAAAAAATTAGGAGATAAAAAAATAATAATAATAAAAATGGATTAAATTTTTTGAATTTTAACGAAAATGACAAAAATGTGTTGTAAGTGAATTATACAATTTTTTAATGTTAAAATATGATTTTTCATTAAAGTGAACAGTACCGGAAGTGTTTCGTTAAAACTCAAAAAAAAAAATCGTATTATTATTAGGGCCAGAAGAACGCAACCACTCATTTGGGCCACCATGTTCATGCGATATGATTGCTTGAATCATTTACTTTGTACCACTCAATTTTAATTATTTATTTTCTGTACTACTTAATTCATGTGGTTATGA
The DNA here is from genome assembly GCA_963580275.1 of Crataegus laevigata. NCBI lineage: Eukaryota > Viridiplantae > Streptophyta > Magnoliopsida > Rosales > Rosaceae > Crataegus > Crataegus laevigata. The sequence goes on from OY756945.1 coordinate 37,201,395, forward strand.
TAGTTTGGACATGTAAATTGACGACCTCTAGATATTCCAGTTAGAAAATACGATTTTGAGACATACTCAAGGCAAAAAGTTAGAGAAAAACTTAAAAAGATATTTTAAGAAAAGATACAAAGTACTTAGAATTAATAAAAATTTGTCACAAAATCGAGCACAATGACTTTCTAAAATTTATATGGCCGACATCACTGAATGCACTGTCATGTAGCTAAATGTTATCAGGTGTTTTAGCGGTTTTACTTGACCAAATTCAAAAAGAAAAACATTTGAACGCGCAGTTACCGACTGTAGAGTTTGGGTCCGAGTCCAAGCACCGACTAATCGACATTTGACCAAAACCCCAGCACAGCTCAAAACAGCGAGGTCTATCATCCACCGACTGAAATACAAATTATAAAAGGACAAGTGTAGACTGGACCCACACCTTATTCCCCCCACCCAATACACACCCACCACCTGTCCCCTTTCTACATTTGAATCTTTCAATTCAACGGTCAACATTCAAAGACGCAAACATTCATTACATATTCCCACCTTGCCTTTTGAGTTTTGACCCCGCGTTGCGCATACAATATATAAGCTCCTCGAGCTCCCCACATTTCTCACAACCAAAAACAACACAAATACTCAAAGCAAATTCTCTCATCGATTTCTAATTTATTCTTTTTGTACTTTGATTCAAAGCAACGAACAATGATCTTATCTTGGGGAAGAAGAAGGGCCGGACGTAAAGCCAACAACAAGAAACAATTTTGTAATTTGGGCATGGACGTGGAGGAGATCGCCATTCCGACGCATTTCCGGTGCCCGATTTCCCTCGAGTTGATGAAAGATCCGGTGACGCTTTCGACGGGAATGACGTACGACAGGTCGAGCATTGAGATGTGGATCGAGACCGGCAACAGTACGTGTCCGGTGACTAATCAGGAACTAGTGAGTTTTGACCAGATTCCGAACCATGCACTGCGTCGGATGATCCAGGATTGGTGTGTGGAGAATAGGTCTAATGGCATCGAGCGGATTCCAACGCCGCGAAACCCCGTGACTCCCTATGAGGTTTTGAGGATCCGCGAGAGAGTTGCGGGGGCAGCGCGGCGTTTGGATGAGAAGAAGTGTCATGAACTGGTGGGGAAGATTAAAGCGTGGGGCAAGGAAAGCGAGCGGAACAAGAAGTGTATGGTCGAGAACGGAATTGGCAGCTGCTTATCCGCTGTGTTCGAGTCCTTTGCCGACGGTTCAATAGACAAACATGTTGAGATATTAGTGGAAATTTTATCAGTGCTGCCGTGGATTTTTCCATTGAGTGAAGAAGGCCAATCAAAGCTTGGATCTTCAGGGTGTTTGCGATCTATTGTGTCGTTTTTGAAGGGGAAAGATCTAACAGCACGGCAAAACGCGGTTTTGGTACTTAGAAAGTTGTTTTCTTTGGATCAAAAATATGTGGATGCTTTCGGGGCGATTGAAGGAGGTAGTGAAGCAATTGTTGGAATCATTAGAGAACCTATTTGTCCTCAAGCGACGAAGGCCGCTCTAGCTTGTGTTCTGTTCATGATTTCATCACCGCCATCCGCGCAAACCAGTGACGAAATCAGATCAAGATTTGTGGAATTGGGTTTGGTTTCTTTGCTGCTGGAAATTCTTGTTGAGGCAGAGAAAAGCGTTTCGGAGAGAGCTTTGGGTGTTTTGGAGGTTCTTTGCGACTGCAAACAAGGGAGGGAAAGGGCCCTTGAGAATGCTCTCACAATGCCTCTTTTGGTCAAGAAGATTTTGAGGATTTCAGAGTTGGGGACGGAGTTTTCGGTGTCTATAATCTGGAAGCTGTGCAGGATTGAAACCGAGGAAAGCGTTTTGATTGAGGCGCTTCAAGTGGGCGCTTTCCAGAAGCTGTTGGTGGTCTTGCAGGTCGGGGTTTGTGATGGGATCAAGGACAAGGTTACAGACTTGTTGAAATTGTTTAATCTGCACATCGGTAAATTGGACTGTGTTGATTCCTCCATGGATTTCAAGTACCTGAAGAAGTCATTTTTGAGTTAGAGAGAAGAAATTACTTTTCTTGTTCTTTAGATTGTGTTAGAAAATCATTTTTGTACAAAACAGAGAAATTTGTAAAGCAAGATACCATTCACTTATTCAATTATACATCAAGTTGAAACGTGGAAAAAACATTCATTCTATGCTCTGTGTATTGTTTTCTGATCTAATTTCAGTTGTGTATTGTTTTCTGCACATAGGTCCGAATCCTTTTCGTTAAACTGTAATTTAAATTATATTAGAATATCACTCGAATAAAAAGAAAATAGAAAATGAGACATTCATTCTTGAGAGTGAAGGACTTCTTCTCATTTCATTCAAAAACCTCTAACACAACTGAAATTATCTGATAACATCCGAGCGAGGGGTTAAGGCTAAAACATGAAAGTCTGAACAAATTGTACACAGAAAACCGCAAGGTAGAAATCAACCAGAACGAACACACCAAATCCACCATTACAATCATTTACACCTACTAATTATCTCCCATCTGCAGATGTGAAAGACTCGGCAAATCCATACGGGCGTGTAGGGATGCTCGTCTGAGTGTTATCCAAGCTGGGAAGAAGCGATGAAGAAGAGGATTCCGAATTGCTTCTACCTTCATATGCCTGCCACTTCTTAAGCGCTTGCGGCAACGACATTTCAAGGTCTATACCATATATGTCTTCAGAACTTTGATCGCTTGGCTTCCAAAGCTCCACCAGAGAAGATAGGACATTCACAATGTGGCCCATGTCAGGCCTCTGATACGGCTCTCTGGCACAGCAGTGACCTGCTAACTCAGCGACAGTGCTGACACTGGCAAGTGTTTCCTCGTTAAGATCAATTGTGGGATCAATTGCCTTGCGGAATGAGTCCTTGTTAATGAACATTCTCCGGAACCACGTCACTAAGTGCATGCTCTCCTCAGGCTGGCTGTCGTCAAGTGCCTTTCTCCCGGTGATCAGCTCCATCAAAATCACTCCAAAACTGAACACATCTACTTTAGTTGTCACACGGCCAGTAACTGCAAGTATCACAAATTTTTTGTTTACAATCACTGTCAATATTGACTACCAACTACTAACCAAAAGTTAAATAGAATTTTCTTTTAAATGAAAAGTAAAACGAACTATGAGAAGGCAAAACGTCCAAGACAATAAAAGTGCAGAACCACTGGAATAAAGGCAATGATTAGCTTTGTTGTAAAGCTAGGTAAGTGGGATCAGCTGACCTAAAAAGGAAGGAACAAATAGAAAACCAAAACTACTAAAGTGGGTTCAGTGAATCGACTGCTTTAAGCTCCAAAAGGCCAAAAACAGCTGGGAACAACTAATATCATGGAGATTTCCAACGAGAACAATCCAGTAGCAAAATATTCTACCATTCTGTTATTACAAACAGCAAGGGAAAATGGCTTTAAAATATTCGGGTTGCTCGAGTGATTTCAGAAACCCTTAGCAATGATGTCCGAAAAGGCCAAATACACAGCTGGCAGAGAAGAGAATAAGATGATGCGCAATGATGATTACTGAACATGCAATTTAGTGAAATTTAGAGAATACTCATCATTCTGGTGCCTTTCTTTTTCCTGTAACCAACCCACAAACTCCCAAGAAAATCATGACTTTGCGTTTCTAATTTGCTTTCTTCAGAATGGCAGTCATGAGAATCCAACCTAAATCTCATAATGGATCACAACAATGGATTTACATTTCATAACACGGCAGAAACGGACTCATTGTGACCTTACCTCTATTAAAGATTAGTAAACAAAAAAAAAATTGTTAAACTATTTGCCTGACATATCTTCTCACCCCCAATACATTAAGAACACCAACTAGAAATTAAGCCATCCTTGTTTGAATTTGTTAATCCGACCAAGAGATAAAAAATAAAATAAAGTTGTTGATACATTTGCAGAGCTGCTCATAGTCCATATTTTCTGAACCATTCATCATTTTCTGGTAAAAAGTAATGACAAACGTACTTAAAATCGATGATATAGAAATAGAAAAAGGTTCTCTACTTTGGAACCAAAACTTAAGAGCCAGCAGTAGTAGCTATTTTTTTTCCCTTAAACTGGTTTTCTTGAATATTAAAAAACCCTCAAGGAAATGGAGGCAAAGAACTAAGGTTGCATTCTGGTTGTGCCATATTATGCAAGCATTTTCTATTCGCTTGCAGTATCGGGTACTCAAAGTCTCAAACTGACCTGATATCACTCTCATGTTTTATTTACTGTGTTTTTTTTTTTTTCAGTTAACAAAATTGAAAGTTTGCCTGATTTTAAAAGAAAATTAGCAAAAACGAAGTAAAAAAAATCAACAGAAACAGGAATTACCTGCATATTCTGGTGCCAAGTATCCAAAAGTCCCTGCAATCCTTGTTTCAATTGAACCCTTGCCCTCTGGAGCAAGCCGCACAAGGCCGAAATCTGCAACCTTAGCTCTCATATCATCACCAAGAAGAATATTTGAAGGCTTTAAGTCCCTATGTATAAAACTCTGATGGGCCAAACCATGGAGATACTCAACACCCCTTGCTACATCTAAGGCAATTGTCAGCCTTCTTGTCCATTCCAGTGGTTTCAGTCCTTCTTCCGGCCAGTTGAAGAGGTGCCTGCTGAGCGTTCCTTGAGGCATATACTCATATACAAGAAGCCTTTCATTTCCATCCAAACAATACCCCAGAAGAGCTACGAGATGCCTGTGACGAACCTTTGTCAAAACGGAAATCTCAGACTTAAATTCAGAAAGCCCCTTGCCTACTATTACTCCAGCCTCCATTCTCTTAACAGCAATCTTTGTTCCATCGTGCAGTTCCCCTTTATACACTGTCCCAAAACCTCCTTGTCCCAATATATTTTCTTGACTGAAATTGTTTGTCACGTTCCGGAGCACTTGAATAGAAATCACCATGTTTCCTGCTTCAACCATTTGGATTTCATTGGACTCACTACTAGGAAGAGTATGAGCTTCACTCAGTGCACCAACACTAACACTAGAGCCTGCAACCGTTATCTTCATGCTCTCATTATCGGATCCAGAGTGGCGGGGATGAACTACCATTGCATTCGGGCTCTGAACTCTGCTCAACTGCTTTTGTTTTGTTTTATGTACACAGATAAGCAACAGTGCAATTAATAAAATCACAAATACACCCCCAATTACAGAGAACACGATGACTCCTATTAGAGTTGAAGATTTCTTTCCATGAGGTCTAGAACTGTTTCCAGAACCTATACTTGGAGAAAGGTTGGTGGAATTTTGAGACGGTGCACCTCCCGCTGAAGTACTCTTTTCATTCCCTATATCAGGGTTACCAAACATTTTTACAAGCACCTTATCCTTAAAAGCTGGGGGTTTCCCATAGAGATTATTGTTTGACACATCAAATAAAGTGAGTGCAGGCAGCGAGGCAAGCTCCGCCGGAATCATTCCAGTTAAATTGTTAGCAGCAAGAACTAACCTTTGCAGGGACTTCAATGACGCAATTTTGGGAGAAATCGTTCCATTAAGACCCATTTTCTGAAAATTGAGGACAGTAATGTTCCCATTACTACAAGTAACTCCAATCCAATCTGCACACGGATCATTCCCCTTCCAATTCTCTGCAAACTTTTGGGGGTAACCCACTGAACTCGCAATCGAAAGCAAAGTATTCACTCGAGGATCACATTGACCAGGACTTGGCAAGCAAAAGTTATTAGAACCCTTAACCAAATCTACTGCAACCCCTGAAACAAAAGCCGGCATTGGTCCTTGAAGCAAATTGTTTGTCAAGTTCACAGCCTCTAGTGACTTAAGGCTCACCAATGACACTGGAACAGGACCAGTAAACATATTATCTCTCAAACTCAAGCTCCGCAAGTCTGTCAAACCCGAAAAGTCCGGTAATGGACCTGAAAAAGCATTCGAGTGCAACCAAACCTCTTTCAACAGAGTCATGTTCTGTAAAACAGCAATGCTTCCACCAAGCTTACCTACACTTTCTTGCCCATTAAGCCACAGAGACTGAATTTGCAACCCAGAAAAGCTCGGGGGCAGGTCGCCTTCGAGGCCATTGAAGGCCAGGTGCAAGTTAACCAGACTCGGAAAAGCATCTCCATCGAAAAAATTGGGTATTTTCCCAGTAATGTTGGCCGAATTGGCCGAAAAGTTTTGAAGTGAAGATGCATTCTTGAGAGTTTCAGGAATTTCCCAACTCATAAAAGGGTTGTTATCAATCTCAACAGATTGAAGGGAAGTCATACCAGTAAAAAAATCACTGGGAATTGAAGTAAACAAATTGTTACTGATAAGTAAAACTTGCAGTGAACTTAACCCACTAAGGCTCGGAAGAGGACCTGAAATTTTGTTCCATTGAAGCTCTAAACGCTCGAGTTCAGTGAGATTTTGGAGGCTAGCAGGAAGTGTACCTTCTATATCAAGGTGACCCAGTTGGATCCGGGTCACCCTCTTGTCGTCTGAGCAGCCCACATGGGTCCATTGGCAGGGGTCCGGGTCGGACCATCCGAGAGATTCAGATGGTTTGAGGGTTTTCTTCAGAGCCAGCATCACTGCAGCATCGTTGCTTGAACTCGGTTGGGAATTGGCACCCAGCAAGATTGATGAAAGCCCAGCAAGCAAAATGGTAAAAAACTTGAACCCAGCATGGGTTTTCTTCTTCATCTTGAAAAACTTTCAGAGAGAGAGATTTAGGAGGTGGGTTTTGTGCAAAGTGTATGAAGAAAGGTTTGAAGTGTCAAGAACTTGATTCCTTAGGTATGATCATAAGATTGTAGAGAAATGGGGAGAGAATACATTTAGATGAAGGAAAGTTGGAATCTTTGAGTAGGCGGAAATGAGGATGCAGAGAGAGAGAGAGAGAGAGAGAGAGAATCGATGGAGGACTGACTGGCTTGCACATGGGGAGTGAGGACCACATGGGGGTGTGGAGTGTTTAGGCTTTAAAAAATACCGTCACTGCATCACTTTAGCCATTTTGTGGAGGGAGAATTGAACTCTGCAACAAAACAAAGTTCTGCCAAAAAAGAGAGTAAACGAAGTTAAAAAGTTTGCCATAAAACTAACAAACTATACGAGAAATAGTTTAAACATGTTTGGTATCTTATTTGAAAATTTTTATCATTTTTCAAAATATTTTTTAAAAATATTTCTTGAAAACAATTTTCTTTAAGGCTAAAAAACTTGATTGGTTTGCGATTTAAAAATTTTAAATCTGAAGACTTAAACTTGATTTGATTAGAGTAGAGACGAAAAAAGTAATAAAAAAAAAGAAGAGAAGGAAAGAAGAAAAGAGAGATATATTTGGAGTGAGAGGGGAGGAGGGAGAGAAAAGAAATGAGTGAGTTTAAGTTTAAAAACTCTAAAAACTCATTTTTTATGTTTTTAAATAATATACTATATTTTTGAGTTAGTCTTGAGTTCAGTTTTTAAAAATAGTCAGACCAAACAAGTTTTTAAGACCTAAAACTTGAAAACTGTTTTTGAGTTTTAAAAGTTGGATTCAAGTACACTACCAAACAGACTCTTAATTTCTTGTAAGGACAAATAATGGTCTCTAAATCCCTCAATGTCGAATTCACATTTTCAATATCATCGTAGGGAGCATTATTTTAGTCTACTATATGGATAATACATATTGAGCGACGTGAAAGCACGTAAACGATGGAGCTTAACATGTAAGTTAATGTGTTTTGATATCATATAAAAAATTGAGATTTCACAGTAATCAATTAACAATATAAGCATATGCAAAGTACCTTAATTCTATAATATAAGATTTACACTCTCAATTGATACTTTGAATGCAAAGTGTGTGTTCCTTAATCAACTGAACTAATCAATATAACAATGTCAACGTTTAGACTACAATGATAAAGTTCTGCTTTTTTACTTTTATACAAGTGCAAATAGAGAGAAAATTAAACCCAAGATATCAACCATCAATTACAAGGATGAATTGTCTTAACCAAATGAGCTAGCGAGAGCCTTTTACAATTTTTTACAGAATACTCGAGAGTACTAAATATTCTAAATTTGTAACTGCTAAATGTTTAGTTAAACATAAAAAATTAGGATTGAAAGATTTAAAAACTGAAAATATAAGATATTCCGAAGCGCTATAATTTTTATTTTCAATAACAGAGTTAATAAGGCTGGAAATGAGTCATGAGTGGAGTGGTCCATGAGTGGAGGGTCAAGTTGGCATTAGGATATGTATAGAAGTAGTAATATAATAAGTTGTGATATATTTGTATGGTTTGGGTCGAAGTCGACTTTGGAGGATCTCTTTATATGATTTGATTTCTCCTATCTCATGCACATGTTGAGCGCCAGAATATGAAACCATCCAGATAGAGTTGAAGTGAGCAATCCAGAAAAATGCACATGGCATGTTTCCATTATGTTGCCTAGGTGTACCGAAAAACATAAAATCATTATATATATATATAGAGGGAGAGAGAGAGAGAGAGAGAGAGAGAGAGAGAGAGAGAGAGAGAGAGAGAGAGAGAGAGAGAGAGAGAGAGAGAGAGAGAGAGAGAGTGATGCTATCATAGTCATTTTACTTCTCTTCTCACACATTTCTTTTAATTTTCAGCTGTCGGATCGAATGAAATAAAGGAGATCGATAGCCAAGAAAATAATAAGAGTGTGTGAGAGATAAAAATGAGTTTGTGAATAGAATTGTCCTATAAGAAAATGTTGCCCTGACAAACTTTGGTCCAAACTTTGGTCTTAGGTATTTTCTTTGAAGTTACAAAAACATGTGTAAAGTATGTGATAGATGCATTATTTATCATATTTTCATATTAATTATCCCTAGATTTTGTTAAGTAATTGATTATAAAAGAGTCTTATTACTTTTCTTTTCTCAATTTCAGCCAATCTGCACACTTAGAACATTTTTGGTGATAATTCGACTTTCCGGAGGAGTTTTAATGCAAGATCAATTGGAGAAGGAAGCTAAGAGGCTGAAGATTGCTATGTCCTAATTTCATAATTTTCCATGAAGCCATTCATTCCAGTTTTACAAATCAATTCCGCATAAGTTGTTTTTCTGTCAGAACTGCGCACCTGTAGGAGAATGATGATTTGAAGGCTTTCTCGATATATGCTTGGAAAGATAAGAGATAAAGCTACGTTTCCCATATTTTTACAGAATTTTTCAGAAGATAAATCGACCCCAAAATTGGCGTGCAAGACAGATGACGTGTTTCCCAAGCCAAGAAGGATTCTTTCCTAGTTTATGTCATTAATTGTTTAGGAGTTTGTTTTGTTTTAGGAGAGTTTCTCCTAGACCTTTTAGGGTTTTTCTAGTATAAATAAGGTCCTTAAGCTCTCTCTAAATAGACCCCCGCACCCCTCTCACCACTACACCATTCACCATCTCCGCAATTTGAGAAAAAGAGCTTAGGGACGTGCTTTGCCATGGATTTCGGGTTCCATCTTTCTTTTATTTTATTTTTATGTATAACTAAGTTATTTTCTAATGTCTATGATGAAGCCATGACATGAATATTTGCGAAGTATTTTGTTATTTATTATCCAATTTTATCCCATGTTATATTCTTAATCTTTGTGGGTATTTTATTCTAGATTCGGATTTCTAATGACTGATCACCTTTATGAATTTTGCATCTAGATAGTTAGATAAATCTATGAGGATGACCAAACAATGAGGTTTATTGGAACTAAGGTTAAGAAGAGTAGGCAAACAAGTGAGGATAACCAATATCAAGCTAGTCCTACTTGGTTGACATGATTCTTCTACACTTAATGGGTTTTTATGTGTTTAATTGTATGCCTAACCAATATGATATAATTATCATATAGAGATACAAGAGTTGATGCCTGACCACAGATTAATTCATACCTTAAAAAGAACAACTTTTAACATTGGCATGGTAATTGGATAGTAGTTGGCTCTAAAAAAAAAAGTAAATAGGATTGTTATTGGTGAATTCATAACCTTAGGTTTTCTTGTGTCATGTGTTTATTAATTGTCTTTTATTTTTCTTTTTAATTTTAGTTTTAATCAATTACTCAATTATTCAATTCAATTTATCCTTTGTTTGTTTAATTAAGTCTAGCGTGATTAATCAGTTAAATTGGTGTTAAAGCAATCCTTGTGGGATCGACCTCGTATTTGCATATATTACTACAATTGATTCGTGCTCTTGCGAGTTTAATATGGTTTAAATTAATCTATTATTTAGGTTAGTTTAAATATACATCAATATGATTGAGTCAATCAAGATGTGTAACGCATGTTATGTCCAATATTCTAGTGGATAGGATGTTGGATTTCCACTTGTGCATCCCCTAAATTATTGGAATAGTTTCGAACTCTCCTCCTCCCCTTTAATAATAATATTTATTTATTTTTTTAGAAAAGGAGAAGATCATAGAGAGAAATTTTACCAAGTGGTATTGGTCTTAGTTGGAGAGAAATAATTGATTTTTCTCACCTTAGTTTCAATTGACTTTGGCAGCCTAATTATATAGGCATCGCGACACTTGTAATATGACTTCTTTTTTAAGTTGTTCAAATTTGTTCTATTTGTTTAAAATTTAAAATCTTTCACTTACAAGTAAAAAATAATACTATTATATTGTTGTAGTACTAAGTGACTTATCGTACTCTATTTTATAAGCAAGTGGTTAGTTGCTATTTATTTTCCTTTCCATTTAGTTTTTTATTTTATTTTTATTTTTACAAGCAACGATAAATTGGTATTTCATTCATCATCTCAAACAGTACATACGTGCCAATTAGGTATAATACTCCAGTGACCAAACAATGATTTGGAGGTGAATTTGCTCAAGCAAAACAACAATAATAAAACCCCTAAACGGCTACCACATGTGCGAAAACTTCACACGTCACCATACAAAACTGTCGCGGAACGATAGATATAACAGATTTGTATCAGCAACTACAAAGGGTCATCGCCAAAGAGTGAGGTCACATAAAGTCATCATAGGTAGACGAGACCATATAACACATATCTCAATGCGAAAACTATATCTAGCTAACATTGCAGCACGGCCACAACATTCACTAGGAAAGACAACAAGACTAAACTAAGATAAACTAAATTAAACTAAACTAATCTGAAACTAAACAAAAAAGAATAAAAATGAGAACGGAACCACAAGCCAGAATATTCCGATGAAGGGATAAGACGATTCTAAGACAATGCAACCCGCAATGACAAACACCAATAGGACCAGCACCATCAGCAAGTCTGGCGACAGATGAAAAGACACCAGATTGTCAAGGAAACCTTAAGCGGTGAGGCCTCCTAAACAGGTCGACCCAAGCAGTGAAACGCTAGATTATCCTGCCCAAAGGCTAAGCAACCTCAAAGTTTGCACGACCCAGGTGGTGCAGCACCAGATCTGGGTGCAGAAGGTGGATGTTCCCCAGAAAAGTCGATAGCAAAATTTGATTTGAAAATCTCAGCACTGGGAAAGAATGGCGGAAGTGGCTCGGATAAGCTAGCAACCCCAAACCAAACACAAACCCCGAATAAGAAGGAAATCAAAGAGAAAGTCTTGATAAGGGCACAAAACGGATCTGGGATGGTGGCCTGAAAACAACACACAAAATGTTAAGGGATGGAAGAGAGAGCAGTGCCCACATGGTGGAAGAGAAGGAAAAAAGTCGTGGATGGGGGAAGGAAAGAATGTGTGAAGAAACGTAGAGAGAAAAAGAGGTGATGGATCATAAGGGAGGAGAAGGAAAAACTAAGGGAAGAAAAGAATGAAAGGGAAGGTAAGAGGAGGAGATAGGGATGGGCTGCCATGACCCCAAGCCATGTCAAGGGACCGGCGGCTAGGGTGATTTACAGGCGAGGGTTTTTGGAGGGAGAATGGGCGAAGGTTTCTCCATTTAGTTATTATTATGTGTGTATTATTATCATTTTATTTGTAAATAGTTGACCTATATTTTTATTTCTCTATTTTGTAAGAACACTAATTTTGAATCAAACGTTATTTCTCTATTTTTAAGGTAAATTATTTTGTATGAATTTTTACATATATTAGGCAATGAGTATATATCATTAATGATTTATTTTCTTTTTCTTTTGTAAAATCATTAATCCCCTTTACAATCCGCATGTAATTAATTTTCTACATCAAACATTCACATAAGGGTATTTTAGGCATCCCAAAAATTTAAAATGAGTAAAGTAAATAAAATTAATGGATTTACTTCTATGGAGTCTAGCCACTAGATTTTATTCGAGTAAAACAATTATGTTGAGTTTTATGTGGAAAAATTTGAATTTCAAGAGCTAAAGTCATACTAATATTAATTTTAATAAAAAAGATATATTGCTTATATAAAGATATGAATATACCACGAGGTCGCCCGGTGTTTGGGGACATTTAATAAAAGGGAACTTTAACGAAAAGCTCCCGGTACTGTTCACTTTAACGAAAAACCACATTTTTACACTAAAAAGTCAATCCTGGTACTATTCACTTTACCCTTTATTTTGTCCTTATCGTTAAAACTCAAAGTTTTCAAGCCATTTTCATTAGTTTTCCTTTAATAAAATGGTCACACAAACCTTTTTTTTATTAGAAACGCTTAATGAACTTTTATTAATAATAAAGACAAAAAAAACTCGTGAGACTCTTTTTATTAGTTTTTCTTAGAATAAATTTAGTCTCACTGTGTAAACGTAGACGTGGTCATTGGCTAGAATAAATGTTCTCCTCCCTAGTACATCAAAATAGTTGACGGTGGATAATCTCAGTGATCACTTTTATCAATTTTAAATCTCAATGATAAGGACAAAATAAATGATAAATTGAATAGTACTATGATTTACTTTTTAGTGTAAAAATGTGGTTTTTCAGTAAATTGAACAATACCGTGAGCTTTTCATTAAAGTTCTCTACTTTTAATTACTTTTACCGTGAGACGAATTTCGCCCAAGTCAAGAATTCTAAAGATACGAAATTAGAGATTTTTTATTTTCAAGAGGCTGAAGCACACTCCGTGGCGCAGAGTTTCTCTCAATGCTTTGGGGTTGACTATGAGGAGATGTATTCACCCGTTATGGATGTAATAACATCATGCTACCTTGTAAGACTTGTAGTTCCCGAACGACTTGACATGAAGCTTATGGATGTGATAACTGCATATCTATACAGGAATCTTGGTACGGAAATCGACATGAAAGTTTTCGTTGGACTTAAATTGACTAGTTCAAATAGTTCTAAACTATGAAAGACCCTTTCTATACGATTGAGGCGTTCTCTTTATGAATTAAAACAATTTGGAAGGATGTGAAATTCTGCCTCAAAATATGACTTTCCATCTTGTTGCCCGACACAACCACACGTGAGTCAAATGAAGGAATGAATAATGAACATTTAAAGGGAGGTTTAATAAAACACCCCCGGTACTGTTTATTTTTAACGAAAAACCGTTTTTTTACCTTTAACTGTCACTATTCACTATACCTTTAAAAGTGGCTTTTCGTTAAAAGGAAAGTTTTCAAGCCCTTTTCGTTAGTTTTCCTTTTTTTAAATTCAGGGATGCAAATTCATAAAATTTTAGTTTAGGGACGAACGCTAAACTCGGGTGCAATTTCAAGGTTAGATCAGCCATGTTCGGATTACAAATAGTCCACCGAGAGTGATTAAGCATGCGAGAGAGGGAGAAAAATTGGGATTATGGTTTGATGAAAGCGGTTACGGGGTTAATACTTTAACCAAAGTTGCTTTTTTTTCTTCTTTTTTTCTTTTCCTACTATTGTTTTCTTTGTTGGTTTGTCTGTGTTCATCATAGTTCATTGATAACAAGATATTTTGTATAACACCATATTGACCCCTAATTATTATGAATTCTTAAATTGAAGAGCATTATTAAAGTGGACATTTTATGTGTCAACCCGTCCCAAGTTATTATATTTTTTTTTCTCCCCGAGTGTGTAAATTGACAATAATGCTACCATGGTTTAGTGACGTGGATGTATATATATATTTCTAAATTATTATTCTCGCTATGGTAATTAGATCGTATTCGGCATCATGAGTGCATTGACGCGAGTTAGGACTAAATCGGATTTGTAATGAAAAAGTTACGATTATTAAAAGAACGTAAACGGGCCAAAGAATTAAACCAATCACCTTACTTCCTACTTTCTTGGGTCCAATTAATATTTGGGCTTTTATTTTAAAGGAAAATTAATGATAAGGGCTCCAAAACTTTGAATTTTAACCAAAAACCATCTAATAAGTTTATTTAATGGTTATGACAAAGCCTAACACTTAATCAGTCCAATCAACATGGCCCAACTGAAATAACCTAATGTGTTTCCAATTTTACCCTTGACCTTCCGTTAGTTTTTTCGTGAAACAGACCAAACGGCCGCAAGCAAAGCAACAAAAACCCAGATCAATGCACTGCCAAAACCGCATAAAACCCAACCCCCACAAACGGCCGGCCGACTCCAACCGCACTACGAACAATTTTATCCCTTCGAGTTCCCCATGGTAAATCATTCATTTATGATCTTTTTCTTTCGAATTCTTTCTGTTTTTTTGTATGTTTTGAAGATATTTTTCACGCTCTTTTCCCCAATCGGCGGGATATTTATGATCTTTTGGTTAAATAATATCTATTCGAGTCTCTCTACTCCAGAGAGCTGGAGATGGTGTTCTTCATCCCGAGTTTGCTCTGCATTTTCATACAAACCTCCTGCTCATCAATAGATGTGCACGCAGATTGTTGATATATAATTGTTCGTAGTGCGGTGATCATTCCTGACAAGGTACTGTAGCATATGATTGTTGCCTTGGGACGGCATATGAACTTAATGAAAAAAGATTGGTAGCAAATCAAGAGCAGGTCATATGTGGATAGTGGATTACAATATATTCAATTGTTTAAGCTCTTTGATGGCTTCCACTATATATTTTAATTCATGTGTGTGAAGGAAGGATATGTGAAATTAATAAGCCCATACACAATCAGTGGGATCTATTTTTGATCTTTTGGTTAAATAACCGTTTTTTTATTTTTCAATCCATTATTTTTTAATTTTTCAAGCTCCCCACGGGAAACCTTAGCCTTTTGTATCTTCATAACCTTTGTATCCTCTCATCATGAACCCAAACTGTTACAGAAATAGTTAATATTCAGTTTAAGAAATAGTGATAGTATCCTTATTTAGTTCTAGAAATACTCAGTGTTCAGTTTAATAAATAGTAATAGTACCAGTGTTGAGTTTCAGAAACAGTGTAGCACTCGTGTTTAGTTTAAGAAATAGTCAATGTTTAGTTTAAGAAATAGTGATAGTACGGGAATTGGGTATCAAAAATAGTGTAGTACTGGTGTTCAATTTCAGAAATAGTTAGTTTCATAAATAATGTAGTTCTAGTGTTTAGTTTCTTAAATAGTCAGTGTTCAGTTTAAGAAATAGTAATAATACGAGTGTTCAGTTTAAGAAATAGTGATAGTATCCACTTTCACTTCTAGAAATAGTGTAGTACTCGTGTTTAGTTTCATAAATAATCAGTGTTTAGTTTAAGAAATAGTAATAGTACTAGTGTTCTGTTTAAGAAATAGTGATAGTACCCATGTTCAGTTCTAGAAATAGTGTAGTACTAGTGTTCAGTTTTAAGAATTAGTTAGTGCTCAGTTTTAAGAAAAAAATTGAATTGGATAACCACTCATGTCACACTGATATTGGCCTCTAATTTAATAGATTATACAAGGTTTGTATTGGCCTCTAATTTCATAAATTGAACACAAGTACTATCACTATTTCGTAAACTAAATACTGACTATTTATCAAACGAACAATAGTACTATCACTGTTTTGTAAACTAAATACTGACTATTTCTTAAACGGAACACTAGTACTATCACTGTTTTGTAAACTAAATACTGACTATTTCTTAAACGGAACACTAGTACTATCACTAGTTCGTAAACTTAATACTGACTATTTTAAAAACCGAACACTAATACTATCACTATTTCGTAAACTAAACACTGACCATTTCTCAAACGGAACACTAGTACTATCACTGTTTCGTAAACTAAACACTGACTATTTATCAAACGAACACTAGTACTATCACTGTTTCGTAAACTAAACACTGACTATTTCTTAAACAGAACACTAGTATTATCACTGTTTCGTAAACTAAACAGTGACTATTTATCAAACGAACACTAGTACTATCACTGTTTTGTAAACTAAACACTGATTATTTCTCAAACGGAACACTAGTACTATCACTGTTTCGTAAACTAAACATTGACTATTTATTAAACGGAATACTAGTACTATCACTGTTTTGTAAACTAAACACTGATTATTTCTCAAACAGAACACTATGCACACACACACATGAGTTCAATTTTATAATGAGATAGATCCAAGGCAATTGCATGCGACTTTCAAACATAATCATAAACTAGTTTCCAAAAAAAAAAAACATAATCATAAACGTTGATGTGAGTCTCGCACTTTAAGTTTCACTGATCCAAGAAATCTTCCCTTAACCTTCGTTGGTAATTTTCTTATATAAACATTACTATGTTTATGGATCCCAAACATGCAAACATTAATTTGAAATAAGTAATTAACAAGAAAATGAGATTAGAACCTCTCATCAGCTTATGGGTCCCAAACACTTCATCCAATCAAAGCCTAAAAGCTTATGTCTAAACAAATATTAACTCAATTCAAACAGTTGGTACAACATAATTACTGCACATGGAACGTATGTCCCACAAGTAACAATTGATCTTCAATACATTGACCAGGTTTTTATAGAGAAGTAGTGCAAAAACTAAGTTTTCTAGAACCGAACTATTTCTTGATCTGAAAAAAAAAACCCACTAATGATCAATCTGAAAGACCAATTATATCATACAATTTACCTCAAAAAATTAATGATACTTTCAATCAGGGCATATTTATAGATTTCTTTCGAAATAGATTTTCTTTTATAAAATTTTGGTGTTTTGTTATAATTTTAGATTTGAATTTGAGTACAAAAAGCATCCAAGGGATGTTTTTTAGATTTCCTCTATCTAATTTTAACAAAAACACAAAGCGTCTATTCGATCATTTATTTACTGTGCATTAATTTACTGGAGCATACCAATGAAAAGTTTGTTTCATGATAACAAAAGCTAAAAAAATTGTTGAACATATAGCATTGTACTTCACATTTGGTGCGACATATAGACATGCGGCTTATATTTGTTGAAAGCAAGATTTTCGAAGATTTTGCTTTCAAATTGGTGGGGCTTTGACACGCGGATTTGCAGCATGTATGCTAATGGCTTTCGTATCCTCCATCATCACTTTCATGTTTAATGGGTAAGGTAGTGGCATTAACTGACGGAATGGGGCTTCCGTTAGGGGTAGCGCCTGTAAAAAAAAAGGTTTGGTTTTGCACATGGGCTTGTTTTTTTGTTAGAGTATTTAGTTTTTGTCATTTTTATTAAATTTCAAGTCCTTATAATTAAAATTTAAGTCATTTTTATTAAATAATAGTCCTTTTTATTAAAATTTAAGTCATTTTTATTAAAATTTAAGAAATAGTGATAGTATTCATGTTCAGTTTAATAAACAGTCAGTGTCCAATTTAAGAAATAGAGATAGTATCAATATTCAGTTTAAGAAATAGTGATAGTATCAGCGTTCAGTTTAAGAAATTGGTAGTGTTCAGTTTAAGAAATAGTCAGTGTTCAGTTTAATAAATAATAATAGTATCAGTGTCCAGTTTAAGAAATAGTGATAATATCAGTGTTCATTCAAACATCTCACTATCAAATAAGTCTGCAGCATTAGAAGATGTGTCATGCACTTCTCGCTACATAATTAAGATAACTTTATGGCATCATATAATAAATAATATACAGTTTTTTATTTGCCTTGATGAGCGAAATGATATAAACTTGAAAGCTTAATAAAGATGTGGAAATATATGGAAAGTTTTCTTCAAATTACACCAAATAATTTTTGTGCCTGTGAGCAACTAAACTAAACAACCCCGGTTTAGTTTGCAAAGGTGAATCAAGAAATAGACAATGAAATCCCTTCTCTATTTTCTAATTCTAAACATGGGCACCAGTACAAACCTCTCATTTAGTACCTTTCAAAAAGTATATTCTTTTCATCCACAATTTCACTTGCATAAAATAAGTATCGAAATTATTGTGATACTTGACTATCTTGTGTTTGTGCATACATTTATTTACATAAAGGATCTCTAACCTAATACACAAAATCATATCAACTAAGGGGTAATTTAAGAAATAGTTAGTGTTTAATTTAAGAAATTGTAGCGAGTTTGTGTTTAGTTTTAAAAAAAAAATCAGCATTCACTTTAAGAAATAGTGAAGTTTAAAAAATAGTGATAGTATTCATGTTCAGTTTAATAAATAGTCAAGGTCCAATTTAAGAAATAGTGATAGTATCAGTGTTCAGTTTAAGAAATAGTGATCCTATCAGCGTTCAGATTAAGAAATAGTTACTGTTTAGTTTAAGAAATAGTCAGCATTTAATTTAAGAAATAGTCAATGTTCAATTTAAGAAATAATGATAGCATATGTTCAGTTTAAGAAATATGGATAGTATTCGTGTTCAGTTTAATAAATAGTCAGTGTCTAATTTAAGAAATAGTGATTGTATCGGTGTTCAATTTAAGAAATAGTGACAGTATCAACGTTCAGATTAAGAAATAGTTAGTGTTTAGTTTAAGAAATAGTCAGCATTCAGTTTAAGAAATAGTTAATGATCAATTTAAGAAATAGTGATACATCAGTGTTCAATTTAAGAAATAGTGATAGTATTCGTATTCACTTTAATAAATAGTCAGTGTTCAATTTAAGAAATAGTGATAGTATCAGTGTTCAATTTAAGAAATAGTGATAGTGTCAGCATTCAGATTAAGAAATAGTTAGTGTTCAGTTTAAGAAATAGTCAGCATTAAGTTTAAGAAATAGTCAATAATCAGTTTAAGAAATAGTGATATCATCGTTGTTCAGTTTAAGAAATAGTGATATCATCGTTATTCAGTTTAAGAAATAGTGATAGTATTCATGTTCAGTTTAATAAATAGTCAGTGTCCAATTTAAGAAATAGTGATAGTATCAGTGTTCAGTTTAAGAAATAGTGATATTATCATCATTCAGATTAAGAAATAGTTAGGGTTCAGTTTAAGAAATAGTCAACATTCAGTTTAAGAAATAGTCAATATTCAATTTAAGAAATAATGATAACATCGGTGTTCAGTTTGAGAAATAGTGATAGTATTCGTGTTCAGTTTAATAAATAGTCAAAGCCCCTTGTTGTTTTTCTCTTAGACAGAGAGTCGCAGACTTTTCACCTTCCTCACTCGAAAAAAAATCTTTTTGGTTTTGCAATTTTGGACGCGATGGGGTTGATGATGGATTGTGCGCTAGTGGTGTTGGTAGGTGAAGACTGGGTAATGGGTTGCTGTTTTTTTTTTCCAGAGTTTTTATTTGGATAGTTAGCAGTGTTATATTGAATCAATTGAGGGACAAGTGTAAATTTTGAGGGAAGCCAATGAAAGGCCACATATGATTTTCAGTGCAGAAGATCTGCACTCCTGATTTCTACTTGACTGATTAGTTTAGTTAATTTTGGATGATTGTGTTGGAAATTGTGATGTGTTAAATTAAAAGTTAGGATTTTTAATATAAGTCTGGTGGTGGCGTATGTTTTCTTGATTTACTCAACATGTTGTATGTTTCTACTTTATTCTCACCAAGGAAAAAAATGGTACATTGTTCATATTTGGTATATTTGAAGTTTCATAAATAGTACTCGGGTTCAGTTATACACTGTACATCAAATAGTACAAAAATAAATTTATGTTGTTTCCTAAATTAGAACAAAACTACACCACAGTACTTTGTGATACTGAACTAATAAAAGTAAACTATTTAATGATCCATATTTGTATAGACCACACTATTTATAAAATTCAATTAGAAAACCACACTTTTTTATGAAAACAAACTGAACTATTTATCAAACTGAACTATTTATCAAAGTGAAATAGAAAACCACACTTTTTTTTACCATTTAGCAACTATTTATCAAGCTGAACTAGAAAACCACACTTTTTTACCAAAGCAAAATGAACTATTTATCAAACTGAACTATTTAGCAAAGTGAATCATTTAGCAAACTGAACTATATATCAAACTGAGTTAGAAAACCACACTTTAAGAAATAGTGATAATATCAGTGTTCATTCAAACATCTCACTATCAAATAAGTCTGCAGCATTAGAAGATGTGTCGTGCACTTCTCGCTACATAATTAAGATAACTTTATGGCATCATATAATAAATAATATACAGTTTTTTATTTGCCTTGATGAGCGAAATGATATAAACTTGAAAGCTTAATGAAGGCGGTGGGGCATGTGACACATCTTATTGGCTAAGAAACTGGGAAAAGAGATTTGGAGGCTAAACCCCATGGACATGCAGACACAAACACAACAAAACTAAGATTTAATGGGAGTGTGGCCCCGACAAAAATTTCACTCAGTTCAAATCTGGGAAAATTCAATTTTCTAATGGAATTGGTCTTACAAAATGGCGTTTTCGTCAGGAGCATTGGTTGAAATAAAATTTTTTGGTTTTGCATGTGGGCTTATTTCCTACTTTTGAGGCTTTAGTTTTTATTTTTATTATATTATATTTTGTCATTTTCATTAAATTTCAAGCCCTTTATATTAAAAAAAAGTTATAGGATGATTTTTGGTTAAAATAAATTTAGTTCAAGCCATTTTCATTAAAGCTCTCCTTTTTTTTTGGGTCAAAGGTGAATAAATATTTGGAATAAACAACATGGCAATTTTTATTCCTAAAGAATGTTAAACACGACCTGTAAATAAATAAAAAAGTTAATTGTAGATCTATGGCAGTTATGGTCTAGTGAATGGTTATTTTCTTCTAGGTATTCTCGAGTAACAAAAGTGGGTTGCCAGCTTTGGAGCAAATGTTAAAATAAATTATCAAATTGGGAATAAAAATTGTCATGATATGGGTTTTCAATTGGTGGAATGATTGCAACCGTTTTAGGAAAGAAAAACAAAAGAAAGTTGAAAATGAATTAGTTTTTGTTTTATTTGACTTTTGGGCTCGATGGCAATTTCGTAAATAAAATGAAGTTATATTAACAGATTTTGGTTAACATTTGTTAAGGGCAAAGCTGGAAGAAAATTTTGATGTTGCACGCTGGGCTTTGGTTCAACCCGTGGAACTTCTGTTTTTTTGGCTTGTTGTTTGTTACTTGTGTCCTTTTCATTAAATGTCAAGCCCTTTTCATTAAATAAAAGTTGTTAATGGTTTTTGGTTAAGAAAAAGTTGTCCCAAGCCCTTTTCATTAAAGCTCCCTTTATTTTAAGGACCAATTGCAAATCACTCTATCTTTTCTTGCCCAATCTGGAAACACACCCACACATTAAAATCTTCCCTTCTCTCCTTGGCAAGGTTCTAAAAAAACGCTAGGCGCTAGTCGGACGGCGGGCTAGCGCCTAGCGCCTAGGCGGATTTAGGTAAATTTCTTGTATATCTTGTAAATAAGTGCATATTGACACCTAAAAAAATATACTTGTATGGATAATAAAATAATGATAAAATACAAATAGGTACACTATTTCCATAAGTATTGGATGAACTTGTAGCAAATCCATCATTTGCAAATTAGATACACCATTTCCATAAATATACCACCATGAAACCAAAAAAGAAAAAAGCACACAATTAATAAAAAAAATATAAAAAAAACCTCCTAGGACCGCCTAGGCCCAATCCGATTTTTTCGCTCGATTTGCCAAAAAACGCCTCGGTTTCTAGGCGCCACCTAGGGCCTTTTTTAGAACACTGCTCCTTGGTGACCAATTAGACACACACACATATGCACCCACACCCTTCTCTCTCTCCTTCTCGAGATTTCCTTCGTCTCTTTCTTTCCGTCCGTACAACTCGTAGACCACCACACCCAACCACCATCAAACTTCACGGATCGAACTCAAGGTTTCCATATTCATAATCCTCTTGAGCTATAGAATCTAGTGGTACCACTTATTAAGTGAGTTGACCTCGAAAACCCCGGAATTCAGAAACTCCGGCGAAGAGCTAAAATGGATCCGATGTGTTCGTGGGTGATTCACTTGGTTTTGAGGCTTAGAAAAGTACCCACTCAACTTTCCTAACATCTTGGAACAATTTTGGAGTGATTTGGACGTTGGGACATATGGGTTTGTGAAGTTGCAGGTTTGGCCGGTTTTTCCAAGCTTTATTCCGACGACTTTCCGTTGGTTTTTGGACTTCTAATAGGTATGGTTGTGTTCTACTCTTCAAGACCTTCAAATCCATATAAATTTCATAGATTTTGGTTGAGAATGGGAATAAGATATTAAACTTTGAAAATTCTCCAGTTTTCGGCGAGTTTAGACGGCGGTGGACGGCGGAGTCCAGCAAGGTCCATCGGAGAAGGAGGAGAATATTTCGTCAAAGTTGACGGAATATTCCTAACGACGTCAGGTAATTTCGTTAGTTTTTAAACTGAATATTCTACTATTTAACGGAATATCCCTTAACGTCATTAGGGGTTCCGTCAGCATGCCAAGCATGTGCTTGCGCGTGGCTGTGCCTTGGTCAGCGCGTGAGGGCGCTTCTGTCGTCAGAACTTTTTTTCTAAAAATATGGGGGTGTTCGTGATGTTGAGTAAGTCATGTTGGTATATTCAAACACCTCAATTGAGCAACGTATGGGAAGTTAATCCTAAGTTTTGTTTATGTACTTAGTAATTAACATTAAATTAGTTGTTTCGCATATAGGTGAAGCATACCCTGAGGACGAGCGTGGCCAGGCGAGATTTAGGAGCTATTACCCTGCTACTTACCAATGAGTGGGCATTTGTTTATATATATATATATATATATATTTATGATTCCTAGAAACTTTTAAATGAATTTACATTTTAAATGCCATGTCATGGATGCATTACATTTTAGTATTTGCATTTAGGGGTGGAAAAAATTCCCAAAAATAACAAACCAAACCAAAAAAATACTTAAATTTTGGTATGGGAATCGGGATTGTCTTCCTAATATTTTGGTATTCCCATACCAAACTAAAATATACATTTTTAATTATTATTATATATATATTTACACAAATAATATATATATATATATATATATATATATATATATATATATATATATATATATCATGTTGGCACAATAATGAAAAAATCGTGTTACTTTATTTTTTATCCATGCAACATAAAGATATGAAGGATTATGATATGTATTATGTGTCATTCTATTTCATTGATAGAAGTCACCTTTACTTGAAGTAACACAAACACCAGTGTCAAAGTTGTTGAAGAATGTAGAGAACATAAACACCAGAAGTGTAATGAGTATTCCACATAATCACAAAAAGGCATATAACTTATGTACTAGGTTTGCCTTCTAGTGTATTATTAAATGGTAAAACAACTCTGTTATATAGGTTATAAACTTATAAATGCATCTCAGTACTGAAAAAGAAGATATCATATAAAACTTATCTGCGGTTGCACTGGTGGTTGTTTAAGAATTTAATGTTGCCTACCGACATCGTTTGATCAATTCATGCATTATTCCTTCTACCTCCTCAACTTACTTCATGCCAGGTAACTCATCAAGAGTATGAAGTTGAAACTAGTAATGGAAGAACAATCACGAAACGAAGGAAAACAAAAAGCACAGTGGTGTTTGAAGTATGTACCTGATTATTTCATTGAAAATATAACAGCTATGGGAATTGGGAATATAGAATCACCAAAAACCCAAAAATATTTCGGGATTCCCTATTGTCCCGAAATACTGAAACTATTTCGGGATTCCCGAAATTTCGGATTGGGATCGGTCTTGAAATTGGGAATACTGAAAATTTCGATTTGGGAATCAGAACTAAGGTTTTGGTTCGGTATCCCATACCGAACCACCCTTATTTGCATTAGTATAGTTATGCATAATATTGAAGGATGCTACGGAGGCCTAGGTAAGTTTCAGGTGAGTACATTATGAGGATAATGGTTGCATTATGTATGGTTATGCGTAGATGCATTTAGAGCTCATTATCCTGCACCCCGGTGTTAGTGCTCCCGTCTGAGGCCAGGGCACAGCCTTCACATGATCGTTCACCTTCCGCATCGCACGCTTACCTTGGATACGAGTCTGGTGTCAGCCTGTCGTACATACCACAATAGGTGGTTCCGACTCGTAGGTGACCCGCGATTCATCGCACAGCCTTCATGTGATCGTAGCACTTGAGTGTACCTATTTACACCCAACCTATCGTATAGACCACAATAGGCGGTTCTGACTCATGTGCAAGAATAGGTGGATGAGCTATATGTTTAGCCGTACAAATCACGTTAGGTGACTTCGGCTGGCATGTTATTTCACATTAATTCATATCACATGGCTTACATATTTTATTGCTGAGACACCTTGACATAGCATATCTTGGTTTTCACCGCTCTTGAGCATGGTTTTTATATACGTATGTACTATTATTTTCTGAGAAATTATACGGGTTTTACGGTGAAAGGTTATTATGTTTAGAAAGAGAAACATGTTTTCAAAAGTTTTGTTGCCCACTCATGTTTTCTGTTTTGCGCCCCTCTAGGTTCTAGCTAGTTGAATTACTTTGTGGCTCATGAGGACTTCCAGGAGGTTTTGATAGTCTTCCGAATAAATGTAGGAATTTCTTTCTTGTCTTGTATAATCAATACTTAGTTGCTGGACTTCGCCTAAATTGCACATGCTCTGAATATTTGTATCTCTACCTTAAACACTTCCACACACTTGTATGTTTTTTTTAGCGTAAATTAGTTACTTACGGTTTTTATTTACCCACATTTTCATACTATTATCACTTCTGCTCTGCACACATAACTACGTCACCCTCATGTGACGGCCAGCATACCTCGATTTCGATCAGAGTGTGTCATTTTATAAAGATTTCCTAAATAAATTTGGTATTCTAATTAAAATTAAAATTTTAAAATTAGAGAGCACGATTGAAGATGTTTAATATGTTCAAACTAATTATTGGTTATGTGGCCCTAAAAAGTCATGCACCTTTCACTGTGAGCGGGTACAATATCACACCAACTTAGAGCATCTCCAAGACCTTTTTTTTTAAACCAACTTTCTAAGAGGTTTAAAGAGCCTCTTCGACATGCTCTTACTTGTAAAAGATTAGCTGAACTATTCAAGTGATAATAGTAAATTAGTAGTCATATGTATGGGTTATGATTCAGGAACACACATTTTGTGGAGCCTATTCTGTAATGTATTTCAACGATTTGATGGTCTACCTTTTATGTCTTACCTCAAAAATTATGTTTACTAAAAAATAACCCAAATTCAAAATGATATGACCATTAGATTAAATTTAGTATTTCTTTGTATAACCGCATTCGTCAATTTTTTCACTAAAAATAAATGTCTTAATGATTTTGAATTTGTCTAAATTTTTATAGGATATGAATAATATACTAAAATAAAAAGTTCAGATCGTTGAAATACATTATAAAGTGAACACTACAAAATGAATGTCAAAATGCGTGTCAAAACAAGAGTCACTATACCGTAACCATATATATGAGGAGATCTAATCCAGTTGACGCAAAAGTTGCCTACATGTGCATTGTATTAAGTCGATCTTTGTTTTGTTAATTATATATGGCTCAAATGCTTCAAGTTCTTTGATGTATACGAATCGGCAGGTTTCGTTTTTTTGCATCAGTTGCTACTTTAGATGCTCTGGCTATTGGCCAGTTGATTTTGGTTCACCTTCTTATGCGGATCTAAGGCAAGGCATGCACGTCGCTGCCTGCAATGGGTAGAGTCTAGAAAATTCATTTTTTACGTGCCACTCTTGAAAATTAAATTATATTTTGCATATAAATATTTAGTGGACATTATCAACATTTAAATTCTGCATATACAATTGTATAACAAATTAAAACCAGATCTGAATTAATTAAATAAATGGAAGACAATTTACACGGATCGGAGTTTGACTTAATGAGTTTTGCCCAAGGTTGTGTTGACTTTCTCACTTTTGTTTAATTTTCTAATTAACTTTCTTTCCCTAGGCAATGTCAGTTGGTTTTATATAGAATAGTTGTATATATCCCAAACCACATCGGTATGTCTCACACCGATTTCTTTGTTCTCACTTCATCTCTTTGCTTCTTCTCTAAGTACACACTGAAACGCCAATGGCCTCGGATTCCCCACTTAAATCCAAGCCTCCATACTCCTCAAATATCTTGTTCCTTTTCCTTCTCCTCTCAACAAATCTCATCACCTTGTTCCTCTCCTCATCCTTTTCGTCTTGCTCCCTCAAACCTTCTACAACAACCACCGCGGATCCCGCCACTCCAACGACCGGCTCCAACCTCCCTGATGCCTCTACGGAAGACACGTCTAACCTCCCAGTTGAATTTCTTGCATTTGCGTCCGGACAACTCCTCCCATTTGGATACAATGCGAACTTTGACTCCAACACCATATACCCTCCAGTTGGACAAGCATGCACACTCTTCCCTGATCTCCTCCGCCGCTTCATGTCCTACAAGGTAAATGGATCGTGCCCGGATGACGAGTTTTTAGCCCAAAGGCTCCTCCTCAAGGGCTGTGAACCCTTACCACGCCGCCGCTGCCGCCCTGCCTCAAACCCTAACTACGTGGAACCCTATCCTCTTCCCAAAAGCTACTGGTCCATACCGTCCGACAACTCAGTCGTATGGACAGCCTACAAATGCAAAAACTACGACTGCCTCATCAACCGAAAGAAAAACCTAAAGGGCTTCGACGACTGTATAGACTGCTTTGACCTTCAAGGAAATGAGAAGAATCGGTGGGCAAAGGGCAAAGGAGGAGAGCTTGATTTCGGCGTGGATGAGGTCTTGGGGTTCAAGAAACCCGGAACGATACGAATAGGGCTTGACATCGGAGGTGGAGTGGCTACATTCGCTGTGAGAATGAAGGAGAGGAACATAATAATTTTGACAACTTCAATGAACTTGAATGGTCCTTTTAACAGCTTCATTGCTTCAAGAGGGGTCGTGCCTTTGTACCTAAGCATTTCGCAGAGGCTGCCGTTTTTCGATAATACGCTCGACATTGTGCATTCGATGCACGTATTGAGTAACTGGATTCCGACGACGTTGCTTCATTTCGCTATGTTTGATATCTACAGGGTGCTTAGGCCTGGCGGGTTGTTTTGGCTTGACCATTTTTTCTGCGTAGGTGAGCAGTTGGAGGAGGTCTATGGACCTCTCATTGAGAGTATTGGGTACAAGAAGTTGAAGTGGGTTGTTGGGAAGAAGCTTGATCGTGGACCTGAGCGTAGGGAGATGTACCTCTCGGCGTTGCTGGAGAAGCCATTGAAGAACTCTTGGTGATTAATTAGTTAAGCAGAGGAGAAATATAAAAGCCTTAGCTGGTATTTTTTTTATTTTATTTTTGACATTTTTGCTTTCTTTTATTGTTAAGTTACATAGAATAATATTTGAAAGAGAAGGAGATATGGAAATGGGCAGCGTGTATGCTGCCCCCAAAATACATGTCTCCTTCATGTCTTCTTGTTAATTTTGTGACTCCTATCTTGAAATTTAATAGAGAATCAATACTTTTAGGTCCATCAAAACATAACTGAAACTAAAAAAAATAACAATAATATCACTTAGTACTACAGTCACAATGTAGTAGAAGTTACCCCAGACTTATTATTAGAGTTTGGCTATCTTGATAAAATCTTTATTAACCATATTTCCCAACTAGAATCATTTCCTAAAAAGCTTATCAAGGTAGCAGAAGATTATCTAGAACAAGGGAAAGAAATTTGCATAAGTTTTATCAGTAGTCCTCCAGATTGGTATGCACATATGCATAAGGAGAAAGCTAGACATATAGCCATGATTAATGAAGAGTCCTTTAGACTATCTTCTATCTCCCCACACAGGTGGACTCCTTTATACAAAAATATTCTAAGATTTTCAGGGATCCAAATGCTAGCCTTAGATGAGTTTGAAGATTTTAGGTATGATATGTTACTAGTAACAGAAGAAGAAGAAAAAAAAAAGGAAATGTATATTTACAGTAAGACAAGAATCAGTCACCAGCCCCACTGGAAGCCTCAAATTTTCAAAGGAGAAACAACATATATGTATCACAAAGTAAAAGAAGATAGAGAAAGAGATGCAAAGCTAGTAGAAGGCGATGAACAGTACTAGAACAATTTGACAAAAGAAGAGCTGCATAACATCGACAATATGATGGAAGCATGAAGAACTAGCAACAAATTAGCATAAGTTGAATAGCATCATGTAAAATAGTGTATTTCCAGACATAAATGTCAACATCATTGTAGACCCCGCTACAATAATGAAACAATGGCATAAGAGTAAATAAAGAAAAGAGTTTGATCCATTATAGACTTTTCATACACAGATGTCATTTTGATTAAGAATGAATAGTGGAAATCCCTTTTCATTAAGACTCCCTTGTTTTTATTCATAAATTTACAATTTTGTCCTCGTCTACGGCAACTTCCAGGTGGAGTACTCATATGTATTGTTATAGAAAGATAATAAAATGTTGACCCAAAAAAAAATAATAATAAACTTGATGCGTTGTAAATACTTTTCTTATTTTTATTAATTCGTTGTAAATACTTTTCTTATTTTTATTAATTCGTTGTAAATACTTTTCTTATTTTTTGAAAGGAAAGAAAATTAAATGCATCTTGGAAAAGAAGAAAGACATGCAACTTTTTTGTCCATATCCGTAAGAATTTATTGAAATCTATGCATGGTCATACTGGCGTTACTGGTTAAACGAATATTTGTCACGTATTAATAAAAGTTTTTCCTTAACAATCCTAATAAATATTTGTCATGTTACGTCACAGATTACACTTTTCTCGAAATCATTGACTAGTCAATCATAAAAAGTAAAACGAGCTGTTATATCCATATATAATCGTATCCCCTTTCACTAAGTCGACCCTTCTTTACTAAGCATTTTACCTCTTCTCAAATTTCTCCTCCCATCCTTGAACCAAACACCAAATCTTTACAATTTCAATTTGTTTTCAGTGGAAGGATGAGTTCATCTTACTCTAGGCTAAGACCTCAGGCACTTCCTCAAAAGAAAAGACATCTTCAGGTACGAGACCTCGAATTAATATTAATTCTATTTCCTTTTGGCTTAATTTGTCGCAAATAGTTAAATTGTAACCAATATTTATTCTCCATATATCCATGATTTTTTTCCCTAATTATGTTTCTTATGCCTGTCTGCTGAAATTTTTTCCTATTCAAATTGTGGTGTATATTCAGAATGGTCCCGTCCAAGACCCAATGTAATTTTATTTTGTACCAAAATATCGTTTTCACTTTAATATATATATATATATATTTGTGGTGTATAGTTGCTATGAACTTTTTTTGGTCGAGTATTCGCTACGAATTAGCCAGTAGATAAAATAATTTTGGTTTTTTTTTTAGCAAAATAAAAGTATTTTTGGTTGAGTGTGGCTAGTTTTGTTATTTTTTATTTATTATGTTTTGTTATGTTGTGCTAAAAGATCTAATTAATAATTAAAAAGGGAAATTCTTGAGCTAATTTTCTAAAATTTGTTGAAATATCTTTTACTTTTGGCTAAATAGCCAAAATAGTCTATGAGATTTGCATAACTCATCACTTTGGTCCCTGAGATTCCAAATCAATCAAAGTGATCCATGAGATTGTCCACCATCCATTATTTTGGTCCTTCCGTTAAAAACTCCATTAAGTGTACCGGAGCTCTTGGCCGGAAGTTTGGGCAATTTTCAAAGCTTCGTAACTCAATCGTTTCTTAACCAAATTCGACTCATAATATATCAAAATGAAGATAGGAAAGTGTAGAATAAGATTATACCTATTTGGAAGCCCAATGGTTGCCAGAGATGGCCAGAAAATAGCCTCAAAGTTGATTGGTCCAAGCGAAAACTGGAAAACTCGCCAAAAACTGGGTAAACTTTAAACTTTCATAACTTCTTCAATACTCAACGAAATCAAGTTATTCAAAAATGAAAATCATACTTCTCGATGAGATAAAAAGAATGATACCTTTTTATGGCTATATCGCCACTTTCGAGCAACTTTTCGGCCAAATCACGGCGAGTTAGCCATCTAAAAAGGTACCATTCTCTTCATCTCATCAATAGGTATGATTTTCGTTTTTGAATTACTTGATTTCATTGAGTATTGAAGAAGTTATGAAAATTTAAATTGTACCCAATTTCCGGCGAGTTTTCAAGTTTTCCTCGGATCAGTCAACTTTGAGGCTATTTTTTGGCCATCTTTGGCAACCATTGGGCTTCCAAGTGATATAATCTTATTCTACACTTTCCTATCTTCATTTTGATATATTATGAGTCGAATTTGGTCAAGAAACGATTGAGTTACGAAGCTTTGAAAATTGCCTAAACTTCCAGCCAAGAGCTCCGATACACTTAACGGAGTTTTTAACGGAAGAACCAAAGTGATGGATGGTGGACGATCTCAGGGACCACTTTGATTGATTTGAAATCTCAGGGACCAAAGTAATGAGTTATGTAAATCTCAGGGACTATTTTGGCTATTTAGCCTATTTCAATGCAAACATACTTATTTTCGCTTCCCGATATCGATTTGGCATCTCTAGCTACTTTTGTTTTTTGAAATTGTATATTTTGCTATAAATTTGATTCGTTCAAGTTATGTTTTCTTTCTGCTTTTTGGGTATTTCCATCATGCAATGAAATTTTTTCTTAGGATGTAAACTAATCAACTGTGTATAACCACTACGGAGCACTTTAGTGGTTAGGGACATATTTCAGGCCTGTATTTCATACAATACATCTTGTATTCGATTTTTTACGTTTGTGAACCACATGATGGTGGCCAAGGGGAGACTGAAATGTCTTTGTGAATTTTATCAGACTCTAAAAAAGTAGACGGTCGTGGCAAAATTACTAGCTGATCTTTTTCAAAAAATCAAAAGAATAAAAAACATGTATGCAATCTTTATGCAACGGTTTGACTACATGGAGAGACAAGGGAAAGTTGTAACGGATAGCAAATATATATAGGGATTTTAAATTAAGTAGTATGTTAGTTGATTACCTTTTATGGATGGTACCTTTTATGGATAGAACCATATTTGCTAGAGCGAGTAGGATTAAAAACATTAGTCAAATTGACATTTCTATCCTCATAAGAGAAAAAATTCAAAACCCTATTGGACTCTTTTGAATATCTTTAAGAGAGAGCACCAAACTTCGGTGCATAGACCACGTACGATTGGCAAACCACTTATTCACCAAACTTTGGTGAGTAGACCACGTACGATTGGCAAGTTTGTGAGTAATACAAATGTATCTTGCAGATGAAGCCATTACTGCCACCCTTTGTTGTACTTAACAATGAAGATGATTGCAATTATTGCAAGTATTTCAGTGAAAATGCGGTAGAAATCCAAGTCAGATATGCTCTCTGATTTTGAGTTTGAAGCACAAAGCTGGAAAAAACACAAGTGATTTTCTGCTTGAAAATTTTGGGAGGACGTGTGCCACTTGACCACGGCTAAAGGTGGCTTAAAATTCCTTCAGCCTTTTCGAGCCCTGCTGGTCATTAGTCCTACCATTCGTGGTGTGGAATACCGGCTTTGGTAAAAAAAAATTGAAGATGAATGCAGTAGACTTTAAAACGAATAAGTAGACAAAATGCAACTTAAATAACAATTAATTCGACCTTTCGTGGTACGATTGAAATCATTAGCTTCCTCATTGTCTGAATAGGCTACTGTGTTCATGTAAATGACAAAACGAACACTAACAAACAAATGACGTATCCACATAAACAGTCTCGTTCTCCCAGTCATAGGGTGCAAGAAAAATGCTGGTCACTCACTGTCGAATCTAATTTAACGAATATTTTTTTACTTCTAGTCTCTCTCCCTTTCCGTCTCCCTCTATGCAAGCGTCATTCTGTAAAATTGGAGACGATGGCTCACCTGTAGGCTTCATTCAAACATAAGAACAATGAGATGACACTGCCTCTAATGGCAGTGGCATCGCCAAAGAGGATGGGACTGGGGCCATGAGTCTTGGTGGCGGCGATGATGACGATGAGAGTGTGACGGCAATGCTGACCAGGAGCGTCGTCGTCGCAATCCAAGCACCACCAACAACTAGCAAATTCGTTTGATTTGATATGTTCTCCAAATCATTGTCTTTAGGACTCGAACTGTTTGTAATAAATTATTGAGTTAGTTTTAGGGTGATCTACCCTTATATGTTTATTTCGGAACAAGACATCTCCGTGCAGACACTCTGAATGAACAGACTGTGGTCACAAAATGAGAGGAAGATTGAAAAGCATGGTGTCTGACCTCAATTTATTCAGTTTCAATTAGGTAAGTAAGATTTCTCCAAACAATCTTCAGCCAAGCCAAATCATGGCCAGCCGAAATGGGATATGATATATGATGTCATTGTGCAGACAATCTGAGTGAATATATTGTGGCCACAAAAGGATTGAAAATTAACGAGTATATTGCCAGACCTCAATTTATTCAGTTTCAGCTAGATAAATAAGACTTCTCCAAACAAACTCAGCCATACCAAATCATGGCTAGCCGAAGTGGAATATGATAAATGACATTAATTGTTGTGCACACAATCTGAGCGAACAGATTGTGATCACAAAAGGAAGGAAGATTAAAAAGCATAGCGTAATAGCTCAATTTATTTTTGACGCAGCACAAAGCAATGAAAGGGTTACCTGCGTAATCCCTTGTAGAACAAAGTTACTGGAGTCCACTAGTTTGATATAAATCCTAAAGGATAATTTGATTAATTGATTGAAAGATGAAAAGATAATTACAAAGTCATGGCTTAAATAAGCCTTTTACAACCTCTTGGAAAACTCAAAAGACTTATGAAATTAAAATGAAAATAACTGACATATAGTAAAGCCCTTGAAACCCCCCAAAAGACTCCATTTATTAGTAGACTGGTATTTTGACTGATTTCTGCAAAAGATGGCTCAAGCCACTTTTGTGGGAGAATTGAACACATCTTCTACGATCGCACCAGAAATGAAAGTAGCGTTCATTCAACAAGAAAAGTTCAAAACATCAACTTTCGAGATATGACCGTAGCAAATAATCTATTAACATGTGAATTACCAATTCTCTAATCACTTTTCTTTATTGCTCGCCGCTTCCTTCTTTTAGTTTTATTGCACATGAAATAATAGGATTTTTCTCCTACATCAGACTTCTCCACTTGAAAGGAACTCGACCTGGAGTTCGTCTTGAAACACTCTTGATAGCTAGTAGATAAATCCCATGTTAAGAAAATAAATTCTTCAACTTGAGAAGCCCAACTTTTCGTATACTTGGGTGAAATAATCATGAAATGAATTCCATAAATAAGATCAAAATATGGCAATTGGGAATCAAAATATTCTTCTTTACCCAATTCTCTTGTTTGGTCAACAATAGAATTTAAATCCAATTTACTAGACTTGTGATTCTCCAAAGTTATGACAGATTTTGATTCACTCATACCTTGAATTTCTTGAGTTTCCACTTCTGAGTTGTCATGTTTTGGGAGATCTTCATCAACAAGATTTTCACCAAGGAAAATTACTTGCTCTTTTTCTTCCACCTTGGCCTCCACCGTTACTTGGCATAATGATATATCATTCTCCATCACTCTAGCTTCTTTTCTTATGATTGGTTGACCCGTCTTTTCCAAATACAATTCGTATATATTAGAAAAGAATTGCTTAACAATTAGTCGCTTCAACCAACGCCAAGTTTGGATAGGACATTTACCTTGTTGTCGCCTAGATTCTTGCATATGATCATACCATAAACCCACGTCACCATCTAAACAAGAAGCAACTATCTTCACCATCTTTCTCTCAAGAATTGGTTGTGTCTTGAAAAGTTTCTCTACATCCTCAATCCACAAGAGAAAACCTTCAATGCAATCACTTCCGAAGAAAATAAGAATATCTTTAACATCAACTATATGAGATTGGTTCGGGGCAATTCCCTTTGTGCACACCACATCTATTGTAACAACCTCGCGATTAACGTCGCTTAAGGTATATCTTGTCCCACGATCGATTGTCATTAGAACAGGGTAAATCCCTAGTCTAATACCGATTGACACATCACAAAGCAATGAAAGGGTTACCAGCATAATTCCTTGTAGAACAAAGTTACTGGAGTCCACCAGTTTGATAGAAATCCTAAAGGATAATTTGATTAATTGATTGAATGATGAAAAGATGATTACAAAGTCATGGCTTAAATAAGCCTTTTACAACCTCTTGAAAAACTCAAAAGACTTATGAAATTAAAATGAAAATAACTGACATATAATAAAGCCCTTGAAACTTCAAAATACTCCATTTATTAGTAGACTGCTCTTTTGACTAATTTTTGCAAAAGATGGCTCAAGCCACTTTTGTGAGAGAATTGAACACCTCTTCTATGATTGCACCATAAATAAAAGTAGCGTTCATTCAACAAGAAAAGTTCAAAACATCAACTTTCAAGATATGACCAAAGCAAATAATCTATTAACACGTGAATTACCAATTCTCCAATCACTTTTCTTTATTACCCGCCGCTTCCTTCTTTTAGTTTTATTGCACCTGAAATGATCGGATTTTTGGCTACATCAATTGTTTGTGCCAAAAAAAAAAAACTCCTTTAGAAACTCTCCAATCATCGTTATAAGTACCCCCAATCATCCACCATTGAAGGTACACCATCCTTCAAGCTCTAAGCCTACTAGTCTTAAAGTTTATACTGTAACACAACTAACTTGACCATTAGAGAGTCCTTGAGCGACACCATACTGTTGCCATCTTAACTATTTGAGAGTTGTAAGTATTGTCTTGCATGTGAATTTAGAGTCACAAACTTAGGCTTAACCAAGTTGGCTATTGTTGTACGGTCCCTTCTATGAACCCAAGTTTGAGTCACTATCCATGTCGTTTAGATGTATTAATTTGAACATGGTTAGAAAAACGAGAACAATTTTAGAGACAAGGCATTTTCCCGCAAACAAGAAGGCAAGACAACAATTAAATTCACTCAAATCCAATTAGGGGATTTTATTACCGAACAAAAAGTCCAATGAGGGGATTCCCAATAATTTCCTTATTTTGCCATGAAATACGGAAATACTTACTGACCATATTTCCGTATTTAGCAATAGTGTCTAGTAGTTTTTTTTTTTTTAATGAGAGATTTTAAGTCTGGCTTCTGCAAATAGTATAAGTTTCTTATTTATATTTGTAAGTAATATTCATTAAAGAACTAATGAAATTTCACACGTATGTAGACCCCTTGGGCAAAATTAAGTTTCTAGATTCGCCATGTTAATCGCAAGAGTAGTAATGTCGTTTGTAAGATGAACAATTTGAGATTTTGTGCTTCATGGTTTAGCATGATGTCCCTCATGTTGTGCTCTTGCTACTGTTGCCTAGTTATGACCTTGGCTTTCTTCCAATCTTTTTTGTTAGACTTCGCATTTTGGTTGATTGCGGTTCATACCATTGGCTCGGTGTTTCCATTTTTGCTGCATTTTGCATCAAGTAAATTCATACTTTAATTAGTAAGGGTGAATGAGACCTCCCGTCGTAAATGGATGGTCTCTTCACCTACATCCTGCCACTCTAGGGTGGAGAATCGGTTTGCCGCTCTCCTTTTTGCAACCGCAAGTGAGCAGTCGTGGCATTGGCAGGGTGACGTGGAGCGCGTATGGCCATTTGGCTTCACACAAGGACAACTTGCTTTAATACCATGATGAAATTGGAGTTTCACCATAAAATCAAAGGAAAACTAATGAAAATGCCATGAAAACTTTGAGTTTTAATGATAAGGACAAAATAAAGAGTAAAGTGAATAGTGCCAGGATTGACTTTTTAGTGTAAAAATGTGGTTTTTCGTTAAAGTGAACAGTACCGGGAGCTTTTCGTTAAAGTTCCCTAAAATCAATTGGCAATATAGGAAGTAGCCCAAGACTATATAAGCACATAGCAAACCTTATCCCTCACCGATGTGGGACAACACTCAACAAACTTTTCCAGACTTTTCGTCCTTAAAACCCTGTTTTGTAGGGGAATTATCAAGTTAATGAAAGCAGAGATGAAGTAGTTGAAGTTGCAAGCGACTTGAGGAATGAAAGCTTGACGAGGGAACAAAATTTAAGAAAAACGGAAGTTAAGAATGGAAATCACAAGCCCGAATGGCTAGATTCATTTATAAAAATAATCTTTTTCGATGCCTGTCCAGATCATCCTGTAGAAAGGGATGAAAAGAACAGATACTTGAATGAACGGAACAGATTCTGTGTTGATTGTAACACAGCAGCCTGCCAGTACTGCGTTGATTCTGGTGATCATCGACATCACCGAACATTGCAAATTTACCACTATATCTATCAGGGTGCTGTCCCACTTGATGCCATGAAAAAGCATATGGATTGTTCCCAAATTCAGTTACATTAATTATTCATGTGTTTTCCTTCTTTACTAAATTCTTTAATGTGTTTTCCTTCTTCATATGTTTCTTCTTCTTTTTTCGTCGGTTTTTCAGCCATATAGATCCAACAAGAAATTGGTTCTACCTCAGACTCCACTTCCCCGCTCTAAATCAAAAACTGACTCTGCCAATGATGAAGGGTGCTGTGAGATTTGTAAAAGAACATTACGTGAACCAGATCGTAATCGCTATTGCTGTATTTCTTGCAAGGAAAGTCTCTGACTGTAGTATGATTTCCGTGTGTGTGTGTGTATATATATATATACTGCTTTCATTTTACCTTCAATTGAATTCGTCTGAAGGTACTGCGTAAAACTTCAGGTCAAAGCATTTTCAAGAGAGTCCAGTGCTTCAGTTACTCCATTTCTTTCCGTCCAGCCTTCTAAGCAGCGCAAGAGAGTTCCGAAACCTGAAAGAAGTTTATCCAAAAGAAAGGGAAAACCATGCAGAGCCCCATTTTTCCAAAGCCTAGCCTTAGGTCAGTTCACTTGCTTGATGCTTAAAAATGAAAGTACTCAGTTTTTGCAGTCATTCAAGTAATTATACACTAAAATTTTCTTAGTAAAGCCTGCTTCTTGTTTTTCAGGCCTTTATTTACTCTCTCGTATCAAGTCAGGATGCAAGGTTTCTCGAAGAACTTCAAGCATGCCATCTAAACATCATTCTGCATTTTTATCATATTGCAGCAGTCACTGAACTACCCGACTGTGCGTGTGTGTGAATTAGAGAGAGACACACACACACACAGATGAGTATGACTCTTAAGCATTTTCGTTATTAGTATACTTCAACTGTCTAAAGAATGAATTTCGGTATGACATTTACAGTTAGTATTAAGATATTATCGAAGGACCAAGAATATTCACAAATCATTATGCATTGTCATTCCTAGGCTGCTAGCAATCAGCACATATCATTTGCATCAGTTTGCATTAGTACCCCAACCCCAGTCCTTATTCAGTCTCTGCAGCAAATGGAAAAGCATCAGAGCAGTCGAACCTGAGACAGGGTTCAATTCTAGGAGGCACCAGTGAAACACAACATGCAGAGCATACAAACAGCGGTGGAACGGTGTCAGTATCCTCAATTCTGCAGCAGCGTGTATGTTGCCACACCTCACAAATGTCACAAGCCACCATCCTCTCCCCATCATCACCTCTAGCCCCGCACTCACATCTCACCATCCAAGTGTTTGATCCGCCTTCATACCTCAGTGATGTGTCTAAATCTATCCCACTTCCTCTCACACCAACTTCTGCTCCCGATTCAGCTACTCCAATAAGTACTTCCATATCATCCATTTCATAAGAGAAATTATAATTCTTTAGCAGAAATCCACTTGAAAAGACCATGGAATTGAAGAAAGGGTGATTTTGTATAAAATCAATTAAAAGTTATGATATTAAGAATAGGTCAATCAAGTTTATTGAAATTATAAATATGTCAATGAGACTTTAAGATACATTAAAACACCTCAATCAAATTAAAATTACAAATGATGCTATTACTATTTAAAACACCAAACATTTCCATCTCCTTCATTGTAAATTGTGCCTCCCATCACCTTCAGACTTCAACCTCCCTGCCTCCCACCACCTTTAACCTCCAATTTTTCGGACACTGCAACGTAGTGTCTGTTTCCTGTTCTGTGATTGTGCATTTGGATTCAATTGTTTGTAGATTCAGACACTTCGTTGCAGTGTTTGTTTCTTGTTTTGTGATTGTGCATTCGAATTCAAATATGTTTGTGGATTCAGATACTGCAACGCAATGTTTGTTTTCAATTATGTGGATTCAGACACTTCGTTGCAATGTCTAATCCTTGTTCTGTGATTATGCATTGAGATTCAAATAGATTTATGGATTCAGACACTGCATTGTCGTGTCTGTTTCTTGTTCTACGAATTCAGACACTTCGTTGCAGTGTATGTTTCCTATTCTATGATTGTGCATTGAGATTCAAATAAGTTTGTGGATTTAGATATTACAACGCAGTGTCTATTTCTTGTTCTGTGAATTCATATAGAAAACCAACGAAGAAGATGACTGGAATTGCAAGGGAGGTGGCCGGAAAACTTCAAATAGCCATAACGGGTTCATTTCTCAACCGAATTCAAAGATTCAAAAACCAAAATAAAGCTCACGAGGTAACGAATAGAAATATACCTAATTGAGGCTAAGCTGTGGCAGGAGTTGGCCAAAAAATACCTGCAACCTCGCTGGTCCTTCACTGGAAACTAGAAAAAAATTATCTGAGTTAATTTTCATTTAACCTTCACCAAATCAAAGGGATTTTCACATTCAAACTCTGGCATAAGATTAGAACCATAAAAAGGAAAAGTTCATGAGTTCCCAACCCTTACCTAGTCGGAAAATCACAAAGCCTCGCAAAAAATTATGAAGGTAGAAGTCTAAGTTTGAATTCATAACCTAGGGTCTCGGTTTTAATACTGGGATATTGGTGGACTTTGTTGAGGTCGAGGAGGCCATGTTGCATTCATAGAGAGAAAAAAAAGAAGGATAAAAGAGTCAAATTTTAACTACATATAATGACTTAAAGGTTATGTGGCATTCATCATTGACCTATGCCTAATTAATAAAAATATGTCATTGATTAAGTTCAAAACAAAAACATATCATTGATATATGACTAAATAGTAAAGTTTTTACTGACCTTTGGCTAAATTACCTTTGAAGAAATATAAGTGTAGAATTTTTCAAGTTGACGGGCCAAGGGCCCACTCCAACAACATTGATACTATTCCTACTCTACCACCTGCTCAACTCAATCTCCCCGGCCCACTCCAACAACATTGATACTATTCCCACTTTAGGCCTTGGCTTTGCCCTTTTCTCAACCACATGGAGCCATGCCGAGGACCACCTAATCACATGAGAATACAGGCCCATCGCCTACCTTTGATAGGACCTTTGATAGGATGTAGAATTTTTCAAGTCAACGGGTCAAGAGCTCACTCTAACAACACTGATACTATTCCCACTTTACCACCTACCCAATCATCTAGTGTGGAGTTTTATCACAAAAAGCCTCGATATTAGTTTGACAGAGATAATCCTATTTAAATGTCTTTTCTCCTTCCCTCCTGGCTGATGTGGGATAGATGTTTCTAACAATAAGCAAACTTTGGAACACCAACAACCAATTCCTGACCCTAAACAGAAGTTTGCAGAAACCCAATTCCAAAATCAAAGAAACGATCAAATTATACGAAAGAAATTGGAGTTTCAACCTGTGCATCGGCAGAGCTCGCAGAAGGGTTCTTCAGAGGTCTTGACGTCCTATTCAATGGTGTAAAGAGGGACAACCATCCTTCTATTGTCGTGCACAAGAAGAGTGCACCAAATCAACGTCCTCTTGAAGGAAGATTCGAATGTTATCGCGAAACGGCCATTCTTTATTTCTTTATTTCTTTCCCTCTCTGCCATCACCCTCCTTCATCCTTCCTTTCTGTGATATACTTTTCTCATATCTCAAGCACAAAATGTAAAAACGAAATGGTTATCGAAATGTCCTCAATCTCTTTGAAGAGCACCTTTTTGCAGATGAATGTTGTGGATGATGCACATATACGAATGAGCCTGAATGTTTTGAGCACGAGGGGCCAAAGTGTGTAAGTTTTTGAAAAACCGAATTCTAAGAGATGTACTTGGTTAGTGTCGTCAAATTGATTAATATGTATGTTGTGTTATTAAGGTTTACTTTCTAAATTTTCACAGTTGTTGATCACTGGTGAAATTTCGGTTGTGCTGCCACAGGTGGAGATAAAAGTGTTTGAATCGCGGATCACTGGAGCAGAGTTTCCAATGGGGACTGCCTGAGTGTTTCTGACAAATTGAATTCTAACAGAAGATGTTAATCGGTTAATTTCACCAATTAATTGTCCTGTCTTTTGAATTTCATGTTTTTGCCTTCAATCGTTCTTTTAGAATCTGATCTGCGGGTGCGAATATAAGGTGGGTGGGAAGATAGTACTAGTGCATGAAATATTAGCACTGTGATGTCCGATTTTGAACCATGGTCAAATGATTACCAGAGATCCCTAACTCGAGCGAGTCAAATTCCTTCCACACGTGTTTTTTCTCTTCGTTTCATTTTTTGTCTTAACTTTGTATATTAACAAAAAAAAATCAAAAAAAAAAAAAAACCACCCTTATTATCATGCCTAAATTGTTACTAATTCGCACTTAATAAAAAAAATAACAAGTAAGAGACAAAAAGAAGAATTGATTCCTAAAAATTGTACCCTTAATTAGATGCGCCGTCAATAACATTATGTAATTCACGTGTTATAAGAAAGAACAAGTAAAAGATAAAAAGATGAGTTGGCCCTAAAAATCATACTGATAATTAGACGGGTACTCAACAACAGTATGATCAAGCTGTTCTTAAGTGTTGAAGTTGCCGGAAATGCATCTGGGCCGTTGCATTGCTTCGATCAGAAGCAACAAAAACACTTTGATCCTCCGTTACATTGCTTGGATCAGAAGCAACAACAATATTTTGATCCTTGGCTACGTTCTTCCCATTGTCTCCAGAAGTCGAAAGCGTGTCTTGCAGAGAGGAGAAGAAGAGGCGAACAAGAGTGCCCACAAGGGGAAGAGAGCAGCATACGATTGCAATATGCCTGGTATTCATAGCTTATAACTAATTTGGAAAGTATGTGGTGCGTTTGATGTTTGGGCTGAAATTTATAGTGGAGAGTGCAGTGAAGAATTGTGTTAGTTTTATGTCAATATTTAAACGAACGTGGTGACCAAGTTAGGAAAATTCGATGTAGTTTGAAATTTCAAGCCACTCAAAATTGACCCTTAGGTTTCCCAAAAGAAAGTAGAAAAAAGATAAAAATGAGTGCAGACAAGGCTTGATTAAGTTGATAAGGATATATCTCTTTGCTAAATCAAGTTTATGTTCGAGTCATACTACTGGCAATCATTTTTGGTGGGCAATTTGTAAAACTAAAAAAAAGGTTCAAACCCTCTCTATAAGTCCTCAAAGAGGAGAAATTTTTTATTGTGACGAGAACACGGGTGGTATCACATGTTTTTATTTAAGTGATGAGAAATTTTATTTTTAAGTTATTAATTTTTTAACACACAAATTTCACTATTTGTATATTGATACATAGTGTACCACCTTATATGTCGGTTACACTAAAAAAATTATCTCAAAAAGACTTTCCCCTCCCCTTAAACATTTTTCCAAAAAAAAGAAAGATAAAAAGGGTGCAATAATGGACTAATGGAGTATGTCGTCTTCTTAGTGACACTCAAGTCGTAAAGTAATGATGTAAGTTTCCTAAAAAAGAAAGATAAAAAGGGTGCAATAATAGAGTACGTCGTCTTCTTAATGACACTCAAGTCGTAAAGCAATAATAGGAAGTTTCAATTGACAACGAGTTCATAATTTGGAAAATGATAGTTTTGGCCCCTTTTTTTTCTTCACTTTTTTGTGAGTCGTTGATTGTTTTTGAGAAACTACAAGTTGATTTTAGTTAAATTTTTATACAAGAAATATTTAAGGAGAGATTTTTTCTT
Organism: Crataegus laevigata; assembly: GCA_963580275.1. Classification (NCBI taxonomy): domain Eukaryota; kingdom Viridiplantae; phylum Streptophyta; class Magnoliopsida; order Rosales; family Rosaceae; genus Crataegus; species Crataegus laevigata. The sequence goes on from OY756945.1 coordinate 37,243,680, forward strand.
GTATTAAGTGATACTATGCAGTAAATAATGGATAGATGGTGAATTATATGAATATATGACAATTATTTATAACATCGGCGATGACATTGAGACAATATATATTGATTTTAATAGAGTTTCTCCTCTCAATTAGAGTAACGAATTCTCTTAACCGAGTTGTAAACCCCTTGTATGTTAGATTTTAGTGATTAACTCAAAAACTATCTCGAGCATCCATCACTTGAGTTGTTCTCTATCGTCTTGTACGCTACTACTATTACAGATACATTATTTTAGTGAGATATGCTGCTTTAGCTTGTGGGATAATATCTTCCTAGTCTAACACTCATAACGTCACATCATCTAGACGAGTGCCGTAAATTTCAACGAAATATTTCCAGTGACACGTGAGAATCTCTCGGCTGATGTGGTTGTGTTGGGTTCGTCTGTAGGAGGACAACCAACCCTACCTCTACATTTTGGTCCCAAACCAACCAGATTGTTGATCCAACAGTCAACATAGTTCTTTGTACTTCACTCTTTCGTTATCAATGTTGGAACCTACTCAAAACGATGTGTTTTCTTCGTTACGCTTACGCCTAATGCAGACGTTTTACAAAATGCATATATCATTTCATACATTCCGATTCGATATTACTAAGATGGTACAAGGACTACACAAATTACAATGACGGAATGGCCAAAATGTTTATGTAAAATGCGTCTCGCTGACCAAATACAGCTTCTGACCATCATTTATCAAGTCCACATCAAGAATTTTACCTGCATCTTCTGTTAATATTATGCAGGAACCGCTCGATGAAAACTCTAGTTGCTCTCCTGCTGTTCTGATGAGTTCTCCAATGGTAGTCGGGACCCATAACACGATTCCAGGTCTTCTTTCTTCTTTGCTTTCCCATGGGTGGAAAGGGTATACTGTGCACTTCTTCCGGTGCATTTTATCTGCAGGTTGCAACAGAAATTTCGTATCAGCGCAGACATAACTAATTCGTTAAATCTTAACATTCATCACCCTATACAGTCATCTCTCCGTTGGTGTTTGTTTACTAAATGGTATTAACATCTGACTGAAGCGTAAAGCATTCAGATCGTTCTAAATTTCTTTCTAGCTCTTCTCTCTAATTTCGGGGGAGAAAAACAAACTAAAAGGTCGCAAAGAAAATGTAAGACTCTCGTCATACCTGTGATTTCTTGAGCACGGTAGGGGAATTCTATCGACTGAGCTGCCTTTGCTTCTTCCAGCAGTTTAATTAAATTCTTGTTCCCACACATCCGACCTTCATCTAGTGGGGTATTTCCCCATCTGCAGGGTGGAAAACGATCACATGGTTGTTAAAGCAAGAAGAAAAATTACTATTTATAACAATCATCATGAAAGAGAGAAACACAGGTGAAAGAGGTTGGATAGGTCTATAAGGTTAAGTTTCTAAACTAGGGAACTAGCATAGAGAAGTAACATTTTGGATGAGTACCGGTGAGTTTGTCTCAAATAAAATGAATATTTCAACTGTACCTGTCCTTTGAGAACACGCTAGCCCCAGATTCTAACAGCAACTTTGCCATCACGTATAGTCCTTCTGATGCAGCTACATGAAGTGGAGTCCGGTGATCATAATCTTTTGAATTTGGATCAATGCCATTTGCCAATAACCTTTTAAGCAGATCTGTGTCCCCCCTTGCAACGGATGTACTTATAAAACTACCAGCATTGTCTATGTTCAAGGAGGCCCCTTCTTGAATAAGTAAAGAAGAAACTCGATCATTCCCGTTCTTGATGGCTTCAAGTAAAGGTGTGTTCCCAAAATTGTCTAGAAAAGTTCAACGAATTATTATACTGTGGTACTATGATTGGGCAACTGATCAAGACACATAAGGATTGGTATTTAGTAAACATACCTTTGATGTTGATGTCTACTCTTTCCTGAATAAGGAAAAGTGCAATATCTTCATGTCCTTTTAATGCAGCGAGGTGCTGTAGAGAAGAAAGACTCCTTTCAGACGAAACATATCATCATATCATACCATACACACGCACACACGTGATGAGAAGTCACTATATTCACAATGGTTAATCAAAGAAATTCATGCCATTCATACCAAGGGTGACCTTCCATCATAATCTGTCTTGTTGGGATCAGCTCCAGTTCGGATCAAACCTTTTAGCTGAAATAGATCTCCGTGGTAAGCCGCGCTATTGACCTTCAAAGCAAGTTCAGCTTCTTGCTTTCCGATATGAAATGTAATGTCCGACTCTAGTTGTTTCATGCGAGGTGCTTTACCCTGTACCATTTTCAGCCACACGATGGGCACATAGGTAAATCGAATCAAAATCTTTCCACACAGTTGTAGGCACATAGAAAAAGGAACATAAATAACCACAGATAACTTACCTCTAAAAGGTTGTTCAAGATTTTCCGCCCGTCATAGAAGTATATGTCAAGGATACTTGTCAAAGATTGCTTATCAAGTCGCAGAAGTCTACATAATTCACACACCCTAACTGTATAAAGTTGAGGAATGTTGCAAAGAATGGAGATTTCTCCAAATGTGCTGTTTGGTTCCAAACGCTCAACAATTTCTTCTGTTCCATCTTCCCCTATGCCTACCTCCTCCTGTACGAGAATAGCTTCGTTACTCATGTAGTAGAACAAACAAACAAACAAACAAGCAACCAAATATATGTCGATTTTTTCTAGGAAACTAGAAATACATAATAGTGAACTAAATAGCATATAGTTCAAAGCAAGGACAAATTATTTTCAGACAAACTTCATACAGGTTTAAACAAACAAGTTACAGAAAATATGTCGATTTTTGTATGAATTGGTTGATCCAGTTTCCAAAATTTCAATAGAACACCTAAGATGACAAGAAATGAAATGAGAAACATGGCATTATCAACTAAATAAGACACATCACTGAATCTAGAGTACGAAATCATACCAGCACACCATGACAGACGAAATAAAGTTGATCTACGACGTTTCCTGGTTCCATGATCACTTCTCCAGGGAGGAAAAATTCTTCATGCAGTTTAATAACCTGCAAGACGAAAAGAATAACTCACTTCACTAATTCACATTTAAGAAGATATATCCATGAACCATGGAAGATTCTACTTGACATTATGCGTGGTGCTGCATATGAAACTTCCGACATCCACAATTATACCACCTACAGAAAAGTGATGCCAAGCTGGTTTTCGGTGACCTATTTGGCATGCATGCACAAACATTCGCAAGATGGGGGTATACCCTATATCACATGTATTGTTTTCCAAATGAGGTTCCAGCTCAAAATCATTCCCATGCAACAGAGGAAGAAGCACCAAATTTGTATTATTTTTATAATCAATGACAATGCTTGTTAACATTAGCACCAATGACACCTACGAACACACTGGCATTGCACAACAGATCAGAAAGATCCAACTACCAGTGTTTCCAGTGAACGTACTTTATATTATGTAAATGGAAAATTAATGACTTACGATCTGATTGATGAATTCTGTCGAGCATCCCTTGAAGAGAGGAACACCTTCAATGCATGGGAAATATAAAGTTTGTGAGATCTGCAATGAAGAAACAACCAGAAACAGTCGGAATAACGCATGTATATTGGAATACATGAGGTAACCATTAAAATGAAATACTTCTTGCCGAATTTATTGAAACTATGTCGCCAATAGACAAAGTTCACAGAGGTCTTATTTGTATCTTACCTTAGCGCGAATTGAAGCAGGAATTTCTTGGAGAACAGCAGCCTCCGTGAAGGTACTCTCATATTGTAAACGCAAGTGACCTTTGATTTGATAACGGATATCCCTCCCAAGTCTATTTCTGTTCATATATTTCATAATATCTGTCATTTTGTCCCTGAACTTTTCTGTCTTTGATCCTTTTACAATTAACGCTGTCATGTTACCAATCAAATACGCTCCAAGAACCATGTCAAAAGATACATAAACCATTATGAATATCATTTCCCTCAGGTTGACTGCATGAATATCTCCATAACCTGTAAAAGAAAGAGTGCCGGTCAGGAATTACTAAACATTCCAACCGTACGCTTACAAATTAAAAGGTAACTTACCAACAGTGGTCATGGTTACAATGGCAAAATACAAAGAAGTTGTGTAGCGCTTCCACAAGTCGATGTCCCTGAAGCTTGAATAACTATAGTCACCTAACTTCAAACTTCCAATCCATGTATACCCCTCTTGTGAAGCAGGCAGGGTGGTGGCCAAATAATAAAAGATGCAGGCCGCTGTATGCGTGCAGTAGAGTTCAACGACAATAAGCTTTATAATCCTGGTAAACTGATAACTGATACGAATATCCTTCTCTAGGTCATGAAGGAACTTGGTGACTTTGCACAACCGATATAGCCTTATCCATAGGAGATACCTAACTTCCTCTCTTCTCCCACAAGCCTATTCCAAACAGATTTCACAAAGTGAATACGGAAGCAGAACATATTGAAAGCATTGTGGTAGATTAACTAAATTACTTCAACAAATTAAGATATACGCTGCAATTTTGAATTGATCTTATACATTCTGTACACCTGCCCGCCAATCCCATGAATCGGCAAACACGTGCATAAACAAATTTACATTTTATGAGAGAAAGTGTCAATGGGCAAGTCACGTAAATTGGAAATGGCAGTACCTTGTAGATGAGATCCCAAGGCATACAACCAAGCAAGTCAATGATAAAACTCGATTTCAAGTACCTGCGAAGGAAAAGTTAAATCAGGAACGAAAATAAAGTACAACGCCGGAACATATAGCTTGTAAAATCACTATGGACATTTGTTTGCCTTTAAGGTTTAACCTCAGAGCAATCCTCTTTTCCATAAACAGTAGATGGAAAAGAAAACTAACCTCAGAGCAATCAGTTTGCGCTTATAGACCATTCGATAGGTGTGACTGTCCCGGTAGGCAAGGAAGAACTGCAAAACAATGTCTACAAGAAATGCTATCTGTCCTACTACATCCAGTATAAAAAGTTTCTTTTCCAAACCCCTGAAAAACCCGAACTCGAAAGGTGTGAAGAAGGACGAGTACACTGCCCATACAAGTATGAATTTCATCCATGCCCGGTACCACCTGCATTTAGTCTTCACATTTCAGTACAGAGAAGAAGACAAACAAAACACAAAAATACAAGTATATATACTATATGTGTGTGTGTGTGTGTACAGGACGAGAGTGCAATGCATGACGGTATATGAGGTAAAAGTAGTTCATTAACATGGCTAAGGTTTTACTTGTTAACTAATCTAGGGATCGGGCCGTTTTCGATCACCGGCATCATTTAGGCCGGCCGGAACACATAGGAGGAATGTTCAGCAAGCCAGGAAGGAGGCCGTTTTGTTTACAGCCACCAGATGCATTATATAGGATAATTTTTTCACACGTGTTGGGCAGTTATTGGCTGAACGCTATAGGCCCACTAGTAAAGGGGCAAATATCTCTGTTTTCGGTGCTGGTGCTGATGCTGATGTGATGAACATAATGCAACGTGGACGATGCTTATTTGCCGATCAACTTTGAAGTTCTTTGATTCATTTGCCGACAAATTATGAAATTTGTTCGCTAAAGCTACAAAGAACAAAAATCTGATGAGGGGACATTTGGAAGATCTTCAAAGCATCAGTTTAAGGACTCATTTGTCAATATTCACAAATCTATGGCGGAGATCGTGTTTGTTGTAATCCACTATTCATTCACAAGACATTCATTGTGGATGGCCACTATTCATCCCACTATTTAGCATGTGATGCTCTTATTTTGCTTATAAATCAAAGGAAGAAAGTGGAGAGGAGTTTACGGGAGAGAGAGAGAAAGAGAGAGAGGAAGAAGAGAGAAAAGAAAGGAAAGAGAAAGGAGAGAATAAGAGAGTTATTTTTGTACTCCTATTATTCCAGATTATAAATGAAAGCACTACTGCTGCCCCGAGGATGTACTCCAGTCACACTGACTGTAGAGGAACCTCGTAAATTTTGTGTCTTGCTTATTTATTCCACTGCACACATCGTCGATTTTACAACACGTTATCAGCACGAAAAGCTCTCGTGTCAGTGGAAAGCACAACGCCACAAATCTTGTTCACCTATGTCGCCTGGAATCTCACAGATAAGAAAATCTTTTCATTTCATCTTAAAATATTTGTACTACTGATTTTCTTGAAGCAAATATGTATATGTTGTTATATAACTGTATATCATCATTTGCAGAAGCAAAATGGTACGGACTCAAAATTCGTAGAAAATCTAATAGCCAAGGAAACATCCTCGGAACTCCAACTTGCGAAACTCGGATTGAAAAACTTTCTTCTTGAAAGTTGTTCATCCTCCCAGTATCTACAACATATCACAATTTCAGAAAACGTTAACGGTGCGATCGTCACATATGTCTGAAATACCAAACCAGTTTCCAATTTCCGCAGAAAACTGGACAGCCATCTTATGAGTACTAAAACGCCATTTTCAGTTGCTCAGATTGAAACCGTTTCTTCACGAAAGTTGTTTGGTATCCTCTTATCCATATCATACTAAAATTTGAGCTAAATCTAACGGTTTGATCTTCTTATAAGTGGCAGACAAAGAAAAGGTTTTGGAATGGTGAGTTGCACCATTTGAAAAAGAAAAAGAAAAAAAGAATATAATAATAATAAACAGAAAAATATGTGGGAGATGGTCATTATGGCAGACAAAGAAAATTAATAATAATAAAATAATAAATAAATAAACAATCATAGAGACAGGTCAACAATTCAGTGCATAGGCAATAAGGAGAAATTGAGTACTGGAAGTTTACTCTTTCTTTATCAAGTTTGTTATTTATGTGAATGGTGTTGGCTTAAAACACTTTCACAAGTTCTATTTACTTTAAAGCAATTTATTTATCATTGACGGTTTTACCGCCTACTGCTTTAAGTTTTTATTTATGTGAATGGTGTTGGCTTAAAACACTTTCACAAGTTCTATTTACTTTAAAGCAATTTATTTATCATGGACGGTTTTACCGCCTACTGCTTTAAGTTTTGATTTATGTGAATGGTGCTGAATCAAAGCCCTTGTCACAAACTTTATTTACTTAAAAGTAATTTATTTACCATGGTTGGAATTACCGCTTATTTCTTTAATTTAATTTATTGTACTTCTTTTGTTACGATGAGTATAACTAGGACCCGAAGTTCCTTGATCAGATTAGAACCTGCAGTTTCTTGATCCTCATCATACAAAAATGATTGGACCAGAAGTTCCATCATGCAAATATAAAATGATTAGACCAGAAGTTCCATCATACAAAAAGATCGGGCATGAAGTCCCTTGATCCTCAAGAACAGGACATGAAGTTCCTTGATAAGAACCTTAAGTTTGAAGTGTCGTAGTGCCTTAACTTAATTGCAATAAATACCATACGAGTATCAATTTACATACTATTAAATAAGGACCAGAAGTTCTTTATGTCCATATTCGAAATGGTTTAGCAGAAGCATTTATTAAGCGGATGAAATTGATTACCCGTGCTCTGCTCATGAAAACAAAATTGCCAAGCTTTCTACATGGGGACATGTCATGTTACATGATACATTATTAGCTTGGTTGAGACATATTGCCAACCACTAATACTTCTCAATATAATTCATGTTTGTGCACTAACCAAACATTACACATTTACGAGTTTTTGGTTATGTTATCTATGTGCCTATTGCAATGCCACAAACGTACTAAAATGAGGCCTGAATGCAAATTGAGAATTTATGTTGGATTTGATTTATCATCCATCATTCAATATTTTGAACCCTTGACTAGGGATATATTTACCGCATGATTTGCAGACTATGATTTTAATAAGACAGTTTTCCCACCATTAGGGGGAGAAAATAACATCGTTGTAGAAGAATGATGAGAAAATACCGTTCCAGAAGAACGAAGAGAATTTGTCTTATTTTGATTCACGAAGTAATCAATGAGAAAATGAAGTAAGAATAATTGAATGATGTAACAAAAGTGATGAAATCACATATATTTGCTACAAATGTGCCTACAAGAATTGATGTCCCTATTGGACAAAATAATGTGGCAGCAAATGATTTATCTGTTACACGCCTGAAGCGTGGCAGACCCTCAGACTCAAAAGGTTCAGTCCTTTGAAAGAAAAAGAATATGGCACTAAAGAATTATTGCATTCCCGGAGCATAACTGTTACATGCTGGAAGCATGACAGTCACCGTATGGATAAATGTTCCAGAAGGACAATCCGTGGATATGGGAATGTTGGTGTCTCATGCATGAAGCATGATAAACGTATAGGTTCCAATTACTCAACTCCCGGAAGTGGAGATTAAAATCCAAGCTCTATAACGCTCAAGAAGAGGTTATGATCCGCATTCTCTAAATTATGGCTATCCTGGAAGAGATAGTGTAATGCCCTTGAATAGGCAATGGATATCCAAAGAAATGAAAAGTTTTTTTATGCATGCGCATGCACATGAGAATATGGGATCACGAATTGATGATAACCAATGGTAAATTTAGTTTTTATAAGTAGCTACTAAATTTCATCAATAAGCTGTGTTGATAATGAGTCACGTTCTTTTGTTCGTCGACGAAAGGAAAAATTATTGGCAAAAATGGAGAAAGGCAATTCCATTACAATCTTGTAAGAACGTAGAAAAATGGATCTATATATATTTGAATATAATACAAATAGCCAAAAGATGTTGAACCAAAGAGGTTACATATGGGCATTTGTAATACAGTGAATTACACTCACATGATATGACACAAGGTTACTAATTGAAACCTGAAATTATACTCCTGTAAACGAGTTCATATGAATGGAGAATTATATACGAATGGTTGTGAGTTGCCCACATCATATCTCCATAAGTAAATCCCTCAAGTATACATGGGAGCAAATTGCTCTGTATAAATTCCAAAAGAAAATGTGTCATGAAGTGTAGAAAATCCCTGAAGAATTCAGATTGCTTGAAATAAGTCCTAGAAGGATAAAGCATAAATTATGTACTCAATACCAATGGATGGTATAAATTGCCTTAGTGAGTACTATCATTATGATATTGTTGCAACATACTAAAATCTCTTGCAAGAGTCGATGATACTAAATTGGAACTCCTGAAGAGTCAAGAAAGATTATAAAGTGTTGAGAGAAATATTGTCTTGAACTGCAGAATCGAACAATATGCCAACATGAATCTTATCCATGATATTTATGATATTACAGAATCATATGGATTGAAGATTATGACTTGAATACTCAAATGATTTAGACACTAAGAATGATCATTTATCTTCGAGAGGGTAAAGATAAATTAATATTTGGTCCAGAAGTACCATATCTTAGTGAAGAATATGTTTTATTGTATTTGGCACAATATGCTAAACGAAATAAAGTTTGTTTATTGAAACTCCGATAAACTACATATGTGGACAAACATGAAAATCAAACAAACACAGAGGAGGGAGTCTTCACAAGGCTACTCGTGAGGAGCCTCAGAAGTCGACGGAGCTCCAGGAAGACGAAGAGCCAGAGTTGGAATCTCCGGAGCCGGAACACTTGGTGCTACTCCAGAGGACGAAGGCAACATAAACCTCGGGAGTAACGCCATGAACCTTTCATGATCACTCTGGATCTGACCGTCCGACTCCTGCAGCTGGTCCAGCTTCCTCTTCATGCTGGTCGAGTAACTAGTTGCAAGCATGTGCAACTCCTTGTTCTCGTGCCTAAGTCCACTGACCTCTTGCCGAAGACTTGCCACCTCCGCCATCAGCGACTCCACCTGACGAGTTCGGGCAAGCAGGCGTTGGCCCATGTTTGAAACTGAGCCTGCACTTTGGACGCTGAGAGCTAGAGATTCCTGAACAGCCAGCTCGTCTGACCGCCTGGATAACATCCTATTGTCCCTTGGAGTAAGAAGATTTCTGGCAATCACCGTAGCGGTTATTTCATTCCTCATCATTGTGTCCCCGACTGTAAGAGGACCATTGGGGGATATGAAGGACGGATTCCAAATATTGTTTGGAGAAGACGAGTCATCATCTTCCCCAACATTCAAGTTTAGGCGACGGTCGGAAGGGAAAGACATTTTTTTTAGAAGGTGTTGAGGAGGAAGAGTTCGGAAAGATTAAGAGTGCAGAAGTGCAAGAAGAGAGCAGAATGAGTAAGATTGCAGAAGTGCAGATGGAGTGTTTGAAGAAGGAAGTTCAAGTGTGAGGTGAAACAAAATTCATGCCTCTATAAAAGGGAAGAAAATGAAGAGCGCCCGCTCCTCAGAGATCGAAGAGACGTTCTCACGCAAATCGGAAAAGCTGGACGCTCATTTCTTGAAGGCCGCTCATTTCTCAAAAGAGCCGTTTCCTTTCTCAAAAACTGGGCTTGACTCAGCAAACACGTGGCTTCAGCTTTTCCAGAATTGTTGTCACTCGTCACATGCACTGTCAGCTTTGCGGAAATTACGGACAGCTTTGTCAGAAAGCGCGTAACTTGTATTGTTCATCCATCCACCGGCTACCGACAGGGGTAAGGGAATAGTTTCGGTTGTGAAGAATTATTCCTATAAACGTCTACCTTCGCCTTCCATTAGCAAAGGCAAACTCCCTCAGCACTTCTTCATTTCCGAAAATGTATTCCCAAAGAAAACTCTTGAGTTACTCAGTGTTCTTCATCCCCTGGAGTACCTCTACAAACTTAGTCATCCAGAGTAAGAGTATCTCATATCATCAGGGTCGAAAGCAAGAGTATCTCATATCATGCTTTCTCCATGTCCTTTTCTTTGTCTTTGTTATCACTTGCAAGACAAGGAGAAAGAGAGCGATCAGTCGCCACTTGGAGTCAAGCTTCCGATCTGGGACTGATTGTCTGGAACCCTTCCCTGATTGCTTACCTAGCATTGCTCTCGAGCAATCATCTTCAACTGATGTTGGAAGCTGGAAAACATGATGAGTCGCTGAGAAGTGATGTTCTGATGCTTTCATGGGAATTTTTGCAGCATAGCTAATCTCCACATTGAATGTTTTGGAGCGGCATCTCCAATTGTTTTCATGGGAATTTTTGCATTAGAGGAAAAATACTGCAAAAGAAGATGCCACACCTGCGTGGAGACCGGACTACTTGAAGTATGTGGAGACAACGTGCTGATTCATCCTCAACTAAGCTGAGGAGCACTTGCAAGAAGAAGGCCCTCCAGCCCAGTTCAAGAATAAGCCTGTGGAAAGTTAACTACTAGTAAAGCAACTCTGTTGGCAACTCTTCTCGCTAAGAGATCGAAGCAGAATGATCAACGATCAGCCTAAATGATTTGAAATCTGGGGGAGATACTCATCAGGGGGAGCATCCAAAAAAACATATCAATATTTAACAAGTCAATTGAAGATTTATGGCCATCCAAGGGGGAGTGTTGTAATCCACTATTCATTCACAAGACATTCATTGTGGATGGCCACTATTCATCCCACTATTTAGCATGTGATGCTCTTATTTTGCTTATAAATCAAAGGAAGAAAGTGGAGAGGAGTTTACGGGAGAGAGAGAGAAAGAGAGAGAGGAAGAAGAGAGAAAAGAAAGGAAAGAGAAAGGAGAGTTATTTTTGTACTCCTATTATTCCAGATTATAAATGAAAGCACTACTGCTGCCCCGAGGATGTACTCCAGTCACACTGACTGTAGAGGAACCTCGTAAATTTTGTGTCTTACTTATTTATTCCACTGCACACATCGTCGATTTTACAACAGTGTTAATATTGTTATATGAATATGTGTGCATTGGGATTAGCTTGTGAAGGTTTAGGGATGAAGATTGGGAGAGAGAGTACTTTTTTCTGCTGTGTTTCCTTTTCTTTCTTATTTTTTCAAATAGTATGCGTTTTTAAAAATTCTCATTTTCATTAAGTTTTTTTTTTTTTTTTTTGTCATTAGTTAGGAGTGGGGGTGGGGGATCGAACTTGGGTGATGTGGGCATTTCTTTGGCTCTAGTGCCACTGCAACTAGGCTGCCCTCCTCCATTTTCATTAAGTTTAAACTCGATCAATTTTGTCCTCCACATTTCCATCCATACATCAATGTGATTTCCACCGTTCTATTTTGTTAAAATTTCAGTTCACAACACTCACGCGCGATTATAGTTGATAAATTAACTTATGCCACGTAAGCGTTTTCAACGAATACTTTTTACGGGATTGAAAGTGAATTATGAAAGATGACACTGATTAATTTTAGGCATGAGAAACAATTATTAAATAATACAATACTAAATTATAAACCTCATTGTTAAACTAAATTAGGGACTAATAGAACTTTTGTTTTTGGCCAATTGGATATCAATCATCTTTATTTGACTTAAAATTGAGCTGATAAATTCATGATAGATACGACAGCTACGACTTGATTATGTGATCTTGTTTGGACCCCGATTTTACACCATCAGCCCAAGTAATCGCGGCTGTTGAGTGAGCATGGTTCTTAACCGTCGGATAAGAAAGTTAAGATAATTTTGCTATTGTTAAGAGATAAGATTATGTTTTTTAATCATAATAGTTATTTTTAATAAATTAACTCAATTTTCTTGTACAAAATAAATGGGATAAAAATCATAGCCCCATCATAGAAGTAGGCAGAACAGTCCAGTTTAATTTGGATTTGTTAGCAGTGTACCGTGTGGATTAGAGCAACTCGGCTTGGATTCTTATCACGTGGCATAGCATGGGATTTGCAAGGCTTGGATAATGGTGAGATAGGAAACCTAAGTAGGCTAGATTATTTGAGTAGTGATGGATGTTGTCAGATGAATTGATGATGGACTTGGCCCGCATGCCGTGTGAAAGACTACCAACTATATAATTATATATATATATATATATATATATATAATTGGTGGCTGTTTAGATAAATATTATTTGTTCAAGTCCAAGCATGCAGGTTATCTTGGGATTCGATGTGACAAGACTAAACACAAGGATCGAATTTGGTTGTATTTTTTACTAAGTTCAGAGTCTTGGGAGTAGTAAGGCTTATTCGAGGCTTAAGTCAGTGGAAGAGTTTTAATAGCATGGTAGTCTTTATCAGCTTATCAACTAACGCGTACTCTTCCCTATAAATACAAGACATCGTGCAACATTTCAGACCCCCTCGAATTCAACACACAAACTGCCCTATGCAAACTCTCGCTCTACGCGAAACCTCTCAACAACCTTGAAATTTTTATTTTCTTTTTCCGCCAACACATCTTCAGTTTGGATAAATATCACTATGAAGGCAATCGGTGACATCTTCAGTTTCGATAAACAGCATTGTTGCCGTAGAATCAGCCGACCGTGGAGCACCTTCAATTTGGATAAACAACACTACGTCGAGGCCGACTGATTATTTATCCAAGTCTCGGTCAAGAAGGATTTTTGAGTCTTTATTGGCAAAGGTCATCTCATTAGCCTTCTCGGAGAAGTGGGGTGTTATCAAGTTCTAGAACCCAAAAGCCGAGACATGTTCCTTTCTCAGCCGCAGTCACGAGATCAAGAAGTTAGCAATGCGCCCAATGCCACATTGACATATTTTACTCCCTGACTGAGTTTGGCCGATGAGTTGGCACTCCTCGCACATAACTGAATAATATAGTTAGCTCATTAGTTACTCGGTCTGCGCACCACGTAAGCTTGGTAGTTTTTAAAGTCAACACATCTTAAGACTCAATTTTAGAAGACGATGTACCTATGTCGTGTGTGTTTTTCTCTAACTGTAGTCGACCATATAAGAAAAACAAAAAATTAATCAATAATTTATTAGTTATGTACTGAATTTTTGTTTTTGTTAACCTACACCAAATTTACGATATATATGATATACCTAGCACCAATACCCTCACACATTGCAAACAGCAAGGCCACACAAAGATCTAATTGACCTTTAGTGGTGGTGTTGTGTTATTGACCGTCGGCGACACAACACCACCACAACCCATAGTATCTCCATAAGATTCGTTAGCACCGCCGAGGTCTTCGCTTCTTGGGGACAAAGATGCTATGTGGGACATCAAAGTCACATGGTTTGTGGCTTTAGCAAGCACATCGACAGAGATGTGCGTGGCAAAGGGGTTGCCAAGCCAAAGCCACTGACACCGCCGCGCCACCACCACCACGAATCCGTAACCCAATCAGACAAAAGCATCCAAGCGCAAGCCACCGAGAGGAAACCATTGATTTGCATATCAAATCATCAAGAACGCCCAAAACATCATCGAGAACACGCCATGGCCAACATCTTCGATAGTTTAGAAGCAACAAAATTCTAACTAAAGAGAAGTGATGAGAAGGGTAAGCTAAGAGGCTTTCAGATCTAGGAATTTTTTTTGGAGAGAGGGAGCAGGCACGCGGCTAGGTTTCTTTTTGGATAACATGTTCTTACTTTTATGCATGGTCGGTAGTCATCTAATATCTAAACTCTAGATTTGAAGTGTGATGGAAAAACTCCTTAATTTCGGCTAAAATTAATAGATTTTGTCAATATTTTTGACATATCGTTAAATAGTGACAAATTGTCTTATGATACTGTTGAAAGTTTCATTTTAAATTTCTACATTTTGAGTAAATTTTCACAATTGATACGAATATCGATATTGATATATATCTATACAAATTTACAAATCGATAATTCTACCGATACATCATTGTAATACAGAGAAACTAAAACTAAATTTTAAACTGGTAATTAAGTTTAGACAGACAGATAATACCGATTTCAATTCGTTACGATTATTAAGGAGACAGTATTTAAAGGAAAAATAAAACTGAAAAACGAAAAAGAAACTGAAGAGGAAGCATCGTACCAGTTGTCAGGACGAACGACGAGTCCTTTGGAGAGCCCTCTGACGCCATCGATCAGGCTCTGGCGACTGAACCGCCGCCGCCGTGTCGAAGAACCGTCTCCGAGTCCTAACTCGTTCTTAATCAGATTCAATTGGCTCCCGAGCGACGATTTGATTCGCTCCCTCGGATCCTGCACCTGATACTCTTCATCCTCCTCTTCGCCGTCGTCCTTCGACGACTCACCCTCCGTGTGACGGTGGTCCTCCA
Source organism: Crataegus laevigata (assembly GCA_963580275.1). NCBI lineage: Eukaryota > Viridiplantae > Streptophyta > Magnoliopsida > Rosales > Rosaceae > Crataegus > Crataegus laevigata. The sequence goes on from OY756945.1 coordinate 37,258,775, forward strand.
CCACCACTCGCCTCGACATTTTCCCCAAATCGACCAAAACTCGAAACGCTGAACAGAAGGAAAGCGCGCGCAGATTCGAAATTACGAGCGAAGAAAATAAATGAACAAATAAATCACGAGGACGTGGTGCGTATGATGTGTTTGGTAGGGAGAAAATCCAAGCACCTTTTTTCTCGGAAAAAAATTTGCTATTTGCGATGCTCTTTGTTGGAGAAACTGAAAGCTGCAGAGCTCAAATCGTTTCAAAAATCTGTTTGTTTGTTTTGCTTTCTTTTCTTTTTTTTTTCTTTTTTGGAATTAATTAGAAGCACGCAGCGCACAAGAGACTGCGGCACTTTGTGGTGCTACTAGTTTTCAACTTATCAGAGTCTGAAAATCAGTTTGCGCTCTTGCCAATTTATGCTTGCAACTCTTCTTTCCGTGACGACGTACTTCCAACAGTTTACGTTTTTTTTTTTTTTTTTTTGATATAAATATTATTTTTTATTTATCTGCTGCAGAACTGGACGTGTATCAAGGCGCGGTACCCGCTAGAGATTTTTAATACTGACGGTATACTAAGTGTAACAATATAATTAGTATATGATGATTATATAGGCATCAATGAATGATGAAGGGTGTAGGAAGCGAAATGCTTACTCCATCCGTAGGCAAGAGATAGGTTTTTATATATATAAAGGTGTAGGGGTTTGGAATAAGTGACATGATGACCAGTAAAAATTGATATTAAACCCGTTACTTATAGAATCAGACTTAAACTTTTCTGCTTACTATGAAAATGAATACATTGTGTGTGTGTGTATATATATATGCCCTTTAACAAGAGGGATTTCTATTTTTTTTTTAAATTGGGACACCCTCTTGACAGATGAATTTGACTTTAATGAAATTGTGTGGTTGAAATTTTGTGGCCTGTGATTTAATCTCAACCACATAATTTTATTACAGTCAATTCAACAGTCAAGAAAGTGTCCTCATTTTTTAAGAAAAATGGAAATCTCTCTCGTTAAATGATTCATCTCTCTCTATATATAAGTTTTAGAATATAAGAAATAGACAATATTAGTGACAACGAATCCATTTATTAAAAGATTCCTTTAAAAATATTTTAGTCTTTTCATGAACCATTCCATGTGTTTTAAGGATCTTCAATAACTTCTTTGGTCTTTTGCATGATTTCCCTGCGTTTCAAGGATCTTCAAAAAAAATTCTGCACAATTATTGTTCACGTGGGGTCACAATGTCATTTTATTGCAAGTCACCATTCACATTACACTCGGTTTTTTATGACAAACTTAACAGAAGTATAAATTCGAGAAAAAAATGTAACAGAAGTATAAATTCGAGAAAAAAATGTAACTTTAAGGAGAGATTATATTTACACACCCCAAATTACTTCTTCCACACCTTTTTAATTTTTTAATATTTTCTACACAACACTAACACTTGATAGAAAAATATTAAAAAATTAAAAGGGTGTGGGAGAATTAATTTGGGGTGTGTGAATATAATCTCCCAACTTTAAGTATAACAGTGAGACAGAACAAAAAAAATTAGATATTAAAGTAAATTTCACAATATTTAAAAGTAGTATACGCTTATATATTTATTTATTTATATGACCTTGATGTTAACGTGCATGAAATGAACTCAGTTGTCTTTTCCTTTTTGTCCCAAAAAAATGACCACAATTGTTTATCATTTTATCTTCGTAAATAAATGTAATTTATTAAAATTTTAGAGATATTATACTTCAAACCCAAGTACCGAAAATGAAATCTGACCAATATACAAGGACAACAAACGTACTTAATCCTTAATTTTTCATGTTTCCCTATGTTTTTCTTAATTCTTTTTTCTTCCTTGCTATCTTTTTAATCAAAGGAATGTAAAGTGTATCCAGGATTACGCATTTATCTGTATTTCATAAAATTTGAGTTATTCAAATAGTCTGATGATTTAAAACGTGACATGTCAGGAATATAGAATTTGGCTTTCTTTTTATATTCCTAACTAATGTTAACCGGTATATTATCATTATCTCTCCTTGTCATCGCGTTTTGATTACTACTCAGCTACTCAAACCATGTGTAGGAGTTCTTAATCAAACAGTTTGTTATCAATTCATAGAACTCTGTGCTTATTATAAAAATCGGTCATATTATAAATTAATCCATAAAGATCGTCTTTGTAAAATAAAATCAATTAATACTAAGGTCGTTTAGTCATCAAATTGTATAAAAATAGATGAATGAAATTCGTAGAAGTATTATGAACAGTCTATGTATTTGTTACAATAGATGGACTAAATAATCTTAGTGTTAATTCACTTTTTTTGCAAAGATGATCTCTATAGAGTAATTAATAACATGAACGGTTCTGATCATAAGCACAAAATTCTACGATTCAAACATGAAGAGTTTTTAGTAGAAGTTTTTACTTATCCTTAAATAATCAAACATTACTCTCATATTTAACTCTTTTGTCCTCGTGTTTCTCATTTTTTTCCTCATCACAAATTATTTCTGACCAAACTTTTTCCTTTCTTGTTCGAACAAGAAGAAATCTTCCTGAATCCTCCCTTCCTTTTTCTAAGAGTTGCGATAATTCAAAAGAGAATTCAACCATTCATATATATATAATGTCTCTTAATTTTTGGCCAATTGGTGATACTTTTATATCTCTTAAATTATAATTAAGGGCAAAGCAAGATGGTTGGTGGCGGCTGGTATAAACAAGCAGCTAAAATATGATTGTGGTTTTAAATATTAAGATTGGTTTGATTACGTTAGCAGGACGTGGATGGTTTTTTTTTGTTTTTTTTTTATTAAAAGGGTGATAATTTTTTACAAGTCTCGGTTATTCACTTTTTTCGGCCTACAGAGGCTATGAGAAATTGCGTTTTTCCTCTGATCACAATCAAACAGACGCACCAAATCAAAGTATCGAACCTGAAACCTCTCACATTCTTTTTATTTATTGGAGATGAGTATCTAACCTGTAACCCCCCACGTTCTTAAGAGTTGCAATCTACTGAACTACAGTAGTTACGTGACGTGGATGTTGAACACACAAACTAATTAATATATGCTCATGCCCCTGACAGCTTCGTACAGATACAATACATACATAGTACATTACCCCACGTGGAAGTTAACAAGTTAAGTAATACGATCTGCCTGGGATTTGAAGCATCCCATGTCTTAGGCCAACAGAAGCATCTTAAGACTAATTAGTACCTGCAACATATATTCCTTTTGTTTCACGAAAGATTGAGAGATCTAATTAAATCCAAATTAGGCAAGCTTTACTTAACGATGAAACTTCAAATCGATTTAAGATGTGGGACTTTAACTATCTGGATTCTGAATTGAAAAAAATGCTAAGGAAACTTTTTAAAAGTGAGACTCTTCATGGACTCTCCGTCATCTCAAATTATTGACATAATGTTTTATAATATTAGTACAAGATTTATGCAAAAAAATATGAGTAGATACTAGTATATATTATTTTGTATAATACAAACTATATATGTAGTAGATACTAGTATATATTATATTGTTTTATACAAGTTTTCTAAAACGGGAGTTAGTATGTTCGAAAGGATTTTTACTTGATGATTGATTATGATTCACTTACACTTTGTTTTTCGCTCATTAAGACCTAGTGGGAAAAGAGCAGTAGTTAGTGACGACGAGTGGACTTGGCAGTAGTACATCCTTCCTACAAAGTTGGGTGAATCTATTTTCTGTCTATTTACTTTCTAGTTGTAATAAATGCTAATTGAACTTAACGGTTACACTAGGGATTTGGATCCTCTTCGGATCCCCTTCATGGGGATCCTAGGGATCAAGCAACAAGAACCGTTCATCAAAAATCGTGCGGCTATAATTAAATTATTTTTATATTTTTAAAAATAAAGTAGTCTCATTTTACGTAAAAAATATTTAATTGTAGCCGCACGATTTTTTATGAACGGTCATTATTACTTGATTCCTAGGATCCCCATGAAGGGGATCCGGAGAGGATCCAAATCCTTACACTAGCACATCGCATAACTATTTGCGTACTCTTATGCTTTACTTTCTTGCTACAAATAATGAAATTACTATTGGTAATACAAAAATAGTCACTACTTAGCGGTGACGAGAGAGTGATTAACGCAGAGTCTTCTGTTAACCCGTTGAAATAATGTATATTTGTATTTCTCTGGAATAGGCCCTGAGAGGAAGCCCATATAAGGCCACAAGTGCTAAAAGATTTAAGTTACTAGACCCATGAACCAGTCCACGAGTTTCCATAGGCCGTACACTATGGACGAAGAACATCATCATCGACAATGAGCACTTTTGCTCACCATCTTAAATTATAGTGTATACTTATTATACATCTAATCATTCATCACATGTATTTTCACTTAATCTTGGTTAATTTGTTTAAAATGAAAAAAAAAACATAACATTTAATATGAAAGTTAACTAAAATTAGGTGAAATGATACATAACAAATGTTTAACTTAATGGTAAGCATACGTCATAGTAAAGGTGATGAGTAAAAATACTCCCTCATCAACTGCTCGAGTCAGTAAATAGCCAATCCTCATCACCGACCAAAAAGAAATGAGTGCTTGGAAACCTGTTTAGTCAATGGGCGAACTTGACAACTTTTCAGCACGAAGCTTCAAGAGACATGTCTATCCAAACATTAACTCTATGCCCCGCATCATTTATTAACAAGGAAGGAAGCCTACAAAGTGACATAGTGACTATCGGACCTAGCGCTTGGTTTAGTTACTTTTCGTCGATCAACGGTCGTCATTCTCCGTCGATCGTTGTTCTTTAGTCAAGTTAAGGAAGATAGAGGGTTGTGGAAATGTGTAAGAAATAGAAAGAAAAAAAATTGTAAAAAAAATATTAAATGACCACTAAATTTTTCTCCACCCTTGGATTAGATTCGATGATTGGTTGACCATCATTTTTTCTTGGTCTCCATGGGCCATGAGAACAAGATCGCTCTTAATAATGGTAAATCTACATAAAGAAATGCTAAGCAGACTATTCCAAAGATGAAATTTTTTATAAATTCTCTATCGCCTCATATTTGTTGTACAATTTTTTATAATATCGACTTAAAAATTGACATTAAAATGTAAAGTTACAAAAAATTTAGAGTTTTACTTTAAAAAAATTATTTTCTCATTTAATATACTGATATACCGCCTATAAGAAAAAATGTATTCTTTAAAGTAGACGATCGAACGGTAGAGATATAATAGGTTGTAGTGGGGCCCGACAGGTTCCCGCTAATTCGAGGAATCTTCGTCAGAGTCCCGCAATTTTGAGAAATCCCTCAATAAAGCAGAAGCCTATATATACCATCTGAACGGGGAAGGAAAACCCAACAGTCATTCTCTTTCTCGTCTCTAAAAAATTAGAACCTACCTGTCTCTCTCTCGATCGACCAAAATCTCTCGATCAGAATTCCCCGATAATCTCCATTGGCGGCGAGATTGGACCAGTAATTAGTCGTCGTCGTCGTCGTCGTATCTGCAATTCTCAGGCTCAGACGACCACGGCCGAAGATCTTCTCCGACGATTCGGAAAGCCGCAGTCGCAGACGTTTTGGCGCTTACTTACTCAATTTTCCGGCGTCCATTCCGATCGGTTCTGTTTCTTCTCCCTCCTCCTCTAGGGTTAGTTAGAGTTGGAAATTTTGGAAATTTTAAATTGATTGAAATTAAGTTTGTATTAATTACGATGTTGAAAATCTAGGGTTAGGGTTTCGCTTTGTCTCAATTTCGTTATCTTAATTTGTATTTTGTAGGGCTTCGATCTGCTCAATACTGCATCTGCAACTGAAAATAATAAAAAATTGCTTGAGAATTGAGATTGTTATTATTATTCTTTTCTGATTTGCTTGTTTCGATTTCTTTATATCTTTTTTTATTTGATTGTGTTCGATTTCATTATTTTGGAAAAGAAGAAAAGATAAAAAAAAAATTCTCCAATTCCCATATTCGCAAAATTATATATACTCAAGATTCTTGCATATTGTAAATGGGGAACCCTGATGCATTAAGCCATCAAGATAACGGGCAGAGGTTTGGCCTTACGGGGCCCATCTCTCTGGCCGGACCGGCCGAGTCTGATGTGATCAAGACTCGTGAACTGGAAAACTACTTGCAAGATGCTGGATTGTATGAGAGTCAGGAAGAGGCTGTGCGCAGGCAGGAGGTTCTTGGCAGCCTCGACCAGATTGTCAAGGCGTGGGTTAAGACAGTTAGCAAGGCCAAGGGATTCAATGAGCAACTGGTGGATGAAGCAAATGCTTTGATCGTCACCTTTGGATCGTATCGGCTAGGGGTTCATGGCCCAGGAGCAGATATAGATACACTCTGTGTCGGTCCTAAATATGCAACACGTCAAGAAGATTTCTTCGGCGAGCTACATAGGATGCTGTCTGAGATGCCTCAAGTGACAGAGTTGAACCCTGTACCCGATGCTCACGTCCCAGTCATGACATTCAAGTTCAGTGGGGTGGCAATAGATCTTCTTTATGCGCAACTAGCACTCTTGGTTATTCCAGAAGACTTGGATATATTACAAGACTCGGTACTACAGGGTGTAGATGAGCAGACGGTTCGTAGTCTTAATGGTTTCAGAGTTACAGACCGAATTCTGCGTTTAATCCCAAGCATTCAGAACTTCTGCACGACTTTGAGATGCATGAGGTTATGGGCAAAGCGTCGTTGTGTTTATTCCAACGTTGCAGGATTTCTTGGTGGTATAAATTGGGCATTGCTTGTTGCTCGCATATGCCAACTTTACCCAAATGCCCTGCCTAATATGCTAGTGTCTCGGTTCTTTAAGATATATACGCAGTGGCACTGGCCAAATCCTGTCATGCTCTGTGCTATTGAAGCTGGGTCTCTTGGACCCCAGGTCTGGGATCCTAGAAGAAACAAAATGGACCGGCTTCATTTGATGCCCATAATTACTCCGGCATATCCCAGCATGAACTCTAGCTACAGCGTGTCTCCGAGTACTAAGTGTATCATGTTAGATGAGTTTCAGAGGGGAAATGATATTTGTAAGGCTATGGAAGCAAACGAGGCCGATTGGGATACCCTTTTTGAGTCTTATGCTTTTTTTGATGCGTATAAGAATTATTTACAGATAGACATCACTGCAGAAAATGATGATGATTTTAGAGCATGGAAAGGCTGGGTTAAGTCCCGTATCCGTCAACTAATGCTGAAGATTGAGAGGCACACATCCGGCAAGCTGCTGTGTCACCCACAACCAGGTGATTTTTCAGACAGATCAAGAGGTTTTCATAGCTCTTTCTTCATGGGTCTACAACGAGGTCAAGGAGTTCGTGCCGATGATGGCCAGCGATACTTTGACATAAGAGGAACAATCGAGGAGTTTAAGCAAGCTGATGTCAACCGTTACAAAATATGGAAACCTGGAATGGAGATCCGTGTATCCCATGTAAACCGCGGGAGCATCCCAAATTTTGTATTTCTGGGCGGGGTTCGACCTCTGCGACCATCTAAAGTAACTTGGGGGAGAAGGCAGGGTTCAGAACCAACGGTTTCTGGAGCATCTGAACCACATAAATTATGTGAAGCTAAAACTGATTTAGATGGATCAGATGGCAGGCAGAAGAGAAAGCGGGTGGATGGTAATGTAGAAATTGACTCAAGGCATGCCAAGTCTTTACGTCCCTGCGGTGAAGAATTTCGTGAGGGTAGCCCTTCTATGAGCAGCAGTGTCAATTCATGTTCCATAAAATGTGACAGCGTGGATGCAAACAACAATAACTCCGGAAAGACAGGAATCCCAAGAGACATTCCTTATCAGAATGATCAGACTGAGTCTTGGTCGAGGTGCAATCCACCAATCGATAGTCTACCTGCTGCTGCAAATTCTAAAGAAGCAGAGAAGCTGGCATTGGAGAAGAAGATTACGGCGACAAAGGAGGGCGCATCAGTTGGTACGCCAATAAACTCTAGCAATGGAGCTGCTGGTGCTTCCAATGATTCATATAATGGGGGCGTAGAGGAACTCGTGGATGAATTGGTGGCGCCATCCTCAAACGGAACCTCTTTTCCACCTGCGGCGCAAAGAAAGCCAATCATCAGGTTCAGTTTCTCCACATTCGTCAAAGCTAGTGGCTAAAGGCATGAGGATGTTCAATGTTGAAACCTCACATGCATAATGACAATGCTCCTTTTCTGTCTTCGTTGTAGTTTTATGTTATCTGTCTGCGACGGGTCAGGCGCCAAGTCCCCCCGCTTGTAATCTTTCCCTTTTTTTTTTAATCAATAAAGTTAGTTTTCCTCGTAAATCTCTTGCGTTATTTGATTATAAATTTCTATTATTTTTCAATTAACAAGTAGAGTACTTACGCACTTTTCTTGTGGTAGAAAATACAGATCATCATATCCATTTAATTTAACGTACTTTCGATAATCGTTAACAATCAGTCCCAAGTATTGGAAGAATTGGCTTGCCTTAAACGCTCGCATACATTGTTTCACTTCCACACCTAATTATTTAAGAATTGTTGGATTAAGTTGCACATTTAAGGTGATTTATTTATCCTTGTGTGTTTGTTTATAAATTAAAAGTAATCGTATCTAGCTAGTAGAGTAGTAAAACAAAAGGCAAGGTTATATAATTTTGACAATTTTCCTAATTTCTTTTGGAGATTGTATATCATTTGGGATGAGTTTTTTCTATACGTTTAGACTGGATTGTAGACCACTCGAACATGTTTACGTCCATTGACTCATACAAGCAATATAAGGAGCATATTGAGCTAGTGGCATAGTCAGGATTTTCAAATAATAGGGTCATAATATCAACCAAAAAACTTTATTGGGTCATTTCGTCTAGCACCTAGTAGGCAACTACCAATTCTTGTCAATATATGTCGAAGATTTATGCCAACATATGTTGATGACTACTATTATTTGTAGAGGCTTGTCGAGATAGAAAAAAATAGAAGAAGTAGGAGGATGATGTTGTAATTTAGTTTGTCTTATCTATTTATAGAGGGTCAAATACAATATACAAACAAATATAAATGAGGTTTTTGGACCTATCAGGGTCAAGGACAACCAATGACCCCATACTGCCTCCACCACTGTATTGAGCTAACTATAAGTTTCTCTCATCAAAGAGAACGTTTTGATTTCCTGCTTTTTGGCATATGATTAATAATTTAATCATTTCCAACCAATTTGTAAATGTATTTTATAATTTAACGTCAATATTATAAAATATTGTGCAAAAAATATAAGGTGGGAGAGAATCCATAGAGAACCACTTTGAGAGTCTCCTTAGCATTTCTCTTACTAAGAAATTTGTATGATTAATTAGCTGCACCTTGCAATAAACTTGAGTGGTGGAGTAAACAAAGAGAGCTTGATTGATGAACTAATAAAACATGGTATGATTTTTTTCATAAGTTTGTGGAATTTTTTTACTTTAAAATAAAAAATTCAAAATAACACATAGTTCATTTCTCATACTTTCGGTGTGACAGCCCGTCTCGGGAAATTATTTTTGGAAATGTGAAAAGACGGAAGTACCCTCGGACGTTGAATGATGTGTGTGTGATAAGTATTTGGTTTAATTATTTGTGATTGGTGACCCAATTAGAACTAAGACCTTTCGTAGTTTTGATTGGTGACTTTAGGACCACACACAAACACCAATACTAGTTTCTCTCTCCTCTCCCGCACTCTCTCTCTCTCACGCGCAAACTCTCCCTCTCTCCCTCTTTTGTACGGACACACCCAAAGAACCCTTAAACTTAATAGATCGAGGGAAACAATAGCACCATCGTCTTCATCTCGTCGATACGAGTTCATCCATACAAATTTCAGGTAAGAATAATATCGTTTTCACGTCAAACCACTTACCTCCGAGAATACCTGTAACAACCCATTATAAAATTATGTTAATTTACGAAATTACCCTTGAGTGGGTATTATAATTCCACCATTTCTTTTCTTTCTTCTTTTCCCGGAGTCATCTTCTCTCATTTTTATATTTTTTTTTCTCTGAACTTCTCTCTCAGCCGAGAGCTCTATCTCCACTCCCACTTCGATTTCTCACAAACCCAGCCCCAAAAACCACATAATTGGAATCCCTGAGACTCAAGGAGAACATATTTAGTCTTGCATGTTTCATCGGGACATCCCCGGGTGATCCGCCATTAACGTTGAGAGCTTGAGCTATCTTGAAACTCCATTTCAGGTATAATTTCCACCCAAATGTGCTGGTAGTTGAGCTTTAATCTGTTTTGGGTTGAAGTTTATACCGTTTTCCCATTCGAAGCTCAGTGTGCAGATTTCCGGTGTTCTTCTCCGGACGAACTCCGGCGAGATTCAAGTTCCTTTTCCTCTAAAACCCGTTGCAGTGCATCTGGGTAAGTTTTGGGTTTATTTATGAAGTTGTGAGATGTAAAACGTGTTGAAAATCCCTGTTTGGATGCATACATGCTTCCCATTTTTTCCTCCGTAATTCCAACGAATTTCCGAACAAAAAACTATCGAACCCGAAGTAGATTCGATCTCCTCCTCCTAAACCAGTTTTAGATGAGTTCCTAAGTATCTGGAATAAATTTTAGTTATGTTTTGGATGGAAGATTATTGAATTTGGACCTAGAACTAAATTTGGGCCGTGTGTGTGTCGAGTGTGTGTATACGGTGTGTGAGTGTGTGGGTGTGTTGATGTGCATGTATAGGTGTAGGTCCGTGTATGTGTGAATGTATGCAGGTATGTACAAGTGTCTTGGTGTGTATATGTGTAGTACGTGATGTCCTGCTATTCCTTCTCAAGAATTCATATCCATAGTCGATCGCAAACCTTCTCATCAAACTAGATCCTTTCTTTGTGTTCATGTATGTGTTTCCAAGTATGTAAGTTATTCCATCTTCCCTAGCGTCCACTTAATTTGAGTAGAAATTCCATTAACTTGTAAATGATATGAGAGACCTCATTCTTTCTGTTGGGACTCCTCGAGAGCTTCCAGCAGCCAACCTCTCTAGAATCATCTAATTTGAAATACAAGGAAATGGCTTGCAACAATGGCAGCCAAAAGCAACATAATTACATAATATTACAAAGATCCATGTATTAACAGATCTCAGAATATCTAATAGCATCCATGGAGATCAAACAATAACCAAAAAGGCCCAACAGGGAATATGATAACACAATCCCACGTTAAGCTTATAGGATTTGTAAATACAATAATAACGAGGCAATAATCAGTGCATAATGGTATCATATATGACTTGAAAGAGTAAGGAGGACAGATTGAATGAATACGAGTTTGGGAAGCGGGAATTGTTAAGTAGTATGATAGAATTTGTAGAGTGTACATAAGTCTGTGTATGTATGTGTGGGTGTTTGTACATACCCCGTGTGTGTGTGTAGTGTTATGTTATATGTGTATGTGGACAGTGTGTGTGTGTGTCTGTGTGTGTATGTGAGTGTAGTGCCGTGTGTGGTATGTATGAGGGTGGATATATATATGCCGTGTGTGTATATGTAATACGTGTGTGTGTTGTATGGATGTGTATGAGAGTATGTAGTGTGGGTATGTATGATAATTGTGCCGTGGGTATGTGTTGTGTGTGGGCTATGGATATGGTGTATGTGTGTAAGGTATGGTGCACGTGTGGGTAGGCATATGTGACAGTGCCGTGGGTGTTGTCGTGCAAGCATGTGTGTGTGCGTGAGTTATATGTATGTGTTGCCTGTGTGTGTGTGTGTGATATGTTGTGTATGTATATAAATATATGTGTGTAAGTATATGTATGTGCACGTGTTTTGTTAGATGCATGAGGTTATATATATGAACAAGTGTGGATCTAAAAGGGCATACTAGATGTGCCCAGCGTGTGTTGGTGTGTGTGTTAGATATATGTATATATATACGGTATGGATATGTGTAAAGGTGTACACTTGTGTGCAATATGAAAGTGTGTATATGTTATGCTCCGTGTGCGTGTGATTATGCACAGATTATGTGGGTGTTTAGTGAATGGACACTAGGGTTGTGTAAGGGTGCGTGTGTTTGGTGATATATGTATATATATGTTTGTGCATGGTTTTGAGTGTATACATGTAATTATATATATATATATATGTATGTGCAGCATGTATATATATATATATATATATATATATATATATATATACGTATATGTATGCAAGAGTATAGATTTATATATGTATGTAAGTTGTGTGGGTGTATAGGTAGTGTGTAGAGGTATGTTTTAGGTTTGCCGTGAGAGTGGGCCTTATGAGTGGGTTAGGAAATAGGTCGTTTAGGTTAACTAAGTTCCAAAACCATCTGACCTTCACTCCTTTAAACCAAAAGCAGTAGACATCCTAAACTCAACCCATTCCAAGCCTAAACCAAAAACCCGGGGACCAAAACCAAAATTCTTAAGTTCATTCAAATTCATTCCAATCCTTATATTTATCGAACTTCTGTCGTGATTAGGTGAAGTGGCTAGGCAGTATGCTTCCAAAGCTCACTCGCGGATCGCTACTGCGGCGAAGTACAACGAGTGGACCACCTTCTAAAAAATAAATACATGATTTATGATATGACATGAAGATTTACATTTATATATAGCATGCCTTGATTTTACTTGGAAATTATGAATTGTGAACAGGAAGCATATTTGATAACTGTGATTTGAATGTTCTTGAGATATAGAATGATTTTATTGAACTGTTTTCCGATATAACCCACATTCTGGTAGACTATCCGATTGATGACGATAGGATGCTAAGAATGTGTTTTAAATGATTTTAGAACACCTCTTCGTAGTACGGGGGATGGATAAACTCTTGCTACGAAGTTGTATTTTAGAAATATGTTTTGTGCAAATTAGTGAACACCATGCCGCCGAGGGCGAGGTTTGTAGTTGGCAAAGGCCTGGAGAACTAATCCCTAGCGGAAGGCTGAGGGACCACGGAGTCTGGCATCGGGCCGGGAGGGAGTTATCTCATGGTGATGGCCATAGAGATTCAGGTGCAGGCATTGGGCCGGAAGTATTACTAATTCGGTGTACTCACTAGCAACACAACTTGTGATGCTTCCTGGGTTTTATTCGAGATTGATACTATAATTGTCTTATGACTCTATTGAGACGAGAATTTGAATTATGAGTTGATTCGAAACATTGGAATTATTGGATTAATGATTTTAGTGGCATGCTAATTGTTTAGAAACTTATTACGTAGTATATGATGCATATTTTTGGGTTTCAAACTGGTGGGGGAAATTATTATGTTCCGAACGTTTTCATATTATATATGTATATAACTCTGGTCCACTCACCCTTGTTTTGCGCCCCCATTCAGGTATTAGAAACGAGGCATTACGATCCCGGCATCACGGCACTTCCACAGCGGTACCTTCGAATTTTTTCAGTGTAGCACTCATTCCCTTGATCCATTTAACCTTGTCTCAATTCTTTTAGTGATTTGGTTTAGTCGTATGCTCTGGACACGTTCCTAAATTATTAATCCTTTGTAATTGTATTCCTAACCGTTATTTATTTCAAATTATAAATTTTTGCACTTAACGAATGGCTTGCGTCACCTTCGGGTGTCGGCCAGCACGTGCCTATCCTGATATTCGAGGAATATCGGGTTCGGGGCGTGTCAATACCACTGTTCATGCATTTTCATATACGTGATTTTTAGGGAAATATAAGCTTATAGGAAGCTTAGTGAGGTCCCAAGGAAGCTCGGAGTGCTTCGTTTGGAGGAATTGGACGTCGGGATCAAGAGGTCGAAGCTTGGCCGGATTTCTCGAAATTCTCCGGTGAGATCCCGTGACTTTTAGAGCTTTAAATTAGTATAGCGTGATTCTACATGTTATTAGCTTCAATCTGAGACAAAAATCATGAAAAATGAGTTAGATAGGACGTTTAGAATTTTTTTCCAGAAACCGGCAAGGTCGCCGGCGACCGGCGTTTGACCGGAGAAGATGACGGCATATTCCGTCAGTTTTGACGGAATATGCTAACGGCGTTAGCTGACGCCGTTAAGAGATGATGGAATATTTCCAGTATATACCTGACGGCGTTAACTGACGCCGTCAGTGTGCAAGTCACCTGACCGCGCGTGGGGGGAGCGTGGGTCCGTGCATATCCCGGCGCGTGGGGGAGCGTGCAGGGTCGAAAAATTATTTTAAAAATTTAGGGATGTTCATGATGTCGAGTAGATCACGTTGGTATATTCAAATGTCAAAATTGATCAACGTATGAGAAGTTATTTCTAGAGTTCCGTTTATGTACGTTAAATAACGTTTATTCAGTTACTTCTCATATAGGCAAGGCCTATCCCGAGGACGAGCGTAGCCAGGCTAGGCGTGGAGGCTACGACCCGACTATTTATCAGTGAGTGGGCAGTTTGTTTTCCGTACATACCTATATATATTGCTATTTTCCCAGAAAATGAATTTGAATGATGAAATGATTTGAGATGCCATGCAAGTATCTATTTATTTTAATTATGCATTAGTACTTGCATATAATTGTGGTGGTGCTGCGGACGCACAGGTAAGTATCAGGTAAGATTCTATACTAGTTATGATGAGAATGAAATGATGTGATGTGATACAAATGAATGAAATTATGTGATTTTAGCTCATAGACCTGCACATTTATATTAGTACTCCCGCCCAGAGTTAGGGGCACTGCCTTTCACGTGTCGTTTACCTCCCGCACCGCATGCTCGCCTTGGATCCAAGTAGGTGCACAGTCCTGTCGTATAGACCACTGTAGGTGGGTTCGACTCGTAGGTGACCCGCGAATCATTCGCACAGTCTTCACGTGATCGTAGCACTAGAGCATTCTTATATTGATACAGTGATATGATAGTGACCTCGTGAGGATATTGATGTATGTGCAGAGTATATATATGATGAGATTGAGATGTTATGAGCTATATATATATATATATATATATATATATATATATATATGCAGTCGAGGGCTGAAATGATTATCAGATATTGTTCACATCACAGATTTACGATATGAGCATACAGCTGAGATTGAGTTATGATACTTTTGCATGGCATACCTACAGATATTTTCGGCATGATTTTGAGATATATATGTATGAGTATATTTTATTCTGGGAAATTATACAGGTTTTACGGAGAGGGGTTACAGTTTTTGAGAAAGAATGGTTTTGAAAAAGATTTGTTTTACTGACCCACTCAACTTGTTTTTCGCCCCTCCAGGTATTAAGTAGTGTTCGTTGGTGGCATACGAGGATCTCCCGGACGTTCTGACAGAATTCACTTATGTAGGATCACCTGCGGGTGTTAATTCCATTTAGTACTTTCTGTTTGACTGCACGTAGGCCATTTATGCTCTGGTTTTGTAAAAGCACCTTAACTTGCGCACTAGCACGTTACCTTAGCTTGAACTGCTAGTCTTTTGGTTTTAATGCCTTCGTATTCCTATTGTTAATCTTGCTTCCGCACTGTGCATATGGTTACGTCACGCTCACGTGACGGCCAACACGCCCCATTTTCGGGTCGGGGTGTGTCATTCGGATGATACACCATTTAGTCATTGACTGTAAAATTCTAATAATTTTCCTTGTCATTTTTGTTAGGAAAGATTTCAAAGATTACACTACAAAATAGTCACTACTTACCGATGATGAGAAAAAAAAAATCGAAAAATAGGGGGAGGAGTGCAAATTTGTGAGCAACCGAGCGGACTTGGGTGAGGGCCTTTCGTGCTGGGCAACAATTTCCTGTCGTTGGATTGTTGATATAGCTGCTAAATGCTATGTTAGTGTTAAGTTGTTGATATGTCACCATTATGGCATCATTTCATGCCGTTCTGTGTATTGTAGTGAGTCAGTTTCACTCACATGTATTGTATAAAATATTTTGTATTTTAGTCATTTACAGAACTTTTTTCCAAACACTTAATTCGTGAAAAACACCTACCTAACTATCACAACTATTTCATTTTAAATGAATATTTTGTGTCATTTCAATTTCTTACAATGACAAATTAACCACTAGATTTTATTTAAAGGCGAAGTGATCAATTTAGTGTCATGTCCAATTTCAAACTCTTCGTTTAACTAATATATATTTATTTTCTGAATGTACATTTTCAGCTTATTTTTTCTGTTTATTGAGTAAAATATTGGAGGAAATTAAAATGAATGTCTTGAATTTTCCCAACCTTGTCCTTCTTAGACTTGCTGTTCTATCTCATTTGGCCCACATTGGTTAAGTTAAAAAGTTTCTTGAACCTTATAACATCCAGCCCTTCCTACAAAGTGATTGAAAATATGGACTATGGAGAGCACAAATTGGATGGTTTTTTTTTTTCTGCAAACATGAACTTCTTTGACAGAAGAAAACGTTACGGATGTTAAACGAGATAAACATAAAAATAAGTTGCAATTGCGCTGAAAAGACAAAGAAGTCCAACTAAAGCACATGATGACCAAATCAGATCAGTTCATTGATAGAAATCATCACCATTACAGTCACCGTACAACTAGCAGTTGTGAACATGTATATGTATATATAGAGGCTAATCTTATAGAGAGAACCCATTTCAACCCGAGTTTGTGCCATCGGCCTGAGCAATTGAGATCGTTGAGTGAGCAGAGTTCTCGATTGTTGGATAAGAGATCAGTTAAGATATTTTTTTAACTATAATCATAATATTATCTCTTAATATATCAAATTATCTAGTATTTTTATATTTCAAATCAGATTAATAGTCCCCGTGGTTATAGGGTATTCGGAGGATTGCCCATGTGGTAAAAAAAAATAGAATTTAAACCCTTGTGGTAAATATTATTAGCAAAATTAACCCAAAAAACAAACTTCTATTAAACTCAATTAAGTATAAGGATAAAAATGTCCAACCACACTCTTTATTTCTGCTAGCATTCTCTTCCTCTCTCTATGTCTGTGTAATTATACCTCCACGGTGCAATGCAAGGCCGCGATCAGATCAACACATGTCTCCTCGCGAGCTGATTGTCGAGGTCTACCGGCGGCTTGACTCCAAGCCTAGCCGTGATGCCTGCTTCCTCGTCTGCAAGCGCTAGCTAGCCCTCGAGCGCCTCAGCAGCACCATCCTCTGCATCGGCACCACCGGCAGCCCGGACCTCATCGTCGGCCTTCTCGCCGCCAATTATGCAATGCTTGAAGTCTGCAATTCTTGCAATTCTTGAAGTCTGCACTTGGGTTAATGTTGATTCTACCCATTTTGTGTGTTTGCTTTTGCTCATTTGAAGATCAAAGAGCCAAGTGCTTGCTGTTCGTTTTATCCGAGTCATAATTGCCTGAACATGTAAGAATTTTAATGCTTGAAGTCTGCAATTCTTCGTTTGAATACTTAACTGAAAATTATTGGTACATTGTAATGTCTTGCAGTCTTGCTTTCATTAAAGGTGTAATTTTTTTTCCGTAAGCATTGGAATAATGTTATTCCTACATTTTTAAGATTACAAAGACAGAAAGAAAATGGCTAGCAGAGAATAAATGTGTGAAAGCCTAGAGAGTGAGCCGAGAGGAGGTACAATAACACAGACAGAAAGAGGGAAGAGAAGAAGGCTAAAAAGAAAGAGTGGTTGGACACTTTTATCCCTACATTTAACTGAGGTATAACAAAAATCTCACATTTGGGTTAAATTTGCTAATAACCTTCAACACAAGGGTTTAAATCCTAATGTTTTTACTACAGGGGAAATTTTTCGAATACCTTATCGCCACGGGAATCATGAATCCAATTTGGCCTTAAAATAAATATAAGCAAACTTGTCGTAAATAGAAGCAAACTATTATGGTTGTTTGTTGATCTTAAGATTGTTATAGAGAATGAATAAATTAATACAGACAAAGCTCAAATGATGAGAAAAATAGTTCTTTTTCATTTGGAAAAGACTGTTGTACTCATATATACTAGCAATCAACACACACGGTCTATGTGTGCAACCAAGTTTTTTCAATTAACAAGTTGAGTACTCGGCACTTGTCTTAATGTTAGATTGCCTACTCTCAATCACCGATTTTGAGGCCAACGCCTCCAATGTACGATACATACAAGTTTCAAATATATCAGTTTAAGCTCTTTTTCAAACATGGTTATGTCATGAAAGTCTTCAAAACAAAACCTCGAAATTCACACGAAATCGAAAACCCAAAACGATTAGGATTATGGGGGTTTTAAACAGGTAGAAAATTCGATACAAATAATTTTGAAAGTTGAAACACAGATCGTATCCATTTAATTTAACAACCTTTCAATAATCGTTATTATTTATTAATCAGTCCCCAAGTATTGGAAGAATTGGTTAAAAAAAATTTAAATTAAAAAAAAAAAACTTGCGGAACTTCTTTTTAAATTATCCACATCAGCATATTGGAAGAATTCCTAGATATGATGTATCATGAGGTTCAAAACTCGCAAAACTTATTTCATGGAAAAACACCTACCTAACTATCACAACTATTTTATTCTAAATGAATATTATTATCATGTCCAATTTCAAACTTTTCATTTACTAAAATCTCAAAGACCTTAACCAAACATCATTAATTTTCTGAATGCACATTTTCATCCTACTCTTTCTGTTTACTGAGTAAAATATTGGAGGAAATTAAAATAAACAAAAAAATTTATACTACGTCATTTTTCTTCAGGACTTTGTGCCCAATTGACGAAGAAGCTAGCATACGTCGACTTCTTATTGTGTGTAATTCAACTTGGATGATCGGAAAGATGTCACTTTGATGAGTACTTTGATCCAAGAGGATGGAAACATATACATGCCGCATATGTCACTAAGGTGTTGCAAGATATGTTTCGTAATCAGAAGACATGAAGAAATTCTTTCATTACCTACAACTCTCCAATTTTGATATTGTAATACTCCTATTGCATTATCTTCTTAATTCTAGCAAATCAAGAATTTCAGGAAGAAAGCTCAACATTACTAATATGCTGACATGAATAATTCACAAAAGCTGACCGCGCACTTTAGTTAATATATCATATGGCGTAGTGTCAGGTTCTTAGGTGATATTTTGTTGGATTGATTGAAGTGAGTTGTGATGACTCAACATATGTGATTTTGGGGGAACTTTGGATCCTTATCAATGTTAAGAAAGAGACATATGAATTGAAGCATTTTATGTCTTCAAATTATTTGGTGCTAATTAAAATAAATATCACGCACTTGTTGTAAATAGAAATAAACTTTGTTTGCTGATGTTAAGAACAATTTAAGGCAGACAAAACTCAAATGGTAAGAAAAGTAGTTCTTGTTCTGTTTATTGTGAATCTTAAGACTTGTCATAGTTTATGACAGAGCATTATATATTCCGATGAGGGATCCTTCAAAAAAATTATTTTAAGGACACCTTGTGGTGCACAATCTATAACTTTTTTCAATGGTCCAAACCATCTATATTTTAGTACATCATTCATAAATTACTCTTCCAAAAATTAGACAAATTTAAAACCAATAATACATCCGATTGTAATGAAGAAAATAGAAGAATATGATTTTTCAAAGAAACACTATTATGACTACCATTTAATCCAACAGTCCAATAATTTCGGATTTTGGTGATTTTTCGTTAAATTCAGACAAAATTGCAAACCCCTCGAAGATGTCATTTGACCGATAAAACTGAGCTTCTTAGGTTTAATCTCTGCTAGACTCTTGCTATTTGTTTGAAATTTTAGATGCATAGAGGGAACCTTAAGTGGCAGACTAAGCCGAGATGGAATCGATCACTACAACAACCTCGTCAACGGACTTAACAAAGAATGGTAAGAATCTCTTCAAAAGTAAATGCAAATCCTTTACAACGGGTAAGGTCCGGTTCCTCTAAATTTGGAACCGGCTTGGCCTGGCCCGTGCCCACCCTTAGTCACGAGCATATTCCAAATCAAAACTTGTGAATCTGAAGCCAATTACAATCTCGGAAACATTAACTGACGCATGTGTTCAAGTGTGTCTAAGAGAAAGGTTCTCGCATCAGACTGATAACATTGCAAACAAACAAATTAGACAGAACCAAATCACATTACCGTCAACAGTTTAACCACTGGCATGTAATAAGTCCCATGTAGCACTGATCTATAACAAGAGAACTAGTTCACAAATAATAAATGGATCACGCAACAACAAATTAGGCATATAAAATCACATTAACACAACACCCTGGTTCAAAGAAATCTGTTCCTCGTTTGATCTAAAGTCTGGATTGCACTTGCCGTTGGACGAGACCAAAACCTTCCTTCTAAGTTCTAACAAGGGTAGAAGTACAACATAACTGTAATAACAGAGGATTTGAGATAAGAGCTTGCATAGGTCGAGCATTTATACACACTACAATTCAATCATGGGATTTTCATCACGACAAATGAAATGAACTCAAAGCCTATATGTTTCCCGGAACACACTGCCCATATATTTTCTCTCTCTTTTCAATTCTCTCATTGACTAGATGAAAGAAACACCCTAGTCTTACAACAGCCACTTAAGTGTTACCAAAAACCTGAAACAGTTATAATGCCGGAAGGTTGGCCTTTCGTATCTGTTCAATCAGCTATGCAAAAGGACATGTACACCCATTAACTCAATTGTGCAGGTCAATTGATAATTTTAAAAAAAACTATAGACCAATTAACTATGTATTCACATTGAGCCCCAGTGAAGGATCCATAAAGTATTCAACACTACAGTCTCCATTCAGAAACGTTTTGTACAAAAACAAACTCAACAAGAATCGGCCCTCAACGCCACTGTTATATCCTCGGAAACACAAGCAAAGACACAGGACGACCCTTGAAAGACGACTTTGGAATCAAATCATATAACAATTCGATACCTTTATCCCCTTAATTTGAGCTCCACATAGAAAATTCTGGTTCCCGAAAGTAATCTCGACTTGCAATTAGTACATATCACATACTAGATAGATTGCCACTTGAACAAAACTAAAAAAAAATTGCATCTCAACGCCAAATTTGAACTAAGTTGATTTAAACGAAACGAGAATCGCAATTTGTTTGAACACCGTAGTGCCGAAAACAGACTCAGTTTGAGCTACAGAGCATTATTTAGAACCGTCATATCAAACACAGAAATCAGCAAAAGCACATCCGAAACAACATTAACCACACAATTAACAATCAGAAACCGACCGCTGGATGTACCTACGGTTCTCCGCCGAGCTCCACTCGCAGGTTGTCGTAGGGGTACACTTTTGGGGCAAATGGGATCTTGGACGCCTTGTCGTTCCACACGGCCAACAAACCCAGACCAGCAAAGCAGCTCAAACCCCCACAGAGCCAAGCCAAAGCTTCGTACTTTCCGACGGTGTCCGCGATTCGATCGATGCAGGGTTCAGGAAACGGCGTGCCGTTGTCCCAGACGAGCTCGTCGTTTACGGGAAGGGGCCTGTCGGGGACGATGTGCTTGCCGACCGGAAGGCCCATGCCGGCGCGGACACGGAGAGAGGAAGCGACGGAACGTGAGACGACGCCGTTTCCGCCCATGATCTTGGAAGCCACACTGCTCAATCTCCCTGCCATTGCGCAAAATGCTTCTTCTTCTTCTTCCTGTTCTGTTTCTGAAACCTAAACCAACAAATTCGATCGCAATTGGATTCTGGAGTTGAAGGAATCGAGATGACAGATGAAACGACGACGCTTTGGAATGTAATCTTTGCCCGTTTAATGGGCTGGGCATGGGTTTCCCTTATTGGCCCAATTTGACCTTTTCCCTTGATCACCTGTGGGGCCTGCAAATCCAACTCAAGTCCAAAGTCCAAAAGTTGCAAGCCCACTGGGCCAAAACCAATGGATCTGCACACCTCGTCGCCTCGTTTTCCCGCCAATATGAAACCCTCATGCGTACAAGGTACAAGTTAGCTTTTTGCACTTACCCATTACGCACGCACGTATCCGGGTCTTCATCTCTCTCTCTCTCTGTGCAACTGCAAGTAGGGCTAAATTCTTCCAGGTAATTTATAGCTTAAAACCTATGTCTGTCTGTATTTATCTTCCTAATTTTTGTTTATTCAAATTAATTATAACCTAAAAATCTGCATGGACTCATTGGGAAGTGTTTTTAGAAGGACTAAATGCGTTTTTTGTGAAAATAATTTTGGAGTAAAATGTGAATAAATCATGGAATAGCCTTGAAGTGCTTCCAGCAAGAATGTTATGTGCTTTTGCAAGAAGCACTTCAAGTGTTTTGGAACTTAAAAATAATTTCTCAAAGTTCTTTCAAAAAACACTATCAGTAACAGTAAATTTGATTTCATTATTCTAAAATTGGTAAAAATGGTTAATTTCCCTGTTCAATCTGTTATATATGATCCAGTTATGGCTGTAATTCTATGATTTTCAAAGGAATATATTCATAATTTTTATAGGCAACAAGGATGAAGAGGAAAAGAAAATCTGCTGCTTGTGACACCCAAATCCAAATAGGCAACATGGATGATCATGTTCAAGAAAAGGGTCCCTTTATAACAGATCTTCCGAATCCCGTCTTTTGGAATGTTTTACTAAAGCTACCAACCAGGAGCATTCTAATTTGCAAATGTGTTTGCAAGACTTGGCGTGCTCGAATTTTGGACCCTGAATTTGCTAAGCTGCACTTTGCACAAGCAGAGCCCTGTCCCCTGCTGTCGCTCCTCGGTCCAACCCCAACTCGTGTGCCAAGAACCCTTTACTTGGTTGAGCCTGAAGATCGCTCTGGGTTTGATTTGAAGGATTGTGCCTGTGCTGCTACTGGCAATGCTTGTGACCAGTCTCATGTCCACATGAAGCTTGCCAAGTACAAGATCCCATTGCGCAACGCCGAGGAGGTCATCAATAACAACAGTGATAACGGCAATGTGATGCCTAATGGGAACCGCAGCACCAAAAGGAAGCCTTGCATCAGGATACCACCGCATCATCACAAGTACAATGTGGTGAATTCGTGTAATGGCCTGCTTTGCTTGTCTGAGCCAATCCACAATGACCCTGCTGTTGTGTGCAATCCAGTAACCGGTGAATTTATAAACCTTCCCAAAAGTTCTAGGCCGCATCAGAATATAAGGATTCCTGTCGAATGTGGATTGGGTTTCAGTTCCGAGACTAATGAATATAAGGTGATACGAATTTTTGAACCTGAAGCAGGCTATTGCTTTAAATTTGCTGAGATACACACACTTGGAACAGGTTCATGGAAGTCCATTGGTGATGTTTCTGAAAAAGCAGGTAACCTAGTATCCCCTACCTATGCGAAAGGAGTGCTTTATTGGTATGAGTTTTATGGCTATAGAATTCATTCTTTTGATTTGAACACTGAAAAATTCAAATCAGTTCCATCACCGCCTTTTGCGATCAAGCAATTTATGTATGTGGGCATGGGAGTTTTGGAAGGTTGTCTTTGCTTGTGTGATTCCTATGGTGATCGTATCACTGTGTGGACACTGACAGATTCTGGTGGAAAATATCGTTGGACGAAGGTGATTGCTATTGATAAAGATGATAGTGGAAGGTGGCCATATGGCGTATATACAGCTATGAAATACTATAAGAACTATGGTTTGTTTATGTTTCATTCTGAAACAAATTCCTTCTTTTACTATCACCCAGAAAACCCAAGTTCATACGTTTATCTTAAGCTTTGTGGTTTCAAGGCAAATTTTCAAGCAATTAGTCATGGTCCAAGCTTTATTTTACTCAAGGACATTCTGGCAGGGAAGGATGTAGAAGTATTGAATATAAATACAAGGTAAGGATTTTTTTTCTTTACCTTCTAAGATTTTGCGTAAATTTGCTGCTCTAGTTATGTATTTGTAGGATATCAAACTCAACCTCAGAAGAATTTATGTGGACAAACATTTATGCTTGTCAGTCTTTGAAAGATCCCAAAATCACCCGATATGTTTAATTTGTTTCCCGCTGATTAATTTGTAGTTTTGTTCAGTGATTGATTGTACATGGTTGAGTTTAGTTTTCGACTAGATGAAGAGCATGTATGAATTTTTTGGTCTTTAATTGCTTTCACTACCTGATATAGTCAATTTATAGGATTTGATATTTGCCTATCTTAGTTGATATGAAGTATATCTGTGGTTCCAATGAAAAGATGGATCATGTATATGCAATTGCTAATTTGAAATGTATAACTGGACACGTATATGAATGTATACATAAATTAACAAATTGGAAATGGAAGTATAAAAGATGAGTTAGTGTTTATCTGTATCTCAACTCTCAATCATGAGGAAGTAGAACTCTGTGCTTTATGGTTGCATAGTATTTCCAACGAGGAGGTGCTTTTCGAGGCTACTGTTCTATATTTGAGACTACTTTAGACCAGAGCACCAAATAATAATTATGATCATGAATCGGAAAATGATGAATGTGTGTTTGACCTCTTTTATGACACCAGAACAGCAGAAGAAGGGACCTGTAAACTCCTGCTCAGACAAATGTCAGTTTTGAAAGATGAATGAAAGATGCTGCCATTAGTTCTGATGCTTAGACTTAACTTAGCTTTGGATCTCTACAAACAAAAAAACACATGGAACCTGCACACGCACGTACACATATCTATGAAAGTACGAGGAAGTAGGATTCATTGTCTTTCATTGTCACATATTGGTTTGCTGAATTGTCCTTTCTTTGCATATCTCATTGGTGCTGTTAGAACTTAGAACTTGGGTAATCTGCTTTTCTGGAAGGTAACTCGTTAAGCCGTTGAGAGAATATCA
Source organism: Crataegus laevigata (assembly GCA_963580275.1). Classification (NCBI taxonomy): domain Eukaryota; kingdom Viridiplantae; phylum Streptophyta; class Magnoliopsida; order Rosales; family Rosaceae; genus Crataegus; species Crataegus laevigata. The sequence goes on from OY756945.1 coordinate 37,283,606, forward strand.
TGTTTACATTAGGTGCTGCAATGACAGAACACGTGAAACGAAACAATGCGCTCCTCTTCTGATCCTTCGATACATTTTTCTACTTGTTCAAGTTTTTGACTTTTAATCTCATAACCACTGTTGTCGACACAGTTGTGCAGGGTTGAAGCTGCAAGGAGAGACCAAAGCTCTATCTCTGAAGGAAGAAATTGCTGAATTCGAATCAGACCCTTTTTCGTCGGACAACTACTGTTTTAGCGACGAATGAAACGAGCAGGCACTGATGGAGGTGATGTGGTTTCACAGCGAGCTAAAAGAACCATTTTGTTAAATTGTAGTATCGATCGAATCAAAAGAACCATTTTGTTAAAAGGGTTGTGAGGGGCTCTTAGTAGTATTATACAGCGTTGGACAGCACAACCTTTGATTCCGATCTAACTAGTTATGTTTGATGTTCCTTTCAAATTTTAATTATTTTGGATTAGAGTTAAATTACTAGCTGTGTTTGATGCTCCTTTTAATTTTTCTTTTTAACTTTGGGTGCGTTTGTTGCACCAGACTATCTCGGACTGGACTAGCTTCAGGGACTAAGCTGGACTGGCTTAGACAATACTAAACTGGACTAATGTACTGAAGCGTTTGGTGCAATATCGGACTAAGAAACAAAATAATTAACAAATTTTAATATTATATTATTTAATTCGTATATATTAGTATTTTATTATTCATTCTCTCTTTTTTATTTTTTCTTATAACTCTTCTTTCTCGGAAACAATTCCACAATTTGAGATATTATCAAAACTAACTCACAATTCCATTAATTGCGGATCAGATCAAACCAAAAGGTAGTCTAGAATTCTCTTCCTCTTTTCGAAAGTCACAATTGCAAATCTCCAATTCCAAACGCAAATCAAATCAAAACCAATTTCACAAAATCTCTCCCTTCATCGCTGGTGTCCCACTGTCTCAGCCAGTGTTCTCAGCCTCCATATTCCTTCCTCACCCACCACTGGGTTTACAAAGATCTTGTCTTTTGGATATTTGGGTTTCAACGATGGTGATGAAGCCCGTTGTCAATAGTGCGAAGCAGACGAATCGAGGTCGAAGTGAAGCAGATGAGTCGAGGTCGAAGCAAAGCAGACGAATCCCAAGTCGAAGCAAAGCACGGTCTTACCTAGTCCGGTGCTTTTCGGGAGCTCCTGCTAAGACCTTCTAGCGAAGGTTTTAGTTGAGGCGAATCCTCTTTAGTCCCATTAAACTTATTCCTTCAACGCAACAAACACGTGACTACTTTAATAACTAGTCCAGTCCAGTCTAGTACAAGCATGGATTAAAATGCCGATAATATTGGCGAAATATCGCCGATATTATCGGAATTTCTCATTGCCAATATTATTTTAGGTTTCCAAATGGTTTTCGTCATAATATCGCGATATTATGGAAATATCGCGAAATATCGGAAATTTCGTAATCGGGGAAGAACGCCGGACGATTCAAATCGCTGGGAGGAGAGTCGGGGAGGAACGCCGGAGTCCTTGAGCGACTCGGAGTCGCTGGGCGGATTCAAATCGCTGGGCGGAGTCCTTGAGCGACGAAGGATTCAAATCACCAGGTAACCGTCGTCGTCGAACTCGGGACTGAGTCCTTGAGCGATTCAAATCACCAGTTGACCCGGTGGTCGGGACTCGGGACTAAGAGAAAGGATCGAGAGGGGAGAGAGACGGCGCCACCTAGACTGCGTGTGTGTGTGGGTCTCGGACCCTCGGTGCAGAGAGAAAGGATCGAGAGGGGAGATCTGTGCGTGTGGAAGAGGGGGAGAGGGGAGATCTGTGCGTGTGGAAGAGGGGAGAGGGGAGATCTGTGTGTCTCAGACAGAGAAGAGTCTCAGAAGACTCAGAGTCACAGAAGAGGAGAGAAGGTTCGAGTCTTCGAGAGAGAGAGAGGTTCGAGGCTTACCTAACCATAACCCATGAAGAACTCGCCGGAGGTTCTTGGGGTTTCGTCGAGTTGCGCAGCGACGGGAGAGAGAGAAAGAGAGAGAGAGAGACGACGGCGTGTAGAAGGTGATGACGATGCCGTCGACGGAGTACCACGAAGGGTGTGCGTGGGTGCTCTCGGGTGTGGGTCAAAGGGTGAAAGAGTGAGGGTCTTCGAGAGAGGGAGAGTGAGTACAGAGAAGAAAGAAGGAGAAAGAGGTCACGGGGTGGGGAGAGAGATACGTGAGGGTGCTAGGGTGCTGCCATGTGGCAGCTTGAGAGAATTTGGAAATCAAGATGAATGGTCCAGATTTGGTTAAGATAGGGGACTAAAACGATAATTTCATAATTATTTGGGGAACCACGAAAGTATATAAAAATTTGGGGTTGGGGTGTTACAGTGTGTCTGTGCGTGTGTGTGTAGAAGTGGGGTGCACTTTGAAGTGTGTGTGTGTGTAGAAGTGGGGTGTGTGTGTGTGTTATCCGAGAGAAGAAAAAAAAAATCCAAACCTACTTTCAAAATATCCAGGCTATGTGTCAGTCTGTGTGTGTTATCTGAGAGAAAAAAAAATGCAATATATAAAGTGTAAAATATTGTACTAATTCATTATATAAATGATTTATGGTGTGTTTAGACTTCTTTCATTAATTACTACATATTTTCTACACTCACAATGTTTGTCAGCTCGCTATATAATCAACTTTATAATGTTAAATCCATCATGCAATGCATTTCCTTCCAATTTTTTGTGATAAACTAATAGATAATTGACTAAATAAACATCCTGCAAAGTTTCAATAAAAATTTTCAAGTTTTTCTTACAATTTCCGTGGTTTCCATGTAATTTTTATCGATATCGATATTTTATCGATATCGATATTTTATCGATATTTCCGTCGATATTTCCGTGTTTTCGGACTACCGATATTTCCGATATTACCGATATTTAAATCCTTGAGTACAAGTTAGTGAGGGTAAACAAACACACTAAGTTGTTAACTACACCCTTTTACTTAACACTCATTTTGTTGGGTATCATGAGTTCTAATCTCACAGACTACCCCCTTTCCTTTCCAAAAAAAAAAAAAAATATCTCACAGACTACCCTTATTGAGTCATTTTTTTTTTAAATTTACCAAAAGGTGGATAGAAATACAATGCTCGCCAAAGGGCCTATAAATGAGGTCCTGCAAGGGCCATTTATTTAAAACCCTTAAACTAATCTAGGCTTAATTGTCACTTAGTATTACAGTCTAGTAGTATTCATCTTTACTTGTAAGTGAGAGGTCTTAGGTTCAATTTTCGCCAAATGCGAGTTGAATCACATTATTATTAGCTCATTGTGAGGCTAAGCCTACCCCTCCTCTTAGTGTAGATAATATCGTTTGTTAAAAAAAAAATCTAGGCCTAATTGGATTAAGGAAAGTGCTATCACACACCCTATTTCACTCCCACAAACACTTGTTAATTTTTTTGTCACTGATCTTCTTCAATTCATTTGATCTGACGACAAAAAATTATGAGGGTGTGTGAGAAGTAAAAATGGGTGTGAATTGCAATAGAATGGATAATAGCTACTGTGGTGATAGGGTACCTCAGGTAGTCAGAAGACAGCCATGGTAAAAAAATTATTATTTAAACCCTTGTGGTGAAGTCTGTTAAGATTTAAGCCACAAAATTAAAAATTTCGTCAACTCTCCGTTAATTGTTAACACATGACTACGCTATTACCACGGTGATTATTAATCCAATTAAGTCATTAATCTAAGGTAGATAAAATCATGTGGTTGGCTTTAGCGTACTAAAAAAAATCATAAAAACAAACTACCAAGACCACTAGTCTAATTCGGGTTGACTGGAGCTCTACCCGGGCCAACCAGACCCGTGTCCACTGTCAGTAACGCAGCACGCACACCATTTCTCAATTTCCAATTGCATTTGCACTTTGAGAATATGAATGCTCTTGGCGGTGGCGGCCATGGCGGCCTCTGGGGTTGGAACTCCTCATCACCCAGAAAACCGAAGCAGCAAAGAAAACGCCCATTTGATTCCAAATCCCAGTCTTCCTCCAAATCTGCGGACGCAACCGGAAGAGCAGGTCACTGGTTTCCCTTAAAGCAAGCCGCTACGGCTGGCACACTGGCTCTAACGGGAGATACAATTGCTCAGCTCACACAGCGCTGGAGAAAAGCAGGGGCGGAAGACCAACAGGTTTGTTAAATTTGACGTCTCTTTCTTTGTTTCATTAAGCTGTTTGGTTGCTGAGAAAATGTAGAAAAAGTTTAAGGTAAAATATTGGAATTTTATGCTGTGTTTGGTTGCTGAGAAAATGTAGGAAAAGATAAATATTGGAATTTTATGATGTGTTTGGTTGCTGAGAAATGTGGGTTAAGGAAAATGTTTTGTTGCTCAGAAGATATTTGAGGGTTTATGAAGTTTGAGGCTTGGAATTATTTATAGTTGGGGTTGGAGTGAGAAAAGAGCAACTTCGGTTTCTAGCAGTGTAAATTGCAGGTAATTGAGAGTTGGTTCTGTAATTCTGAGTGCAGCAGCTACTTATTAATATTAATTTGCAGGATGATGTTGTTTCTTATAATTGTACCGAAGTTGGTGCTAAACCGGTGTTTCCTTGGTTGTATATATTGTGTTAAATGAAGGAAACTCTTGGATCTCGTTGTGTTAAACTGATTAGAAAGTCCTTTATATGGGTTGGATGGACCTGTTAGACCACAATTTCCCAGCTTATAGGTTGCTATCCGCTAAGCCGCTAAGCTATTGCTTAGCTGAAGATTGTGGTTTTAAGTTTCTAGCGGGTGCAATGATGGATCAACACTTTGTGCTGTGAATCTTGAATTTCTTTTAGTTTTTTTGGCTCTGCTTGTGAACACAATTCTAGGTTCGAAACATATTACCATAATCCTTGTTGAAGTGATGAATCTTGTATGTGTTCCTAAGAAAGGAAGTTGCCTATTTTTTGGGAGGACTCTTGAATGGAAATGGAAAAGAATCTAGTTTCTTTCGGAAATGGTAAGATCTTTGGCGCAAGCAAGAGTTGACCTGTATCATCTTGATTGGGTTCTGTCTTCGAAGGATACCCTTCTTCGATGAATAAGTGGAAATATTACCTTGTCACTTTATGGCCTTGTCATTCTTATGTGTGCCTGTGTGGTCTCAACCAGGAAGGATTTATATAAACTTTAATATTATAAACCAATTATCCAAGCATTCCCTTGATTTTTTTGGGTTATTTTTCAAGTATGTGACCAAACCTTTCGGTGGTGCGGAATCAAATGCTAGAAAATTCATTTATAATGGTTAATGCTATGAAGATCCTGGTGTGACTCCTAGTTGATTTGTGTGGTCCATCCTCCAAGGTTGTTGACTCTTTGTAGCTCCGTCAAGTGGTCCAGTGTTGTCTAATCTTATAGCTTATGTCTTGTAAGGATGTTTTGCTACATTATTATTTGTGTTCCTCTGAGTTTAGTGTCTGATGACCAAAATCTCATTCTTAGGATGTAACACATGCTCTCCTCTCACACCATGATTGGCTTCGTGCACTGCGGATGACTTCCTATGGGTTTCTTTTGTACGGCCCGGGTTCTTATGCTTGGTACCAGTATCTTGATCATTATTTGCCTGCGAAAACTGTAGAGAACCTACTGCTGAAGGTACGACCTCGTTTACATCAATGTTGAGGTAGTATGACTGTAAGGAACTTTGGAAAAACAAACAAACAAACAAACAAAGTAAAGTTTGATGAAAAATTGAATGGATGTAATTTGGAAGGTATCTCATAGGCCATTGCTTTCTTTTCTTACAGGTTTTGTTAAATCAAATTGTGCTTGGTCCATGTGTGATTGCTGTTGTTTTTGCATGGAACAATTTATGGCAAGGGAAACTCTCACAGGTTCCAGAGAAGTATCGAAGAGATGCTCTTCCCACTTTACTTTATGGTAAACTTCTTCTGATTGTAATTTATGCTCACTCTGCAGTTCAGATTTCATAAGCACACATATTTCCAATTTTTGTTATATTATTTTGTGCAGGATTTAGGTTCTGGATACCTGTCAGTTTATTGAATTTCTGGTACACCATTTTCTCTTCTGCTATTTATTTCCTCTCTTTTTTTACCTCCTTTGGTACGGGAAATTTAAGCCGTGCCTCGATTAGTGTCATCATAGACTCTTGGAAATCGTTTGTAAACTAGTTATTTCTCTATAAAGACAATGAATGATTTTTTGCAGTGGGTGATGGGAAAATTTATTCCGAGAACATCGTACTCTGTCATATACTTCACTTTTAATACCAAATTAAGTGGTAGCTTTGTCTAATAATTTGACTGAAATGGCTTTCGATACAGGGTGGTACCTCTTCAAGCTCGTGTAGCTTTCATGTCCGTGGGTTCAATTTTCTGGAACTTCTGCCTGTCTTCAACAATGAGCAAGTAGCATCTGTGCATTTTATCAATAATTGTTATCAGCAAGCGGAACTTTGGCCACGAGGTATCATTTACACATCTGATTGCTTACCTTGCTTTGAGCTTCTTAGTTCTTCCTGTCTTAAGCTATTTCTTTACTCGTGGCAGGTTGGTTTGGAGGTCTGACATCTGGGAGACCGCGGTTGAGAAGAAACTGAGGACCAGAAGCAACTTTTTAGTTAAAAAAGATGAAATTCAAGCCCTTCGGATTTGAAGTTTGATTGTTATAACAACGCGGACCTTGTGAACTGATTCTTTTTTTGCTAGCTGTAAAAGAAGAAAGGAAAGCGGATACTTTTCCTAACGTACCTGGTCATTACCCTGATCTTTCAGCCACTCGTTGAAACTGTCTTTAAATGGGCTAGGTTCCGTTACTTGAACGAAACTAGATCTTGTGGAATCATATTGAACATTTGGCAATGCATTTCGAACTTTGCTAAAACTTGAGCATACTTGTTCGATGGCAAAAATAAACAAATAAATTCATACAGCGACCGAGACGGTGGATGCTGTCGAAGATCATACCAAGTTTACTAGCAATGCAAGGATCTAAAAAGCAATGTGCATTACAGATGGAGATATACAACATCCTCCGTGAAAGAAATGTAAGAATGTTAAGATGCCTTGCGATAGCTAATGGGGCCAAAAGGTGACAACTGAGAGTCTGAAAGCTCGGACAGGGAGGAATAAACTTTAAGAACTGGGGAGCGCACTGCAATGGACAGAATCCACGGCGCACCAGCTTCTGCAAACCGTTGATTGACTCATAAGAATGAGTGCTCGATTGTTCAGTTGTTTGAACGCGTGTGCGTGGCCGATGCTGGGAAACCTCTGCCATAGAATGCATTGCTATCTCAATCACATCGCAGAAACAGGAAAAGTAGAATCTGAACCGGTTGGAATCGATTCCTACGTTGCTTTTTCTTCGAATCTCTATTAGCTTTTCTTGCATGCCACCAGAAAAAGCATCCACAATACAAAAAATGACAACCTTGATTGACAAGGATATATATATATATATATATATATATATATACCTTGAAGCAGAGGAAGGAACAAAAACCCTCAGAACCCCAAAACACATCAACAATATTGCATAGGAAGTGCAAACTCCGGAGATAGGCAGAACGTAGACATCATGAGCGGAAGCACCAACAATGCCTATTCTTATCCTACTCCTCCTCGTCCTCATCTTGCCTATCGCGAGCCGTTTGATCTCTACTTCGGGAATTTTGAGGACGATTTTGGTGAATGGGCTTCTGGGATCTCTGGTAGTCCCTTGTATGATAATTTTCAAGCAACTCAAGTAAGTATAGTTTCTTCCCCTTTTTCTTTATGATACCATGTGTAGAATATGACATAAACTATTTTGGTTGCATGATCAGGTAACCAGAACAGATGCTTCGGATTCAAGGCGACCGTTTGAGGGAACGCTGGCGGTTGCAAGACCTCGTGGCTTAGCAGGGTAATCGCAGTCGAGATCACAGTTCACATGCAGATTTTTCTTCCTTCTTTTCATGTCATTTATTCACATATCAGTAAAATGATTAGTACGCATGCATATGTGGTTTAGCATCAGTTCATATATGATCTAACGGCTAATGTGCCTCGTTCGAGCGCAGCCATTACTCGTATATTTTATTTGTTATCCCTCTCTTGATGATTTGCAATTAATCACCTTCTACTGATGAAAAACTTGCAGTTCAGCAGCAGCACCAGGTCCCCGAGTTCATATTCTGGTCTTTGGCGATGAATGGGCACGACAGGCAGACCCGAGGACTAGACAGATGGTCGGTAACCAACGGAATACGGCCGCCCCTGGACTTGAAGCAGACTCCAGATTGAACCATAACGAGCAAAAGAGGGCGTTGCAGAAGCTGAAGAAAGAGATATACAATCCTTTGCGGAGGAGAATATCGAAGAGTGTGAACTTGTATTACAGAGACATAGTTGTGAAGGAGAAGGAAATGGAGAATGATGAAAATGGCAAGAGGTGTCCCATTTGCTTGGATGACTTTGAGCCCAAACAAGAGGTTATGCTCACTCCTTGTAAGCATATGTTTCATGAAGAATGCATTGTGCCTTGGGTGAAGAGCAATGGTCGTTGCCCAGTCTGTAGGTTTTCTATATCTGAGTGAACAATAAATACCTCTTCCAGAGAAAAAGAAATATTACTAGATTAAGAGCATAAACAAGTAGCGGCAAAGAAGTATTACTGTAACAAGAACTAGTTTAGTTATAATATTTTTAGTTGTTGAAATAGAGTTTTTAGTTAAAGGACTGATGAATGTTTTAAAGGGCGTAGGCGAAGCCAAGGCATTTCGTGGATAGCCTCGAGTACGTAAAATTATTATTTATACTTAATAGAAACTAAAGGTTAGAAACATAAATTTTATAAAAAAAAAAAATCCTGCCCAAAACAACGTTGTTTTGTGTTTGGGCTGTAATTTTTTTTTTAATTCATACGCCTAGGTAGCCTAGGCGCTTGAGGCGATAACCTAGGAGTTTAGGCTAGTATATAGCCCACTTCTGTTGGGCAAAGACGTTTTCCTCATAACTGACACGCTCGACCCCGATATCCTCCAAATACCCAAGGTAGGCACGTGCTGGTCGACACCCGAATGTGACGACGCCATACTAACATGCATGTGAAATAACGAACATAAATAAAATTTATAAATTTAAATACAATGCTTATGCAATTGAGGAACGTGTTCAAAGCATACAACTAATCATAGACACTAAAAAGGAATAATATAAAATTGAATGAACAAAGATATGGGTCCTACATTGAGAGGACTCGAAGATGCCGATGTAAGAGTGCCTTGATGCTAGGATTGTACACCTCGATTATAAGTCCTGAGGGGGTGCAAAACAAAACATGAGTAGACCAATTTGATATATAAATAGTACTAACATAATTATTCAACAACGTACTAACCCCCAAAGTTTATGAAAACTCAATAACATAATACATAATAAGTTTCTGAAAACCTAGCATGCCATAGAACTTTTCATAAAACATATATCATATATAGTGTGTTTAGTAGTGGTATATATATAAGGCATATACATATATATAATATTTCATTCACCCGAAGGCATATAGAATACTTCTTCATTCATCCGAAGGTTCTACATTGCGCGCTTGTAGGCAAATCATTCACCTGTAGGCACTACATCTCTCGGTCGTAGCCAATATAAATTTCTTCCACCCGTAGGCACCAACCAAATGCTCAGCCGAAGCCAATATGAATATTTCTCAGCTGAAGCCATCTACAAACGCCCGGTCGTAGCCAATATAAATATCTTCTACCCGTAGGCACCAACCAAGCGCCCGGCCTAAGCCAATATGAATATCTCCCGCTCGTAGGCCTTTATTCGCACGTATGCTCCTACAACACCCACCCGAAGGCATATAAGTATCAATCGCCTATAGGCTCCTACAGCACATACCCAAAGGCAGATAAGTATCACTCGCCTGTAGGTAGAACATACGCCCATAGGCAGGACCATTCAAATAACCACTAAGTAAGTACATAAGTATATATCTATCTTAATTGAAGTTTAGTAGCTAAAACGTCATATCATAAAACCTATTTGTAGTATATAGTCATCAATCATATATACTACGAAGAACGTAAAATTGATAAAGTGTGGTATTCCATAATATTCTTCGTAAAGCATGATATCTTATTAACATTTCATAAAACATAACCATCAAATCATGCTTTTCATGCATTTCTAATAGTAAAATATGCATTTTAGAAGGGGTCCACTCACCTTATACCATTGGTGAAGAGCTGTTCAAACAAGAGAGGACGGAAATGCCATAAACAATTACACCTAAACGCATAAAGGAACCAATTAATAAAACTCTATCATAACGATTAAATTTCAGGAAATAGATGTCATAAACGGATTTAGGACGTCGAAAAACATAAAGGGGACCTCGGGTACCCTCACGCACTGCTGCACGTGCAGCTACACTCGCCGCCACTGGGTGGTGGCCTCCGCGGACACTTGCTGCCACACCCTAAGACAAGTCACAGAAAAATTCGCCGGCTTCGCCACAGTACCTCCCGCGGAGGCGCGTATGCTCCACTCGCCAACACAGGCGGCCTTTCATGCGTGCCCACACGCCACTCACGCGTGGCCTAGGTTTTGGGGTTCAATTGGGTGTGGGCCGGATCCTAGGCTTAGGCTCCCTAAGGTTTGGGCTTAGGGTTCATTGGGCCGAAGGCCCGAGTAGCGCAACTTAAAGGCTTGGTTTAGGTCTCAAGTTTAATGGGTTCAGAAAAGGATCTTGGGCTTGGCCTTTGAGTTTTGGGCTTAAGGCTGGGCCAAAAGGTTTCATGTTTGGGCTTGACAATTGGGTTGGGTTACATGGGTCACAATTATGGATTGGGCCGAGAGTTTGGGCCGGGTTCTCTGAGTTGGGCCTAGCCTAAATGGGTTGGATTGGTTTAATAAGCCACAGGTTATTGAATCGGGCCCAGCAACTAGGTTGGGCCGATTTTGGGTTGCGGATCATTGGCCCAACAACTGAGTTAGGTTGGTTTTCAATCACGGGTCGTCAGATTCCACGAATGAGAAAGCCGGAGCTGGCTTGTTCTCCAGAGCACCGATCGAGCTTCGTTCATAACTAGACTTTACCATTTAAGTGTCAAAATTAAATTAGGAGGATAGAGATTCGATTAATACTCTTTTAGCTCACAGCCGTGGCTGGAAAACACCTGCAAGAGCTTCGGATCCATGGGAAAATTTGGGAAATTTTCCCCTAGTTACTTCTGCACTCAATCATCATAATAAACTTTAAAAACTACTTTAATCCTACACTAAAACGTGCTTCAAGAAAGTTTAGGTTGGTTTCGTGGCTCACCTTTGCTGAGAACGACAAGAACTCGCCGGGAAAAATTATTGAACAGTAGTGGCGCCACTACTCAATGGGAGAAAGAGATATGTCACGTTCCTAGGGCTTGGGTTTCACGATGTAAAGTCATACGGTGGTGCGGTCACGCTTGGCAGAGTAACAACGATGTGATGGGGGTGGTGGCGTGTGGTTCCTGGATAAGATAGATGAAATGGAGGTTAGAAAGTTGTGTGGAAAGGGAGAGATGGTGAGCTGCGAGAAAAAGAGACCAAAAGAGAGAGAGTGTGAGGGAAATTGGGAAGAAGGGAAAGAGAACTGCCACATAGCAACCAAAGAAGAAATGACAGGGACTAAAAAAGCAAGGGTGGCCTCTACCCGGCACACCAAATAAGACCAACCAGCAATATTTTAAACAAAAAAACCCACAATCTAAGTGAAATTACCAAACCCTTTTCATTCCGTAAATTTTGGGACGGGTTGTTACAATAACTCCGCCTCGCCTAGGCAAGTCATAAAACTAGTTTTTTTTTTTAACACTTGAACTAATACATATAGCCCTTGTCTCTTGAATCATACTAAATTCGGGCTCGTTTGACACACGTGATTAGATTGGAATGTATAACCTCTTGAATCATACTAAATTCAGACTCATTTGGTACACATGATTAGATTTAAATGGATAACCTACTAAATTAAAGGTATGTTTATCTACACTAAGGGGAAAAGGGATGGGCTTAACCTCACAATTGGCTAGCAATAATGTGATTTAAATTCGCCTTTGGAAAGAATCCAACCTAAGATCTCTGACTTACAAGTGAAGAAGAATACCACTAGACTGTAGAACTAAGTGATAGCTTTTTAAAAACAAAAAATTTAAAGACTTTTTTAGGAACTAATTTCAATTAAAAAAATTACAATGAAACCTTATTTCCAAATAAGAAATTGTTGGGTTTTTTCAGTCATAAGTTTGTTGGACTTGTATTGTAAGAAGGTGGATGAAGCCTCTATGTCCTCCATTTCTGAGTTAGCGAAAAATAGGCCCAAAATATTTGAAGGAGAAGCAAGTCCTAAGGAATGACTTGTTATTCTTCCAGCAGCTCCTAAGTGCTTGATTTGATGTTACGCCGAATAATTTTGGCGCTGATGAAGTATTTCTAACGGCTTTGGTAAGATTGTTCAACTTTGAACAAATACTAGACATTAGAACAATTAGGCTTAGCATAAGAGCTTGAGACCCCACAAGTTTAGCAAATGAGTGTGTATGATTTGGTTTCAGAAGAAATGTTGAAAGAGATATTTGGCAGTGGAGATTAGGATTTCAAGGATGAGAATTTGAGAAGAATGGTTGAGGTTATGGCTTGCTGGGAGATTTTAAAGTAGCTAGGAGGAAAAAAGTTGGAGGCAGGACAGTGGGAAGCTTAAGGCTAGACTTGTTAGTGTAGGAAGCTTGCAGTAAGGAAGAGAAAGATTTTCGATAGCTGGGAGAAGAGGTTATTCTCCTTTGCTTGCAGTTGAGCGTGGTATCCTCCTCCCCCATTTATATGATATTGACTTGCTTTTATAGAGGGTGAAGACTCTTAAATTTGTTGGGTAAAATAGTGTGCCAGAAACTACTTAGGGATAAGAGGTGTCCGAAATAGCTTGTTTCCAACATATAAAACATATGATTAGAATCGTTTTATATATAAAGGATGGATGGTTGAAAAGATTCATGGAAAACATATGTCTTAGTGTAGGAATAAGGTGATGGGCGGTTGAGGTGAGTTCACTGTCAAATAAGGCGTTGAAAAGTATCTTATTTGTGTTAAGAATGAGTCTTACATTGATGAGATGAGAGACCTTGCATGAGCTTATAAGAGGTTGGGTTACTCCTCATATTGCCAATTGGTTTTATGATAGAGCCTCAACTTTCTTCATTTTGCTCACCTGACATCTGTTTAATCCAAGTAATGGGCTTGGACTTTGGTGCTCCTAAATAGACCAAAGTCCCAATTATTGAAGATTTTACATGGGTCTTGTGGGCCTTTGTAACCTTCCACACCTCAACCACTCTAGCAAGCCCCGTGCAACCACATGTATTGGGTCATGTGAGCTTGGTAGGTGTCGAGTTTACAGAAATATTCTTAGCATGAAGTGATATTGTAAACACGAAAATTTCCTGAAGACACAAGAACACGTGTACAAAATATATTTGTATTTGATTGATTTTTGGGTTACAATCTCTTTTTGTTCCTCTGATTCTATCTTCGTGAGATATGGATTTGTTGATGAATCGTTGATCCAAAGGGCCGTTGAGGGCTTGATTCTTGGGAAAAACTATTCTTCAAAGGGCCGTTGGGCTTGATCTTGAAGTTTGGAGGATGAATGCTGAATGACGGACGGATCTTCAGGAGCTGTTGGGGCTTGATTCTGAAGTTGGACGAACGTTGAATGATAAACGGATCTTCAGGAGGCTTTTGGGCTTGTTCTTGAAGATGGATGAATGACGAACGCAGAACGATGAACGATGAACGATGTATGAACTTCAAGGGGCTTTTGGGCTTGATTCTTGAAGAATGGATGTGTGTTGCTTCAAGGGCCGTCGGGGCTTGATCTCGAAAAACGATGAACGAAGAACGAAGAATGAACTTCAAGGGGCTTTTGGGTTTGATTCTTGAAGAATGGATGTGTGTTGCTTCAAGGGCCGTCGAGGCTTGATCTTGGAAGGTGGATGAATGTTGCTTCAAGGGCTGTTGGGGCTTGATCTCGAAGAACGATGAACGAAGAACGAAGAACGAACTTCAAGAGAATTCTCTTCCAATTTGAGAGTAGAGAAATGTATTTGTGAATTGGTCCTTGAATTGGTGTGGAATGGTCTCTATTAATAGAATTCCAAAACTTGATTTTTAGATTTAAATAATCAGATGAAATAAGTCGTTTCTGCCAGGTGTTAACACGTGTCCTGTTTGACGGCTTTCTAACTCTTTTCGAATTTTCGTCGAATCACACACTATGTGTACAATTTATGTAATACATGAGCATTAACATTTTGACCATCGGTCAACATTTTATTTACCGAATTTTCACTGTCTACAGATATATTCTTTATTTGGCATGCGTGATATATTTCCTTGCTTAGCATGGCATGAGAATTAATTTAAATTTGTGTAAAATCTTGATTAATTATTTATTTTCCCGATAAATGTTAAAATATAATTGGAAGTAACATAAATTCAATGGTTCGTACAAAAAAACCTTTTTCTTTTGGAAACTATTTGTACAAAAAAAACGTTTGGGCCTTCAATCCTCTTGAGATTGAAGTAGCACCACTGCAACAAAAGGATAGTTGTAGGGTGAGAAAATGTTAGTTTAAAGGTTTGAATCTCCGATTATGTCCAGTCCACATGTGGTAATTGAAGTGAGTGACGTGTTCTCTTTTTTCATTTTTGTTAAGAGGTTTTTTTTTAATTTTTTTAATTTTGGCAAATAATAATATTAATGAGTTAAATTATTAATTGTTAAGAAAAAATAATTAATAAAGATTAAACTCGTATCATAATATATAAATATAATTTATTGAGTAATACTATTCATATCATGTTTTTGTACCACATCTTCATACCACCTTAGGTGGTATTTGATGTGAACAGACACATCATTTGAATTAATCAGATTTTTTTAAAATTTAGTTCATTATTTAATAAACTAATAATTAAGAAAAACTAGTTAATTAAATGATGATTGTGGTATACGATGAGTCTTTCTCCTTCATTTCCTTGGGTTTTACAAATTTTTCAAATGATGTGAATGTCCACATCAGATGCGTGGTATAGAAATGTATAAAAACATGGTATGAATAACATTACTCTAATTTATTTATGGATATGGAGTAATGTTATTCATACTATGTTTTTGTATCATATTTTCATACCACTTTAGGTGGCATTCGAGGTGGACAGCCACATTATTTGAATTAATCAAAATTTTAAATTTAATTCATTATTTAATAAACTAATAATTAAGAAAATTAGTTAATTAAATGATGATTGTAGTATATAAGGAATTTTTCTCCTTTCTTTCATTGGGTTTTGTAAATTTTTCAAATGATATGGCTGTCCACATCAAATGCCACCTAAAATGATATAAAAATATGGTATGAATAACATTACTCTTATAATTATTGTCATATTTGCTAGAGTTGAGTGACGTGCGTTTTTCAGATCCCCAGCCTAAGAAAAAAGAGAAAGAAAAAAAAGTAAAAAACTTAAAACGACTTCCAAGTCCTCCTACTCACTAACGATAAGCCACGTACGCTGCTTTGAAGCCACATCCACTTCTTCAAAAAATCCCATTTGGCAACCCCATTCATTCGAGCTATTTATCTTGCTCGCCCCTTCCTAAAATTCCCATCCTTTCCCTCACAAAAATCCTCCATTTTTCAAAGGTACGCACTTCTCTCTCTCTTCTGCTGCTGATCCTCCATAGTTTTATTTAATCTGTACTGTATTTCTTTGATTACAATCGATATTTTACGCTAAATACACTAAGGAAGAGGGGAGGTTTGAACTCGAGACGCAATAGGTTGAAGAACTAACAAAATCTAGACATGTGTTTGATGTGGTTTTCCTCGATGGGTTTTTTTTTGCTGCTGTAAATGTCAACTGGATGCTTGCTTCTTTGTATGAATTCCGAGATTTTTAGCTAGGTTCATCGTTTTTGGAACTATTAATTGTTTTCAAGTTAAATACCAAACAATCCCTTATCTCCTGTTGAAAAAGTAATTATTTGTTTTAGCTACTTTTTTGGGGACTGAGATGCAATCAAATATTAAGCTGATCTCATATTTCGTTTATACTCCGATCTTTTGTTATTCTGCATAGGTTGTTGAATTACTCAATTTCATTTCCAGTAATCTGTGATTTGGCATATAAACTTGCAAGTGCCTTTTGTTATCGTACTTACAGATGGCAGCATCATCAGCATGCCTTGTGGGGAATGGGTTATCTACCCGCGGTACTAAGACAAATTTGAGCAAGGACTTTTGTGGGCATCTCTTGCAGCCTTCAGCTCTTCCATCATTGGGTAAAGTGACAAAAACAGTTCTCACAAAGGCGTCGCTAGACCAAAGGCAAAACGAGGGAAGAAGAGGCTTTCTGAAGTTGTTGCTTGGGAATGTGGGAATAGGAGCACCAGCTTTACTTGGAGCAGGGAATGCTTTGGCTGCCGATGATCAAGGCGTCTCTTCTTCAAGGATGTCTTATTCCAGGTTCTTGGAGTATCTGGACAAGGGCAGGGTGACTAAAGTTGATTTGTTTGAGAATGGAACCATAGCTATTGTTGAGGCTGTTTCTCCCGAGTTAGGGAACCGATTGCAGCGAGTTCGTGTTCAACTTCCAGGACTAAGCCAAGAGCTCCTCCAGAAGTTCAGGGAAAAGAATATCGACTTTGCAGCACATAATGCTCAAGAAGACTCGGGCTCTCTTTTATTTAACCTGATTGGAAATCTTGCTTTCCCACTAATTTTAATTGGAGGCTTGTTCCTACTCTCAAGGCGTTCATCTGGAGGTATGGGTGGTCCAGGTGGGCCTGGATTTCCTTTACAATTTGGTCAGTCTAAAGCCAAATTCCAAATGGAACCAAACACTGGAGTGACTTTCGATGATGTTGCTGGGGTAGATGAAGCCAAGCAAGACTTCGTGGAGGTGGTCGAATTCTTAAAGAAGCCTGAGAGGTTCACAGCTGTTGGGGCTCGAATTCCTAAGGGGGTTCTTCTTGTTGGCCCTCCAGGAACCGGAAAGACTCTGCTAGCAAAGGCAATTGCTGGTGAAGCGGGTGTTCCATTTTTCTCCATCTCAGGTTCTGAATTTGTTGAAATGTTTGTTGGTGTTGGTGCTTCCCGAGTTCGTGATCTTTTTAAGAAGGCCAAGGAGAATGCACCTTGCATTGTATTTGTTGATGAAATTGATGCTGTTGGACGGCAAAGAGGAACTGGAATTGGTGGAGGGAATGATGAAAGGGAACAAACCCTTAATCAGCTTTTGACAGAAATGGATGGTTTTGAAGGCAACACTGGTATTATTGTGGTTGCAGCGACTAACAGGGCAGATATTCTTGACTCTGCCTTATTGAGGCCTGGCCGGTTTGACAGGCAGGTGTCTGTTGATGTCCCAGACATACGAGGAAGAACAGAGATCTTAAAGGTTCATGCTAGCAATAAGAAGTTTGATGGAACTGTTTCTCTTGATGTTGTAGCCATGAGAACACCTGGCTTCAGTGGGGCAGATCTCGCAAACCTCCTTAATGAAGCAGCTATATTGGCTGGTCGACGTGGGAAGTCAGCAATTTCATCTAAAGAGATTGATGATTCGATTGATAGAATAGTGGCTGGAATGGAAGGAACAGTAATGACAGATGGAAAGAGTAAAAGTCTGGTGGCTTATCACGAAGTTGGGCACGCCATCTGTGGGTAAGTGATAATTTAGTCTTTTATCAGTTGTTCTTATGAAAGCCCAAATAACTAAAATTGTAGAAAAAGAAACTTAAATAACCCAAAAAAATGTTTTCTATTCTCCTCAATACAGGACATTGACTCCAGGGCATGATGCTGTCCAAAAGGTGACATTAGTCCCTCGTGGTCAGGCTCGGGGTCTTACGTGGTTTATTCCTGCAGATGATCCAACCTTGATCTCCAAGCAGCAACTATTTGCAAGAATAGTTGGTGGGCTTGGTGGTAGAGCTGCAGAGGAAGTGATCTTTGGTGAGCCTGAGGTGACAACAGGTGCAGCTGGTGATTTGCAGCAGATCACTGGTCTGGCCAAACAGGTAATTGAACATATTCGTTATCTTCACAAAGCAATTTAAACTGTCCGATGACTCAGATTACTGTGATCCTCGGTGTTATTAAATGTGACATGAAACTATTAGTTCTGTGACACTGAAAAACTTAATTGGCATTGTTGCAGATGGTCACCACCTTTGGAATGTCTGATATTGGACCGTGGTCGTTGATGGACGCGTCTCAGAGCGGCGACGTCATTATGAGAATGATGGCAAGGAACTCAATGTCGGAAAAGCTTGCTGAAGACATTGATTCAGCTATTAAGAGATTATCGGATGAAGCATATGAGATTGCGTTGACCCACATAAGAAACAACCGCGAAGCCATTGACAGGATCGTGGAGGTCCTTCTTGAGAAGGAAACAATGACCGGGGATGAATTCCGGGCAATCCTCTCCGAATTCGTTGAAATCCCAGTTGAAAACCGGGTCCCTGCTGCAGTTCCATCACCAGTAGCTGTTTAGATAGTGTGACTCATACCGTCATCAACACTTGACTAAACTTCCATAATTGGTAAAAATGTATAAAAGCAGTAATTTTTTTTATCACATGTAAAATCCTTGCGACTCTGTGCAGTCATAAATTGGTGACGGTTGTGTGCTACGTCGTTGGTTCCCTCCTGATTTGTAATCACTACTTTTGGAATTTGCAAACCCCAATGAAAGACATTAAGACAAGCATATGGCGCTTTATGGCAGTGGCCGAAAGTAATCATGTAAATATACTCTAGTGTTGGTTGGATCTCAACCGATCTCTCCGTTCTTATGGCTAATAACTTAATCCGCTAACGTTATTTTTTGTCAAAAAAAAAAAGAACACGAAGACATGGGCAGAACAGTTTGTACATAAAATTAGAGTTCATATGCACACATGCAAAAGCAATTTGACGATATTACTATTCATACATGTTATAATAGTTTAGAAATAAATATTTAAAAGAAGGAATAGAAAGAGAAACATCTATTATATTCTTTGAGATGAAACGAAAGTAATTTTATTATAAGATTACGAAAATGATACAAGTATCAGATAAGATATCCAAGAGGTCCTTAACCCAAAGAAATTTCAACAAAACATAAAATGTCAACTTGACCAAACTAGTTATAGTCGCATTGGTATATTTGAGGGCGAGACATACTAAAGAATAAGTAAAAGAACGCATCTAACTTTTGAAATCATCCACATCCGGGAGGATACCCTTTGACAAAAAGCAGTGCCAACTCCGAAAAAAACCTGACACCGAACCAACTAGTGTCGATACCGACCTAAATTCAAATTTTACACAAGGGCACCACCACATGGTAAGTTGGTAACATAAAAGTTCCTCGCTCGTTTTCAACAGAAAACTCCACGGCGAGCCAGATGTATGGGCAAGTCGTCTTTCCACTCCTTACTCAACACCCTGCACATTCCATCCCCACGCTTTCTGTCCTCCGCCGCCTCCAAAGTTGTCGGAGACTCGACCACCCCCGCCGCCGCCACAGAACAATTCACAAACCTCTGCTCCAAAGGACACATCAAACAAGCCTTTGAGGGGTTCAAATCTCAGATATGGTCAGACCCATCTCTCTTCTCACACCTCCTCAAAGCATGCATCCCCAGCAAGTCCCTCTCATTGGCAAAACAGCTCCATTCTTTGATTGTCACATCTGGGTGTTCCGCAGACAAGTTCGTATCCAATCACCTCCTCAACTTGTACTCCAAAGTCGGAGACTTGGATGCCGCTTTAACCTTGTTTGGTCATCTCCCCAGGAGAAACACAATGTCTTGCAACATTTTGATCAATGGGTATGTGCAGAAGGGTGATTTGGAAAGTGCCCAGAAGATGTTTGATGAAATGCCCGAGAGAAATGTGGCTACGTGGAATGCCATGGTCACGGGGTTGACGCAGTTTGAATTTAACGAAGAGGGGCTGGGAATGTTTTCTGAGATGCACGAGTTCGGGTTTTTGCCTGATGAGTACACTTTGGGCAGTGTTCTGAGGGGGTGTGCTGGTTTGAGAACATTGTGTGCCGGGCGTCAGGTTCACGCTTATGTGATGAAATGCGGGTTTGAGTTTAATTTGGTCGTTGGGAGCTCTTTGGCTCATATGTATATGAAGTCGGGTAGCTTGGTGGAAGGAGAAAATGTGATTAGGTCGATGCCAATTCGCAGTGTGGTTGCTTGGAATACTATTATTGCAGGAAAAGCTCAAAATGGGCATCTCGAGGGAGTATTGGATCAGTATAACTTGATGAAAATTGGTGGATTCAGGCCTGATAAGGTCACTTTTGTTAGTGTTATTAGTTCGTGTGCGGAATTGGCAACACTTGGACAGGGTCAGCAAATTCATGCTGAAGCAATTAAAGCTGGGGCTTGCACAGTTGTTGCGGTGATTAGTTCGTTAATTAGTATGTATTCGAGATGCGGGTGTCTTGAAGATTCTCTGAAAGCTTTCATGGAAAGTGAAGGTGGAGATGCTGTAATGTGGAGTTCTATGATTTCTGCATATGGGTTTCATGGACGAGGAGAGGACGCCATTAAGCTGTTTGAGGAGATGAAGCAGGAAGAATTGGAGGCAAATGATGTTACTTTCTTGAGTTTGCTTTATGCGTGCAGTCATTGCGGGTTGAAGGACAAAGGACTTGAGTTCTTCAACTCTATGGTCAAAAAGTATGGACTGCATCCTAAATTAGAACACTATACATGTGTGGTTGACTTGCTTGGCCGATCTGGCTGTTTGGAGGAAGCCGAGGCAATGATACAATCAATGCCTGTTAAAGCAGATGCTATCATTTGGAAAACTTTGTTATCTGCATGTAAAATCCACAAGAACGCAGACATGGCAAGAAGGATTGCTGAAGAAGTTATTAGGCAAGATCCACAGGACTCAGCGTCCTATGTGCTACTCTCGAACATCCATGCTTTAGCTCGAAGGTGGCATGATGTTTCTGAGATGAGAAAAACGATGAGAGATAGAAAGGTCAAGAAGGAGCCAGGTATAAGTTGGCTGGAAATTAAAAATCAAGTTCACCAGTTCTGCATCGGTGATAAATCGCACCCCCAATCTAGAGAGATTGATTTATATCTTAAAGAGCTAACATCAGAGTTGAAGTTGCATGGTTATGTGCCTGATATCGGCTCTGTTTTGCATGATATGGATAATGAGGAGAAAGAATATAACTTGGCACACCATAGTGAGAAGTTGGCGATTGCTTTCGCCTTAATGAACACTCCTGAGGGTGTACCGGTAAGGGTGATGAAGAATTTGCGCGTTTGCACTGATTGTCATGTTGCTATTAAGTACATATCTATAGTAAAAAACCGAGAGATTATTGTACGTGATGCTAGTAGATTTCATCACTTTAAAGATGGGAAATGTTCTTGTGGAGATTACTGGTAAAGGAAGGTTTACAAGTAAGTGTTCTTCATCTGATTTATAAATGTTTCAACTCTTCCCTTCATTTTCTAACAGATTAATCTGAGGATTTGGTGTTGCGTTAATAGTTCCTTTTTCTTCAGCTAACAGCACTTCGTTTCGTTAGTTCGCTCAAATGTTCTAGGATAAGTATTCATATATTTTTTGGAGATGGAAGGTTTAACTATAAGTCTTGACCTCTATCTCTGTCTAACTGCATCCAGCATTCTGTTACAAGAGGCAGGGCCATAGTGTGCGCACGGATTGGAATGCCTTAAATAAATCATGGTATTTAATATACATAACCCGAGTCCAATACATCGAAAAATCCTTAGTGTCAGGGTTTGTATTTGTATCGGTCATTGTAATAGTATCTAGCGGTTTTAGTTTTCCCTCCGTCCTTCATTTACTGGTTTCATGTTCTGTTTTCGCCATTTAGTCTTGCAAGGTTATAGGACTAATGGGTCCTGGTGTAAAGTTTAAACTATGTTTGGTGGAATGCGCCGGGCCCATGCTGTAGTGCAACGCTTGGGCGACGCTCGAGAGCCCCAATAGCAAGCTATTGTTCTGGACTCTCTCCCTAAAAAAATTAATTTAATATCGTGTGGACCATTGGCCCACGTATCAGATATTAAACTGATAAGAACAGATACTACACTTGATCTTAGCCAAAAGGCCGAGAAAGGTATGCTTTATATCAAGTTTGGCTTGTGTTTATATAGGCCACTTCAGAAACATACTTGTCCCCAGTGGTCGATATGGGACACAAAACATGTATGCCTATCACTTATAAAAGTCCAACGGAGAATATGTTGAGTGAGTGAAAATTAAAATATGAATGTATTTATTTTATGTCTTTATAGGATTGTATTTTTTTATTGTAAATAGATTAGGAGTTTTGTTTCCTTGTCCTACAAGAGTTGTATCTCCATATTACTAGATATAAAATTGTGAATGAAATTCTGACCTGACTTGATATAATTGGGACAACATCGGTGTGAATAGTAGTGGGTTGCTAGCTCAACCCTGGAATCTTGACAGAATCTCCCATAAAGTTGGGACAGTGTTCGGGTTGTGTTTAATTATCGTTTGCATTTATCTTGTCGTCTTCATGGTTGTAGTGACAATGAGCTGAATTGTCCCACATTGGAGAATGAAGGTTTTGCAGAGTCGTTTAAAGGTGACTTCTCAACCTACTTCTTAATTAGCTGTGGGTTGTTACTCAAATTCTATCGTAGTAGTAGTCATGTTGTTTGTATGTCACTGTATAATATAGTAGTTTGCATATCATAGACCCTCCAATCTCCTTTTATTTTTCTTCTGAAATATATGCATTCATCCATTTGTTAATATCTTTTTCTAAACACATCATGGAATAGTCCGATAACTTTTTGGAAAATTGGGTTATCTAATCAATTTTGTAAAAATGGGTTGCAGTTATGATCGGGCTCCCACAAAATTGTTGAAATGTTTTTGAGTTGTCCAAGATAATTATAAGTGGTGAGAGCCAAGTGCTGACCGGAATGAGCGGATACCCTGGATTTCTTGCCGGAATGGGAGAAACATGCCACCAAACTCTCAAGCTGGTGGCCGGAGGTGACGAAAGAGAGGTCAGGGCAAGGGTGAGTTCCTACCACCGTATAAACCTCATATTTTAGGACATAAGGCTTTCAATGGACCGGAAAAGAAGTCCCTAAAGTATAAGAAAGTATAGGGACTCGTCGGAATTCCTGTAAAAATCCTCAAATGTAAGGATGCAGATAAGGGCTCTAAATGGTGTACCCAGTTTAAAGAATTGGAGAAAGTGGGCTTGTACCCTTGTGAATGCTGAAGCTGCAAAGCGCAGCGACAATGCATGCCCCACAACGCACTTGTTATCTACCTTTTATTTTTGCTATGTTAAAAGCTTTAGCCAAAACCATTGTAATCTCCGAAGAAACTCAAAACCGTTCTACTTCTTAAGCGATTATCGTTAAGGAACCACCACATATTGGACCATTAAGAGTAAAAGCTCAAAACTTGTAACTAAATTTGGTGGGATGCGCCAAGCCCATGCGGTAGTGCAACGCTTGGGCGACACTCAAGAGCCCCAATAGCAAGCTATTATAGTGAACTCTCTCCCTAAAAAAATTAATTTAATATCGTGTGAACCATTAGTCCACGTATCAGATATTAAACTGATAAGAACAGATACTACACTTGATCTTAGCCAAAAGGCCGAGAAAGGTATGCTTTTTTTAAAGTTTGGCTTGTGTTTTTATATGCCACTTCACTAACGTACTTCTTCCGCCAGCAGATGTGGGATATAAAACCTGTATGCAGTATGCCTATCACTTTTGCATATTAATCTCCCCCCACACCAACTGCTATGTATAATTAGTTCGGGCCCCGGTGTGTTGGTTCATCATCTTCTTCTCCAACCCAAGCTAGCAGCTGGTTCATCTTCTTCTCCAACCTAAGCTCTATCATCTTCTCTTACTTTCTCCCTCCTTCTCTCGTTCTCCAGTCTCAATCTATCATTTTTTTTTGGCAGATTAGAATCTTT
Organism: Crataegus laevigata; assembly: GCA_963580275.1. Taxonomy (NCBI): domain Eukaryota; kingdom Viridiplantae; phylum Streptophyta; class Magnoliopsida; order Rosales; family Rosaceae; genus Crataegus; species Crataegus laevigata. Next base: position 37,307,670 of record OY756945.1, read on the forward strand.
TCTTCCTTGTTTTGTGTCTTCAATCTAGTTAATAGTATTATGCTTTCTCAGATTTGTTTAATTGATTGTATAATTTAAGTTTGAATTTAAATAAGGTTTACTATTTGCTGCGATTTTCTCAATTAACCTTTGGAGTGTGGAGTCTTAAGTTTTGTTGTGATTTCTCCTCTGTTATCAGCAGCTTTTGTTTTTGTTGCTGTGTGGGTTTTATGATTTATCGCCTTTAGGATAAGTTTGTGTGGAATGAAACTTTGAATTTGGGAAAAGGAAAAGAACAAATTGGTGGTTGTTGGATTGTTCTAAATCAGTTTCCTCCCAAATGTTGGCGTTGGCATGGCTATCTGGAAAAGAAAAAAAAATGGTGGTTGTGAGGGTTATATTTCTACATCCTCAATTTTGTAAAGAAAAATTAACGAAAATTGCTTGAAAATTTTGAGTTTTAATAATAAGAACAAAATAAAAATAAAGTGAATAATACCGAAAAAAATTCGTATAAATTCTCATTTTGAAATCATTCAACTAAATAATATCAACATTAATTTTTATGAACAAAAAATAACAACAATTTGGAAAACTTCTTATCCGGTATGGTAGCAACACAGGACAAAATAGTTGGTTTTTAGCCAAATATTACACCAAACGCATGACTAATTTAGTCATTACTATCCCCAGTGGCAAATTAACCTATCTGATTGAAATAGTCAATACAGTTCAAACTGCCAAACAAAACCAAAGTGAAAGCTCAAAAATTCTAACTTAAATTTGGTGGGATGCGCCAAGCCTATGCTATAGTGCAACGCTTAGGCGACGCTCGAGAGCCCCAATAGCAAGCTATTGTAGTGGATTCTCCCCCTAAAAAAATTAATTTAATATCGTGTGAACCATTGGTTCACGTATCAGATATTAAACTGATAAGAACAGATACTACACTTGATCTTAGCCAAAAGGCCGAGAAAGGTATGCTTTTCTTCAAGTTTGGCTTGTGTTTTTATATGCCACTTCACTAACGTGCTTCTTCCACCAGCGGATGTGGGATATAAAACCCATATGTAGTATGCCCATCACTTTGCCTTTGTTGTTTGAAGTCTTGGTGGTGCCCACTGCCTCTCACTTTTACGATTATTTTATTCTTTGTGGCATTAAAACAGACCAAATTGGTGGACAGGAGGAAGATTTGGAACTGTATGTTGGAGATATATCAACAATCGATGATAAATTTAATTATACTAATAAATAATAAATGCGGATAAATTAATGAACAATTTTCTAACAACAAAAATAAAATTATACAGAAACAGTAAGATCGAGGCTTGCGTACCGCAATGTCCTTGAAACAGAATTTCGTCCCTACTCTGCGCTTATAGTTCTACGAACGACTGTTTCACCAGGATTCAACGATCAAGTTTAAGATTCCAGCACCGGAAAACTTTAACTTCTGGCGAAAATCTTTGTGGTTCTCTCAGTATGAATGTTATGGAATGTAGAAGACGATTTATAATTTTCTGTGTACTTTTAATGATATGCAGACGCCTATATTTATAGTGTGCACATGTCTGTTTCCAACAGACATGTTTTGGAGAGGTGACTGTTCACTCAAAGGATGTGCTGCTTCATCTGTTTCAAAAACCTTTGCAGACTTCATATGAAAAGATGAGTCTGTTAAGTTTAAAATTTAAATTCGAATTTAATTAATTAATTAAAAAATAGGGTAAAAGACATTTTACTACCCTGATGTTTGGTGGTTTTCAACATTTAGTACATCAAATTTTTTTCATCCCAGAGTCATACCTAAAGTGTAAATTTTGGGACAGTCTCATACATTCGTTAGTCAAACTGTTAGTTCTCCCGTTAAGTGATGACGTGGCGCTCTGATTGAGTGCCACGTGTCATTAAAAATATTTAAAAATTATTTAAATAAAAAAATATTTAAATAAATAAAAAAATAATAATAAGGGTAAAAGACATTTTACTACCCTGATGTTTGGTGGTTTTCCACATTTAGTACATCAATTTTTTTTCATCTCATAGTCATACCTAAAGTGTAAATTTTGAGACAGTTTCATACATCTGTTAGTCAAACTGTTAGTTCTCCCGTTAAGTGATGACATGGCGCTCTGATTGGGCGCCACGTGTCATTAAAAATTAGTATTTAAATAAAATTATTATTTAAATAAAAATAATATTTAAAAAATATTTAATAAAAAAAATTTATTCTGGGCCGAAGAGGAAGGAAGAGGGAAGAAGAATAAGAAGAAAAAAAAAAAAAAAAACGAAATCTGGGTAGAAGAAGAAGAAGAGGAAGGAAGAGGGAAGAAGAAGGAAGAAGAAGAAGAAGAAAAGAATAAATTTTTTTTATTTAATATTTTTTAAATATTATTTTTATTTAAATAATAATTTTTTAATAATATTTTTATTTAAATACTAATTTTAAAATATTTTTTTATTTAAATAATTTTTAAATATTTTTAATGACACGTGGCGCCCAATCAGAGCGCCACGTCATCATTTAACGGGAGAACTAACAGTTTGACTAACGGATGTATGAAACTGTCTCAAAATTTACACTTTAGGTATGACTATGAGATGAAAAAAAATTGATGTACTAAATGTTGAAAACCACCAAACATCAGGGTAGTAAAATGTCTTTTACCCTTATTATTATTTTTTTATTTATTTAAATACTAATTTTTAAATATTTTTTTATTTAAATAATTTTTAAATATTTTTAATGACACGTGGCACTCAATCAGGGCGCCACGTCATCACTTAACGGGAGAACTAACAGTTTGACTAACGGATGTATGAGACTGTCCCAAAATTTACACTTTAGGTATGACTCTGGGATAAAAAAAATTGATGTACTAAATGTTGAAAACCACCAAACATCAGGGTAGTAAAATGTCTTTTACCCTAAAAAATAATAATTAATTAAATCCAAAAATAATTAATTATATATATTAATTACCAATTTAATTAGCACACCCCAAAGCCCAACCCCAAGGGTGAGCCCAATTTTCCTTCTCCAAGGCCTATTCTCCAATAACTTTCTATAAGGGACAAAGCCTTATAAAGTGAGGAGAACTTTTGTGAATAGTCAATGTGGGACAAAGAAATTTCAACTCAAACTTAAAATTTCCAACACTGTATTCAAATCAAAGGGAGTTGTCAGCTCAAGTTTGAACCAATTGAGAGTCTTTTTAAACTCGAAAGGATGAGGATTGAAAGAAAATAATACATTTTCTTGTAAAACCACAGAGCATTCTCTTCTCTCGGATGAAAATTTCAACCCTAACGTTTTTACTTTTATGGACTTATTTGAAAGTGCTTTGAAAATGACTAAAAACGTTTTTAGAAAAAATATTTTTGAGTTTCAAACACACTTAAAGTGCTTCTCGTAAGAAGTACTAGTTATGTGTTTCTTTCAGGAAGCACTTCAAGTGCTTTTTCAAAATTTATTTGTATTTTTACTAAGAATTAGTTCTGAAAATATTTTCACCAAAAACTCTTTCAGTTATTTTAAAAACACTTCCAAATGATTTTGCCGCAGAATTGCAATCAGTACTAGTTACTAGTCACTGTTGAACTTCATGTCGATAGGTTTGGAATTGTTCTTCTTGAACAATTAAAGAGGATTATATACGTATATGTATATGTTTTCCAACCATTACCGTATGAATATATAGGTTTAATTGCTGTTTGTGTCCTTATAGTTCTGGTGATAACTAGTTGATTTGTCCACGTCGGAAAATGAAAGTCTTGCATAGTCATTTAAAAATAGGATTATTTTTATTTTACTACTCTCAAGTATCGTGAAATTCACACTTTGATACATAAAGTGGCGTTTCTTTTCTAGATTCATACTACCAGTGAGTACATTTTAGAAGTGACTCAATTCAAATTGTAAATGTTGTCAAGCAAACAAGTGCGCTTATCAGCTGGATAGATTTGGTTTATCTCTTGGTGCGAAGCAAATTTAACTTGAAGAACCACCAAATTTTTTACTTGATGTATAGCTTATGGATTGTAGTTTAAAAAAAATTCCGGATGGTTGGGGTTGAAGGGACGGGGGACCTTCTTTTAGGGGTTTAGTTCTTTCTATTCGCAATGAGATCCATGTCAAACTCATGATATACTTAACTCTACCAAATAACAAACATAATATATGTTAAATTTAATTGCACTTATCCCATTTAATCTCGCCTCTACCAAAAAAGGGCATAAAGACACAAGTTATCCACCCTAACTTTTAGCATTACACATTTAAATTTGTAGCTGCCACATATCTAGTTGTGTAGGCATTAAGTCCTAACCATTGTTTGAATGCACCTAAATAACATCACGGATTGATGCTTGACCTTAGTTGTGGTCTAGTTAATAGTATTATGCTTTCTCAGATTTGTTTAATTGATTGTATAATTTAAGTTTGAATTTAAATAAGGTTTACTATTTGCTGCGATTTTCTCAATTAACCTTTGGAGTGTGGAGTCTAAGTTTTGTTGTGATTTCTCCTCTGTTATCAGCAGCTTTTGTTTTTGTTGCTGTGTGGGTTTTATGATTTATCGCCTTTAGGATAGGTTTGTGTGGAATGAAACTTTGAATTTGGGAAAAAGAAAAGAACAAATTGGTGGTTGTTGGATTGTTCTAATCAGTTTCCTCCCAAATGTTGGCGTTGGCATGGCTATCTGGAAAAAAAAATGGTGGTTGTGAGGGCTATATTTCTACATCCCCAATTTTGTAAAGAAAAATTAACGAAAATTGCTTGAAAACTTTGAGTTTTGATAATAAGAACAAAATAAAGGTAAATTAAATAATACCGAGAATTTTTTGTTTAAGTTCCCATTTTGTAATCATTCAACTAAATAATATCAACATTAATTTTTATGAACAAAAAATAAAAACAATTTGGAAAACTTCTTATCCAGTATGGTAGGCAACATAAGACAAAATAGTTGGTTTTTGGCCAAATATTACACCAAACGCTCAACTAATTTAGTCATTACTATACCCAGTGACAAATTAGTCTATCTGATTGAAATAGTCGATAGTTCAAGCTGCCAAACAAGACTAGAGTGAAAGCTCAAAAATTCTAACTAGATTTGGTGGGATGCGCCAGGCCTATGCTGTAGTGCAACACTTAGGCGACGCTTGAGAGCCCCAATAGCAAGCTATTGTGGTGGACTCTCCCCCTAAAAAAATTAATTTAATATCGTGTGAACCATTGGTTCACGTATCAGATATTAAACTGATAAGAACAGATACTACACTTGATCTTAGCCAAAAGGCCGAGAAAGGTATGCTTTTCTTCAAGTTTGGCTTGTGTGTTTTATATGCCACTTCACTAACGTGCTTCTTCCACCAGCGGATGTGGGATATAAAACCTATATGTAGTATGCCCATCACTTTGTCTTTGTTGTTTTTGTTGGATAAATATCAACAATCAACAACAATTATATATGCTAATAAATAAATGCGAGTAATACTTCACAGAGTATGAACAATCAAAACAGAAATATAAAACAAACAATTTGAAGATCGAGGCTTGCGTACCGCAATGTCCTTGAAACAGAATTTCGTCCCTACTCTGTGCTTGTAGTTCGATGGAAGACTATTCCACCAGGATTCAACGATCAAGTTTAAGATTCCAGCACCGGAAAACTTTAACTTCTGGCGAAAATCTTTGTGGTTCTCTCAGTATGAAGGTTATGGAATGTAGAAGATAATTTATGATTTTTCTGTGTCCTAAATGCCTAGCAGATGAATGTATATATACTGGGATTATGCCAGTTCGCAACAGGTATGGAGAAGGGATGCATCTGTTGGAAAACATATTTTCTGAAGTGGTGCTTTGATCTGGCGTTTTTCTTAAACTCTTCAGACTTCATCTGAAAGGATGAGTCTGTTGGGTTTAAAATAAATAAATAATTAAATTCGAATTTAATTAATTTAAAAATAATAATTAATTAAATCCAAAAAATAATTAATTAAATATTTGAGCCCAACCCCAAGGGTGAGCCCAATTTCCTTCTCCAGGGCCTATCCTCCAATTACTTTCTATAAAGGCCAAAGCCTTATAAAGTATAGAAGTCTTTTGGGAATGGCCAATGTGGGACACAAGGAAATTTCAACTCAAACTCAAAATTTCCAACAATTTTAAGTCTTGGTGCCCACTGCCCTCACTTTTACAATTATTTTATTCTTTGTGGCATTAAAACAGACCCAATTGGTGGACAAGAGGAAGATTTGGAACTGTGTTCAAATCAAAGGGAGTTGTCAGCTCAAGTTTGAACCAATTGAGAGTCTTTTTAAACTCGAAAGGATGAGGATTGAAAGAAAATAATACATTTTCTTGTAAAACCACAGAGCATTCTCTTCTCTTGGATGAAAATTTCAACCCTAAAGTTTTTATTTTTATGGACTTATTTGAAAGTGCTTTGAAAATGACTAAAAACGTTTTTAGAGAAAATATTTTTGGGTTTCAAACACACTTAAAGTGCTTCTCGTAAGAAGCACTAGTTATGTGTTTTTTCCAGGAAGCACTTCAAGTGCTTTTTCAAAATTTATTTGTATTTTTACTAAGAATTGGTTCTGAAAATATTTTCACTAAAAGCTCTTTCAGTTATTTTAAAAACACTTCCAAATGACTTTGCTGCAGAATTGCGATCAGTACTAGTTACTAGTCACTGTTGAACTTCATGTCGATAGGTTTGGAATTGTTCTTCTTGAATAATTAAAGAGGATTATATACATATATGTATATGTTTTCCAACCATTACCGTATGAATATATAGGTTTAATTGCTGTTTGTGTTTGTGTTGGTGTCCTTATAGTTCTGGTGATAACTAGTTGATTTATCCACGGCGGAAAATGAGGTTTACTATTTGCTGCGATTTTCTCAATTAACCTTTGGAGTGTGGAGTCTAAGTTTTGTTGTGATTTCTCCTCTGTTATCAGCAGCTTTTGTTTTTGTTGCTGTGTGGGTTTTATGATTTATCGCCTTTAGGATAGGTTTGTGTGGAATGAAACTTTGAATTTGGGAAAAAGAAAAGAACAAATTGGTGGTTGTTGGATTGTTCTAATCAGTTTCCTCCCAAATGTTGGCGTTGGCATGGCTATCTGGAAAAAAAAATGGTGGTTGTGAGGGCTATATTTCTACATCCCCAATTTTGTAAAGAAAAATTAACGAAAATTGCTTGAAAACTTTGAGTTTTGATAATAAGAACAAAATAAAGGTAAATTAAATAATACCGAGAATTTTTTGTTTAAGTTCCCATTTTGTAATCATTCAACTAAATAATATCAACATTAATTTTTATGAACAAAAAATAACAACAATTTGGAAACTTCTTATCCAGTATGGTAGGCAACATAAGACAAAATAGTTAGTTTTTGGCTAAATATTACACCAAATGCTCAACTAATTTAGTCATTACTATACCCAGTGACAAATTAGCCTATCTGATTAAAATAGTCGATAGTTCAAGCTGCCAAACAAGACTAGAGTGAAAGCTCAAAAATTCTAACTAGATTTGGTGGGATGCGCCAGGCCTATGCTGTAGTGCAACACTTAGGCGACGCTTGAGAGCCCCAATAGCAAGCTATTGTGGTGGACTTTCTCCCTAAAAAAATTAATTTAATATCGTGTGAACCATTGGTTCACGTATCAGATATTAAACTGATAAGAACAGATACTACACTTGATCTTAGCCAAAAGGCCGAGAAAGGTATGCTTTTCTTTAAGTTTGGCTTGTGTTTTTATATGCCACTTCACTAACGTGCTTCTTCCACCAGCGGATGTGGGATATAAAACCTATATGTAGTATGCCCATCACTTTGTCTTTGTTGTTTTAAGTCTTGGTGCCCACTGCCCTCACTTTTACAATTATTTTATTCTTTGTGGCATTAAAACAGACCCAATTGGTGGACAAGAGGAAGATTTGGAACTGTGTTCAAATCAAAGGGAGTTGTCAGCTCAAGTTTGAACTAATTGAGAGTCTTTTTAAACTCGAAAGGATGAGGATTGAAAGAAAATAATACATTTTCTTGTAAAACCACAGAGCATTCTCCTCTTGGATGAAAATTTCAACCCTAAAGTTTTTATTTTTATGGACTTATTTGAAAGTGCTTTGAAAATGACTAAAAACGTTTTTAGAGAAAATATTTTTGGGTTTCAAACACACTTAAAGTGCTTCTCGTAAGAAGCACTAGTTATGTGTTTCTTCCAGGAAGCACTTCAAGTGCTTTTTCAAAATTTATTTGTATTTTTACTAAGAATTGGTTCTGAAAATATTTTCACCAAAAGCTCTTTCAGTTATTTTAAAAGCACTTCCAAATGACTTTGCTGCAGAATTGCGATCAGTACTAGTTACTAGTCACTGTTGAACTTCATGTCGATAGGTTTGGAATTGTTCTTCTTGAATAATTAAAGAGGATTATATACATATATGTATATGTTTTCCAACCATTACCGTATGAATATATAGGTTTAATTGCTGTTTGTGTTTGTGTTGGTGTCCTTATAGTTCTGGTGATAACTAGTTGATTTATCCACGGCGGAAAATGAAAGTCTTGCATAGTCATTTAAAAATAGGATTATTTTTATTTTACTACTCTCAGGTATCGTGAAATTCACACTTTAATACATAAAGTGACGTTTCTCTTCTAGATTCATACTACCGGTGAGTACATTTTAGAAGTGACTCAATTCAAATTATAAATGTTTTTAAGCAAACAAGTGTGCTTATCTCTAAATAGATTTAGTTTGTCTCTTGGTGCGAAGCAAATTTAGCTTGAAGAACCACCAAATTTTTTACTTGATGTATAGCTTATGGATTGTAGTTAAAAAAAATTCCAGATGGTTGGGCTTGAAGGGACGGGGGACCTTCTTTTAGGGGTTTAGTTTTTTTCTATTCGCTATGAGATCCATGTCAAACTCATGATAGAGAAAAGTCACTTTATGTATTAAAGTGTGAATTTCACGATACTTGAGAGTAGTAAAATAAAAATACTACCGGTGAGTACATTTTAGAAGTGACTCAATTCAAATTATAAATGTTGTCAAGCAAACAAGTGCGCTTATCTCTGGATAGATTTGGTTTGTCTCTTGGTGCGAAGCAAATTTAGCTTGAAGAACCACCAAATTTTTTACTCGATGTATAGCTTATGGATTGTAGTTAAAAAAATTCCAGATGGTTGGGGTTCAAGGGACGGGGGACCTTCTTTTAGGGGTTTAGTTCTTTCTATTCGCTATGAGATCCATGTCAAACTCATGATATACTTAACTCTACCAAACAACAAACATAATTCATGTTAAATTTAATTGCACTTATCCTATTTAATCTGGCCTCTACCAAAAAATGGCATAAAGACACAAGTTATTCATCCTAACTTTTAGCATTACACATTTAAATTTGTAGCAGCCACATATCTAGTTGTGCAGGCAACAAGTCCTAACCATTGTTTGAATGCGCCTAAATAACATCAAGGATTGATGCTTGACCTTGGTTGTGGGTCGCGATCGTTGTGGTTGTAGTTGCAATCTCGTTGCAGATTATGCTTGCTGGTAGAAGGCCACGCTTGCTGGGATATGTTGAGATCGTTGTTGTTGGACGACTTTTCTTTGATTTGTTTACACCAAACACTAGACAAGCATCTCAACCTATCCTTTCTAATCCTAATCTAATCGACATGTTTGCTGCGAAATATCTCAACCTATTCCTTCCAATCCTAACATAACAAATCCTAATTTCATAACCTAATGAGCCATTCTATCCCACATTGGAGAGTGAAGGTTTTGCAGAGTCGTTTAAAAGTGACTCCTCAACCTACTTCTTAATTAGTAGTGGGTTGTTACTCAAATTTTATCGTGGTATTAGAGTCATGTTATTCGTATATGGTAATTTGCATATCATTGGAGATTACAATGGTTGTGGCTAAAGCTAAAACAATAGTTTTAAGAGATTATTGTCACTATAAATTCTATTTTGGAATATTCACATGTCTTGAGCGATTATTGTGAAGGAACCACATATGACCATTAAGAGTGAAAGCTCGAAAATTTTAACTAGATTTGGTGGGATGCGCCAGGCCCATGCTATAGTGCAAAGCTTGGGCGACGCTCGAGATCCCCAATAGCAAGCTATTGTAGTGGACTCTCTCCCTAAAAAAATAAATTTAATATCGTGTGGACCATTGGTCCACGTATCAGATATTAAACTGATAAGAACAGATACTACACTTGATCTTAGCCAAAAGGCCGAGAAAGGTATGCTTTTCTTCAAGTTTGGCTTGTGTTTTTATATGCCACTTCACCAACGTACTTCTTCCACCAGCGGATGTGGGATATAAAACCTATATGTAGTATGCACATCACTTTGTCTTTGTTGTTTTAAGTCTTGGTGCCCACTGCCCTCACTTTTACAATTATTTTATTCTTTGTGGCATTAAAACAGACCAAATTGGTGGACAAGAGGAAGATTTGGAACCGTGTTCAAATCAAAGGGAATTGTCAGCTCAAGTTTGAACCAATTGAGAGTTTTTTTTAAAAACTCGAAATGATGAGGATTGAAAGAAAATAATACATTTTCTTGTAAAACCACAGAGCATTCTCTTCTCTTAGATGAAAATTTTAACCCTAAAGTTTTTGCTTTTAGGGACTTGTTTGGAAGTACTTTTAAAATGACTAAAAACGCTTTTAGAAAAAATATTTTTGGGTTTCAAACAGACCAAAAACAAAAACAAAAACAAAAACAAAAAAAATATATAAATAATAAATAAATAAGGAACAAACAAAAATAAATTTGCTTTCACTTGTTTTATTTTTGTCTATTCTATATCTGATTTCAAACCTTGGGTTTTTCTGTGATTGACATAGCAGCGATAGGATGTTATACCTTCTTGCTTTGCTAAGCAGCCATTCTTCAGTGCATGCCATAGTTTTGTCCGCCAGCTGCTTTTGCCGATCTGGGGTATTATCCTGCAACAGAACAATCAGCTGTCTTAGTTCCAGTGGACATTTGAACTGCCTAGGATGTCATCATTTAAGTTTGGGGGTTCATTCTTTCTCTGACCTTAGCATGGTTCATGTCCAAATGGTCCGTACGTATGTTCAAGGGTGATCCAGATTGTCATTAATTTTTATGACTGGGAGAAGGCATGTTCACAGTTTAACAATTGCATCAATATCCAGATCATCCTCTTATGATTTTAGCACTTACCAGTTCTAGTTTTCAGTTTTGGAGCATCCCAAATACTACAAGAAATAGGTGATAGAAGCCATACATGCTGAGCAAAATCAGGACAGACAGATGAATTTTTAAAACATGTTGCAGTTATAAGAGCTTGACAGTTAATCTTTCCTTGTTGACTCGCTCGATCTACTGCTTGAGTAGTCTTCGTCTCGGAATTCCACTCGATCCGAGTCACCTACATGCACAACGAGATGGGCTTTTGAGCTATGCAGTGACAGTAACCCATTTCATTACCATTCGGAGTTCATCATTTCAAGTCCTGCGCTCATACCTTTTTCATGTTCGCATTTGTGGGGGATCTGAGACGATTTGCTCCCCATTTATACTCTTCCGGCGACAAATCCGTGAGCAATCTGTGCACAATTTTAACTCAGAAAATAAATGGACGTTAGATTCCTTCGCTTTTTGGTTCCAAACACAAATGACAGAAACAGAGATTTGAAAATAACATCAGAACCGAAATGTGGGGGTGACGGTGTTTTACCCCAAGGATGAAGGAGTCCTGGATGATCAACCATGGATCTGGAACCTTTGGGTGTGGTTCCATCTTTCTTCTCCTCGAATCCGGGTACTGTCGCACCAATAGAAGGGATGCATGTGTTAGTTCTTCAATGTTTCTGGAAAATGAGTTTCAGGGCACTACATGGCAGCAAGTGAAGACTTTTACCTGTGCGATTTGGGGTTTGCCGCTGCGATCTGGTGAGGAAGATGAACTTTCTGCATAGACCCGAGAGCAATGAAGGAATTAGTGCAGAGGCTAAAGGGTGATGGTTCAGTTGTGTGACGAGGAGAAGTTCTGGGACTAGTTTCTCTATTTTGAGACGAGTAGAGACCCCAGGATGCTGGCACAGCTCTGGTTCTCCATTGCAGAAAAAAAAAAAAAAAAAAAAAAAAGAAGAAGAAGAAGAGAGAGGGATGAGAGAAATGAAGAGTGTATTTCAGGCTCTAAAGAAATGAGAGGGACAGTGCATTTGGAATATATTTATTTACAGAAACAATTAACTTTTGATTAACACAAATAGTGTTTGAAATATTCACATGCCTTGAGCGATTATTGTAAAGGAACCACATATTAGACCATTAAGGGGGCGTTTGTTTGCCCTCACTAAAAGGTACTGGACTGGACTGGACTAAGGGTTAGTCCAGTCCCATGTTTGTTCCTGACAGGGACTAGGTTTAATGAGACTAAGTCTCACTAGCCTGGACTAAATCAGGGACTAGCTGGTCTTAGCGAGACCCCTCAAAAACCATGGGACTAGCTAAGACTGTCCCCTTTCTCCTCCTCGCCTTGCTCCTCGACCACTCACATTCGAAAGCCATTGGACTAGATGCTTTTCACAACCAATTTTCATATAAAATACCAAATTAAAGAATAGATTGGAACAGACAAGGGAGAAAAAGATGGAGAAAAAGAGGGAGAGAATGGGGGGTAAGAAAGGATTAGAGGGATAAAAAAAAGGATAAAAATAAAATATTAATAATTATGGATTAAATAATATAATATTAGAGTTTGTTAATTATCCTGCTTGTTATTCCGACACTGCACCAAACGCTTCACTAAGCTAGTCCAGCTTAGTCTAGTCTAAGCCAGTACAGCTTAGTCCTTGAAGCTAGTCCAGTCCGAGACAGTCCGGTGCAACAAACGCACCCTAAGAGTGAAAGCTCAAAAATTTTAACTAGATTTGGTGGGATGCGCCAGGCCCATGCTATAGTGCAAAGCTTGGGCGACGCTCGAGAGCCCCAATAGCAAGCTATTGTAGTGGACTCTCTCCCTAAAAAAATAAATTTAATATCGTGTGGACCAATGATCCACGTATCAGATATTAAACTGATAAGAACAGATACTACACTTGATCTTAGCCAAAAGGCCGAGAAAGGTATGCTTTTCTTCAAGTTTGGCTTGTGTTTTTATATGCCACTTCACTAACGTACTTCTTCCACCAGCGGATGTGGGATATAAAACCTATATGTAGTATGCTCATCACTTTGTCTTTGTTGTTTTAAGTCTTGGTGCTCACTGCCCTCACTTTTACAATTATTTTATTCTTTGTGGCATTAAAACAGACCAAATTGGTGGACAAGAGGAAGATTGGGAACCGTGTTCAAATCAAAGGGAATTGTCAACTCAAGTTTGAACCAATTGAGAGTTCTTGTTTTTTAAACTCGAAAGGATGAGGATCGAAAGAAAATAATACATTTTCTTGTAAAACCATAGAGCATTCTCTTCTCTTGGATGAAAATTTTAACCCTAAAGTTTTTGCTTTTAGGGACTTGTTTGGATGTACTTTTAAAATGACTAAAAATGCTTTTAGATAAAATATTTTTGGGTTTGGGTTTCAAACACACTTGAAGTGCTTTCCGTAAGAAGCACTAGTTATGTGTTTCTTCCAGGAAACTGTAGACATCAAAATTTCGGTAAAATAAATGTTGACTAATGCATTAAAATTACAATCTCCACTCATTTCAACTACATCATTCACTTAATTTACCTACAACATCCACTTATTTCACCTCCATCATCCACTTACTTCACCTACAAGCTCCACTCATTTTATCTACATCATCCACTTAAATTCACCTACAACCACTCATTTTACCTACATCATCCACTTAATTCACCTACAACCTTCACTCATTTCACCTACATCATCCACTTACTTTACCAAAAAAATTTGTGGTGGTGATTCGTTCTCAAAATCTATAAATAGGCTTCTCCATCACAACCAATTCACAAATAAATTTCTCTACTCCCAAAATGGAAGAAAATACTCCCCATACATCCAAAATCCTTGAAGCTTTGAAACCCCAAAGCTCTCAAGCATCCAAATTCCCAAGAATTTCGAAGGATCGAGAAAGCTTTCTTTGCTCTTCACCAAAACCTTGGAAGAATCAACAAGCACTTTGGTCATGTGCCGGTTCTTCCCGCAAGCAAAATCCTTGAGGCAACCGCTTATTCAAGATCAAGCCTTGACAGCCCTTGAAGAAGCTCCCAACCACCCATTCAAGATCAAGCCTCGACGGCCCTTGAAGAAGCCCCAACCACTCATTTGAGATCAAGCCCCGATGGCCCTTAAAGAAGCTCACAACCGCCCATTCAAGATCAAGCCCCAACGACCCTTGAAGAAGCCCCAACCTCCCATTCAAGATCAAACCCCGACGCCCCTTGAAAAAGCTCCCAACCGCCCATTCAAGATCAAGCTCCAACGCCCTTGAAGAAGCCCCAACCTCCCATTCAAGATCAAGCCCCGACAGCCCTTAAAGAAGCCACAACCGCTCATTCAAAGATCAAGCCCCAACGACCCTTGAGGAAGCTCCCAACCGCCTATTCAAGATCAAGCCCCGACTGCCGTTGAAGAAACCCTAACCGCTCATTCAATATCAAGCCCCGATGACCCTTGAAGAAACTCTCAACTGCCCATTCAAGATCAAGCCTTGACAACCCTTGAAAAAGCCCTAACCGCTTATTCAAGATCAAGCCCCGACGGCCCTTGAAGAAGCTCCCAACCACCAATTCATAAATACAATTCACCAAAGAATTGGTCCTTGAAGCTTTGAAACTCTAAAGCTTTCAAGTATCCAACCTCCCAAATTCCCAAGAATTCCGAAGGATCGAGAAAGCTCTCTTTGTTCTTCGCCAAATCCTTGAGGCCCTCTTTCAAGATCAAGCTCAGACGATCCTTGAAGAAATTTCCCTTGAAGATCCGTTCATTCGTTCATCAAGATCAAGCCCAAAGGCCCTTGAAGATCGTTCATCCAAGATCAAGCCCTGACAGCCCTTGGATCAGCACAACTGTTCTTCAAGATCAAGCCCCGAAGGCCCTTGAAGATCCGTTCACCTGTTCTTCAAGATAAAGCCCCAAGGGCCCTTGAAGATCCGTTCATCGTTCATCCAAGATCAAGCATCGACGGCCCTTAGATCAACACAGTTATTCTTCAAGATCAAGCCCCGAAGGCCCTTGAAGATTCGCTCATACGTTCTTCAAGGTCAAGCCCCAAGGGCCTTTGAAGATCCGTTCATCAACCTTCAAGATCAAGCCCCGAAGGCCTTTGAAGAAACTTTCAACCGTTAATCTAAGATCAAGCCTCAATGGCCCTTGGATCAACAAACATCCACAAATATACACCTTACGGTGATCGAATCAGATGATCAAGTTAAAATAGATCGTAACCCCAAATTCATTACCACAAATATTATTTTGTACACGTGTTCTTGTTTCAAGAAATTTTCGTGTTCACAGAAGCACTTCAAGTGCTTTTTCAAAATTACTTGTATTTTTACTAAGAATTTGTTCTGAAAATATTTTGACCAAAAACTCTTTCAGTTATTTTTAAAGCATTTCCAAATGACTTTGCCGCAGAATTGCGATCAGTACTAGTTACTAGTCACTGTTGAACTTCATGTCGATAGGTTTGGAATTGTTCTTCTTGAATAATTAAAGAGGAATATATACATATATGTGTCTGTTTTCCAACCATTACCGTATGAATATATAGGTTTAATTGCTGTTTGTGCTTATGTTGGTTTCCTTATGGTTCTGGTGGTAACTAGTTGATTTTTCTACGTCGGAAAATGAAAGTCTTGCATAGTCATTTAAAAATAAGATTATTTTTACTTTATTACTCTTAAGTATCGTGAAATTCACACTTTCATACCTAAAGTTACGTTTCTCTTCCAGATTCATATTACCGGCGAGTACATTTTAGAAGTGACTCAATTCATATTGTAAATGTTGTCAAACAAACGAATGCACTTATCAGCTGGATAGATTTGGTTTCTCTTGGTACGAAGCAAATTTAGCTTGAAGAACCACCAAATTTTTTACTTGATGTATTGCTTATGGATTGTAGTTCAAAAATTCCAGATGGTTGGGGTTGAAGGGACGGGGGACCTTCTTTTAGGGGTTTAGCTCTTTCTACTCGCTATGAGATCCATGTCAAACTCATGATATACTTAACCCTACCAAACAACAAACATAATTCATGTTAAATTTAATTGCACTTATCCTATTTAATCTGGCCTCTATCAAAAAAAGGCATAAAGACACAAGTTATTCATCCTAACTTTTAGCATTACACATTTAAATTTGTAGCAGCCACATATCTAGTTGTGCAGGCAACAAGTCCTAACCATTGTTTGAATGCGCCTAAATAACATCACGGATTGATGCTTGACCTTAGTTGTGGATCGCGATCGTTGTGGTCTGATGCTTGATCTTCACTGGGTCGTGATTGTAGTTGCAGTCTCGTTGCAGATTATGCTTGCTGGTAGAATGCCATGCTTGCTGAGATATGGTGAGATCGTTGTTGTTGGACAACTTTTCTTTGATTTGTTTACACCAAACACCAGACAAGTATCTCAACCTATCCCTTCTAATCTTAATCTAATTGACGTGTTTGCTGCCAAATATCTCAACTTATTCCTTCCAATCCTAACATAACAAATCCTAAATTCATAACCTAATGAGCCATTCTATCCGGTCCACCACCCTTATTATAGAGCCAGAACTTTGATTAATGTAAGTATTAGCCTTGCGGAAGCAACCTAGCAATTGATTAATCCAACACGCAATGACGAAACCCAATAAGCACTTGGACAAAAACAGTGGCCCAGACCATGCACAATTTTATTTTGTTTTCAAACAAATTATGGAAATATTTTATAGTTTTTCTGTATGAAATACAACCCAAAAGAATACGAAACAAATTAGTGAATCGTATTCATTCATCATACATCATAATCAAAATTATTTTAAATATTTTTTGTTTAAAAATATAACTAAACTAACAACACAATATATAATAAACAAACATAATAAATTTCCAAAATTTTCACAAAAATATTTAGAACTAGATATTATAGGGCTCACCCTGAAGAGAAAGCCCTTCCAAAAATTCTCAAAGGCACAAGACTGAATCAAGGCCTAAGAGGGGGTTTGGAAATAGTTTTCAACCAGCAATAGACGCGCCTCGGTTAGAACCTCATTAGCTGCGTCATTGCCCCAAGCGCAAAGATGCTTTTCCCATTTATTTTCGCGTCCTTTTAAAGGCTCTTCACCGCGTGGCAATCCCACAGCCTATCGATGTGGGACACGAAGCAGCTGCCCGAAGCCTATTTCATTTCCAAAAGCAAGAACAATCCAGTAAAATCCTTTATTTGGGTCCAATCACGTCACGATATTCCTTTCCCTAGAACAATCCATTCCTAGCTTTGATAAAATTTTATGATCTTCTTTGCCCTTTGATTTTTTTTTTTCACAGTACATCGATATTTTTATACTAAAAAAAGAGAGAGTTCGGTAAAATCATATAATTGACAGCCTAATTTAATATTAAATTTACTATTCACGAGATTTGAACCTAAAACATTTCACTTGAATTTTAATTTAAGTCAATTCAGTTCTCTACTATCTCAATCACCGATATGCCTAGTTTGTAAAGTTGTTGTAAAAAGATCACAATTCTGAATTTAACGTCATTAAAACAATAATTCAGGTTATTCATTCAGTAAGCTTACGACTTGCCGACCTATTCTTAGTATAGAGTTTTAGCGATGTTGCCTACCAACAACCATTCTTATTGGTTGTCAGTGGCCGATTGCTTGAACATGATAAGGCGGACAGTCTCTATCTAAAATGTATAAATTTGCCTGCGGACATATATAAGTCTTATTGTGAGCATTCGCGCCCACTTTGTAAGAAATTTATTTGCACCCGCTTTGTAAGACATTTTCATGCTTTACTAGCTACTCTAAACAACTAACTAGGCCAATAGTATTAATTATGTAAAATGCAAACCCTAATGGAGGCAATCTTAGTTATCCTTAGTTGCAAATAATACCTCCAGAATGGTCCAACAGCTTGAAGGTGCTGCAGGTTGCAAAATCATTCCTCCAACTAAGGATTGCAAAATTATTCCTCCAAAATCATTCCTTAGCTCTTTACATTTACATAATCATTCCTCTAACTAAGGTCAATATTCCACATGTCACATTTTGAGCTCGATTTTGAAGGTGGTGAATAATTCGATAGTGGCTAAGAGGAGGCTGAACTGTCCTTGTGAGTCTTTTCTGTCACTGAAATGGTGGACTGGCGAAGTGAAGCCATTAGCTGATTTATTTATTTTTTTTTTTTGCAACCTTAAGCAAATTACCCCTTTGAAGAATTAGGCTTGCATTTGTGGCACGATTGTATCATCCAGCAAAGTCATTTTACTTTCTTCGTCTCGATGAATCTGCAACATTCGCTAAAAGTTGCTATAAAATATCACATCAGTTGGGCAAGTAGATGCTTTTTGTGTGAGAAAGATATGTTCACAGCCTTGGGCCTTGGTAAGCCGGTCCAGCAGGACTTTATTGGGCTGGTTTACAAGTGGATCTTTTATAAGAACATAATCAAGAGCATGGTGTAAATGGTATGTAAGTTTTTTTTTAACAAACGATATTATTTATATTAAGAGAGTGAGAGCTTAGTCTCACAATAACTAATAATAATATGGTTCAAATTTAACTTTAGTGAGAATTAAACCTAAGACCTCTCACTTACAAGTGAAGATAAATGTTTTGTAGGTGAAGAGAAATGTCATTAGACTATAATACTAAGTGACTAATAGTTTGTAAGTTAGAGTGGAGTGACGGTGGTTTTAGGTGTGTCCTCATATACACCCATAATCAGAAATGTTTGTAGAGTCATTCAACCTTCGTGATCTAGTCTATAACCAAGGCCGTTTGATAACCATTCGCTTTTTGTTTTCAGTTTTTTTCCAAAATTGAATATTGACATCTTGTTTGATAATTAATTTCAATTCAAATTGATGATTGAATTTGAATGTAATTATCTTTTCTTTCAAATCCGAAAAAAAACCCTATCCAGTTGGGAATTGGATCCTATCCGAATCCATTAGGATTCTCATATCTTAGCCACTCATCGTGTATCATGCAGTCAGAAATCATTTGATTTTTTTATTTAAAATTAAACACAAATAATATCTGACGAAAATTAAATGTACAATAAACGACTAAGATATAAAGATCCCTAGAATCCCCACAAAGTAAATTCGGAGAAAATCTTCTCTCCTGTTAGAAATCATAACGCACCGAATATATCATTATTTACGTTCAAATTTACAAATAATGTTTGATTGTACTTGAATGTTTGCGTTGAGCCAAAGACACTTATCTGATTGGAAATCATAAATAATTTTCATTTCTATTATGGCATCACTAATAATTTTCATTTCTATTTTGTCAAATTTTAAGGTCACACTCGCTAGTCATATGGATGGTTACACTCCCTCCAGAAAGTGGAAAGCTGAGGAGAAAGAGATGAAGACCTCTTTTTTGGTAAAAAAAATTAGTTTTACGAGAGCACAGTTTAATATATTAAAGATAATAATACAATTAATTATATATATTTTTATATTAAAGAGAGGAAAAATTCGACTAAGTCACACAATGATCAATTTAATTTAGATCGAATTCGTTATTCACGAGATTTAAACCTAAACCTTTTACTTCTTATTAAATAAGAATACTATCAAACCGTAGTACTGAGTGACACAATTAATTAAACACTTGAAAATAAAATTTAACTATTTGTATTATAACACGATATCAAATCTGTTCCGACACGTTTAGGGTTTTTATTAGAGACTCTTTGATACCTTTGAGCTTTTTATTCTCTTGCTAGATTCGGGCAACCAGAAAAGCAGCCCCTCTTCTTTCTTTTCTTTTCCTTTCAAAAACCTTTTACTTTAATTTAGTTTTACCTTAGAATTTAATTTTGGTTACAAAATCGCCATTTATAAAATTCAAATTTGTAAACTTTGGTTAAAGAAAAAAGAAGTAGATTGGCAGGCGCAGCAAGCAAAGTGATCGTTCTTCAAAAAAAAAACCCAAATCTTTGTCTTTCTTAAAAGTAAAAATAATAATAATAATTCAATGACCAGTTGAGCACCACATTCCCGTTCACACCTACGATGATGCCTATCTTCCACACTATTTAGACCAAACCAAGAAAAAAGCTGTGTCTTTGCTCTTCATCTCTCTCTCAGCAAGAAGAAGTATGTATATATATATATATATACATCTACATATATATATATTGATTGATTGAGATTTGAATATTTGAATAATTGATATAAAATCATAGATGGTGGGGTACAAAGGTGACGATGAGTACGATTACTTGTTCAAGCTAGTATTGATTGGGGATTATGGGGGTGGGAAAGTCGAATCTGCTTTCCAGGTTCACCAGTAATGAGTTTAGTTTGTAAGTCAGAGTAGAGTGACGGTGGTTTTAGGTGTGTCCTCATTTACACCTCATAATCGGAAAGGGGTGTGCTTTCCACACACCCCTTTTTACTTCTCACACACCCCTATTACTTTCTGTCTGTTAGATCTTCTTCAATTCATCCGATCCAACGCCCGAAATCCAAAAAGGTGTGTGTAAACATGAAAATTTCTCGAAACAACAAGAACACGTGTACAAAATAAATATTTGTATTTGATGATTTTGGGTTACAATCTCTATTTATTCCTCTGATTCTATCTTCGTAAGATATGGATTTGTTGATGGGCTATTGATCCAAAGGGCCATTGGGCTTGGTCCTTGGATGAACAGTGATGTAGATTTGTTGATGTTGTGTTGATCCGAAGGGGGTGTTTGGAGCTTGATTCTTGGAATGAACAGTGATGATCTTCCGAGATTTGATGATGAACGTTGAATGACGAACGGATCTTCAAGGGCTTTTGAGCTTGTTCTTGAAGATGGATGAACGACGAACGAAGAACGATGAACGATGGATGAACTTCAAGGGGCTTTCGAGCTTGATTCTTGAAGAACGGATGTGTGGATCCAAGGACCGTCGGGGCTTGATCTTGGAAGGTGGATGAACGGATCTTCAAGGGCTTTTGGGCTTGATCTTGAAGATGAATGAACGGATGAATGATGAACGGATCTTCAAGGGCTTTTGGGCTTGATCTTGATGAATGAGCGTTTCTTTTTGGATTGGGATGAACAGAGCTTCAAGGGCCGTCGGGGCTTGAATCTTGAAGAACGATGAACGAAGAACGAAGAACGAACTTCAAGAGAATTCTCTTCCAATTTGGGAGTAGAGAAATGTGTTTTCTTGAATTCCTCCCTATAATTGGTGTGGAATGGTTTCTATTTATAGAATTCCAAAACTTGATTTTTGGATTTAAATAATTAGATGAAATAAGTCGTTTCAGCCAGGTGTTGACACGTGTCCTGTTTGACGGCTTTTCTAACTCTTTTCGAATTTTCGTCGAATCACACACTACGTGTACAATTTATGTAATACATGAGTGTTGAAACTTTGACCATCGGTCAACATTTTATTTACCGAAATTTTACTGTCTACAGTGTGAGAGAAGTAAAAGGGGTGTGTGGATATCACACCCCAATCAGAAATATTTGTAGAGTTTTTCAACCTTCGTGATCTAGTCTATAACCAAGGCTGTTTCATTTGATAACCACTCGTTTTTTGTTTTCGATTTTTTCCAAAATTGAATATTGAAATCTTGTTTGATAATTAATTTCAATTCAAATTGATGATTGAATTTGAATGTAAGCATCTTTTCTTTCAAATCCAAAAAACCCTATCCAATTGGGAATTGGATCCTATCCGGATCCACTTTGTGAGAATCCTAATGATCCCCACATCTTAGCCACTCATCGTGTATCGTGCAGTCAGAAATCATTTGATTTTTCTATTTAAAATTAAACACAAATATTATCTGACGAAAACTAACCGCACGATATACGATGAACAGTTAGAATACGAAGATACCTAGAATTCCCACAAAATAGATCCGAATAAAATCTTCTCTCTTGTTAAAAATCATAACGCACGGAATATATCATTATTTGCGTTCAAATTTACAAATAATGTTTGCTTGTACTGGAATGTTTGCGTTGAACCAAAGATACTCTATCTGATTGGAATCATAAAAGCAGAATATATCATTATTTCTCTCTATTATGGCATCACTAATAATTTTCATTTCTATTTTGTCAAATTTTAAGGTCACACTCGCTCCAGAAAGGGGAAAGCTGAGGAGAAACAGATGAAGACCTGTTTTTGGTAAAAACTTTTAGGTTTACGGGAACACAGTTTAATATATTAAATATAATAATACAATTAATTATATATATATATATATATATTTATTTTTTTGAGTATATTAATATTTTTATATTAAAGAAAGGAGAAATTGACTAAACCACACAATGAGCAATTTAATTTAGATTGAATTCGTCATTCATGGAATTTAACCTAAGACATCTTACTTCCTAATGAATAGGAATACCACTAGATCGTAGTACTGAGTGACACAATTAACTAAACACTTGAAAATAAAATTTAACTATTTGTATTATGACACGTTGAAAATAAAATTTAACTATTTGTATTATGACACGACACCAAACGGGTTCAGACGCAGTTAGGGTTTAGGGTTTTTATTAGAGACTCTTTCATACCTTTGGGCTTTTTATTCTCTTGCTAGATTTCGGGCAACCAGAAAATCAGTCCCTCTTCTTTCTTTTCTTTTCCATTTCAAAACCTTCCAAAAACCTTTTTTAATTTTGGTTACAAAATCGCCACTTATAAAATTCAAATTTAAAAACTTTGGTTAAAGAAAAAAGAAGTAGATATAAAGAAAAAAGAAGTAGATTGGCAGCAAGCAAAGTGAAAATTCTTCAAAATAAAAAACTCAAATCTTTGTCCTTCTTAAAAGTAAAAATATAAAAAAATAATTCAACGACCACCACATTCCCCTTTCATACCTACGATGATGCCTATCTTCCACACTTGTTAGACCAAACCAAGTAAAAAGCTGTCTCCTTGTTCTTCTTCTCTCCCTCAGCAAGAAGAAGTATACATATATATATTGATTGATTGAGATTTGAATATTTGAATAATTGATATAAAATCATAGATGGCGGGGTACAAAGGGGACGATGAGTACGATTACTTGTTCAAGTTGGTATTGATTGGGGATTCTGGGGTGGGAAAGTCGAACCTGCTTTCCAGGTTCACCAGGAACGAGTTTAATTTGGAGTCCAAGTCTACCATCGGCGTCGAGTTCGCCACCAAGACTTTGACGGTTGATTCCAAGCTCATCAAAGCTCAGATTTGGGACACTGCTGGCCAAGAAAGGTGATATTTTTTTTCTCCTCTTTTCTTTTTTCCTGTCGGTATTCTCTATAATTTTAGTTTTTCTGATTTGGGTTTGATTATTTAGCTGATTACTTGGAAATATTTGATATATAATATCTTGGTTTGAGTTTGATTGAATTGTATGCTCAATAGTTAGTAAGGTTATTCTTTCAAGTATTGATATCTGATATGAACAGTAAAACCCAAAATTCAGTTTTGTCAAAAGGGTTTTCCCCTGTTTTCGGAAATTTCGTGGGGTTATGGAGTTTTTTTTTTTGTGTCTCCCTAATTTTTAAGCACTTATTTTGAAATTTTACCTGTAGATTTGCCGAGTTTTGCATACTCATATTGTTGCAGTCCTCTTTTTCTTGAGGAAAGGATACTTTGATACTTGTATTATAATTGGTTGAGGAAGTTGTTCTGTTATATGGAAGTGAAGAACTTGATACTGAACGCGCCTATAATTTGACATGGTGCTTGTCTGCAAAGCACTATAGTATGTCTTAGTGGACATTTTGATAAGGTGATCAAGGAGGAAGAGGAAAGGAGGGGAGACAGAAAATAGGCTGATATTGATGCATCACCATCATAATCTTGATATTAAAGGAGAAAGAACAACCCGATTGAATAGTGGCCACCACCTACAAGTAGAATCTGGTTTTATTTCCAGTAAAAAACTTGTTGTAAGCCCTGAGTCAGCAACTGCATCTGCCACAAGATTTGCCTCTTTGATAACATGTTGAAGTTCTACCTGATCCATGTGGGAGATGATGTGAAGTGGATACCTCTCTTGACCACTCCCAGCTGCCATAGCATATTTTTTTGCTCGTGGTGCTTTCAAAATACTAGTTTGGACTTTAGAGTGACCCTCTGTTTTCATCTTCGTCCAACCTTATTTCACTTTTCATGGAAATCCCTCCTTCAAGGCTTGACATTCTGCGATTGGGACAGTTCTCTAGTCTAGGTCTCCAGACATGGCTTGATTGCTTCTCTAAACTGGAGAATCCAAATTGTGTTTAATGAAATACTCCTTCACGGGTTGCCATTTGATCCCCTTTGTGGGAGGGGATGTGTTTGTTTTTTCCTGTATGGTGTGGTTGTATCTTATGGCAAAGTTGGGAGACAATTAGTAGCATTACTAATGGCCTGAATAGGGTTAGGCTTTTGGTTCCTCAGTATCATTGCATATAGGTGTTCCAAGAGCTGCTTACACACCAACAGTTTTTCTGACAAATTAATATTGTTATTTCCTTTTTGTTGTTGCTTGTTCTCTATATGTAGAACCCAATCAAGAAAAAGGTTTGTGTTTAGGGTGTTTGGGCAGGCCGTGTCAACACATCCTGACACCTCTAACGAAAATATACTATTTGAAAAATGGTCAATATCTTCCATCGCCTCACCACAAAAGAGGCATGCCTGAACTATATTTGGATAGAATATTGCCTACAAACCAATCCTCAGAGGAAAAGAAAAGGAATTTGAAAATTTTCAGTTTTGAGTTTTGTTGAATTGTAATGCAACTCTGCAGTGCTGTTGATGGCGAATTATTTTTGCCTAATTTCATGGAAATGATCTTTGGCTTATGAAATTTAACTTTGATGTTTGCTTTGTGAAAACTATTTGGTTTTGAACTCACTGTGTTTCTAGCTTTTGTTATGACCAGACTTCTGACCTATGAGTTAATTGTCGTGTTACAAGAAGTTTTGTACCTAAGTATCATTCGCAACTGCTTTTGAGTTTTGACTTTCATACAGTTTTGTTGAAAACGCGAAAGTTACCAATTATGTTCATGTCATGTGTATAAACATTATGACGTGTTAGCTGCATGCAAGTGATTGAATTCTATCGAGTCTAGTTGGAGAATATTATTTCTCGAGGAAAAGCATGATATGAATTGGTGAAAAACACTATATAACTGCATTTGGCTCACAAGGTCCAGTGAGGGAAAGATAAATCAGCTGGCTAATCTGTTGTTGATACTGCCCAGGATCGGAGTCTCTTGTATTATTCTGTTGTTCAGTATATGCTACACTGATTACCACAAGGTACTGTAGCGGTTGCCAGACCATAGAGGTTTCTAATACGATCTAAAAAAAAGCTGTAAATAGTTGGAGTTATATTTGGGTAAAAGTGTTGATTGCAGATATGTTGCCTTGGTCTGAATCTCCCTCACATTGGGCGTCATGTCCAAGCGGAAATTACGTCCATTGCAGGGTCAAATGGCCCTCTAGCTACAATTGCAAGTTGTTGTTTGAAGTTGTAAAATTGATGTTTGGTTCTAAATTACATAGTTTCCATTAAATTCCTTATTGTTATAGGTACCGTGCCATTACAAGCGCATACTACCGAGGGGCTGTTGGTGCTTTGCTAGTGTATGATGTCACTCGGCATGCCACATTTGAGAATGTAGCAAGGTGGTTGAAGGAACTGAGGGACCATACAGACCCCAACATTGTAGTGATGCTGATCGGCAACAAATCAGATCTTCGCCATCTGGTGGCTGTCTCAAAAGAGGATGGTAAATCTTTTGCTGAAAGAGAGTCCCTCTACTTCATGGAAACTTCTGCGTTGGAAGCAACCAATGTAGAAAGTGCATTTACCCAAGTCTTGACTCAAATACACCGGGTGGTAAGCAAGAGGGCAGTCGAGGCAGGCAACAATGGAAGTGCTTCCGCTGTTCCATCTAAAGGACAGACCATAAATGTCAAAGATGATGGTTCTGTTTTCAAGAGAATTGGATGCTGCTCAAACTAAAACTGGTAATTTTCGTGCTTTTCTTTTATCCCGCTCTTTGTATATGATCACTGAAATCTGTCTTTAGAATAAAAAAAACTAGATTTTCAGATATATTGCTGGCTAAATTGTCTAATAGGCCAGGCCAGGGTCTGTGTGTTGAACGTTGGGTGGGTTCGTTTCTTTGTAAACCCGAACAAGTGGCCGCCGGATCATATTTCGTAGCTTGGTATAGTATTTTGGCTTCATTTGTGTACTTGCAAAAATCATGAACATAGACTCTACTACACCTTAGCTTCATTTGTGTACTTGCAAAAATCATGAACGTTGACTCATAATTCGTGCGATTACTATTTCTTGGAGATATTTTTTAGTGTGCCCGGACCATGGGGCACTACACGTCAGTATGCAATTGGTGGAAATGTTTTTTTTTATAAAATGTCCATCCAATTGTATAATGACATGTGGCGTACAATTGCGTGTTTCAAACACATTGAAAAATCTCTCCTATTTCCTGAGCAAATTGCATATTTTGAGCGAAATTTCGGATTCGGTGGTGGGTGATGTAGCGGTAGCGACGGCGGTGGTAGGTGTGGAGGAGGATTGGTTGGCTTTGGTGGTCGGTATGGGGTGGTTGTGGTCACAAGCGTAGTTGCTTATGAGCATTGTGGGGTTCACACGGCTTCTCTCCGCTTATTTTCTTGCAGGGCATCCCTCGGAGGTTTGGAACTACTAATCGATAATATCACCTACAAATTACAAAAGATGCCAGCTAAATGTGGATTAAATTAAATTAGCGGTAAACAAGAAGCAATTAAAACAAGATGTCACTTGTGCAAAACTCATGAGTAAACACTTGCTAGACTTTGGCTTGTAGAAACTTCCTAACCCTTTTGTTTGGGCGGTGCAACTTGTATGACATAGGTATACCGCAAGGTTGACATCTTGTACCAATGATACAAAGACAAGTGAAAAAAAAACGACCACATCACCGTTTATCTTTAGCATTTGGGATTGAACAAATTTTAGAACTAAGTGTGTTTGGAGTCAAAAATTTAAAGGAAAACTTTATTGCTGCTGTGAAGTATTATGCACTTATCACTGGGGAGGTGGTGTTGGCTGGTGAGGGTGTTAGGTTAATCGATTAGATTAGGCATCTTGCTCAACCCGTCAGCGCAAGCGCTTCTGAAGTTTGCTATTTCGTGTTCGGATTCTGGATGGAGTCTTGGAGAAACAAGAAATAACGTCAACCACGACGCTTCGATGCAACGAAAACCTCGCATATATGCAGAATGCTTCTATATGTATATCTTATCTTTTTGTTCTTCATTTTTTAAGTTACAGATCAAGCTTCTGGTAATCTGATACCCACTATACTGATTACGCAGATTTTCAGATCTCTTGAAATTTTACATGGTTGCAAATTTACACCAGCTTAAGCTATAAATTTGCTAATACTTACATTTGATGCAATAATTTCAATGGTGTCGGTCCTCCACAGATTAATCTGGTCACTTTTCGTTGTTGGAGATGGCCTCCGGAAGTTTATAGCTGGGAGGCTTATCAGCACCCCTCCTTGAGTACTCTCTCCATCTTCGAGCAGCTGCTGCCGCTTTCCTTGCTCTTTCTTTCACTTCCGCCTCTGAAAAAAGAAAACACATTCCAAATTTAACTTCAGACTTTGATACGTCCATAACATATGAAGCATTAAACATGTTCAAGTAGAAACCTCTTAGAGACAGCGCCAGACCTTGAGAAGGAATATAAATGAAAATGTAAAAACCTCTTAGAGACTAAGTTTTAAAACATATTGCATTTAATTCATTCTTGAGGGTAAAACTATGAGACACGAAGAAAGGGTGGATGGTACTCACGTCGAGTAAGTTCTGCTATGTCTCTTCTGTACATTGATATTTCAAACATTAGCTATCAATATCATTCTTTCTACAGGTTTGCACTTACCTGAATTTTGGTAGTCTTTGGTGTTACCCCAAAAGTTGTCCCAGTATGATTCTGTTTTATTTGAATCCTTCTTGTTCATCCTAATTTTAGCTTGTTCCTGCAATAAACCCAGGTTTGTGAAATGTCATAACTAAAAGTATAAATGCACTTGGTACTTTAAAAACTTGTAAGCAGCGATCGAGATTTTTCTGTCATGAGGGAACAGCAGCACAGAAATTGGCAACTCAAGGTTTTTTGTTTTCTTCTTTTTTCAGAAGAAACTGAAATTTCATAAGATGGCTCTTTGGATCAGAATATTGAAGGATTCATCCTTGGTAGTTCATACAACCGACACACCCAGTATTACCGATTTTACTTTATAGCAAAAGAAATCACAAAACATTAGATTAGTTGAAGGTACAAAAAATAAAATGAGAGTTCCTACCAAGACTTTTGATTGCCTCTTTTGCCACCGAGAACTTGCCTGCCACATTAACAAAATTGCTAAGCTAGTTATGGCGACAATGAAGATAAGCTACTAATAATTCTATCCCAAAGATTCATTTAAGCAGATGAGTATAAGTCTATAAGAACATATAACAAATAATTATACATTCTTCTTTTGATTTGCTTCTTGATTACATCTGAAGTGTTTCAAGGGCTACGAGGAATAAACTTCCTGGTTCTACTTCGTTTCAGCAGAATTAAGATAATATACCAGCGCATAGCAGAATTCAGATAATATGCCAACACATTGTAGTTCAACACACAAAAGCAAAGATAAGTGAAACAAGTAGTTTGAAAATGTCTTCAGGTCATCAATTGAAAGTTGCGAAAACTCATATAGAAGACAATGTATAGTACAAAGAACGAGTAACATACCATTCTGAAAACATCCACTGATGAGCCCATACCCGCAAGCATCAGTGCAACCTGACCATCCACACAGTACACTTTTAGATACTGAAGTTATCAACGAATAAGAAAAAAGTATAAAATGCAGCTCTTTTGGTCAAAGTTTAGATAACTAGAAAGACTCCGAATTGATTAGTATGACCAAGCAGCTAAGAAAACTATTCGCATCGAAGGATTTCAAAATGGTGATAAATATTGATTGCTTTCCGTACGTTTACTCTTTCTACTCTGCGCATTTCATCTTCGAGCAATGATAGTTGCGCAGCAGAAGTCCAATGGATGCAATCAACAGGGCTGAAACAAAGAAGAATTTGTCAACTAATAATCAAGAGACATCTAGTAATTTCCAGGCATCTGATAGTACAATTGGCAACTATCCACTGACATGAAAATTTCAAACGTCGAATTTGTGAAAGCAGTACAAGCATGCACGAAAACTATCTGATGCTGCAGAAAGATTTGCAATTTGTAGAAAAATGATTTGATTGTTTGTCAAAAACCAGAAATACTTTCACGAGCTTTAAGGAAAGACTCTTCTAACAAGTCTGAAGTCAAATTCTTATTTGCTGTAAAGTAACGCTCTTCAGTGAAGTGTGTCCCGTTTCTACCTATTTACACGCAAACCATGAAAATACAAAGATGCCTGACTCCTGATGAAGTTAAACACAGAATACAATTGACAAAAATGGAAGTAGTACTAGTCAGTTTGCCACAAAATGTTCATCATATTCGAAAAACCGATGTCAAAGGTACCTACCAACTATCAATTGCCTGTTGAACTAAATCTACGCTCCCGCACTGACTGTACACTCGGGCTCTTCCAAAGTCTTCCTCCATTCCAAAGACTTCTGGGGCAACATTGGTACAGTTTTTGCAGCCTATGCAGCTAAACTCATCAACAAATGCATGATCCTTTGGTGCAGAGTCGTTCACGAAAGGATTGATCGCTGTCAAAGCATAGCCGTGAATTTCGTCGTAAACCATGCGTTGCACCGGGTCACTGAGCACCTCATAGACCTCATTGATGAACATGCAGAAATTGTTGGTGTCTGGATTATCACCACTCAAGTCCGGATGGCAAGCTTTCATACAATTATAATACGCCTTTTTTATTTGTGCTGGCGTCGCATCTGGAAGCTGTTATTAACATAACATACAAAATCTAAGCATTTCACACAAAACCCAACTCCTCAAAATATGAACTTTTGGATTTTCCCACAAAAATTAAACTAATTAATTTGGCCAGAAGCATAAATTTTTTGCAAATTTAAACAAAACCCAGATAAAAAAAGGTACAATATTATTCAGAATACCAATCCCAAGACGGAGTAGTAGTCATCAGCGACGGCGTTCTTTGAAGGTGAGTCGTCGGTTGCCACTCTGAGCCTGCTAAAGCCTCTACGCCTCCTCCGGCCGCCGCCATGACCACCCATCAAAGTCAGGCTACTGCCGGGCTTGGCTAACATGCGCCATCGGCTTCTAGAGCACCCATTCGGTAATGGGCTTGGGAACTTGAGAGCTTCAGTGAAAACAGGGGAGGGGGTCAGTAATTGAGCCATTGACAGGCATGCAAATTGCAACTCCAGCTTTTTTGCTTTGGGCTAAATTGAATAATATGAAACAGAGGCAGTAAAAAAGTTGGATATTTTAATTTTTGGGAGATAAATTTGGAATATTAAAAAATTCTGAGGTGGAAGAAATTTTGGCGTGGAAGGGAGGGATGCTGAGATGGCAGTTTCAGAGCCAAACGTTTTCCTGAGATTGTGGACGGACGCGAGGTGGTTCCATCGTGGGAAGTGGCGAAGTACGGCAAGCATACAGGGAAAACGTGTCACCTCGTGAATAATTGCTGCTGCAACTCTTCACCGAACTCGTTACTTTGGGGTGCGTTTGGTATGCGGGACGGGACGGAACAGGGTGGGACGAAGCGTTCCGTCCCGTGTTTGGTACGTCTAAAACGAGTGGGACGAGGCATTCCACGGGACAAGTTTTGGATGATTTTTTGTTCCACCTCCCCCTGGAATGGGGTTGTTCCACGTCTGTGGGACATAAATTTTTAACATTTTAGGACAAAAATGCCTCTTGTCTTTTTCAAAATTTACAACATTCGTCCCGTCTCGTTCCGTCCCGTCTGCGTACCAAACGCACTCTTGTTTCACTTGACTATTGCAAAGTAGCCGTCCTGTTCAATTTGGGACAGACCTACCTTGATGTCACAACTCAAGCATTATTCAATAGTGATGCAAGGCTTACAAAAGTACCGAAAACTAAAGGCTATTAATTTTGCAAATTGTGCCCATACCAATTTTAATTTGCTAGCTACTTGTTTCATGACTTTCTATTTGGAAACTAAAATACCCACATTAATGGTCGGTTTGATTCTGGAATGAAATAAATTGGCAGATAAGGACAAGGTTCTTGTTAGAGTACCTTCAAAAATAGATCCAATGAAGAAGGAGTAGAGCTTGTAGCTAAGAGGAATAGGACACGTGAGTACGAACCACAGTGTCAGGGTTCGAATCTCTCCTTGCCCACAGCCGGCCAAAAAGGGAAGGACCTTCCCCTTTGGAATGGAAAATTATGACCGAAATAGCAGACCTAAAGCTATGGAATCTGGGCGTGGATCTTGTGGAAGAAAAAAAAATATAAGGATATTATTAGTTTACTATCCTAAAGTTTCTTGATTTTCAACATTTGATATATTAAGTTTTTTTTTCGTCCTAGTTTGTTAACTGATGACGTGGTACCTACATAGATAAGAACTGGACGCCACGTGTCCATGTAATTATTTAAAAAAAAAATAATTTAAAATGTTAAGAGTCTGATGACTTTCTCTGCAGCTCTGTACATGTCCGCAACTTTTCCCAAAAAAAACCAACTCACCCATTACAGTCACTCCAAATTCCTTACAACCCAAAACCAACTCACCTTTCTCTTCCCCCATTTCTCTAAAAACCCACAATTCCAGTCAAGATATCGAAGAAATTGGACCCCAAAACTTGTGTATGCAGCCACAAATAACGAATCGAGATCACCGAACAAGAACAAGCCCAGGAAGAAGATGCAGATGCGAAGGAGAAAGAAGAGCTTCAAGAGAGAACTTTAAAACCCCCATCCCCCATGCCACCACGACCTCCAAAACCCCAACCCCTCATACCGCCTGTATCCCTTATTCCATCACGGGTGCCAGAATCCCAAAGGCCAGAACCACCATTAACAGGCCCACTAAATTTCTCCATCATCCTCTTCCTCCTCTCTTCTAAATTTGGGTTTTTTTTCCTTTTTCAAAATTTAGGGTTTTCTGGGGCGGATTTAAGAAGTTTGGATGGTTGAAATTGATTGGATTTGGGGATAAAAGTTGAAGATGGGAGATTTTTGGAATGGAGACGAAAAGAGAGAAGAGCTTAGAGAGAGAGGGGGAGGGCTTTGAAAAATTGGGAGTCAGCGGTGAGAGGGTTAGAAGAAATTCTAGAGAGGTGAGAGGCTTTGAAAATGTGGATGCTGGGGAGTGAGACTTGTGAGAGTCTTTGAGAGTTTTGGTTTTTAATTTTTAATTTTTTAATTTTTTAATTTTTAAAATTTGTAATATTCACGTGGGCTCATATTGACACATGATGCCCAGTCATTGTCTACATGAGCGCCATTTCATCAGTTAACAGAGTTTCTAACGGAAAATTTAACGGAAGTCTAAAAGTATCCCAGAATTAAGACTTTAGATACCAAACTGGGATGAAAAAAATTTAATATATCAAATGTTAAGAACTAAAAAACTTCAGAGTAGTAAAATGAGATTAACCCAATTTAATTTTTGTACACGGATTTATCGTGAGTTACTCATAGAGATATAAGACAAGCCCATGGAACAAGGACAAGGGTACTATTAGTTGCCCAAAAAAGTCAACACTCTCACATTACATGTGAAAACTTGAGAGAATGTTGGCGGATTGATTGAATTTGCAGATTTGCAATGTCCTTAGAACAAAATTTTGCTCATACTTATTGCTTGTAGTTTTGCAGTCGTTTGCTTATCGGGATTCAACCATCTATGATCAAAAGTTTTAGCATCGAAACTTTGATTCTGGCGAACTTCTTTGTGTTTCTCTCTCACAAAGTTTATATGAATGAAGGTTCCAAAATTGACGTAACAAATGCAAATGACCGTTTGAGATATTTAGGCATTCTGATGCCTTTGCAGAACATGTGTAATTGTTTGATTCAAATTCAAATAGATACAATTGTTTGAAATATTTTGATAGGTTTAAAAATAATTTAATTAATCTTCCAATTAAACGTTTAACTAATTAACCTCATAATTCGAAAAAGGACGCATCGAGGAATTTTGA
Organism: Crataegus laevigata; assembly: GCA_963580275.1. Taxonomy (NCBI): domain Eukaryota; kingdom Viridiplantae; phylum Streptophyta; class Magnoliopsida; order Rosales; family Rosaceae; genus Crataegus; species Crataegus laevigata. The sequence goes on from OY756945.1 coordinate 37,341,025, forward strand.
AATTGTCGCCCAAAGGCCTCGTAATATCTTATCGGAAAGAGCACGATGTCCTAGTTTAAACTCATCTATTTGCTGTGATGTACGATTTTAGCCATCTGAGATCGTTTACTAGTCCAAAATTGCATTTTAAGTTTTGTAACAAAAGTTGAACCTTCCATTTCACATCCAATTATTGTCGTTGTTTGTTCCATATGCTATCAAATCTTTCCAAGTTTGAAAATTTAATTCGAGCATTGCTGTGAAATCCCATCCTTGAATTTCATTATTATAGTTTACGTATTTGAATTATTGAGATTTTATATTATTTTTTAGGAATTTATTTTAATTTATTTGAATTTAGATTTTAATTAAACTAGTTACAAGGTTTAGAGTTTGGAAATTAACTATTTTAAAATTTGTAGACCATTCGAGGTCACAATTTATATTTTCGAAAAGAGCTTAATCTGACACACCTCGACCCGGAATGTCCACTAGGACTTCGAAGTCGAGCTGTGCTGGCCGACACCTAGAAGGTGACAAAGCCTTAAGTGTAGTGATGAGGAAAATGTGAATACATTTAAACCTAAAAGTGCCTAAATACCCGAGTGTGCTGGTGAGCGGGAGCAAACCCATCTCACACGTGACGTCAGAGCATAAGTAAAGTACAGTAGAACGGGTAAGGAATTATACCCTCAGAAGTAGCCACTACTCCTGGGATTCGCCAAGATTCCTCGTCGATACGAACCTTGTCAGTTAAAACCTGGAGGGGCGCAAAACAGAAAGTGTGAGTGGGAAAAAACAAAGCTTTTCAAAACCTTTTCTTTATCAAAAGTAATGACCCATCGCTGTAAAACCTGAATACTTTCCCAGAAAATAATACGTATAGCTATAACTCAAAATCATACTAAAACAATGATAAATCCACAAGTATGCCATGTCAAATATCCAGTCATGCAATATACGCAATCAGGTGAGATAAATCAATAAATGTAAAACGTCAGCCGGAGTCACCTAATGTGACCTGTACGGTTGAATCTATAGCTCATCAACAAATATCCTGCACACAAGTCGGAACCACCTATAGTGGTCTGTATGACAGGCTGGGTGTATATAAATACGCTCAGTGCTATGACCACGTGAAGCTTGTGCGACGGGTTGGCACCTGCCTTGGATCCAAGGTGAGCGTACGGTGCGGGATGTGAACGATCACGTGAAGGTTAGGCCCTACTCTGGCGGAGCACAAACACTGGGGTGTAGGAATATGAGCTATATACCAATCTCATCATCACCATCATCATAACCATCACTATCAAATATATACTCACCTGACTTACCTGAGTGTCCGCATCGCTAAGCAATAATCATCACAAAATCATAATAAATATAAGTGATATTCGACATGGCATTCCAATTTATAAAACCATTCAAAACGTAATTTTTGGGAAAAATGCCAAACATATATATATATATATATACACTGAGTCCATGCTACAACTTCCTAGCATGAATATCGAGACGTCTTGAATGATCCTCGCCTAGAACAAATATCAAATCACATCTCAGAATCCTTACTGAGAGAATATGCAATTTACATATAACGCATCCCTACGTAATTCGATCCGGAAGATCCACACCAAAAATCTTTGATCCATCACTTCTAAAGATCCACATTATGCTTCTAGAACAATACCCCAAAGTTTCGTTACGATCCAACGGTTGGATCTCCGTCAATTGTCAAAACCAAGTGGCGGTTAACATTTTATTTACGAACTTACAATTCCAATTTGGGAAGATCCATACTACAGATTCCCGATCTGTAAATTCCCATTCCTCAAATATTATGAATAACGACCTATTAAAGTTTGGTGACAATCCAACGGTTGGATCGTTGGTTCGTATATTGGCCTATTAACGTATCGTAGTGAATTTAGGCCCTAACGATCAAACTACGTCAATCCAATCTCAAAAATGAACTCAAGGCATTTAATAGTGCCCAAAAATAACATTAGCGGCCTTCTGGCCATGCGCCGCCGTGGGTGTCGGTCGGCCGCCCCGACTCCCCAGAAAATTTAACTTTCTCCAAAAATTCTCAACATTTTCATAATTGAAGATCTCAATGAGTAGAACAACTTTCATACCTGTGAGCAAGGCCAATTTGGCCTAGAAAGGCTCTAATTTCATCAAAACTCGTCGGAACCCTAGAATTGGGTGTGCTCCAATTCGACCTCCAAAGTAACTCCAACGCCTCAACCACTACTTGGGCTTTGTTCTAGGCCTCAAGAGGGTGCTATGGGTGTTGGTAATTGAAGAAAAATATTTCGGGATTTGGTGGATTTCGAACAAACCCCTCCGCGGCACCCATGAGGTGTTCATCGTGAAATCTGCACCATTTCTTGTAAATTTCAACTAGAATTGAATGTTGGGACATGGTAATGAGGTTTGGTGACGCTAATTGGGTGAAAATCGTTGGAAAAATGGGTGAAAATTGCCGAAATTAGGATCGGGTTGAGAAAAGGGCCCGGGTCAAGGGGGATCCGGCCGATCCCCTTCTTCTCATCCTCTCGTCTTTCCCTCCTCACTTTTTCCCTCATTGGCCACTTAGTTCTTTCCCTTCTCTCATTTCCCTTCTTTCTCTACTCTCCTTCTAATCCTAGCCGCACATCTTACTCCATCTTTTAATCTAAGCCACACATGCGGCACTCCAGATTTTTCTGGAGCTTGTCAATTAAATGGAAAAATATCAATTTTGCCCTCGACTTCAAACCTTAATAACTTATTTGTTATAACTCCAAATCACCTTCCGTCTGTGCTTATGCGTCCATAGCGATGAGTACTACAAGGATATGCCAAGAAAATAAACCTTACATGTCACTACAAGGCGATCAACACCAAACGACGTATGTGCCTTGAAGGGTATTTTTGTAAACTCACTTATTAAAATTATAAAAATCATAATTTTTAGGGACGGGCTGTCACACGATTTCACTAATGCGTAGGCGCAAACCCTTCGTGAAACGGAGCTATAACGAAAAAATTAGAAACGTTTTGAAAAAAAAATATATAGAAACTGCCAAATGGTAGCTTGGGAAAGGAGAAAAGAGAGATGCAGAAGAAAAGGGAGGGGAAGAGAACCAATCAGGAATAAGAGAAAGGAGAGAAATGAGGGAAAGGGAAGAGCAGCAAAACATCCCCCCAACCCGTGCTACCCGCAACCCGGTTGTAGCCGGTGGGTTTCTCAGGCAAATATCGTCTTTTCAGACGAATTGGGCTGATCTACCCCTTTTAATCATCGTCTTGACCCTTCCTTTACCATTTCCACATCAAATTTGAGGATATTGGATTTGAATTTGGGAAGAAATGTACCGGTGGGTGCGACGACTTCGTGGAGGCAATCCATCAAATCTGAAGGTTACTCCACCAACCACCACCACCAATAGGCTCTACTTAACCTTAAGAACAAAGCCCAAGTAGTGGTGGAGGCATCAAAGTAAGTATGGAGGTCGAATCGAAGCACACCCTCTTTAGGGTTTTCGATGGGTTTGTGTAAAATTGAAGTGTTTGCTGGTCAAATTAGCCTTGGTCACAGGTATGAAACTTACTCTACTCATTGAGATCTTTATTATGGTAACATTTGAGAATTTTTGGAAATAGTTGAATTTTCCGGCTAGTCAAGGCGATTAACCGCCACCTGCGGCGGCTTGTGGCCAGTGGGTCAATGATGTCCTTTTAAGTACTATTAGATGCCCTAAGTTCAAGTTTGATATCTATATGATGTAATTTGATTGTTTGATCTTAGTTTCATTACAATACCTTACTTGATTAAAATATAAATTGACGATCCGACCGTTGGATCGTCACTAAACCTTAATGCGTGATAAAACATAATATTTGATGATCATAGAAACTTAAGGATTGGGAATCTCACATACGGATCTTTCCGAATTGGAATTGTAAGTTCGTAAAATAAAGCGTTAACCGCCAATGGAAATTGTGATTGGTGGAGATCCGACCGTCGGATCGCTATGAAATTTTATTATGTTGTTCTAGAAGAATAATGTGGGTCTTTGGAAGTTACGGATCTGAAATCCTATGTATGGATCTTATGGATCAAGTTACATAGGGTGGTGGGCACCACCGTTGATCGAGACTTGACTATTGGTCAACATGTCTCGAATTGTTTATAAAACTAAAATTAGTGTTAATAAAAGCTTAGTGAGGATAGGCTGGCTTATCTTAGTGAGTGACTTTATTATATGTGATATGGTGATTACCCGATTCTTTGTGGATATGACTTGGTTTTATAAATGTGTTTTCTATTAAAATGAGATTCTTTTATAATTGGCCATCGATCTAATTTTTATTAAATGTGAATTGATTCATGGATTGGTAATATTTGTGAAAAAGTGATTTGAATTGCATATTGAAAGGTTTGTTAAATTGAGGGCTAGTAGAAGACCATGACCCTACTTGGTTAATCCGCAATGGGGGGTCATTAGTGGTCCTGCTTGGTTAATCCGTAATGGGGGACCATATTATTTATGGATCATGCTTGGTTAATTTGCAATGGGCGATCCTTATGGCCATGTATACTTAGGAGTGATCATGCTTGGTTAATCCGTGATGTGTGATCACTGCCTAACAGTTCTGTAGGTGTGACTCTACTTGGTTAATCCGCGATGGGGGGTCACTACCTACTTGGTTATCTTGACCCTGCTTGGTTAATCCGCGATGTGGGGTCACTAGTGGTCCTGCTTGGTTAATTCGCAATCGGAAACCATATGATTTATGGATCGTGCTTGGTTAATCTGCGATAGGCGATCCTTATGGCCATACATACTTAGGGGTGATCGTGCTTGGTTAATCTATGATGGGTGATCATTGCCTAACAGATTCATGAGAGTGACTTTGCTTGGTTAATCCGCGATGTGGGTCACTACCTACATAGTTACTCAGGGGTAGCTCTACTTGGTTAATTCGCTATGGGGGCCATTTCCTGTTTGGTTACTTATGTAGGCTTCAGCCGAAATGGCATCCCCTTAGCCCTAGTTTTTAGTGTATTTATGAACGATGGTTTTGAAAATCTTGTGGATTGAATTAGAAAGACCGTTGGATGTCTGGGTGACTCTTTCGGAGTTTTCAGTGACTTAGCTATGATTTCATAAAAAATATGATTTTATATTCAAGGTTTATAAATGATGTTCGATGGTCTTTCTTTTATTGAATATCACTTACTTGTATTATTGTCACTCACCCGAGCTTCACAGTTTATCTGGGTTCTGGTTGGCCAGTGCACCATCCCCATGATGTAGGCATTGATTATATACGTGATAGATTTGGGTAGATTACGAGAAACTACTAAACATTTTGGATTCTGTTGAGTGGTCCGGAATCCTTGCTCTTGTTCATTTCCATAAGGTTAATCTTGAAATCTAGATTCGAGTGAATGAGAATTACCGCAAAAGACCTAGTGAATATTAATTGGATTCACCATGTTAAATTATTTATAATTCAAGTAGGGAATTATGTAGAGTTCCTTAATTAAATTCGTGAAATGATATGTTTTCGCATTGATTGATTAACGTAGTTAAATGCTAAGATCATGCATCTTTCATTTATGAATTGATTAATTGATGGGAATGTGGAATGGTTTGGATATGATTTTTAATATTATGATTTATTTTAGTTGATCAGTTAGGCTTGAGATTAATGATGTGCTTTGTTGGTTTTTGATATGTTACATGCTGCAGATGAAGGTATCATGTTGAAATAAAGTGAATTATAGGATGATTGTTCGCGTGTAGTGAATGACGAACTACGAATGGCTTGATCCCTGTTCAGGGTACGTAGGCAGTCTAACGAGGAGGTTAGATGCAGCCATAAAGTATAGAAAAAAAATACCATGTGGATCGATGTTTGAATTAGGATTTGTACATATCCTAGAGGCGGGGTATGTTAGATATACGGGTATTTGGTGACGTCATGTGTCGATCATGGACGTATGTCGGGATCGGGGCGAGACAATTGTTCTTCAACACAAACAGTGAATGTGACCTTAAATCACGTGCATGATATATTAGTTGTCCTTCATAAACACATGAAATGCAGAACATGGTAAAGATAGGTCAAATTGTGGACGCAAAAGCTCATAAGAGGGGTAGAGGGAGATGAGCAACTACCTCCACTTCTGGAGATGGAATAAGAATCGAGGAGTGGTACTTGCTCTTCAAGCAGCAGAGCTCTATAAACAAGGAGTTGAGATAGAAAACAAGGTACACAATCTTTAACCATTGACTAGATAATATCAATTCACTCTGACTAACTTGAACGTCAGAGTATTTTTGCAGGTACACCACCACCCCTACTTAAACGAAGCCACTATAACAGCCTTTAGAGTTTCATCTTGACAAGAGATTCGACAAGGATGCATATTATAGTCAACGAACTTGTGGAGGTATTTCTTTTTGTAAAAAAATTTGGTTCTGTGGTGATAGGGTGTTTGGATTAGAGCCCCATAGTAAAAAAATTTAAGAATTAAACTCTTGTGATAAGATTTGTTAGATTCAATTCCAAAAGTGAAAGTTCCGTCAACTTTTTGTTAAAAGCCTCCACGTGCAAGCTATCCAAAAGTTGACTTGATGACGAAACTTTCAATTTTAAGCTTGAATCCTAACGAACTTTATCATAAGAGTTTAATTTTAATTGTTTTTACTGCGAGAGTTATCTTATAAATAAGGATTTGGATCCTTTCTTGAGCCCAAGGAGAGGATCCTCCTGACCAATTATTATGGGCCGTTGGATTTTTATCCAACGGCTACAAACATAGGGGTTCCTTTAATGTTATAATAATTGTAGTCGTTGGATGAAAATCTAACAGCCCATAATAACTGGTCAGGAGGATCCTTTCCTTGGGCTCAGGAGAGGATTCCCCAAGGAGAGGATCCAAATCCTTATAAATAATACTCTATTCATCCAATGGCCCATAATAATGAGGGGTGGTTCGGTATGGGATCCCATACCGAAACCCTTGTCCCGATTCCCAAATCGAAATTTTCAGAAATCCCAATTTCAATAACGATCCCAAACCAAATTTTCAGGAATCCCAAAATAGTTTCGGGATTTCGGGACAAATCGGGAATCCTGAAATGATTTTGGGCTTTTGGACTAAAATTTGACATATTATGCTTTTGGGCTAAAATTCAAACTTTTATACTGAAAATTTGACATATAGGCAGGCTCAATCTGCCAATTTGTTTCTACTAATTTGTGCACACAAATCTGCCAATCAAATGGCAAGGCCCAATTAGTATCTGCCTATTTAAAAGCAATCTGCCTATTCAAAACCAATCTGCCAATCTGAAACTTTAATATGTGCTTGAGTAAACTAGTATATCTATTTATAATCATGGTCTAAAATATCGATGATATCGGAAATATCAGTAGTCCAAAAACACGAAAATTTTGATGGAAATATCGGGATATTATCGATATTGATAAAAAAATGAATAAAAACCACAGAATTTGTAAGAAAAACTTGGAAATTTTTATTGAAACTTTGCAGGATGTTTATTTAGTTAATTATCTATTAGTTTATCACAAAAAAATGGAAGGAAATGCATTGCATGATGGATTTAATTGATTTAAGTTGATTATATAGCGAGCTGACAAACATTGTGAGTGTAGAAAATATGTAGTAATTAATGAAAGAAGTTTAAACACACCATAATCGTTTATATATAATGAATTAGTACAATATTTTACATTTTATACATTGCATGATAAGATACATGAGTGACTTAGTACCACATAAAGTTCCTATGAGGTTCAAAATTTTCACTATCTTCATCATCTCTCTGTGTAGAGTCAGTGTATTGTGAAGAGTAGTCATCAAATGATAAATCCCCAAAATAGTTTTGCATGTAATTGTTAACATGCCACCCATATGGATCCGAGATTGGTTGATGTTGTCCATAAGCAAAATCATTTGAAGATTGAGTCTCGGATTCTTTCCATAAGTCGCTCGATTCCATCCCAACATGAAAGGGATATGAAGGGTAGGGAAATGGTTGGTTATGAGTATAACCATAGTTACTACTTCTCACTCCAACAGAGTCCGAAGTTATAAATAACGAGTCATCTTCTTGACTTGACAAAGTCCCCTTGCCTCTTTCTCTACGAGTATAGTCCTTCCCTATGGCACCAATTCTTGGTCCTGCCTGCCTACTGCCATAGTCCTCATCTTGTCTTGCATGCGTGAAGTTTGCCTAAAAGTGAAAGAGCTCATAAATCCGGGAGGTGGTCCAACATAGTCTCCATGTTCCCAAGCTAGATCACGTTTAGTAACTCCACTAGACATCTTAAACGTACCTATATTTATTTTTCATGGAAATTAGGCAATTATTTTTTGGCCAAAAAATATAGTAGTGACGGTTATATAAGAGAACCTAAATAATAAAGTTATTCTACAGAAGAATTAAATAGGAAGTAAAGAAAATGATTGTACGAATTTAAGTAATTATAAAAATAATATGAAATAATAAAACCTAATATTAATGAATAATAATCCAATTTAATAATAAAATAATCCTAATATTAAACGTATTAATGAATAATAATCCAATTTGATAATAATCCAATTTAATGAATAATAATCCAATTTGATAATAAAAAAAACCTAATATTAATGAATAATAATCCAATTTGATAATAAAAAACCTAATATTAATAAAATAATAAAATAATAAATAACATTAAACATATTAAAATTATCCTAGGGAATAATTATACAGCATTTGACACACCTCGACCCAGAAAGTCCACTAGGACACTGAAGTCGAGCTGTGCTGGCCGACACCTGGAAGGTGACGAAGCCATAAAGTGTAGTGATGTGGAAAATGTGAATAAATTTAAATCTAAAAGTGCCTAAACACCAGAGTGTGATCGTGAGCGGGAGCGAACCCACCTCACGCGTGACTTCAGAGCAGAAGTAAAATACAGTAGAGTGGGTAAGAATTATACCCTCAGAAGTAGCCACCAATCCCGAGATTTGCCGAGAGTCATTGTCGATACGAACCTCATCAACTAAACCTGGAAGGGCGCAAAACAGAAAACGTGAGTGGGCAAAAACAAAGCTTTTCAAAACCAATTCAATCTCAAAAGTACTAACCTCTCTCTGTAAAACCCGTATACTTTCCCAGAAAATAATACATATATAATCATATATCAAAATAGGCTGTAAAAAGATAAAACTCGAATATGCCATGTCAGAAATATCCAGCCAAGAAATTTATGCATCAATCAGGTGAGATAAAATCAATACTCAATATATGTCGGCAATATAAATATGTCAGCCAAAGTCACCTAACGTGACCTGTATGGCTGAATCTATAGCTCCTCAACCACTATCCTGCACACGAGTCGGAACCACCTATAGTGGTCTGTACGACAGGCTAGGTGTATAAAATACGCTCAGTGCTATGATCACGTGAAGGCTATGCGACGAATCGCGAGTCGCCTACGAGTTGGAACCACCTATAGTGGTCTATACGACAGGCTGACACCTGCCTTGGATCCAAGGTGAGCGTACGGTGCGAGAGGTGAACGATCACGTGAAGGCTAGGCTCTACTCTGGCGGAGCACAAACACCCGAGGTGCAGGAATATGAGCTATATCACAATCTCACCATCATCACTATCACTAACAAGCATACTCACCTGACTTACTTGAGCGTCCACAGCGTCGAAGCATGACCAACACAATCATAATCATAATAATCAAATATAAATGGCATTTGACATGGCATTTCAATCATAAAACCAATTCAATTCTAAACCATTTAGAAATGAAGTTTCTGGGAAAACATCAACTATATATATATATATATATTGAAAACAAAAGCCCACTCACCTGGAGTCCACACTACAGCCCCCTAGCACGACTATCGAGATATCCTAAATGATTCCAAATGATCACCGCCTAGCCTAAATATCAATTCACGTCTCAGAATCCGTACTGAGAGAATATGCAATTTACATAAAACACATCCCTACGAATTTGATCTAGAGGATCTGTATCACTAATCTTTGATCCGTCACTTCAAATAATACAAATTATACTTCTAGAACAATACCCCAAAGTTTCGTTACGATCCAACTGTTGGATCTCCGCCAATTGCCAAAACCAAGTGGAGGTTAACGTTTTATTTACAAACTTACAATTCCAATTCGGGAAGATCCGAAAGACGGATTCCCGATCCATAAATTCCTACATTCCTCAAATATTACGTACTACAACATACTAAAGTTTGGTGACGATCCAACGGTCGGATCGTCAATTCATACTTTAACCTATAAAACTTACATTTAGAAAATAATCAACACAAAATGACTTTACCCCTCTTTACTTATCATGATAGATTGGCTAAACAAAGGAAAAATTAAAAAGAAATCACATTGAAATATATTTTTATTGACCAATCAGAATTGCACACAGTCCAAACACAATTTGTTTCATCAAAGCTGATTGACACTAAGTTTCACACGAGCCACAAGAAGAGAATGCTATAGAATCTCTGTCTTCCAAGAGTTCGATTCCATTTTACGTCCTAACAATCAATCTACGTCAATTCATTATCAAATTAAATTCAAGGCATTGAATAACGTCTAAAAACATCATTGGCAGCCCTCAGGCCACGTGCCGCCGCACGCGTCGCCCAGAGTTGCCGGAAAATTCAACTTTCACTAAAAATTACCAAAATTTTCTGAATTAAATATCTCAATGAGTAGAACAACTTTCATACCTTCAACCAAGTCCAATTTGGCCTCGAAGACCTCCAATTTCACCAAAACCCATATGAACCCTAGAAATGGGGTGTGCTCCAATTCGACCTCCAAAGCAATTCCAACGCCTCAACCATTGCTTGGGCTTTGTTCTAGGCCTCAAGAGGATGCTATGGGTGGTGTTAATTTAATGGAATCTCTTCAAGTTTGGTGGATTTTGGAACATTGGTGTCGCAGCACCCACCTTCGGTTTTGGAACAATTTACCACCAAATTCCTCATAATTTTGGATGAAAATGGAAGAGGAAGGTTGTGGAGAGGTTCCCAAGTGGTTGTGTGAAGAAATTTTCCGGAAAAATGATGAATTTTGGTCGAAAATGGAGGTAGAAACCGACCGGGTCGGGTTGGATCCGCATAGGCCAGGGATCCTCCGCACCCATTCTCCCTCATTTTTCCTCCTTTCCTTCTTTTTTGATTGGTTCCTATTCCTCTCTCTCCTCTCTTTATTCCTTCACTTCTCTCCCCTGTTCATCATTTCCTTTTAATCTCCACCACATAAAATTTATTTCTTTTAATCTGGGCCATACATTTGGCCCTCCAACTTTCTGGAATTTTCCAAAACAATTGGGAAATTATCAATTTTGCCCTCGACTTCCAACGTTAATAACTTCTTCGTTATAGCTCCAAATTCAAATCCGTTTGTGCCCACGCGTCCTTAGTGACGAATACTATAAGAATATGCCAAGAAAATGAACCTTATGTGTCACTACAAGGTGTCAACATCAATTGAAGTATGTGCCCCGAAGGGCATTTTCGTAAACTCGCTTATTAAAATTATAAAAATCATAATTTTTAGGGACGGGTTGTCACAACATTACTTAATTACTTCAAAAAATTAACATGCAATTATCAATATTATCCTGATATTACCAATGTTATCCGGATATTACTGATATTATCGATATTATCCCGATATATTAACGAAAATAAAGTGGATACGTGTGAAAATATCCTCATCTAAAAAAAAACGATAATATTGGCGATATTTCGCAGATATTATCGATATTTTGGCCCATGTTTATAATCATGTCAGTCCCCAAAATTACGTCTAAAACATTAATATATGCTTGAGTAAACTTATGTACATATATAATATAAATATTATAGATAGATGTAAACTTTTCTCAAGCAAATTGTAACTTATAATCCATCCATGTATCTGTGACAGCCCGTCCCGAGATTCTATTTTCGATAAGGTGAAATGATGAAATTGCCCTCAAGCGTTGAATACGAAATCGCATTTTGAGTTAAAATCATAGTCCAATTACATAAATTCCCAAAGTTTTGGGACCAATGGGAACTAAAATATCCCTAGTTGTGATTGGTGGTTGATGTTGGACCACACATTCTCTCTCTCCACTCACTCCCGTAGCACACACACACTCTCTCTCTTTTGTAGACTCTCTCTCCTTCTCTTTCGTACGGACTAACCCAGAAACCCATTGAAACGTGACAGATCGAGGGTGTGAAGCACACCATTGTGTTCGTGAAGTTCATACGAGTTCATTGGTACCCGTTTTAGGTAGGATTTCTTACATTTTCACGTAGAAACCTTAGTTCCCGAGAATTTCACTGTTCATGCAAATTTTATTGTGTGATTTTTAGGAGATTCTAAGCTCATAGGGGGAGCTTTGTTAGATCATCTAGAGCCTCGGAGTACTTCGTTGGACGAAGTTGGACGTCGGGAAGCCTAAGATCAGAGTTTGGCCGATTTTCCTCGAAATTTCACGGCAAGATCTCGTGAGTTTTAGGTCCAAAAACAGGTATAACATTGTTCTACTCATCTCCAGCTTTCCATTGGTGTAAATTTCATGCAATTTGGGTTAAAAACGAAAAAGTTATAGCGAAAACAAGAATTCCCAGATTCCGGAGCCGATGACGGTCGCTGGACTCCCAAGGTAGAAGACGACGGCATATTCCGTCAGAGTTGACGGAATATGCTGAAGCCATTAGCTAACTTTAACGATTTCAGTTAAGAGATAACAGAATATTCCCGGTATATACCTGACGGCGTTAACTGACGCTGTCAGTGTGCCTGTCACATGACCGCGCGTGGTGGCGCGTAGGTCCGTGCACTCGTCGGCGTGTGGCGGCACGTGGAGGCTGGAAAAATTATTCTAAATTTTTTTGGGTGTTCGTGATGTCGAGTAGATCAGTTTGGTATATTCAAATGCCAAAATTGATCAACGTATGAGAAGTTATTTCTAAAGTTCCGTTTATGTACGTTAAATAACGTTTATTCAGTTACTTCTCATATAAGCGAGGCCTATCCCGAGGACGAGCGTAGCCAGGCTAGGCGTGGGGGCTACGATCCGGCTATTTATCAGTGAATGGCCAGTTTGTTTTCCGTACATACCTATATATATTGCTATTTTCCCAGAAAATGAATTTAAACGATGAAATGATTAGAGATGCCATGCAAAGTATCTATTTATTTTAATTATGCATTAGTACTTGCATATGATTGTGATGGTGCTACGGACGCACAGGTAAGTATCAGGTAAGGTTATATACTGGTTATGACAAGAATGAAATGATGTGATGTGATATGAATGAATGAAATGATGTGATTAGAGCTCATATACCTGCACATTGATATTAGTGCTCCCGCCCAGAGTTAGGGCCACAGTCTTTCACGTGTTGTTCACCTCCCGCATCGCATGCTCGCCTTGGATCTAAGTTAGGTGCGCAGTCCTGTCGTATAAACCACTATAGGTGGGTTCGACTCATAGGTGACCCGCGAATCATTCGCACAGTCTTCACGTGATTGTAGCACTAGAGCATACTTATATATATATATATATATATATATATATATATATATATATATTCAGTGATGATGAGTAGACCACTAATGGTGATATTGATATGTGTGCAGGATTGATATACATGATATGATGAGTTGATTATGAGTTATATATGCAGCCGAGGGCTGAAAAGATTATCAGATATTTATTCACATCACATATTTACGATATGAGCATACAGTTGAGATATTAGTTGTGATACTTTAGCATGACATACATACAGATATTTCCAGCATGATTTTGAGATATATATGTATATGAGTATATTTTATTTATGGGAAATTATACAGGTTTTATGGAGAGGGGTTACAGCTTTTGAGAAAAGAATGGTTTTGAAAAAGATTTGTTTTACTGACCCACTCAACTTTATTTTTCGCCCCTCCAAGTTCTAAGTAGTGTTCGTTGGTGGCATACGAGGATCCCCCGGATGTTCTGACAGAATTCACTCATGTAGGATCACCTGCGGGTGTTATTTCCATGTAGCACTTTCTGCTTGACTGCACGTAGGCCATTTATGCTCTGGTTTTGTAAAAGCACTATGAATTCTCACACTAGCACGTTACCTTAGCTTGAACTGCTAGTCATTTGGTTTTAATTCCTTCGTATTCCTATTGTTAATCTTGTTTCCGCACTGTGCATATGGTTACGTCATGTTCACATAACGGCCAGCAAGCCCCACTTTCTGGTCGGGGTGTGTCATATCTATCTATTAATCTCCCGTGTTTATTATGCATCTATATATCCATCTATCAATCTCATGTGATTTAAAAATTCGGCATATGTTCCACTATCTATCTTATGGCTCCTTCCTGTATATGTTCCATCATCGATTTCCAGTGCTCCTTCAGTATTTCAATTTTCACTATTGTAGGTAGATGTTCCCCTTAAAGATGTGCTCCTATATATTTAAAAATTAAATAATATATATATATATATATATATATATATATATTGGTTCGGTTTGGGAATACCGAAATCCCAAAAACTTGAGACCGATTCCCGTACCGAAATTTCGGGATCGGTTTGGTATTGGATACTGAAATTTTCAGGAATTTCGGTTTGGTTTCGAAATTTTTTGGTTCGGTTTGGGATTTTTAGAATTTTTTTCCAACCCTAATAATAATTGGTCGGGAGGATCCTCTCATTGGGCTTAGGAGAGGATCCAAATCCTTATAAATAATACCCTATCACCGGATTATTTATCCAATTAATAAGAGTTGTTTTAAATGACCTGGCAACCGATCAATCCATTGGATTAGTTGGAGGATGCAGATTTCGTAATGGGGCAAACAAGTGCAGAAGGCATAAGTGCAGAGGAGCCGCATCCTTTGTCAAGGGAAGGAGATCCGCGCCGTCAGTTCAAAGCAAACATCTTCAGTTGCAGAGTAAGGGTTTTGGTAAGGCAGCCATTTCTAGGGTTTAGGCATTTCTAGGGTTAGGGTTTGCAGAATCTGTGAGAAAGAAAAGAGTAGTAGAAGAAGAGGAAGAAAGAGTTCAAAATGCAGCCCTACGGAATACAATCGATGCTGAAGGAGGGCCACAAGCACCTCTCCGGTTTGGACGAGGCGGTGGTGAAGAACATCGATGCCTGCAAGCAACTCTCCACCATCACCAGAACTTCTCTCGGTCCCAATGGTATTCCTTTTCTTACTCTACTGACTACGAATCACAGTCCCTTTTAGTGGATCTCTTTAGTGGATCCGATACTTGCTACCGTAATTTTTTATTTTAATTTTTTGAATTATTTGTCTACTTTTTCACTAATTAGGTATGAATAAGATGGTAATCAATCACCTGGACAAGCTATTTGTGACAAATGATGCCGCCACCATTGTCAACGAACTGGAGGTTCAGCATCCTGCTGCCAAGATTTTGGTTTTGGCAGGTAGGGCTCAGCAGGAAGAAATCGGCGATGGCGCTAATCTCACCATTTCTTTTGCCGGGGAGCTCCTTCAAAACGCAGAGGAGCTTATCAGGATGGGTCTGCACCCGAGTGAGATCATTAGTGGATACAACAAAGCCATCAAAATGGTTTGTCAATCCCCCTTTCTGATTTTTATCTGTTATTAGAATTCTAATGTTCTGAGTTTTGTTCCATTTTTTTGAATATTTCAGACGCTTGAAGTCTTAGATGAACTGGTTGAGGAAGGTTCCGAGATTATGGATGTGCGCAACAAAGAACAAGTGGTCTCTAGAATGAGAGCTGCTGTTGCCAGCAAGCAATTCGGCCAAGAAGATATCTTGTCCTCACTTGTTGCCGATGTAATTATTACTTGTTTCCCCTTTTGTATTATTGGTTAATTTCTATGTCAGCTACTCAGCTATTTTGAAGCCAAGGAAAGAAGAATAGTGTGCCACTGTTTGTTAGCAAGTTCTAATGGTAGACATTTTTATTGGACTATATAGGCATGTATACAAGTATGCCCCAAGAACCCAGCAAACTTCAATGTGGATAATGTACGTGTTGCAAAGATTGTGGGAGGGGGTTTGCATAATTGTACAGTAGTTCGAGGTATGGTGTTGAAAACTGATGCTGTGGGGAGTATAAAGCGAATGGAGAAGGCCAAGGTTAGCAATCTTTTACACAACTGCTTTTGAATTTTTGCATAAGATATACATGATATACCCATATATAATGAGTTTCATTTCTCATGGTCTATTAAAAACTTTTGTCAGATTTACTCGTCTTTTTAGCACCATTTTGGGAGTTTTCACTATCCATTAACTCTGGATTTTGATAGAAAGGTATTGTGAGGACACTATACTGAGGATCTCATATCAAATTTGGAACAACTTGTAAATGATGGACGAAACATCATTGAAACTTTCAGCATGAAATATTGGGTATAGGGAAGAAGAAACTCAAATGATTATAAGAAAATGAGCATGATTTTCATACCTTTTCTTTACCGTAAATGTCCTTGAAGTTAGTTTATGTTGGCCAAAGTCAGTTGCCTAATGGAATTGCTGTTTGCTTGTGATAGTTAGCATGGTTGAAGATAACTTTTGAAAAATCTATGGAAATTGTAGGTTTGTTGAATGATTATGATGTAAAATTGACGATTCAACGCAAATACCAGTTAGAATAAGTAGGTGTTGGTCTGGTGTGAACTTACACACCGCCTTCTTCCCTATTTTTCATACTTCAAACTTTGGAATCAGTAAAAATGTTGGCCTGGTTTGTTGGGTACCAGAGAAAATGGTGTTCTTTTTATTTTATTAATTGTGGTGATTAGGGCTTCTGATTTCATGTTATTACCTTGATAACACTAATTTTTGGCATATTGCTTTCAATAATATGCTATGCTCAAGATTTGCGGCAGCCTTCTTGTCATAACATGTTCTTCTTCATGTATTGAAGTTCAGAAAATGCACCACACGTTGACTGTTTGGAATTTAGTTTTCTATCTTCACATATATCTGCTAACAGTGTGCTTGTTTTTGTAAGCTAGTAACATGAATGTGTGTTTGTATTGGCGATTTGAATAATATTATTAAGTTTATAGTGCTTTGGTGCCGTTTAACTTTTGAATTTTCTTCTATTGTAGTTTATAATGCTTTATGCTTGATCATGCCTGTTTTCCGTATTGTGATTGCTATCTTTTATTATAAAAACCCTTTACCTTTACGCGGTCTAAATATATGCTTGAAAGTTTCAAGTTTCTGAGCTTGTATATTCTGTTAAACCTTTTCAGGTTGCTGTGTTTGCGGGTGGAGTTGATACCTCTGCAACTGAGACCAAAGGAACTGTTCTAATTCATACTGCTAACCAGGTATGTTTGTGTGTGTTTGTTGTTCTGGAGGAATGGGAGATTGTTTGTAATTCTATGTAGCAAAAGTTCGAATTTTCTTTTTATCTTGCAACCAAAAAACTTTTTCTTATGTGCAATTGATCCCATAAAGGTCAGATTTGGTGGCAGTTTCTTGAATACTTAGTTTATATGTGCAACTAGTTAAGTTCTTCTTCATATGCATATGGTTCATAAGGTTTAATTTATTTCTATTGTACTTATACATGATTGGAACACTCTGTACTCTTCTTGAAGTGGTCCTTGTTATTTCTTTTTAATCTCCCCTAGTTTGTCTTTTGGTTAAAGGGCTGTACATGAAGAAGTGATGATTTCTTCTAATGTGTTTTACCAGTTTCTGCAATTTAACTTTACCACTATATCTAACTCTGTTTTACTTTCATTTTGGAAAAGTTTCACAAAATATAGTTTCTATCCCTTTGTACATCTTAACAGAATGTATTGGACCTCTTGGTGTTTTAATATGCTTGCCTTTAGATGCATAGTACTTGAGCTGGTGTCAGTTTATTGCAGCTAATTGTTTTTTGGTATTTCTTATCTTAAAATGTTTTTATCTATTTTCTCCTGGGTATTAGCAATATATATGATGTCTGTTTCTGTAGTTGGTATTTTAAAGTTGTGTGCCTTTTGTCTTCCATTGTTTGCAAAGTTAGGTTTAATGTGGTTGATATCTCATTAACTATGATTTTCTTGGTCATTATGTAGCTTGAAAATTATGCAAAAACTGAAGAAGCTAAGATTGAGGAGCTTATTAAAGCAGTTGCAGATTCAGGTGCCAAGGTAATTGTGAGTGGAGCAGCAGTTGGAGAGATGGCACTACATTTCTGTGAGCGGTACAAGTAAGTATTAACATCTTGTCATATTTTTTTTTTTATCCTTTCCAACTGTTGTAGCATAAACTGACACTTGTGTCCGTAGAATCAGATTAACCCTTCAATACCCATCTTAAGGTCTCTTAAGAGATCTTTGAGCTCTTTTTCTGTTTTAACTTGTTAGTTCTTGATTCCAGGCTCATGGTGCTGAAAATCAGTTCAAAATTTGAATTGAGACGATTTTGCCGTACAACTGGTGCTGTTGCCATGGTAATCTCACAAGAATCTGATTTGTGAGAACCTTACTGAACGTTTCTTAGTTATGAGAATCTTACAAAAATACCCTTTGTATTTTTGCAACAGTTGAAGCTTAGCCAACCTAACCCAGATGATCTGGGATATGCTGACTCTATCGTGGTTGAGGAAATTGCCGGTGTTAGGGTATGCTGAAAAGATGTTTCCTCAGACCTAGTACTGTATCAAAATTATCTTGTTTTTAGCTATTTCATCTTCTTGATACATCTAATGATTTTTTATGTAGGTCACTGTTGTGAAGAATGAAGAAGGTGGGAACTCAGTAGCTACTGTGGTTCTACGGGCAAGTACTGATAGTATATTAGATGACCTTGAAAGAGCAGTTGATGATGGAGTGAACACATACAAGGTAGTTTATCTGGAGCATTAAGAGTTTTCTGTGTTGTTTGGCTGGTTTGTTTTACCTCTGCAATCACTGGAGGCATATTGTTCTCTGGAACTCTTGAAGTAGTTCTGTATTCAGGTGTCCAAACCATTGAAAGTAATTTCTTGCTTTCCTAATGCATTTCATTGTCAGGCTATGTGCAAGGATAGCCGCATTGTTCCTGGAGCTGCTGCTACTGAAATTGAGTTAGCTAGAAGAGTGAAGGAATTCTCTTTTAAAGAAACAGGGTAAATTGTCTTTTATTTTTTATTTTTTTGAATTATTTTAGTTCAACTGAATTACATAATATACATGGAGATTTCTGCTAGTCAGACAAAAATGATCAACAATAAGTAATGATTTAATCCTCAAATGAGGTGGAATTAGCTATTAAGATTTTGTTTAGAAGGAAAGTCATACCATATAAGATATTCTGTTGAAAATGTGTCATGAGGTACATTCTAAGTACATAAGATGTATTCAGTGGTATCGGAATAAACATCGTAGAACTTCAGTGATACCTTAAAGAAGCGTCAGGGGTATTACAACCTAACTCGATAGGAACACCAGTTGCAGTGTTAAATGATCCAACCAAATTAACACGTAAAGGAAATATGATTAGCAGCAAAAGCAAAACAAAAGAAAAAAAAAAACAGATATGTCATGGATGTTCTGGTCCAAAAACGGTGTGGTTTAGAAATCATGAATTTTGATATTATTCGTTTAGATTTTTTAGGTTAATCTGAAATATTGGATTTGTAATTTGCTTGTAACGTTGTCCCTGACAGCATAAAATAGAATCTGGGTGTGAGAGAAATAAGTAACACACTAAAGAAACACTGGTTTTGCAGATTGGATCAGTATGCTATAGCAAAATTTGCCGAAAGTTTTGAGATGGTGCCTAAAACTCTGGCTGAGAATGCTGGGAAGAATGCAATGGAGATAATATCTTCTCTCTATGCTGAACATGCATCAGGAAATATGAAAGCGGGCATTGACTTAGAGGAAGGCCGTTGCAAAGATGTGTCGACTATTAATGTTTGGGACCTCCACATAACTAAGTAAGCTTTCTTTGTCATCTTTCAAGTCAAGTTTTTTTGTGTGAACAGATTTCGTTGTGTATTGTTACAACTTACAACTGTGATGCTTGATGCGATATTGTTCATGAAGATTAAGTTTTGTGCATTAATTTTTGTGTCTAGAATTTGTTTGTAGAGGACACTTTGAATTTCCATGCCATTTTTGGTGGTTTGGAAATTGAATAGCCAATGAGTTCCTTCTGCGTCTGTAGTTGTTCATCTGTTAGGTTCAGTTGTTGGCCAATTACTCCTTATATATTAGCCAAGCATGGTTCGTATCTCCAATTCATACACAAGGGAATATTTGTAATTGTAGATCTTTTATTTGATTCTTGCCCAATGTTATTTTTCTTTATATGTGATATTAGGCGTCCATCTTCGTCTTGGGATTTTATTCTTTCCTTTTTGGCCTGACCTTTCTTGCGATGTTTGTTACAGGTTCTTTGCTCTCAAGTATGCTGCGGATGCTGCCTGCACTGTCCTAAGAGTAGATCAAGTAAGTAATTAGTAACTATTGGTCAATGCTTTTTTTGGTCCCTAAGTGCATCGTTACCAATATATCTTCTCGTTAGGATGCCCACCTTATCCACAACTATTTTATTGCATATAAATTGACGGTTGCTTTCAAATATTTCGCTCATATGATTACCTTAATAATATAAATAAATAGTAGTAAGATAAAAAAAAAGACAGCAGCTGATATTTTTTTTGACAATGCCTTGACCGTGTTGCAGATTATAATGGCGAAACCAGCAGGTGGCCCAAGTAGGAGAGATCAGCCTGCAGGGATGGATGAGGATTAACTTGTACCTATCTCGCTTGTATTTTAGGATACGAGGACAGTTGAAAAGCGTGTTTTGTTCTAGCTGGTCCTCGAGTTTTTGTGGCCTTTGCTGGTCCTTGAGGTTTCGTTGAAAGCTTTAGTTTTCGTAAGTGCCCTTGCTGGACACTAATGGATTGGAATCATATAAGTTTTCCTTCTATGATTGCATATTATGTTTCTTCAATTCGTTCTTTCCTTTAGCTTTTGTTCAATGATACTTCCCCGGTGCTGTTTTCGTCTTTGTATTTTCTTGCCATTTTCATTTTCTGTCTAGCTATTCAGATGTTTATGTGGCCCACTTTGTTTCTCTAAGTTGCTGTAATTGTGGTGTCGGTTTCTCCGATTGTCTTTTTTATTATTCTTGTGAGAAAGTTTTCCCGGCCAAAATCTACATCCGAGGTCGAGTGTTTGAATCTCTCTTTCCCAATATCGTCTGTTTTGGTGGCGAAAAGAAAAACTTGGTTAAAAAAGGATTAGAACAAGATTTACCCTTCACCCACTCCCCT
Organism: Crataegus laevigata; assembly: GCA_963580275.1. Classification (NCBI taxonomy): domain Eukaryota; kingdom Viridiplantae; phylum Streptophyta; class Magnoliopsida; order Rosales; family Rosaceae; genus Crataegus; species Crataegus laevigata. The sequence continues at coordinate 37,362,353 of OY756945.1, forward strand.
ATGCTTGAAATGCAAATAGCATTAAAATGAGAAAGGTAAAATGCCTTGAAATGGGCACTGTTAGTATCCTGTTAGCCGGAAAGCTATTTAATAGTAAAATATTATCTTCAATGTTAATTTTTTACATTTTATATCTTTAGGACCATCTCTTACTCTTGGCTTAAAACAAAAAAAATTTAGTCCAGAAAATTTAAGTTTTAACCCAGAAATAGCTTTTCTGGCCTAAAATTTTAACCCTAGATTATTAACGAATGAATTTACACTATTTTTAATTAACTTTTTATATAAAAAAAATTATGTGGACTATCTTAAATTGATTTTATGAACATTTTAACCTAAAAGTATTTAAATTTCGATAAATATTGAAAAATCACTAAATCGATACATGAAACTCATGAAACACTTTGGAAGAATATAAAAATCATAATAGAGATATATAAACACAAAATACATGAAACACACAAGACACACAAAAACACATATGAATCACATACAAAACACAACACATGATAAAGATGTATAACACACTAAACATGTGAATATCTAACCACAAGCCAACACGCATGTGATTATCTAACCTACACGCATGTGAATATCTAATCACAAACCTTCAATCATCGTCTATATAAGTATATGTTGAATATCTAACCATCACACAACATATTCACCAATCTTCCAACTTTCAAAGTGTTTTTGTTTCCTCAAAATCATTAATATATCATCAATGGGTGATAGAAGAAGGCGTAGCTTGGTAATGCAGTTGACACAATACCAAGCAAGCCTTGATATTGCATATACAAAAATGAACAACGAAGAAGCGGAACTTGCAAACTCGCTTATGCAATCGTGATTCTATCACGGGGCGTTCATTTGTGAGTTCCGTTAGTAAATGAGAAATATAAATGTGATTTTTATGTCTCAAATTTGTATTTGTTGGTGAAAATACTCTAATATAATTATACTAAATTAAAATATAGGGAATAGTTATTGGCACTTTAAAATTTTTGTTTTGCACTCCAAATTTTTTATACTTAGAAATAAAAATACACTTTTAAGGAGTGTAAAAATGAAATTTTAAGAGTGCTAATAATAGTTATCAAAATATATAGACAATGTTGTAGAGTTAGTGGATGAATGAATGCTCGCTCAAAGTAATGAAGACTTAGGAATAGTGGTTGTATGATACTTTCAAAATGTAATCATTTTAGTTTGGTTGAAAGTCACGATAGTTGCTCTATAAATAGAGCACTCAGTCTGTTATCAAAGCACACACTGCGAAAGAAAGAACCAAAGAAATAATATCAATATCCCTCCCTCTCTTTATTTGCCATACTTTTGTGTTATAGCTACTAAAGTTACAGTGTGGTATTTTGCACCCGCTTTGCTCCTGTCACTAGCAAATGTTATCTCTTTAACTTTTGCCTATTTATAACACGTTATCAACACGACTCTCTAACCTTAACTAGTTTCCATCTCCCTTCACCGAGAAAAAAAAAAAGAAAAGCTTTCTTCAAGAATTTTCCTGTTCTTCTTCTTCATATGGCTCACCTGCTTAATGTACCCTTGCGATGAACTGCTAGCACCATGCTTGCTTCTTGTTCTAAATTTAACAATTATTTGTATCTTTGATTTCTTGTTTAGTGTAGTTCCTGATTATTAATTCAGTGTTTATTTATGTTAATTTTACTACAATCAAAGATGGTGCGGTACAATCACTCATCTTAAACTACAAATTTAATTTTCATTGCGATCAAAGATGGTGCGATACAATCACCCATCTTGAGCTGTATATTTAATTTTACTACAATTTTAGGTGTTGCAGTATAATCGTCCACCTTGCTCTGCGTATTTAATTTTTTTTTTTTGCTATTTAATTTTACTGCAATTTTAGGTGGTACAGTATAATCATCCACCCTGCTCTGCATATTTAAATTTTCCTACAATTTTAGTTGGTGTAGAATAATTGCCCATCCTATACTTTTCGAATGCTTATCATTTTAGCCCGAAGATCAAAATGAAAAATTTGTAAAGACAAGAAGTTCTAACACTATATTCCTCTAGGAATACATATTATAGTAAGTTCTTACACATCTCATTTTTCTTTCAAAAAAGAAAATGGCAAACTTGGCAAAGCTTGATTTTGTTATCATAGACATTATAGGGAAGAACTACCTTACCTTGGTAGTGGATACCAAGATCCATCTGGAAGCAGAGAATCTCGGAGAAACCATTAGGGAAGAAAATAGTGCATTCTCTCAAGATCGGGCGAAGGCCATGATATTTATTCGTTGCCACCTTGATGAAGGACTAAAGAGCGAATACCTAATGGTTGAAGTTCCGTTAGTTCCCCGGAAGGCATTGAGAAATAGATACAATCACCAGAAACAATGATTCTTCTAAGGGCTCGTTATGAGTGGACTCACCTAAGGATATAGGATTTCAAGTCAGTGGTTGAGTACAATTCTACGATGTTCAAAATTAGCTCTCAGATGAAGCTCTGTGGGAAAACCATTACTGAGAAAGATATGCTAGAAAAGACTTTCAGCACCTTTCACGCCTCCAACGTGCTTCTACAGCAACAGTATAGAGAGTGAGGTTTCACTGAATACAACCAGCTGATATTTGTGCTCTTGCTAGCTGAACAAAACAATGAGCTTCTGATGAAAAATCATTAGTCCCGACCTACTGGATTTGTACCATTCCTAGAAGTGAATGCTACTTCCATTGAAGTGAACGCCACATCCTCTGGTGGCAATGATCATAAATGAGGACGTGGTCACAAGCGAGGCTAGTGGAACGAAAAAGGCAATAATCATGGTGTCCAGTTTCACAACCAGGTTCCAAGGCATAATTCAGGCCCAAGCTTTAAAAAATGGAAATTGCCACAAAAGCAAAGCTCATATAGACAATGCTCCTAGAAACTTTGAAGGAGCCTACCATAAGTGTGGTGGCAATGGGCACTGGGCCTGTAGTTGTCGTATTCCAAAACATCTAGTAGATCTATATCAAGCCTCCCTCAAGAAGAAGGGTGTCGAGACCAATTTCCTTGACTTGGCTAGACCAATGGATATGCCTGATCTAGTGCGCGACTTATCAGAGCAGTTGTACATAACCTACCTAGATGTCTCGGACTTCATTGTGAAAAGAGGGAATGATGTGTATCGGTTTGATTGAATCATTTATGCTTGATGTATTTTTATTCTGAACTTGTAGTTTAAAACTCGCATGTCAATTCAATAAAAGTGGCATTTCAATTTCCTTTTATTATGAATAAATTGTTTTTAACCGTGATCCCCTTTACTTAGATAACATGGATAAAAACTATGGTTATTCTCAAAACAAGAGAAATGGCAGAGATATTTATTTTGCAGACAGTGCAACTGCGCATATAATATTTCAAGATCGAAAGTATTTCTCAAGTTTGATGCTTACAAAAGTAAGGGTAACAATAATATCAGGTCAATCAGATCTAATTGAAAGTTCAGGAAAAGCCCAGATCATGTTACCAAATGGAACAATATTGTCCATACAGAATGCGTTGTACACTACTCGATCTACTCGAAATTTGTTGAGTTTTAAAGACATACATTTAAATGGATACCACATTGAAATGAAAAGTGCAGAAAATGTGGAGTATCTATGCATTACCTCCAAAGATACCCAGAAGCATATATTGGAGAAGTTGTGTGATTTGTTGAGTGGATTGTATTATACATACATAAAGACAATTGAATCACATACTGTCATGAACCAAAAGTTCATTGATTCAAAGGTTTACATGCTTTGGCATGACCGTTTGGATCACCCAGGATCCACCACGATGTGTATAATCATTACCAACTCTAATTGACATCCATTATTGAGCAGACACATTGCTATCTCAAATGATAACCCTTGCAAGGCTTCTTCTCAAGGAAAGTTGGTAATTAGACCATCACAACTAAAGATTGATGCTGAATCCCCATCATTTTTGCAAATAATTCAAGGGGATATTTGTGGGCCTATTCAACCATCTTATGGACCATTTCAATATTTTATGGTTTTGGTTAATGCATCTACCCAATGGTTACATGTTTATCTCTTGTCTACTCAGAATGTAGCTTTTGCGAGACTTCTTGCTCAGATAATTAAGTTGCGAGCACAGTTCTCAGATTACCCCATTAAGTCAATCTGACTTGATAATACTGGTGAATTTATGTCTCAAACCTTTGATAATTACTGCATGACATTGTGCATTAATATTGAACATCCTGTTCATCATGTCCATACTCAAAATGGTCTAGCAGAAGCATTTATCAAGCGACTTCAATTAATAGCTCGTCATTTGCTCATAAAAACAAAATTGCCAGTTTGTACATGGGGACATGCCATCTTACATGTTGCATCATTGGTTTGATTGAGACCTATAGACAACCACCAATACTCCTCAGTACAACTCATGTTTGGGCATCAGCCAAACATTGATTTACGAGTTTTTGGTTATGCTGTTTATATGCCTATTGTACCACAACAACGCATTAAAGTGGGACCTCAACATACATTGAGAATTTATGTGGGTTTTGATTCACCATCTATCATTAGATATTTAGAACCCTTGACAAGTGATAAGTTTACAAGTCGTTTTGCTGATTGTCACTTTGATGAGACAATCTTCCCGTCTTTAGGGGGATAAAAGATTGTTGCAAAAGAACAGTAAAAGCTGACATGGGTTGTACCCACCTCATCTCATTTTGATCCACGTAGCACTCAATGTGAAAATGAAGTGAAAAAGATTGTTCATCTTCAAAGTATTGCTAATCAAATGCCAGATGCATTTAATAATGTTATGAAAGTGACAAAAGCACATATACTAGCTGCAAATGCACTCCATTGGACAAAATAAAGTGGCAGTAAATGACGTTTGCTACATGCATGAAGCGTGGTAAACCCTTAGGTTCAAAAGATTCAGCCACTCGAAAGAGAAAGACGATGGCACAACTGAATCCAAATGAAATCATTTAGGAAAAGAGAATGAATGACAAATCCATAATTCTGTACTTTCAGAAAAAGAAAATGTCCTTATAAGACACATGTCCCTGAAGAAACAAAGGTACATGAAAGCAAAGAAATCTCTATAAATTATGCATGTACTAATGAATTATGGGATCAAAATGAAATAGTCATCGACGACATGATTGGCCTAAGTGGAAAGATGCAATTCATGCAGACTTAAATTCCTTGAAAAAGCAAAGTGTTTTTGGACCAATAGTCCAAACTCTGCTTGATGTAAACCTCGTGGGTTACAAATGGGTATTCACAAGAAAACTCAATGAGAAAAACGAGATTGCAAGATATAAAACACGACTTATTGCACGAGGTTTTTTTACAAAGACCTGGAATTGATTATGAGGAGACACTCTCCTGTAATGGACGCAATTTTGTTCCGTTACTTAATAAGTTTAGTAGTTTCAGAAAAACTTGACATGCGACTTATAGATGTCATCACTGCATATCTATATGGAGAATTAGATATTGACATATACATAAAGGTCCCAGAAGGACTTAAGTTGCCTGAAACAACTAACAAACCATGAGGTATGCTCTCAATCAAATTACGGCGATTCTTGTATGGGCTGAAACAATCTGGACGAATGTGGTATAATCTCCTCAGTGAGTATTTGATCAAAGAAGGGTATATCCACAATATTATTTGCCCTCGTGTGTTCATTAAGAAATCCAATTCTGGATTTGCTTTAGTGGCAGTAAATGTCGATGATATGAACCTAGTTGGAACCTTTGAAGAGCTCAATAAAACTGCTGAATATCTTAGAAGCGAATTTGAAATGAAAGACCTTGGAAAAATAAAATATTGTCTCGGCCTGCAGATAGAGCATTGTGCTAATGAAATTTTGGTCCATCAATCAACTTACATTGAAAAAATTCTGAATCAATTTGGCATGGACAAGGTTTATCCACTCAGCACGTTAATGGTCGTTCGTTATTTGGACATTAAGAAAGATCCTTTCTGTTCAAAAGAAGATGATGAAATGGTCTTTGGTCTAGAAGTACCATATCTGAGTGCAATAGGTACTTTATTGTATTTAGCACAATGTACTAGATCAGATATAGCTTTTTCAGTTAACTTGTTAGTAAGGTATAGTTTTGCTTCAACAATTCGTCATTGGAAAAGAGTTTTGCGATACCTTAGTGTGACAACAAACGTGAGTCTCTTCTACTTAGAGAAATCCACAAATGACCAAATACTTGTTGAATATGCAGATGCTGGTTTTATCTCTGATCTGCATAAAGCCCGCTCACAAACTGAATATGTGTTCACTAATGGAGATGCAACAATCTCATGGCGCTCAACAAAGTAAACACTAGTTGCTACATCTTCCAATCACTAAGAAATACTTGCTTTACATGAAGCAAATCGTAAATGTTCTTAGTTAAGATCAATGATCCATCACATCCAAAATTCATGTGGTCTAACTTCAAAGACAGACACTCCAACTGTCATCTGTGAAGATAATGCAGCCTGTGTTGCCCAAATGAAGAAAGGATTCATCAAGGGCGATAAGACTAAGCACATATTTCCAAAAAAATTTAGTGCACATGAACTTCATTAGGCTAAAGTTATCGAAGTAAGACAAATCTGTTCCAATGAAAATCTGGCAGACCTGTTCATCAAATCTCTACCAAAGTGCACATTTTAGAAGCTAGTGCAGAGTATCGGATTACGTCGGTTTCCAAATCAACTAAATTTGAAGAATGCGGAATCAGGGGGAGCATCTATGATACATGCATGTTGTACTTTTTTTCTTCTACTAGGATTTTTCCCACTGGATTTTTCCTATCAAGGTTTTAACAAGGCAACATAAGCATATATAACATCAACAATCGAGATAAAGTTGTACTCTTTTTCCTTTGCTATGATTTTTTTCCCACTGGGTTTTTCCGAGCAAGGTTTTAACGAGGCAACTGATGTTGATATGTGGGCATCCAAGGGAGAGTGTTGTAGAGTTAGTGGATAAATGAATGCCCACTTAAAGTAATGAAGATTTGGGAATAGTGGTTGTATGATACTTTCAAAATGTAATCATTTTAGTTTGATTGAAAGTCACGAGAGTTGCTTTATAAATAGAGCACTCCATCTGTTATCAAAATACACTGCGAAAGAAAGAATCAAATAAATAATATCAGTATCCCTCACTCTCTTTATCTGTCATACTTTTGTGTTATAGCTACTAAAGTTACAGTGTGATATTTTGCACCCACTTCGCTCCTGTCTCTAGCAAATGTTATCTCTTTAACTTTTACCTATTTATATCAGACACGTATAAATTGGTACTTAAAAAAAAACAAAAATGGGTACTTATTTGTAAGAAAGGAAACTTTAACGAAAAGTTTCCAGTACTATTCACCTCAACAAAAAAAATTATATTTTTACACTAAAAATTCAATATTGGTATTATTTATTTTACCCTTTATTTTGTCATTATCGTTAAAACTTAAAATTTTCAAACCCTTTTCATTAGTTTTCCTAAAAAAAAGGGTAAATTACAAAAAAAACTACCTCAACTATTGGGTTGAAAATAGTTTCATACCTCATATTTAAAAAGTTTCAATGTCATATCTTTACTTACGAATTTGTTGCAATATCATACCTCCCGTCAGTTGACTGTCAATTCCTCAGTTAAATGCTGATGTGGCGTGTGACGTGACATATTTTTTATTAAAAATTATTAAAAACTTTAAAAATATTTAAAATATTAATTAAATATTAACTAAATATTATTATTATTTTTTTAAGTTTTATTTTTCATTTTTTTTCTTCTTCTTCGGCACTACCCTTTTTTTTTCCTTCTTCTTCCTTCTCCTCCTCCTCCTCCTCCTCCTTCTTCTTCTTCTTCTTCTTCTGCGTTGCAGGGTGTTCAATCCCCTTAAGAAGGAGGAAGAGGAGCAGGAACTACCATTTTTTTTTCTTCTCCTCCTCCTCCTCCTCGGCTTGCAAGCGCTACCCCTTTTTTTTTCTCCTTCTTCTTCTTCTTTCTCCTCCTCCTCCTCCTTCTTCTTCGGGTTGCAGACGCTACAGTTTTTTTATTTTTATTTATATATATATATATTTAATTAATATTTTAAATATTTTTTAAAGTTTTTAATAATTTTTTTTAATAAAAAGTATGGCACGTCAGCATTTAACTGAGGAATTGACAGTCAACTGACAGGAGGTATAACATTGCAACAAATTCGTAAGCAAATGTATGACATTGAAACTTTTTAAAGATGAGGTATGAAACTGTTTTCAACCCAATAGTGAGGTAGTTTTTTGTAATTTACCCAAAAAAAAAATAGCCCTTAAATGCCAAAGTAGGAGATCTCCCTGAAAACCCCAACATAAAATCTCAAGCTCTTCTCCTCGCCTTCCCTTCCCCCCTGAACCAACCATCAATGTCCGACCGAAGCTCCGCCGCTGGCGACGGCGATCCTAAGGACGACTCCATTGCCAAGACTGCCGGCTTAGTGGTGTTCTCCGGCATCGCTAGGAGCATTCTCAAAGCTCTAAACCCTTTTAACAAAAGCGAAAATGAAGAGTCTATGTGCATTCTCCGGCTTAGTGGTGTTCTCCGGCATCGACATTGATTTGATTTGTGGATGTTATTGCAGAAATCTATTACCAGCAAGGACCAAAATGTACAGGAGACGCCGAAGTCATCGCATAAAACGATAGAGATTGAGAAAGGAGACACTCTTTGGGGACTCTCTAGAGAACATGGGGTAAGCCTTTCAACTATTTTAACTGTCTTTGTATTGCACGTGTTTACATTTTTCTTGGAGAATATTGCACGCGTTTACATTTTTCTTGGAGAATTGGCATCCATGAAGTAGTTCTTTTGGCGTCGAATTGCAACCTGCTAAGTTTATGATTTTAAACCATATCCATATGCTTTGGGAGATATATGTTGGAGAGATGTTGAAAACACCTTTAACTTGCACATTGTGAATCTGTTTTTCGAACAATAATCATACAAACAAGACGCAACCCCTGGAAAAAGAAAACAGCTGTGAAATTTTCGACAGACTTTGAAACAGTACTTTGTATCTCGATGACTACGTTTCTGTAAAGTTCCTGCCCTTTTGTCCTTGAATGTTTGGGAAATTCTAGGCCATGTTTGAAAACCTTGATATTTGTCACATTGCAAAGAAGTGGCTCATTTGACAGTAGTTTGGGGCCTAAGCTGTGAGCTGCTGCGACTTGTTAAGAATCACACCCTCATACTTGACCTGGAACCATTTCATGGCATCATCCTTTGCGACCCTGTGCTGGATCCCGACGCGAGACTTGCACCTGCGACGGCGACCCACACGGTAACCCGGACGCTCCAAAACAACGTAGAAATCCATTCCATAGATACCAGTAGAAGGATCGTACCTGAAAGAAAGTAAATAAACAAGAATGAGTAAACAATGGACTGAAAAAGAACACCGGATGCATATGACAGGAAGAGCAACAAAAATGTCCAAACCACGATCCAATTCACCAAAAGTTTAACCACTTCCAGGATGGAATAAGAAACAAACTAGGAACTGCTTTCTAAGAATCGACCGTAAAATTATAGGCCAATCCTGCAACCAAATAAACTACTATGTATGCAAAACGCCTGTACATAGTAGACAGAAATCACGTCATCTACAAACTTCAGCTATTACGGTCTCCTGAATGAAGAAAGATGGTGGAATAAAACAGCTTACTTGATTCCCAAATCAATGTGCTCCTGGATGCCAAATCCAAAACAACCAGTGTCACTAAAGTTCCTTCTTAGCAACTCATATTCCTTGACCTTCAACCCACTCTCCAAAAGTTGCATTGCCTTGTCGCCCCTGACGGTGACGTAACAGGCAATCTTCTCATTACGCCTGATACCAAAGGATCGAACAGTGTACCTCGCTATATATTGCAAATGAGAAAATCACATAAGTATACGGTATAAAACAGATGCAAACATATGTAACAAATACTCATAAACCAAATGAAAAATTACTATCCAATACAAGGAAAATTAAAAAATTCATTCATTCACACTCCCTAGTTCCAGAAAGCAAAATGCAGAAGAGGCTGGTCTATCAGCAAAAACCTTTTCTACTAGAAAATTTAACCAGAGTTAACAACGTCAATCCGCCAGACTCAACGTCAACCTGCTAGACTCCTTAACAACTAAGTCATTAGCCAAGACCTTAAACATATCAAACGAGAAGGGCTAAAAGCACGAAAACAGAACAAAGTCCACACTCAATTCAACTTTTGGGCTCTTGGAGCATTATAGACAAAATTCCTCAACCGTTGAAGCAATAAGAAGGTAAAATATAGGCAAATTGATGAAACACAAAGGAAAAGATCATACGCAAAAACCGCCCCACGATACAGATAAAATCAGAAAACTCTTAATGCACTCAAACTCAAAGTCTATTTACGATTCCGAAAACAAATAACAAAAAAAGTAGTCAATATAGTGAAACATAAACCCAAGATTTTGATTTCTTTTCCAATGAGAACCCCCCAAATCCCAGAACCCATGAAAAGCAAACTAATTTTTAGCAGCAGACAGATGAAATAATGCAAAAAATGAATCACCAATAAAAATCCAAACAACAACAACAAATCCTTTTCCCACTAAAGGGGTCGGCTATCTGAATCTTAGAATATGAATCTTAGAACGAGCTCAGTTTTGTGTCACGGGTAAAAAAAATCATTACCTTTGGAGAAAACGGGTGTTTGGCCACTGAGTTGCTCCAACACCTTCAAACAAAAAACAATTAAATCAAACAGAAAACATAAATTCCTCTACAGGCTCTACTATAAGATAGCATTACAAAATTTGTGTGAGATGGTTGGTGAGGATAGCAATGGGGAGTACCTTGGCTGCTCTCGTGAGTCTATCTCCGCTCTCACCGACGGAGATGTTGAGGACCAGCTTCTGGACCTTGATCTCCCTCATGGGGTTCGCCAACTTCTTCTCTTCAGCCTGCATTTCCCACACACCACAAAATCCAAATCACAGCCATTACCAATCTTGATTAACCAACACCCAAATGCAGAAATTAAACATTGAAACCGATGAGAGAGAGAGACCATTCGGGATTGGTGGGTGGCAGCCGCAGGAGGTGTCTGGTATGAAGAGTGAGAGGGAGGCAAGAACCCTAATACGACCAGACGCTCAGTGTATGCGGAACTAGGGTTTTAGGAGACAGAATTACCCCTCTTCGACTTTGAAAATTTGTTTCTACATTTTAGGGCTTCGGTAGAGCTTCGTAACGGCCCGCCCGTGGACAATATTGTCATTTGTATCACTCATTTCTCCTTGGCATATCTGTCGATATGCTATTCAAATTTATATAGAGTTGTTAATTTTTTATTTGAATTTAAATTTTAACTCATTACCGTTTAAACTTTAATAATAAGTCAATTTTTCTCTTGAATTTTAATTTTAATTAATTATTCCATGAATTTTTATAAGTAGTAAGTTCTTTTCATAACGTCAGATTTTAAAAATTTCATCCAATTTGTGTTCATTTTGATCACACGAACAAGACATAACAACCATATAGAGCTAAAAAAAATGAAATTTTGGATGAAATTTTTTAAATCCAAATGCTATAAAGAAATTGGCTATTTATAAAATTTTAAGAGATAATTAGCTAAAGTTAACTTTCAGAGAGAAAATATAATACGGGGCCACGTAAGCGGTCAGTAAAAATAGAGTACTACCTGGTCAGTAGTTATGTATAAATGTCGTTTTTCCCTCGTTTTAATCGAGAAGAAAAACCCGCTAGAACTAGAAGCGTCTGGACTCTGGGTTGAACCAGGAAAGGCTTCAGTTTGAGGGAGCAAGGTTTAAGCGGCCATTTCTACTTTTCTAGGTTATAGTTGCAGTGAAAAGTAGAGGAGCAGCAGAAGAAGAAGAAGATGGGGTTCAGCATGCAGCCCTACGGAATACAATCGATGCTGAAGGAGGGCCACAAGCTTCTCTCCGGTTTGGACGAGGCGGTGCTGAAGAACATCGATGCATGCAAGCAACTCTCCACCATCACCAGAACTTCTCTCGGTCCCAATGGTATGTCCTCTCTTACGCCACCCACTACATCACAGTCCCTTCTGGTGGATCAGATGCATACTTTTGCAAGTGTGTGTGTGTATATATATATATATATATATTTGAATTATTTGTGTACTTTTTCGATAATCAGGTATGAATAAGATGGTGATCAACCACTTGGACAAACTATTTGTGACAAATGATGCCGCCACCATTGTCAATGAGCTGGAGGTTCAGCATCCTGCTGCCAAGATTTTGGTTTTGGCAGGCAGGGCTCAGCAGGAAGAAATCGGCGACGGCGCTAATCTCACCATTTCTTTTGCCGGGGAGCTCCTTCAAAACGCAGAGGAGCTTATCAGGATGGGCCTGCACCCGAGCGAGATCATTAGTGGATACAACAAAGCCATCAAAAAGGTTTGTCAACTCCGTTTTATGACTGAGTATTTTTCTTCGTCGAACTGAGATCATTGGAATTCTTGTGTTCTGAGTTTTGTTCCCTTTTTTGAATGTTTCAGACGATCGAAATCTTAGATGGACTGGTTGAGGAAGGTTCTGAGAACATGGATGTGCGCAACAAAGAACAAGTGGTTTGTAGAGTGAAAGCCGCTATTGCCAGCAAGCAATTCGGGCAAGAAGACATCTTATCCTCACTTGTTGCCGATGTAAGTATTACTTTTATCTCCTTATGTGTTATTCCTTAATTTCTATGTCAGCTACTCAGTTACTTTGAAGCCAAGGAAAGAAGAATAGTGTACTACCGTTTGTTAGCAAGTTCTAATGGTAAATTTTTTATTGGATGATATAGGCGTGTATACAAGTGTGCCCGAAGAACCCAGTAAACTTCAATGTGGATAATGTACGTGTTGCAAAGATTGTGGGAGGGGGTTTGCATAATTGTACAGTAGTTCGAGGTATGGTGTTGAAAACTGATGCTTTGGGGAGTATAAGGCGAATGGAGAAGGCCAAGGTTAGCACTCTTTTACTTATACGTACTTCTGAACATTTTGCATAAAACGTGTATGCTATACCCTTAAAATGATGTATTGTTTCCAGATGGTCTATTAAAAACTTTGGACTTTGATATGAAGGCACAAATTATTGGTTTCTCTGGGTACTGTAGGGACATTGTACTGAGAATCTCATATAAAATTTGAACCAACTTGTAAATGATGGGCAGAGGTGTACTTTATTTGAACTTCCAGCATGGAATATTGGGTGTACGGAAGAGGAAATTCAATGATAGTAACAGGAAAGTTAGCATGATTATCATTTATCATACTTTTCCGTCACCCTTAAATGTCATTAAGCTGGTTTGTATTTGCCAATGTCAGATGCCTAAATTGATTTGCTTTTTGTTTGTCTTAGACAGTATAATGCAATGATATTTCAGAAAAGAATCTATGGAAGTGGTAGGTTTGTTAGAATGATTACAATAGTGCTTTGGTCTGTGTTGGTTTAGTAAAGTCTAGACACATTAGAGAACAGCTGATAACCCAGTAAAGTCCAATACTTTACAATGTGTATATATTTGACCATTTTATTTGTTGTTTTTGTTATGTGGTAGTGTAACTGATATTCGACATTTTTGGATTGTACTGTACATATATCTAATAAGATGTGCTTCAATCTTTCATTTCTAGAGTGTTAAATTATTAAACCATAATGGGTTTGGTAAGCTAAATTTGTTAGTTATGTGTTTCTGTTTTGTGAATTGTTGATTGAATAATATTAATTAACTTTGTAAAGTTTTGGTGCCATTTAACTTTAAATCTTCTTCTGTTGGGTAGTTCATAATTCTTTATGATTGGTCATGCCCGTTCTTCGTTGTGTGATCCAATTGCTATCTTTTATTATAAAAATCCTTTTGACTTTTTATGTGCTCTAAATATATGTTTGCAAGGTTCAGGTATCTCAGCAGTATCTCAGCTTGTATATTCTATTTTACCTTTTCAGGTTGCTGTGTTTGCTGGTGGTGTTGATACCTCTGCAACTGAGACCAAAGGAACTGTCCTAATTCATACTGCTGACCAGGTACTTGATGAAGAGGAAGGTTCTCTTTGTGTTGAAGCTGATTGTGAGAGAAGTCTTGTTTTGTATATAGAAGTCTTTTATTAATGAGAGAAGTCTTTTATATGGTGTGTTGATATACATACACAAATGATTGTGGGTATTACGAGGACAATATACTGTGAATCTCATATCCAATTCGTAGCCACTTGTAAATGATGGGGAAGGATACTTTATTGAAACCTTCAGGGAAGAAGTAACTGGAAGATAAACATGATTATCATATCTTTTTAGTTTCAACATACCTTTTAATGTCATTTAGCTGGTTTCTGTTTGCCAATGTCTGCTGCCTAAATTGAATGCTGTTTGCTTGTGTTGGACAGTATGATGTAATGATATTTCAGAAAAAAATCTGTGGAAATGTTAGGTTGTTGACTTCTTAGGATATAAAATTGATGATAATTAATCAAAGCAAATACTAGCTCAGTAGGGTAGTTGTTGGTCTGTTCTGAACTCACAACACTATTCCCTGTTTTGTTACAATTCATACTTTCGAAATCAGGAAACTTAATGGCCTGGTTAGTTGGGTACCACATGACAATGTATTATTTTACCTTTTCTTAATTAATTTTTATTTTTAACTTTGAAGACTATCTAGTCACCAACTTCATTGAAATTATAATGAACTCTCGACACATTGGGGACAACTAATAACCAGTGAAGTCCTATGTTTTACAATCTAAATATGGTTGATTGTTTTGTTTGTTGTTTGTCTACATGTCATTGATGATTTGGTAAAGATTTCCCTGTGTCTATAAATATGTCATGTATAATACATCTTAATAGTTCCTCTGATGGGATCTCGCATTGTGGGATTCCAACCCTTTTGAACTAGGCTTTCTTTAGGTTTGTTTATCGTCCTTTCCATGTAATGCATAATTTGTTATTCTAGGGTGTAATGTTGGGTTTTAGGACTAGGGATTTAGAATTTAGCTTTGTGTTTGGGTCCTAGGGCCTTGAAGTGTGTTTTTTGAATATTTTGCTGCATCATTTGGACATTTCCACTTAAACTGTGAGATCCTGTTTAAGAAGCAGTCTCGTGTACATGTATACTCATATATCTGAATGCCAACATATAGCAGTTTGGGTTTTCACATTAAACAGTGTTAGGTTGACATGGGTTCTTGAACCTCTAATGAGAATACTAACCTCCTCTACTTAAATCTAATGTGTATGCAAACTACTGTAAACTCAGTGTCCCCTACAGATCCATGCAACCTGTTTTGATTATGTTCTTTCTTTATTTTTAGTCTCAGGAAATTGATTCGTAGTAAATATGTTTGAATCGGTTGATGCCTAAATTCTTTGGTTTTTGTATGATTAGTTTAACTGATTTTGTTTTAAATTATTTTGACCTTTTCTTTCTCTCTTTGGTATTAGCAGTATTTATAATGTCTGTTTCTATAGTCTCTGTGTATTAATGTTGTGTGTATATATTAATGTTTTGCTTATATGTTTCCATTATTTGCAAAGTTTAGTTTAACTTGGTTGATATGTCATTAACTAGCAACTGTTTTATTGGTCGTCATGTAGCTAGAAAATTATGCAAAAACGGAAGAAGCTAAAATTGAGGAGCTCATCAAAGCAGTTGCAGATTCAGGTGCTAAAGTAATTGTCAGCGGAGCAGCAGTTGGAGAGATGGCACTACATTTCTGTGAGCGGTACAAGTAAGTGTTTAACTTCTTGTTATATTTTTTGTAACTGTTTCAAACCTTGTAGCATTCATGCTGTGTAAACTGTTTTTCTTATAACTGAAGAATCAGATAGACACTTCAGTGTGTGTACTGTTTAGATCTCTTTAGATATCCTTGCGCCCCTTATGTGTTTTGACTTTCTAGTTCTTGGTTCCAGGCTCATGGTGCTGAAAATCAGTTCAAAGTTTGAGTTGAGACGCTTTTGCCGTACAACTGGTGCTGTTGCCATGGTAGTTTTAGAAGAATTGATATCTTATGACAACCTTTTTTTGGTCATATATCTTATGAGAACTGTGTCGAATGCTTCTTAATACACACTGTATTTTTTGCAACAGTTGAAGCTTAGCCAGCCTAACCCAGATGATTTGGGATATGTGGATTCTGTCTCGGTCGAGGAGATTGCTGGTGTTAGGGTATGTTGAAAGTTGGTGGGTGTTGAGGCGAGATTAAGACACGTTATTTGAATTGGAAAAAATATAAATAATTAACTACAAGTATAAACTTTCTTTCAAGGATGATTGTGAATCCCAGAACAAATAACATTCACTTTGTCCTATCAAATATAGTCCCAAAAGAAAAAAAACCCACTTCTTTCATCCCATTCCTCATCACGAAGGTTCTAAAAAACGCTAGGCGCTAGTCGGGCGGCGGGCTAGCGCCTAGCGCCTAGGCGGCTAGGCGGGGTCTAGGCGGGCGCCTAGGCGGCCTAGGTGGATTTAGGTAAATTTCTTGTATATCTTCTAAATAAGTGCATAATGATACTTACAAAAAAATTATACTTGTATAAAATTCATGAATAAGATAATAAAATAATGATAAAATGCAAAAAGAGTATCCAACAAGTCCAAAATTTTAAAACACATTAAGCTTATATGCCATATAACCATGGTGAGAAGTATTTTAGGATGACACATGTACAACAAGTTCACAATTTTAAACCACTTAGACTTAGATATGAATTTTTTACTTTTTAATTTCATTAAAAAAAAAAAAAAACGCCTAGCTCCGCCTAGCTCCGCCTAACTCCGCCTAGCCCGCCTAACCCGCCTAGCCGCCTAGCCCGCCTAGTCCGCCTAGGCGCCGCCTAGCCCGCCTAGGCGGCCGCCTAGAGCCCATCCGATTTTTTCAACCGATTTGCACAAAAACGCCTCGGGTCACCACCGCCTAGCGCCTAGGCGCCGCCTAGGCCGTTTTTTAGAACAATGCGAATACCACCCAAACTAACATCACTATATCAGTTGTATATAACTGTGCAAACAACCAATTGAGAAGGTTTCAGAAGAAAGCTGCTCAAGTTATTCTAAAGATAAACAAAAAGTATAGAAAAAGATACAATTAGTTTGTGGCATTCTTGCTACAACTGCAGCATAGTTTGTACCTTATGCCGTCTCATTGTCAAGGCAGAAGCATGTCTTTCTAAACCGCACAGCAAAGCCTATTCTTTGCCCTTTCTCCGGTTCACACCTCAGAAATCATTCAGAGAACACTTATGGACATAGAATTTGGTTTATAATTCTTTTTATTCTTGCCTCATTTGTTATTCCATATTTCTATTTAATCCATTGATTTATCATGTAGGTCACTATTGTGAAGAATGAAGAAGGGGGTAACTCTGTATCCACTCTGCTTCTACGAGGGAGTACTGACAGTATATTGGATGACCTCGAAAGAGCAGTTGATGATGGAGTGAACACGTACAAGGTAATTTACAAGGAACATTCAGATTCGTATGGTTTTGTTTTACCTCTGCAATCATTGCTAGTGTATGGTTCTCTGGAACTTTTAAGAAAATAGTTTAATCAGGTGTCCTAGCCATTGGAATCTTTCTATCATGATTCATAATGCATTTCATTTTCAGGCAATGTGCAAGGATAGCCGTATTGTTCCTGGAGCTGCAGCTACTGAAATTGAGTTAGCTAGTAGAGTAAAGGAATTCTCTTTTACAGAAACAGGGTAGATTGTCACTGCCTTTTGTATTTTATTTATTTTTCAGTGATTTTTTATCTGCAATATGCCTGTCGTAGGCCTCGATTGGGCGTGATGGAAATAACGTAATAAAAACAATGGGTTTGCAGATTGGATCAGTATGCTATAGCAAAGTTTGCCGAAAGCTTTGAGATGGTACCTAAAACTCTGGCTGAAAATGCTGGGCTTAATGCGATGGAGATCATATCTTCTCTATATGCCGAACATGCGTCAGGAAACACCAGAGTTGGCCTTGACGTGGAGGGAGGCTGTTGCAAAGATGTGTCAACTCTTAATGTTTGGGACCTCCACATAACTAAGTAAGCTGTTATATGTCGTGTAAAAATCCACGCTTTTGTGTGTGAGTTCTCAATACGTTGTTTGCTGTTACAGATGTGATGTTTGACGCAATATTGTTCTGACGATTAAGTTTTGTACATTAAATTTTGGTCTGAATTTGTTTGTAAAAGAAGTTTTCAAGTTTCGTGGTCTAACAAATACGTCTTTATGCTGAAATCCTTTATTCACCAAATGACATCGTTGAGTTATTTCGTCTTCATTCAATTCCATTTGCACAAATAGCTGAGCCATGTACCAATTTTGACAGCTTTCTTATCTTATTCTATAGGATAATGAAACGACAATGCCACATTTTTCATTTATTTGTTTTAAAGATATTTGTGGATGGTTCGCATTTGATATTGTCAGTATGAGCTACAGATGCTTGAAAGGATTTGTAGTATTTTGTGATAAGCGAGGATTCATTTGGATATTGGAGTGGTAACCTGAAAAGATCTTGAGTTCTTGCATATTGGGTATTTGAGTAATTGCAGACGGTTTTTTCCCTTAATTTATTGGAATCAATGTGTATTGGTTGGTCAGGAAAGTCGTATCATGTCTTATAGGTAACAATCTTCTTTGTTGGGCTGTTTGTTTCAGGTTCTTTGCTCTCAAGTATGCCGCAGATGCTGCCTGCACTGTTCTACGAGTAGATCAGGTAATATATCTTATATTCGCGAATAAGTTTCTTAGTTTTGGAGTACCCAAACTTGGTATGCACTTTTATAAATCTCCGGTTGCATCTTGAGGCGAAAGTAGGAAAATGCTAAACTACATTTAGTTAGAAATTGGTCGAGGCACTATGGATTAGTTGTCTATTTATCTTTTTGTTTTATGTAATGTTTCTCTCAATTCGTCCTTGAGCTACTTTCTAACCTAGTACACAGTCACACGCATATATTCATGTGTACCCACACCATCATAACCATAAAGAACCACAAATGTTAGTTTTTTCTTTTCCACAAGAAAAGAAGAAAGATAGTTTTGTGAACTGTTTTACTTTTTAGTAAATTTGGCGTCAGTGCAGTAGGCTCGATGGGAAATAGGAATTCTATATGCTTGGCTGTCTGGTTTTCTGGTTACCTAAATATGTGAGAGTAAATTTTCGGCTTCCAAATGCATTTTTGGATATAGCATCTGTTAGTGTTACCTATCTTACCACAACTGAGTGCATAAGTTGGGGGTCGTTTTTCAAAGGTTTGGTTGATTGGCTGTTGATGATTACCTACTAATGGAAAATTAAACGACGAAAACAGGATCACAAAGTGCATAAAAGCTATCTTGATGTCTAGTCCAGTGTCGAAAGTCGTCTATCTAATTTCACGGCTGAGATGTTTCTAATATTCATTAAGAAGTGTTTATTGACAATGCCTTCGACTGTCTTGCAGATCATAATGGCAAAACCAGCAGGTGGCCCAAGTCGGAGAGACCAGCCTGCCGGGATGGACGAAGACTAATTTTCGTGGCGACATACAATTGACGGACTATCTTCCTTGTACTAATGCTCCGTTAGTGATATTTTGTTTCATTAAGATATGAAAAGCAGGTTTTAGAAACAGTTTTGTTTAGAGGAAAAGAAACTTATCGCTGATCACGCTTTGTAAATGCCACTTTTGTGTTACGGTAGACGCGTTGTTTAGTGAAAAGCTTGAATGAATTCTGTTTTCTGTTGTATTTAGCTCTTGAATCTTTTTCAAGCATTTGTGATGAATGGCACGAATATATAGTCTGAGATTGTACAATCTTTGCTGTACATGCTGAATGTTTGTAATTCAAGTTGGGGATATTGAGTTGACTTGAAGTCTTTCTTGGGAATTTTCAGTCGCTAGAGTGCTATACAATTAAAGTTATGGACTCGTTTGAAAGTGCTCTTGAAATGACTGTGAGTGCTTTTAGAGAATTGTTTATTGGGCTCCAAAAGCAGTTGAAGTGCTTTAGAAAGCACTTCCAAGTGTGTGTGTGTGTGTATTTTTTTTAAGGATTTATTGGCGTTTTTACCAAGTATTAATTCTAAAAATATTTTCAACAAAAGTGTTTTTAGTCATTTTAAAAGCACTTTCAAATAAGCTTATAAGCTGTCAGATTTATTAGCCAGATAAATGTTGTATTGCTAAAACTTGAAACTGCTGAGCTTCTTTTTTTAATATAGGAAGTATCGTACCATACATTGATGATATACTAATCCCCTTCTTATGCAGCCTCGGTACTACATGAGGGCACAATGTAAGCCAAAGCAGAGCCCATGGCCCTAAGAAATACATTCATGGAAGTTTGAACTCGAGCGTTTCAAACCTTTACTCGCTTTCTACTAAACCAATCCCTTAGGATTATGCTTAAGGTTTGCAAAGAAACATTTATGTGGAACTTTGAACAGATAGGCTGAGCCAAGAGAAAAAGTGGTAGTGTCCAAAATATACATCCAAACAAAACAGTTGAGCAAAAAGGATGAGCCTCCTAACAAACTAGTGACTAGAGTGTGTGGAAGCTGTCAAAAGCTTCTTCATTCTCTCTCTCTTACTCCCATGGCTTCTCTTCTTTCATTCTCTGTTCCCACTTCAAAGATGATAAGAGCTTCTTCAACAGCTGCTTCTTCACCGGCACTTTCCGTTCCAGAGACCCTCGGTGACAAATTTGGCAGAAAAGGCATCAAGTTTTCGGAGTCGGACAGCGTCCCAATTGTTGAGCTCACAGTCAGAAATGGAAGTTCATTAAAGCTTCAAATACCCAATGCCCATGTGACTTCATACAAGCCAAAGGTGTACTGGAAAGACGACGGCTTTCAGGAGGTTCTGTACACCATTCCAGGCAATGCAACGGATTCTTCTAAAGCCAAAGGGGGAATTGGTTTGGTTTTGAATGATGCTTCGGAAGCAGGCTCTAAAGGCTCGCTTCTTTCCACTTCCGAATGGACTGTTAAAGATGTTGATTCCGATGCCATCGATGCTCTCCAGGTAATTTTTCGATTGCCAATGCAAACAAAAACTCCAGGATACACCGGCACATAGTAAAATTTTCGGATAAATGTATTGTTTCCTTATTTTCCCATTGGGTTTGCAACTTAATTTGTTGCAGGTTGAGCTAAGCAGCACTAGTGGAACACTTGATATAACATATGTTGTGACACTCTATCCAGTAAGCATGGCAACGGCTGTGATTGTGAAAAACAAGGGCCGGAAGCCGGTGACTATGACGAATGCTATACTCAGCCACTTCAAATTTAAACGACGAGGCGGAGCAGCAATCCAAGGTCTCAAGGGATGTGGCTACACTGCGCACCCTCCACCGTCTTCTCCTTTCGAAATTCTGTCTCCCGGTGAAGCAATGAAAGCTGACACTCCAGGGTGGTTCTCTTTCGGTTCTGAGCCTCAAGAAAAACCAGGTTCCTGGAGCCGCCAGGATGTGCCGTACACCATTTTGAAAAACAAGCTCAGCAGAGTCTATGCTGCGCCTCCTCAAGAGAGACTGAAGCCCGTTTATAACACCCCACCTTCAAAATATGAAACACTGGATCAGGTAACACATTCATAATCTCGTATTTTTACATTTAAGTCCTGAAAAACATAAACATAGCTTATGCGCGTCTAGTTTAGTGACATTTAATCTTCACTTTGTTGGAGCACGTATTGACGGATGAGAGTTTCATGTGTTTTTAATGGAAAAAAACACACTTAGTCTAATGGCAGTTATATACCTCCATTTTGTGTTCTGAGCTCAAATCTCATGACCGACAGTTTAATGTGTTGTTCAATCTAAACAACAAAAAATCGACAAAAACATAAGGGATGGAAACTTGGCTGGGCCGGACGTAAAGCCACTTGATATTGTTAGGCAGCTTTTGACTGGATTTCCCGACTGTGAATCAGGGCCTTGCCACTTACCTTAATCAAGGGTTCTGATTCACGGTCGGGCAGGAAAACTAGCAATCCTATAACATGTTGTACATGTTCATATATGTATATAGACAAACTCATTTTGTTTTATTGGTTTGTGAATATTTCAGGGGCGTGATTTGTTCTACAGGGTGATACGCATGGGATTTGAGGATATATATTTGTCAAGTCCTGGTTCTTTCTATGAGAAATATGGCAGTAAGGAGTACTTTATATGCACTGGACCAGCTTCATTGCTCGTCCCTGTGGTTATTAACCCTGCTGAGCAATGGAGAGGAGCTCAAGTTATTGAGCACGATAATTTGTAGTAAATAAATCATCAAAAATCAAATTTTCTTTTCTTTTTTTTCCTTTTAATTCTATATATCTGAGTGAACTGATTGATTGTTTGTTTAAAATTTAGAACCTCGTTTAAAATCGCTCTCATCGAGCAGCTGCTTCTGAGCTTCCAGCTTCTTCTGAGAACCAGTTGGAGCTCCATGGAACTGAAGATTAAGGGGACATGGTTCATAGATATAAGACAAACATCTCGAGCTCATAGAATTAAATTATCAAGGCGTACGACGGAATTTCTCATATGTTGTCAGACTAAAAATCTGAACCATGTATCAACGTTATAATACAAATAAAGAACATTCGAGGCTAGAAACTGAGGATAAACTAAGAGTATAAAACCTTGTGCAGGAAGTAAACGAGGTCGGCGTCGAGTTGGGTAACAACCCTTGAGCTCGATGCGGAGGTGTCTTTGATGGAAGTGGAAGTATAGTAATGGTTTGCTGCAGGAGCTCCACCCATGTAAATAGAGAGGACATCGGTGGGCACGGGCCGGGCTGGGCCCAAAATTGAAGGGACCGGACTGGATCCGCTTGAAAATACAACGGGCCAGGCCGGGACGGGTTTTATTATTTTAAAACTGAGAACCGGACCTAACTCGGCCCGTATAAAACGGGCCGGTTCCTACGGGTCCAACGGGTACAAACTCCTTTTTTTTTCCCTTAATTTTCAATATCCAGATTCTTCCCAGTATCCAACAACGCCAAATCCAACACATAGAACCCATTCATGACCCTTTTGGAGGGCAAAACCCTAACCCTAACATTCACAACCCCAGAGATCCCTGCCACTTCCATTAAGCACCTCCTATACAAAATCTTCAAATAAAATTTCGAATTCATCAAAAAATAAAGTAAAACCGAATCCCTATGAGAACCAGAGACGTCGTCTTCCTCACAGATCGAACCAGAGACATCATCTTCAAGCATTTCTCACTGACCCTGACGCACAAATCGAACCAGATACGTCGTCTTCCTCACGGATCCAAGATCTCCACCCCAGCCATTACAAATTACATCGAATCAAAACAAAATAAAAAACCTGCAAAATTCCTAAATCAGAAACCCTAAATTCCACTGATCATGCTTCGTAAACCCAAAACAAAAAAATTAAAAATTTAGAGAATATAAATACGAAATTTAATTCAATCAACCCGCGACGGTTTCAGAAATTCACAAAGGGAGGGAGAAAGGGAGAGAGGGAGAGAGGGAGGGAGAGAGAGACTTACGATGTTGCAGATGACTGCTATACGAGCTGAGCTGCGGCGGAGGCCATGGAAGCGCTCGCAGCGATGTGGTTGGAGCCACCAATGGAAGAACTCAATAACTGGGTAAGCTTCGAACTTTTTCTCCTAGTCAACAAGGATGCCGATCTCCTTTTCTGTGAGGCCGTCGAGGGAAGTGGTGTTGTCCTCATCCTTCTTGATCATCTTTTCCAGAGTCATGACGACGAACGGTGGTAGTCGGAGTCCACAGAGAGACCTTCAAATTGATGCTTGAGTTGGGGATTTGAGATCGAGAGAGAAGAGTCCACTGACTTAGGAAATATCGATAGTGGGGAGAGAGACCCAGAGTAAGATTTGTTTTAAATCAATGGTGGAGATTTAATCTCCATATAATGGATGGTATCAACGGTCCGGGCCGGGGGCCCTTTTTTTTTTCAGAAATCTGAAACCGGCCCGCCACGCCACTTACATGGACTCACCCTGCCCCGCCCCGTTTTGAGTTTACAAAATTTGTACCCGCCCCGAACTGACTGAACCCAGCCCACCCCTCGGGTTCTAGGCCCGTTTGCCCAGCCCTAGGACATCCTGCCCATGACTCATATCTCCATACTCCATAACATGAGATGCATTTGTTCTTTTTCGAACCTGTAATTTCGTTGACATGATTATCATACATTTAATTTATATGGCTAGAAAATTTATTATATTGCGAGACTACATATCTTGTTTAGACATTTAAATAAAATCATAATTTACAGTAAGAAAAGAGGAAGTTGCAGATTAATTCTACATTTTAATTTAAACAGATAATTAGATTTGAGACTAAAAAAAATTCACGATTTTAAATGGGACAGGGATCAATAAGCCCCTTAATTTGAAAAGACAAATTTCATGATTTTACCAGTTCATATCGCTTGGCCAAAGTTTCTGTCTGCAAATCTTCTGCATCGCTGCTCTCAATGTAAATACCAAAAGTCCAACGCAAGAGCAAAGTAATTAGCATCAGCCTTGGATTGGATTTAAACATGTTTAAATACTGATAAATCAAAGTATTTTGTTGCATTAAAATATGTTAAATATATTGCATGCATGCATGCATACCAATCCTCCATCCAGGATATACTGTACAAGTAAGGCCGATCTTGAGAATTTGGGGGCCCTAGGTGAGTTTTCGAAATGAGGCCCTAATATTCTCTGATTTCCGATTCTTTGTACATTGATATGTATAAAAAAATTCGCTAAATACATAAATATTCTATTTTCACATCCAATATCATTAAAAATTAATATCAAAATAATATAAATATACAAACATTCCTTAAACATTAAACGGCTCATATTTTTAGACTCAAATATACTAAATGTTTGTAGTCAAGAGTGTAAGATTGAGAGTAAAGAACAATAAAACTTGATGATCAGTATAATGAATTCAACAACGCCAATTGTTTCTCTTGTGTTTTTTTTCAGTAAAATCAACATCACACTAACGAATCAAATACTAAAACAATCCATTGAATAAAAAATTATTGAAAAGAAAAATATAAATTCAAAATTTTTATAAATAAATTAATAAATGCCTTAATTTTGAAGTGGTAATTTAGATTTAGTGAGGCAGCGGAAAATTCTTATGAATTAGGATTTTTTTTTTCTTTTCAAATTATTATTATTAAGAAGAATGAAAGAGTTTAAACTTAGAGAGATTATATTCACACACCCCAAATTACTTCTCTCACACCTTTTTAATTTTTTAATATTTTCTACACACCACTAACACTTGATAGAAAAATATTAAAAAATTAAAAAAGTGTGGGAGAAGTAATTTGGGGTGTGTGAATATAATCTCCCCAAACTTATTACGTTTCGGTCCAGGACATATTAGTATAAACACAACATCCTGCCTACTTATTAAGTCAAAAGGATCACCAACACCCTGTTCACTTACTATTTATTACATGTACGAGATCTTTAGCGTAAACAGGATCACCAACAGGCATCCCTGGAAACATTTTATGCATACATCTGTAGTTATGCAATAATTAATTGGACAAACTGAGATCAAATATAAATCCAAATTGAAAGCTGTGCCATTTTTGTTTTAGTTTTTACTTTGTGATTGAGATCGTATACGCAAAGTATAGGCGTGTGATATCCACACACTCATTTTTGCTTCTCTTACACTTTTTTAAATTTCGACCGTCGGATCAGATGAATTAAAGAAAATCTAACGGACAGAAATTAACAGGAGTGTGTGAGAAGTAAAAAGAAATGTGTGAATAGCACACCCCAAAATATAAAGGAGAAATAAAAGATGAAGGGCGATTGAGTGTGATAACGAAATAACGAAAAATGAATAAAAACAAAGGAAAACTAATGAAAAGGGCTTGAAAACTTTGAGTTTTAATGATAAGGACAAAATAAAGAGTAAAGTGAATAGTACCAAGATTGACTTTTTAGTGTAAAAATATGGTTTTTCGTTAAAGTGAACAGTACCGGGAGTTTTTCGTTAAAGTTCCCTAAAAACAAAATCGATCTTGAAAACAAATTGAAACAATTTAGGGAGACCTTTTTTAGTTTTTGATTTTTTTATACGGTATACCCTTTATTGTACATTTCCTCTATCTCTCCTACCGCCATTCATCCATTAGCTCTTCCTTATTTTTCTCTTGCACCATATATTTTCTTAAATCTCAAGCACAAAAAATACAAACAACAACAATCGAATCTTGTTCCATTAAGTGTCGATTGTATAAATTCTAAGACCATCTTCAAATGAGATGTCAAATATGCCAAATAGGATTAAAAAACATTTATGTGTTCTCCAATGGATATGCCATATATGATGTGACATGTTAGTCATTTGACTCTTTGCTTTCTAGTTTTTTTTTTTTACAACAAACAAAGAATAAGTCAAATATATTTAATGCCAATGTTCTCGGTTTTACGTGAAGCACAAAAAATAAACACTAAAAATAAAAAATCAAATAGTTATTAACATAATGGGAAGAATCCAAGTAGACCAAGTGAAATGAAAAGGCCCAACCATTCATTCGGGAAAAAAGTGCCAATAACTATAATTTATTCTTCGTTTCCCAATAAGGTTTTGGTTCATAATTTGGGGCAAGTTCCACTTCGGTTTTCAATTTTTATTGGGTAAACATGTAACTTAAATTTTTGTGCACAAGTCACACCTGTTTGTAGAAGCTCGGCAAGAAAATAAGAAAAATAGAAATAGTTACTAACCAGTTAATCCTGCATCACCATGATCAGTATAGTATATGAATACATGATCATTTGGACCACTATTCAGAACCTTGCCACTACCTCCACTGAGGGAACTTTTGTTCCCAAGATAAACTGCATACAAATTCCCTGCATTCACATCATCCTCTGTATAATCATACTAGGAAAAATGAACCCAAAAAATATCTAATTATGTACATCTAAAATATGCGCACTATTATTGAAAAAGAGCTAATCTCGTCTGATTCTTCTATATTTTCATTAAAAAAAATGAAATACTGTTAAACTAATAATTATGCTAGTAATGAATTAGAATGAGAAATACCAAGGGGACTTTCTCAAAAATGACATTTTTCATAGACACTCCACCACCTTATAATTTTAACACAATGCTTTATAATTTAGCACAAAAATTAACGTTAAACTATAGAGTAATAGAGAGTCCTGTTAGCGTTACTCAATTAGAAATCAATTAGAGCAAATAAACCTTTGGAACTCCTTTATAAACATCCTTGCCGTCTGGCTTGTTGATGATGACACCAGGTTTGGGATTATCCTCGGCCAATGCAATATCATCATACATGAAAACAATGATATTTTCATCATTCATTCCACCTTTCTTCAGTATTTGGTATGCATGGCATACATCAGCCTGCAATAATTAAGCCACAGTAACTATTTATCTTAGATTTTCTCTGCTTGCAGAATGTCTGGCCTTTGTTTAAGGTTAAAAACGTACCAATAAAACATATCATAGTGTTTGGGCCGAGGGAAGTATCTCTCGGCTTAAAAGGAGATGCTACGGATGGTCGACTCATGGGCCGACTGAATTGAATTGACCGAATCCTAGTAGGAAAAGGATTTATCTCAAGTAAAGATAAGGGAAGAAAAATCTATTTGTGGAGAGAGTCCTAGTACGATAAGGAGTCTCGGTGGGAGTCCTAGCTGAAGAAGGAGTGGCCGAGGCAGTCCGATAGGAATAAGGAGTCCCAATCCGAGTAGAATTATGATTGATCAGAAGAGGACTCAGCTCCTATAAATACAGAAGCAGTGGCAGCGTGCAAGGGACCTCCAACTCAACACACAAACCTGCCCTGCGTAATTTCTCGCTCTACGCGAAATCTCTCAACTCCCTTGAGATTTTTATTTTCTTTTTCGCCTTCACATCTTCAGTTTGGATAAACAGCACTGTGAAGGCAACCGGTAAACACCTTCAGTTTGGATAAACAGCACTGTTGCCGTAGAACCAGCCGTCTGTGAGGCACCTTCAGTTTGGATAAATAGCACTGCGACAGGGTCGACGGGTTATCTATCCAAGTCTCGGCCGACGAGGGTTTTCGGATCCCCGTCGACAGAGGTCATCTCACCAGCCATCTCGGCGAAGTGAGGTGTTACTAATACTTAGGCTCGGTGCCTCAACGCCGAGTTATTTTATGATCGCATATTCACAAGTGGGTTTCAGAGTTCGACACTTAGACGGCCGAACCACGTTTATTATCAAGACCTTCATCCGCTTTGAGTATTTGTGCCCTTATACTCTAGTATCGATTCGGCGAGATTTTACCTTCACCAATACTGTGATTGTCGCCGAATCAGACGACGACGAGCCGTGAACTTTGTAATTGGTAGCCTTGTCTTCAGGCTTGAGGACCCAGAAGCCGAGACGTGTTCCTTTCTCGGCCACAGTTGCAAGACACAAGTCAGCCGCGCGTATCCATACCACATCAAGACACTTTTACTCATCGGTCAAGCTTGGCCGACGAGTTGGCACACCCTGCACACATTCGAAGGACTTAGTTAGTCTACTAGTTACTCGGCCTGCGCGCCACGTAGGCTAGGTGATTTTTGTAGTCAACACATAGATATGCTATTTACACGAGCATTATTTTGTTAAAGGACAAACGCTTTCCAGGAAAAAATTTGGACTCGTTTGGATATATTTTTAAAATGATTGAAAGCGCTTTTAGAGAAAATATTTTTCTTTTTCAAAATTTACTTACATTTTTACTAAAAATTGGTTTTAAAACATTTTCATCAAAAGAGTTTTCAGTCATTTTAATAATGCATTCAAACGAGTTGATCCAGTAACTAGAACTGCCCATGTTTTCCCCTCATCCCCGTTGGTATTTGAAGAGGCACCAACTCGCAATAGTCAAGCTTAAAAAAGCAAGGTACAGTACACACACCACAACCCTGACTAGTCATGATTTTGTACTAGCTCAAATATGTTCTTGAAAATTTTCAATGAAAAATATTTCTTTAAGATTTATAATTTGTAGAGTTTTGTAGCTGAGATTTATTTTGTTTGTACCATACTTGACCAATCCCGAAATTATTGAGTATCGGTCAACATTATACCGTTAAGTACCCACAATAGTTTCCCTCTAACCAGGAGGCCAATCACAATGCAACACATGTCAACGTCAGAGGCCAATCACAGCGCGACACATGTCAACATCAGAGGCCAATCACAGGATGACATGTGTCAATGACAGAATAAAGCTTGAAACTCTATTCTATAAATAGAGATCATTCTCCCACAATAATCCCTAATGTCATTTGTACTAAACTATTAACTAGAACTCACTAAATGAGAGCTTAAACCTATGTATTTGTGTAAACCCTTCACAATTAATGAGAACTCCTCTACTCAGTGGACGTAGCCAATCTGGGTGAACCACATATATCATGTGTTTGCTTCTCTGTCTCTGTCCATTTATATATTTATCCACACTAGTGACCGAAGCAATCTAGCAAAGGTCAAAAACTTGAAACTTTCTGTTGTACCAAAGTATTCACTGATTTTGTGCACCAACATATTTAATTATGGTTCAGATTAGATCTTCCATGTGTATAAAATTCGTAGCTAATTAAACAAATCCATCCCTTTTCTTTTTCTTTATTCTTTTCCTCAAATTTTATGTGTTCAAACTCATTTAAACAAAATCCAATAGCTAATTAAACAAAATCCACCAGCCATTTTTTGTTTTCACAAGAAAAATAAATCTGTAACTATGACACACCCCGACCCAGAATGCCCATTAGGATTCCAAAGTCGAGCTGTGTTGGCCGACACCTGGAAGGTAACGAAGCCATAAAGTGTAGTGATGTGGAAAATGTGAATAAATTTAAACCTAAGAATGCCTAACATCAGAGTGTGCTCGTGAGCGAGAGCGAACCCATCTCACGCGTGACTTCAGAGCATAAGTAAAAATACAGTAGAGTGGGTAAGAAGTATACCCTCAGAAGCAGCCACCAATCTTGAGATTCGCCAAGAATCCTCGTCGATACGAACCTCATCAACTAAACCTAGAGGGGCGCAAAACGGAAAACGTGAGTGGGCAAAAACAAAGCTTTTCAAAACCATTTCAATATCAAAAGTACTAACCCCTCACTGTAAAACCCGTATACTTTCCCAGAAAATCATTCGTATGTATTCATATACCAAAACAGGCTGTAAAAGCGATAAAACTCGAATATGCCATGTCAAAAATATGCCATGCCAAAATATCCAGTCAAGAAATATATGCATCAATCAGGTGAGATAAAACCAATAATCACAATATGCCGGCAATATAAATATGTCAGCTGGAGTCACCTAACGTGACCTGTACGGCTGAATCTATAGCTCTTCAACCACTATCCTGCACATGAGTCGGAACCACCTATAGTGGTCTGTAAGACAGGCTAGGTGTATAAAATACGCTCAGTGCTACGATCACGTGAAGGCTGTGCAACGAATCGCGTGTCACCTACGAGTCAGAACCACCTATAGTGGTCTGTACGACAGGCTGGCACCTGCCTTGGATCCAAGGTGAGCGTATGGTGCGGGAGGTGAACGATCACGTGAAGGCTAGGCCCTACTCTAGCGGAGCACAAACACCCGAGGTGCAGGAATATGAGCTATATCACAATCTCACCATCATCACTATCACTAACAAGCATACTCACCTGACTTACCTGAGCGTCCACAGCGCCGAAGCATGACCAGCACAATCATAATCATAATAATAAAATATAAATGGCATTCGACATGGCATTTCAATCGTAAAACCAATTCAATTCTAAACCATTTAAAAATGAAGTTTCTGGGAAAACATCAACTATATATATTTACTGAAAACAAAAGCCCACTCACCTGGAGTCCACGCTACAGCCCCCTAGCACGACTATGAAGATATCCCAAATGATTCCAAAAGATCACCGCCTAGCACAAATATCAATCATGTCTCAGAATCCGTACTAAGAGAATATGCAATTTACATAAAACACATCCCTACGAATTTGATCCGAAAGATCCGTATCACGAATCTTCGATTTGTCACCTTCCAATAATACAAATTATACTTCTAGAACAATACCCCAAAGTTTTGTTACGATCCAACGGTTGGATCTCCGCCAATTGCCAAAACCAAGTGTCGGTTAGCGTTTTAATTACTAACTTACAATTTCAATTCGGGGAGATCCGTACGACGGATTCCTGATCCGTAAATTCCTACATTCCTCAAATATTACTTACTATAACATACTAAAGTTTGGTGACGATCAAACGGTCGGATCGTCGATTCATACTTTGACCTATTACCGAATCGTAGCGAATTTAGATCCTAACGATCAATCTAAGTCAATCAATCACCAAAACTAAATTCAAGGCATTGAATAATGCCTAAAAATATTATTGGCGGCCTCGGGCCACGTGCCACCACACGCGCCGCCGCGGGTGGCGGTTGGCCGACCCGAGTCGCCGGAAAATTCAACTTTCTCTAAAAATTACCAAAATTTGTAGAATTAAATATCTCAATGAGTAGAACAACTTTCATACCTTCAACCAAGTCCAATTTGGCCTCGAAGACCTTCAATTTCATCAAAACCTGCAAGAACCCTAAGTTTGGGTGTGCTCCAATTCGACCTCGAAATTAACTCCGATGCTCCAAAAAAGGATTGAGCTTTGTTCTAGGCCTCAAGAGGATGCTATGGATGGTGATAATTGAAGGAAATCATTTCGGGTTTGGTGGATTTTAGAACATGGGTGTCGCGGCACCCATCTTCGGTTTTGGAACAATTTACCCCCAAATTCCTCTTAATTTTGGATGGAAATGGAAGAAGAAGGGTTTTGGAGAGGTTTCCAGGTAGTACCTTGACTTGATTCGCCGGAAAACCCCCTTGATACCGTCGGAACCCGCCGTTGGAGTCCACGGGTCACGGACCCGACTCCCTTCCCCCTTTTTCTTATCTCCTTGTTCCTCCTTGCTCTAATTTCTGATTGGGCAAACCCATTTCTCTCTCTTCTCCTTATTCCTCCATTTCTCTCCCTGTTCCTCCTTTTCTCTCCTTTGCAACCATCCCAGCCGTCCATTTTCCCTTTTCTTTTAATCTGGGCCATACATTTGGCCCTCCAACTTTCTGGAATTTTCCAAACAATTTGGGAAGTATCAATTTTGCCCTTGACTTCCAACGTTAATAGCTTCTTCGTTATAACTCCAAATTTGAATCCGTTTGCGCCCACGTGTCCGTAACGACGAGAACTACGAGGGTATGCCAAGAAAACGAACCTTACGTGTCACTACCAAGCGGTCAACACCAATCGACGTATGTGCCTCGAAGGGCATTTTTGTAAACTCACTTATTGTCACAAGCTAGACCAAATTTTGAGAGTTAATAAAAAAGACAATTTATAATTCAATTGCTTAACAACAGTTATCATTATTTCCGACTACCCAATATTCTGAGTTCAATTAATTTCCCATGATATCGCTTATGTCAAAACAAAATAAAAAAAAGTTTCTATGAATCAAGAGTCTTAGATTACAAATTAAAATAGTAATTAAAGCTAACACGCAAAGGATTTTTTTCTTTTTTTTCTTGATTATAATAATTATTGATCACTTTGCTTGTTGGATATATATTTTTTCTTTATTAAAAAAGAAAATACCTAATTGTATAGAACCATCTATTTCTCATTTTCTCTACTATTTATATTTCTCAAATAATTAGTTATTTACTGTATAAGAATCAAACTCATGAGTTTAATATTAAACTCGAGAAATGAAATCACTATTTTAAAACTCAAAATTCTCCGGCCATCTTAAAAGTTTGATTCCTATATAATTGAATCAAACTCAGTTTTTTTAATCCAATGGGAGGCCTAACTGTCATGATTTAAACTTAAGCTATCCGGAAATAAAAAATACTTCACCAATTTAATTCAAACCGCATCAACTATCTAGTTACTTGAAGTTTATTTTCTTAAAAATATGAAGTAGTTTGTTGAACTTGGTATATGAAGACGGCATTTTGGGCAACGTGTTCAACCTAGGTTCACACGGCTACCAACCTCCTGTAGTGTTATACCAAAGAGGAGTTTTATAGTTGCAAACCATAGAAGAGAGTGATAAAACTTAGCAAAAGCAAGAAGAAGAGAGGAAATCAAAGGATTCCCAAGTTGGAAATCCCTATAAATTAAAGAGGTCGGTACGTTGAAGGGAACAACAACGAGGGAAAGAGGGGATGGACGAGGGCAAGTACGCACCAAACAGAGCAAACTTCCTCTAAGTGCAGGAAACCTTATTATTGAGCGATAAGCTTTCCTTTCATTCTCCCTTAAGTTTCACTAGGCTTTATAAAACTGCCAAAGTATTAGAAACCCTAGATTAGCCATCCTTAAACCATGCATGCAAGCAAAAGCTATCTTTCACGGTAAACTAGTGACTTTTAGCTTTCATGCCACATTTCAATTAGGCAAGTTACAAGTTATTGTAACTATTCAATCATTGCTAAATCAGAGTTATTGATTTATTTGGAATGCTTCCTACGACGTGCTAATTTTTTCAAAGTATTGTGAGACTTGGTGCCAAAAATGAATCAAAGCAACTGAGAGTTTTTACCAAAGCCCAAATCCAACTCGATCAAGCATGTTTTGCCTCCAATATTTTGTCTTGCAATGCAAATGCAAAGACTCATATCTTTCAAAAAGTTTAAGAATACATGTTTTTGCATTTGAGATTTGAGTAAAAAATCAAAATACTTAAATTCTTTTGGGACCAAAGAGAAAAATATAAACTTAAACTTTATGTATTTACAAATTTGACTACAATAATTATGACGGTTAAATATAATTTATGTGAGTATATGAATTTAATAGTAATTTGCTTACAAATTGTTGGCAACCTTTTCGAATTGCTCTAGGTGGATGGAGTGACGTGAGAATTACTTGTGCTGACTAGTGACCGCAGAGCCAGTCAAACCCCGTAAGCATTACAGCCAAAACTGGAATTGGATCCCATCCTTATCCAATTTATCAGATCTTAAGTATTTTTATATTTTAACTATTCATTATATATCATGCAATTAAAAATTATTTAAATTTTTTTATTTAAAATTAAATATAAAATAATATTTAACAAAAATTAACCACACGATATAACAATTAAAATATGAGAATTTATAAAATTTCCACAAAATGAATCCGGAAAACTTCATTTTCCGCCAAAAATAACCAACTAATTAGTAACTAAAAAGAGCGAGAAGAGATGTGCCAAAAGAAGCGTCAGCAAAAGCGTAACTAATATTCTAGAAACAACGTACACAAAATTGTCACGCATATCAAGGAATCCATCCCAATTCCCATCATTGCCCACCTATATATATATATATATATATATATATCAACTCTTAATCCCTCGATCTTGTCACCCACATTTTAGAAACCGAAAGTTAGGCTTGATTTGCTGCTTCGGCTTCCCGCATCCCTTCCAGTTCCGATGGCGCTTTCCCGGAAACTTGTTCAGCAGCGGAGCTCCGTATTCGGAACCCGATCCATGTCGTGGTGGCGGAGCGTCGAGCCGGCTCCCAAGGATCCGATTCTCGGTGTCACCGAGGCTTTCCTCGCCGATCCAAGTCCCGACAAAGTCAATGTTGGAGTGGTGAGCCTCTTTCATCGTTTTTCGCTTTTTTGTTTGGAAAAATTGCATTTATGATTAAGCTTTTGATAAGCAAGAAATTTAAACTTTAATTTGTTTGTGTGTTTATATTTTCTCTGTGAAACTCGATTAGCTCAACTGAGACCGGAAGTTTCAGAAATTTTGGAAATTCGGTAGGAAACAGGGACATGAATACAACAGTAAAAAAAAGTTCAGTACTTTTTAAAATTTTCACTTTCTCAGAAGCCAAACAGGAATTAAATGAACTAAAGGAAAAGCAGAGGATAATTTCTTTTGTTATTAATTGAAGGACATGCAAATCCTCACTGGGCTGAACTGTATCTTGGGTTTGTTTGGCGGGATTTTGTTTGATCCCAATCGACGATAATTTGAATTTCAATATTTCTGCAGTAATATTTAAGATGATTTTATCTTTTTATTTTATTTTATATGTTTTATTTGTTTTGTAATATGTTTGTCACTCAACAGCTAACACAGTGATGCTGATTTATCTCTGGGCTATGTTGTTTGTTCATCGCGTTTAATATTTTTTTTTTCATATTTTTTTTCTAATTATTTTGTTTAATTAATTAAAGGGTGCTTATCGAAATGATAAGGGAAAGCCAGTTGTTCTGGGATGCGTTAGAGAAGCTGAGCGGAGGATTGCCGGAAACTTAAACATGTGAGTAACAACTAATTTAGCTACATTCATCATTTTTAAAAAGGAAAAGTTTGGTCGAAGAAGGATACCGAACAGATTGATCCGTCACTCCCCATTTTTATGCCTTTTTAGTATATTTATATTTATAATTAGAACTGTGAAATTATTCGATGCGTCATTGTGTTTCACAACTTGCCAATGTTGCAGTGGTCCCCTTAAGTTTACCTTTTATATTGCCCCACTCAGGCACAAACACATTTGATTCTTTGTCATATTGCTCACATAGTGTGCTTCCTTTTCACTATTTGGATACTTGACTTTATTATTCACTGACTCGAATCTCTGTCATTCAAGTAATATATGTTTCCGCTTTTTCTGTTTATTTAATTTGGGGAGTACTTGGAGCTGACGGGAGACTTGGCGCAAAACTGAGTGTAGTGGTGTTCTAGGATTCATACAGCCGACCTCGCTTAGTGGGATAAGGCTTTGTTGTTGTTTTTTAATTTAATTTCGGGAGTGCTGGAGCTTTATAGAATTGTATGTTTGGTATACTGAAAAACTGGACTAGCAATTGGCAACTTTAGAAGATAATCATGTAGAGTCAGTCCATGCTTGGACATGTTTTCTTGATAACCAGGTCGTGGTGAACAAATTTTTTTACCTGTATACTGTATTGTGACATTGTCATTTGAGTTTCGAAATGTTGTGTCTGGTATTCAATAATTGGATTTGGATTAGAGTCCATTTCCCTCACAGCTACAATAGTGGATGATTAAAGTATGGGTTGTTACTACCACCCTATCTAGCTGAGAGTTTGTAGCCACCACCTTACTGAGCTGTTTTCACTTTACCAAAGTATGGGGTGTAATAGTGCTTGGACCTTACTAACCCATCCTAGCTGTCATAGGTTATGGGTCTTAAGTATGGTGCGGTTCTAGTTGCTTACCCTCAATCTTTCCTCATGCATATATCTTCTTGTAATTGTACATCTCAAGATTAGTATACAATTTCCTTATCAAAATCTACACAAGAAAGGGTTAATATAGGATGTGAAATGTAGGAGGAGTCTGTTAGCAGCAGTAGCAAAGGAACATGTAATCCTTTTACAATTATGAATAGAGGGAAGATAAGTAAGTAGAATAGAGTTATTCAATCTACTGTTCGTAGACACCCTAAATTGCCACTCTCCTTATTATTCAAAAAGCACTCGTGCCAGATAAGTTACTGTGGGAACTTTTGTGCAAAGTAGAAAGTAAGGACTGGAATCTTGCAAATACATGCATCTTTTACATATTACAATAGGAACTAAAGACCAAACACCTTCCATTGTTATCATGCAAGTTCACTTATCTTCTTAACTTCTCCTTATACTAATGTATAGTGATTTACGATTGGTTTGTTCTCAACAGGGAGTATCTTCCTATGGGGGGAAGTGTGAAGATGGTGGAAGAAACATTGAAGCTAGCATATGGGGAGAATTCGGAGCACATCAAAGATAAAAGGATAGCAGCAGTGCAAGCTCTCTCTGGAACGGGTGCATGCCGTCTTTTTGCAGACTTTCAAAAGCGTTTTCGTCCCGAGTCTCAAATCTATATACCAGTGCCAACATGGGCCAAGTGAGCATTGTTTAGAACTTCTTTTATTGCTTAAAAATTTCCCACTCCTCTCCATTTTAACTATTAGCATTTTCTGATGCGGGTCTTCTTAAATGAAATATCAACAGCCATCATAACATCTGGAGAGATGCTCACGTCCCCCAAAAGACATTTCATTACTATCATCCAGAAACTAAGGGGTTGGACTTTGCAGGACTGGTCGATGACATAAAGGTAGAAAGAAACATATCTTACTTTTACGTTATTCCACTTGCGGTTGTTTTAAAATAATTAATTCCGCTGCATTAATCTTTCCTGGTAAATATAATTTGCATGTACCTTTTACCCTATATTTATATTCTCTTCACTGACACCCTGTTCCTTCCTCTGCGACTGGGCATTGTACAGAATGCTCCAAACGGCTCATTCTTTCTACTTCATGCCTGTGCTCACAATCCCACTGGAGTGGATCCTTCAGAGGAACAGTGGAAAGAGATTTCAAAACTGATCAAGGTAAATTTCTCGGAATATTTTCTTTAAAAGTTTTTTCTTCTTTACCTCTAATAACCTTCCGCTACTGCCTTTGGTTAATTTTGATTTTTGTTGTTGATTCAGGAAAAGGGACATTTCCCCTTCTTCGACATGGCATATCAAGGCTTTGCTAGCGGTGACCCAGAGAGAGACGCAAAAGCCATCAGGATTTTCCTTGAGGATGGTCATCTAATTGGAATTGCCCAATCATATGCCAAAAACATGGGACTCTATGGCCAGAGAGTAGGATGTCTTAGGTAATTGTCTATTTCTATTTACAGTCTATTTAATTTGGTACTTTTAATCCTACTGCCTAGTGGCTGTTACTGCAATCTTAATGACAGTAGCAGCTGCTTGTTTCTTTTGTTCTATCTGTTCTCTCTATAATCCAAGACAAGACTGAATATTAACTATGTGATCAATTAGCAATTCTGTAAAGGATGACATAGAAGTAGGACATATTTTTTTATGTTTAGTACTGTGTACAACCTATACATTTGATGCTTAAATTGATTATAGTCAATTTCCGGCTGGAATATTTCAATCAAAACTCGATGATTAATCTCATACATCACTTCGCTTAATATTACACTGGTTTCATCAGAATCTCTGTTTATTCCTTTAACGTTGTGAAGGAGACATAAACGAGCATTCTTCATATCGCAAGTAGTTTGAACTTTACTCATGGACAATATGAATTTTTATTTTCTCCTTTAAATGATAGTGACTAGTCTTGTGGAATAGCATTTGTAAGATTATGGCCATACTTTCTAATGCACTTTAGGTAGTGTACATATCCACTCAGTTATGGAAGTATACTAAGAAAGCAGGGGATCTTTCGGTACATCCTTTATGCTGATGTTCTTTATGTTTGCAGCGTGCTTTGTGAGGACGAAAAACAAGCCATGGCAGTAAAAAGCCAGTTGCAGATGCTTGCCAGGCCCATGTATAGTAACCCACCTGTTCATGGAGCACTTGTAGTTTCAACTATCCTTGGTGATCAAGAATTAAAAACTTTATGGCTGAAGGAAGTTAAGGTAAGTAATTGTTCCTATGCTTCTAAGTTATTGTTAGAATTTCTCATTAAGTCTCATTTCAGAGTAGGATAGACATATTTTCAACTCTTTACCACAAAGGAGATGCCAATATGTGATCAAACCAATTACCAAGTAAGAGCCCATATCCAAGTATAAAGTAATTGAAAGTGGCTTTGGATCTATGTTTATCGTACATTTGTACAGCTTTAATGAAATACTTTTGATACTGCATGAAAAGCTTTGTTTCAAAGCTAATGTTGAACATGAAATATACGTTAAAGAGTGAGGTCTGTAAGTTGATTAGTGTATTCTCTAGTTCTGAATAACATGCTACCAGAAGTACTAGTTTGTTTATCATGAAATCGACATCCAGAGCCTCCTATATGTTACGTTGTTTCTGTTAAGTTCAAAATTCTCTTCAGGTCATTAGTTTAAAAATAAGTAATAGCTGAAATATGGAGAATTGAATGGTGCACTGTAGAACTTCTTAAAAAACTTGATCTTCATGCACAGGCTTCTTGTGTTTACTATTTCTGTGATGAACTTCATTCTTTTAGGGTGATATACTATAAGAGTAAACTGTAACTAACTTACGCTTTTAGCTGGAAAAGTAGAAGTAAAACGAACAGAGTACACACCTGGGGACAAACATTTTTATATTTATGAAGTACGTCCGACACGTTTGTTTTAGTGTTTCAACTTAATGATGGATGTTGGCTGGTTTGCACCTCCTATAAGAAATTTTATTATGGATTAGCTGGCGAACTTTGGGCTAGTTCTCATTGTCCTTGTTCACAGATGTTTTCTATTTATCCTCTGAGACTACAAAAATTGCGTTATTTTACCCTAAAAATTCGTTCTTTATTTGAGGATAAACTTGTATTTCATACAGGTGTTTCGTCGTTACATATTTTGAATTCAATCGCTTTTATCCGCAAATCAAATATGTAACCAATGATGGCATGCTATGCTGTATCTTTGTTTCTTTTATCTTCTGATTTTGATCTCCATCATTCTTCTCTACAGGGCATGGCAGATCGCATCATTGGAATGAGAACTGCTCTACGAGAAAATCTTGAGAAACTGGGGTCACCCTTATCGTGGGAGCACGTAACAAATCAGGTGTGTAGATTCTGTCTAATCATCATAT
The DNA here is from genome assembly GCA_963580275.1 of Crataegus laevigata. Taxonomy (NCBI): domain Eukaryota; kingdom Viridiplantae; phylum Streptophyta; class Magnoliopsida; order Rosales; family Rosaceae; genus Crataegus; species Crataegus laevigata. The sequence continues at coordinate 37,402,073 of OY756945.1, forward strand.
TTTTGTTGTTTGATTATGGTCGTCAAACAAACCTAAATTTTAGGGCGGGGGCCTAACGTTAAAGAACACTTTCTTTTTTGTTGGTATTTTCTGTGTAAATGTATTTATAATTAGGGGTCCCTTGTCTGTGGTACATACAATCTGTGTTGCTCGGTCCCTTTGGGTCTTCAGCTTGTTTTCTAGTTATGTTATTTACGATCTTGCTGGTTTTTGCAAACAGATAGGTATGTTTTGCTACAGCGGGATGACACCTGAACAGGTTGATCGCTTGACAAATGAATTTCATATCTATATGACTCGCAATGGTCGCATAAGGTACCCTCTCTCTCTCTGTCCCTCCCTCTCTCTCTCTCTCTCTCACAAACACACTCACGCAGACACACAAACGCAATCAGTGCTGTTGGATATTTCTCACGCATGATATTCATGTGCATGCAGCATGGCCGGTGTAACAACGGGCAATGTTGGATATCTAGCAAATGCTATACATGAAGTCACAAAATCAACATAGAGAATTCAATCGTAGGTCGGTCAGTCCCCAAGGGACCTTAGGAACTGTATCAGACATTGATTTGCTTGTCGTCGTCATCTTCTTGTGATAGAAAAGGAAGGATCAATAAACTACAACCGCCATTGGTGAGCTCTTTTCAGTTTTGTTCCCCATTTTTTGATTGTACAAGGGCGAGCTGTTCTCTCTACAAGTAGTCCTAAAAGAAGAGTGACATTTATCCCGACAATTTGTAGTAAAATACTTTGGGTTTGCTTCAGCAATAAATTAGGTTTGAAGTATTTTGTTGCATCAAATCATCATAAAGTACAACGATGATTTAGACGATTACGATGTTTGCATGGACAAATTGAAATCTGAATGGTGGGTAATAATTTCTGCAATGAAATTGTGGTTGCATATAATTTCTACCATTGTTGTTCTCTTGGACTCTACAGTCCAAGGAAATTGTGGTCATCCAACTTGTCATTGACTCATTGTACTTTCTCTTTCACTGTTGGGTGGGTCATCACAATTTTTGGACCATGGGGTCTATGAGAATGACTCACAATTTCTTGGACCATGGGGTCTAGAAGAATGAGGCCAATTTCTATCGAGGAAATTTACAATTGAGATTAAAACATGGAAATATGTTAAATGATGAGGTCTCTGGTTTTTTGTCTCCTTATAAAGGGGACTAACCAGTGGTTTCGTCACGTCAATCTTCTTTTTTGGAGGCCAAGACTCAAGGGGCATTTTAGCCTTCCATGACCATCATCGGGCGATTCACTAATGTCAGGAATCAAATTCACAACTATGTAAAATATGAGCTTGAAATTTATCTACAACCACTTAGTCATCTCATAGTGATTAAATGGCGGGGCCTATTGGCTGTTGCCATAGAAACATGGCTCGTATACCTTCCCTTTCAGCAATATTGGAATGCCGAGTAGAGTCTGTTAACACGCTGCAGTTTCAAATTGGCATTGCCAAAGAAAAATGATTTCTATATGTTAGGAATATAAGGTGCTACACTGTCTTTTGCTTGCAGAATACACAAAATCACGGTCTAATTTTGCACATCTACGTGTTATAATGCAAGTGAACGATGTGGTTATATCTGAGGTATTATTACAAATAAATTAATCCTATGTTATACCATGGGTTCGGATTCATGCATCAAATTTCTTCTCTAGTTGGATTGCCGAGGACCTGCATTCTGCAAGAAGACACACCTAAACCGTAAATATACGCTTTTTACACGATCCACTCAATTCAAAACAGAAAGGCTTCACCTTCATAATCTCTATAAGGTGGTCCACTGCATTCCCTCCCGGAAGCAATATCTGCAGAAGAGTTTGAATTTTGAATCGAAGTCCAAATGTATATATATATTTTAACCTAAAAGTTAACTTAGGCTAAGATTAAGAATATTACTGTCAAAGAAGCTGATAATCTGTCACAGGAGCCCGATTATCAAAGAAGTCGAAGCAAGGACACAACTGACTGACCAGATGTTAATGGATGTTGTATATATTCTGTTGCATCAAAGATGAGATCAGGAGCCCGATAACAATGCGAGCATATGTGTGATACCTTTGCCTCCCCCGTGACCTGATTAGAAAGAACATCACTAAAATCATACAAGGAAATGGATTTTCTTAGAAAGTAAACATTCAACGATCATGAAAGAAACTGCAACTGGTCATTCTGCTAAGTTCTAAATACTGTGTAATGACATAACTGAATAAAAAAGCATGACGAAAGGATAAACATACCAGAACTTTTGCACTTCCGGGATCACAAAGCTTAATCTGGTGGGTGAACTGCCTTGTATATATGAATCCTCTTCCCATCAAGCTTTCAATCCCGGCTACCAGTAATCGCCACAAGAGCATTCACCATCCCTGAAATGATGAAACCTCTTCCCATCTCTCACAATTATTTCTCTCCCTACCACTCTTGATATAAACTTAAATGCATTATGGCAATCCCCACAAATCCTAAGATTCTTAAAAACTCTGATTGTGTGTCCAGGAGGAAGCTTCATGAGCCCAAATGCAACCGCAAGCTTCTCACTGTGAGTGGAAATGGCATACTCCTTATGCTCGGATTCCATGTCATGCAACACATAATTTGTGTCCGGTACATATCCTAACTTCCTCATTTCAAGTCCTAGTTGCTCCAGATACTTGTACACTGCTTGCACCTCAGGGTGCTTTGTGTCATCAACCAAGAAGACGTGGACCATGTTTTCCACGTCAATCCAACTACAACCAGGCTCTTTCTTAACTCCTCTATCTCTCATTAGTTTCCGTACCTTAGCCACATCATCCCAATAGCCTGCGGTGGCATACAAGTTTGACAACAGTACGTAGGTTCCATCATGCTGTGGCACCAACTCCAAGAGTCGTTCTGCAGCTTGAATTCCTAAATCCAGATTCCCATGAGTCTTGCAACCAGCAAGAAGAGCCTCCCATATCGGTGCACCTGGCTCAAAAGGCATTGATTCAATCAAGTCCTTGGCTTCTGTGAACTCCCCGCACCGACACAACAGATCAATCATGCGAGCATAATGTTCTTCATCGGGGCTAATACCATAAGAATCACGCATTGAACTAAAATAATGGCGCCCATCTTTTACTAAACCAGCATGACTACAAGCTGAGAGAATGATGAGAAAAGTTACTCTATCTGGTAGCATATCCTCCTTCAACATTCGCTCAAAAAGTCCTATTGCTTGGACACCATATCCATGCTGTGCGAGAGCTGCAATCATAGCATTCCAAGACACTGAATCAATATAAGACATCGTGAGGAACAGAGTGTTCGCATCCTCAACAACTCCGCATCTGCCATACATTGTGATAAGTGCATTTGCAGCTGAAAGGCTTGAATCATGCCCCAACCTAATCAGTTGAGCGTGGAGCTGGCGTCCATGCTTCAATGCTCCCAGCGCAGCACAAGAAGTAATAGCTCCAGCAAATGCATAATCACATGGTTCACAACCCTCTAATCTCATTTGGTTGAATAGCTTCATAGCCTCTTCTCCAAATCCGTTTTGAGCTAAACCAGATATTATCACAGTCCATGTTAGAATGCTCCTCTCTGGCATTTCCTCGAAAAAGGATTTTGCTTCCTGGATGCGCCCTGCATTTACATACCCTGACAGTATTGCATTCCAAGAAACAAGATCTCTAACAGGCATATTATTAAAAATATATCGTGCTTCATCAAGTTTACCGCATTTATAATATAGTGTAATCAATGCATTGCTCACAGATAATGAAAAATCCACAGTGGGCTTTGCTTCGGTTCTTAGTATGTAAGCATGCACCTGCTTCCCCAACCGAAATAATCCAATATTAGCACAAGCACTGATAACACTTGTGTATGTAAACTCATCCTGACAAATCCCCAGCAAACGCATTTTCCTAAACAACAACAATGCTTCTTGGAATGAATCATGACGCACATAACCCGAAATCATGGCATTCCATGCAACTTCCAACTTTTCATCCATCCCATCCAGCAACTCACGAGCTGCATCAAGGTCTTCATTCCTTACGTACCCAGTAATCATTGTTGTCCACGATAGTTCATCTCTCTTAGGCATCTCATCGAACAATTTCCTAGCTTCCCTCATCAACGATGACGATGATACCAATGGTGAAGAAGCACATTTAACATAAACAGATAATAGCGCATTCCACACTGAAGTGGCAAACGCCGTTCCAGACTTAACTATTCCACAATGCAGTTGCTTGCACTGCTTCTCGTCATCCACTATCTGCGCCGAAGCACTAAGAACACACGTGAAGGTGAAATCGTCAGGCCTAATATCCCCTCGCCTCATGTCGCAAAACAGTCTAACAGCGGCATAGCCATCGTTGTTATGGGAATAGCCAGTGATCATGGCATTGTAAGAAACAGTGTCTCGCATGCTCAACGGGGTTTCATCGAAAATTTTACGGGCCAGCGTTAGATTTCCAATGACAGAGTATGCCTTAACCAAGGTTGTTCTAGCAACAATGTCTGGTTTGGGAATTTTATCAAACAGTTGGCGGGCGTACCTAATATTTGAAGATTTGCAGTAAATATCAATCAAACGGTTTAGAATATGGCCACGTGGACTGAACCCAGAAGCGATCATGTGAGCGTGGATGGTTCGAGCCAAAGATTGAGAGGTGGGGCTTTGGGGGCAGCATAGCTGCAGTTGAGTTGCGTATCGGTTAGCCACTGTAAACAAAGCGAAGCGGTTGAAGGGAAGCGAAGCTAAAAAGCGCCTATGTTTACAGGCTTGCTAGGAAATTCGAAATGGATCCGAATCTCCTTTTTCTAGGTTTTCTTACCAGTAATGGTGCGGGTCAGGTCAACCTCGATCCAAACCTTTTTTTTGTTTTTAATTGTATTGAACCATATTATTATTAGTACATTATGAGGCTAAGCTTATTCTATTTTCCTTAATGTAAATAATATCGTTTGTTCAAAAAACAAAAACAAAAAAAACTCGTGTTTTCGAGATAAATTGAGTTGAGGGTCGACTTGGCAAATGGGTGTTTTTCGGTCTGGTCAAGTTGGACACAATTCCCTTAACAAGTTGACACAAGACGAGATCTTTTCTGGATTTTTGTGTCTGAAATTCATAGACCTAAAAATCTGGACCGTTGAAGAGAGAGAAACGGAAATCTGAACCTTCATTCTAACTTTATCATATAATAAACCCTTTCTCTTGGTCTTCTTTTTATTTTTGCAGGGCTGACCCTTAAAAGAATACTTAAAATACAAACAGTTCAAATCGTACAATCGTTAAACAGTTCAAATCGTACAATCGTTGAACATTACGTTTACATTCTTCTTCTTTTTCCTCTTAGAGAAGGAGGACAACTAGTGGTAAACCACAATTATCCGCCCTTTCCAAACTTGAAGAGGCCATGAAAATTTCACCCTGCTCGTGGCCACAATCAGACTCACCAGCTCGAAACATCAACCCCGGGACCTTCTACATTTATTTGTTTATTGAAGAGCCGCAGTCTGCGCCCTTACCACTAGACCACTTCAAGTGCAAATCATTGAATTTTTGCTCACCTATTAACTTTTATTTTGGATACTATATACCTTGAGAGGCAAATTTGTTATTTGGTTTTGCCTCAAGTTAGAAATAAAATCAAGGTTCTAGGAGTAATATTACGTCCTCAAGGAAAAACAACCGAGTATAAAAATACTAAACAAGAATATTCAGCTACATTATGAAGCTCAAAGCTCTGGCTGTCAAACAACAGAGATTTGAAGTTATCCGGAAAGTGCAGTACTGAAACAGGCAGTGATCAACAATAGCAAAGATAAAATTTACGACGATACCGCGAACGGACAGTAGAAATAACATACGATGATCAAAAGTAAAAGGACACGCCGCAACTATTACGCCCCTCGGGCTCCTGCTGGACTTTTTACACCCCCTACTAGCTAGATTTGAACAACAATACCTTGTACATTTGGCTTTCTGGAATCCTTACTCACAAAAATGATGTACAGACGCAGGAAGACAGCTAAAATGACGGTAGATAGGACCAACAATTTCCAGGATAAGCCCGATAGCCAGTATATGTATACGTCTTCGGGAGGCGAGATGCTCAGTTATATATAGACCACAAAGAGGCCTTCTTTTGCTTCACATCCATCCACTAGAACAAAAGATAATTCATTGTTTCATCACTTTATATTTAAGTACCGACTGGGTGTGGGAATCCAAGTCCAGCCTGCTGCCGCACATGCTCTGGTATGAGCCTTTTGATCAGTTCTGGTGACGCTCCGTTTAACTGCAAGTCAATTTTGGAGCCGGTGGGAGGAATGAATCAATCAACACTTGCAGGAGTATAAAATGAGAAAATATGTTTGCTAAGAAAGATGGAAAATTTTCATTTGAACTTGTGGATGGTAATGAAAAGACAAGACATATAATATTTATAATTATATATGTGTCGAAGTATGTTCATAGAGTTGGTGCCTTACAAACTTACAACTACCTAGATGCCCCCTATAATTCTTTCAGATTATGCGACCCACCTAAGCCTAGGGAAATGGTTGCTACTTGACCTTCACATTACTACATTTCGAAGAAATTCAACATGTTCAAGTGCTGTAAGGCCCAGAATAATCTGAATCAGCAGCATTGCGTTCTGGTCTTTATTAAGATGCCATTATGAACAAGCAACGAATATTTTCAACATGTCATTAACAGGTAGAAAGAAAATGAATATGGAACTCACTTCTTGTTTGAAGTTGAAAAGTGGCGGCAACGGGCGACCATTTGGTAGGCGAGCATTGGGCTCACGAAGATCGTCAAAGAAAGGATGCGTGCATGCCTCTAGCTGTGATTGGACAATCAATAAGAATTCAGATATTAGAACATGTAATGGAGTGAAGCAACTCAAAATCGACCAATAAATCTTTCAAATGCAACAGCTGAGTGCAAAAGCTGCAACTCAGCACAAAAATGGAAGATGCTATATAGAGGGAACTCTCTCAAATCTTTATTCAAAACCACATCAATGTGAAGGCATGATGTCTTGGTTTTGAAAACAGTACAACTCCATGTGAATAGAAGTCCAACTCACCGCAGTGCAGCGTAGACTTGGTGAATATTGAAGTAGTCGTGAAGCAAGGTCAATTGCTTCTGGCGGCATTCTCTTGTGGAAAACCTGAATAGAGGAGCATTGTCACATATGCGCAAACTTTAGGATTGATGCAAAAAGAAAATAATCCCACAGATAACAGTAATTAAATCCCTACAATCATAGCATAATAATTAATAATTTTATTAGTCAGCAGACTCAGCACTATGGACAACACAAGGATAAAAGGAAAGAACCACAAACAAAATTTTACTTGAGGAAATTACATTTTTTGGAGCAGTAGTTCACAGCAACAGAGATGAAACTAAAAACTCTAAATTGCTACCATACCACATACCCAAGAAAAAAACTATAAGAATAAAACAGAACGAAACAAAAGCTCCTTGAATTCCATCACAACTGAAGCCCAAAGAGAGGACAACAACAACAACAAAGCCTTTTCCCACTAAGTGGGGTTAGAAACAATTTTTTTTCCCATAGTTACTCCATACCCATTCCTTCATAAATTTCAAGATTCTTCTATTTCGTTCCTGCAAAACCAACCAAAGTCCAGCTAACACCATGCTCCCAAAACCAATTTAGCTTACGTCCCAGTCACCTTATGCTACCAGACAATAATGGCTAACTCAAATTTTGAACAAAAGATTTCACCATGTCCAGAACTTAGATACATGTATATGTATGTCTTCACAGCGTTCTAGCATTTTTCTCTACAAGCATTGCCTTAACAATCAACTTATTTGAAGGGTTATCTAAATTCATACCTTATGCCAAGGATGAGCTTTGATCTGAGGGAACCTAAAATCTGTGTAATTCGGATTCATGCATCGAATCTCTTCTCTAGTTGGAGTGCCAAGAACCTGCAAATAGGAAGACACACAAATAGTAAGCACACACACTTGCGTGATTTATTTAATTCAACAGAGATAATGGCATTACCTTGATAATCTCCACAAGTTGGTCCACCGCATTCTCTCCTGGAAATAGTGGCTGTAGAATAGTTTGAAATTTTTTTTATAAATCCAAAGTACAAACAGTTTACCCCAAAAGTTAAATTAGGCCAAGAATAAGAATTTTGTTCCCAAAGAAGTAGATAACCTGGCCTAGAAGGAGCTCAGCAAGGACACAACCAGCTGACCAGATGTCAATGGATGATGTATATTCTGTCGCGCCAAAGATGAGTTCAGGAGCCCGATAGTAACGAGAACATATGTATGATATGTTTGCTTCCCCCTTGACCTGATTACAACCAAAATCATTAAAACAGAAATTATACAAGGAAACTGATTATTTTTTTTTTTGCAACTTTGCAACTGCATTAACATGAAGCCTCTGGATAGATAGATGAATGATGTGTGGCCAGTCTAATATTCAGACTAGCAGAACTATGTGGAAAATAATGTGGAGGACACCATACCAGAACTTTTGCACTTCCAAAGTCACAAAGCTTAACTTGGTGCGTGAGGGGATCAACCTGCCGAGTGTATGTGAAAATAGTATAAGTACTTTAATTCATAATGGAGAATGAAAATAAAAAATAAACAAATAGCACGTACCAAAAGATTTTGAGGCTTCACATCTCTGTGGCATACCCCAGGAACAGCATGGATATAAGCCAGGCCCCTAAAAATCTGAAAAAAGATTTTTTCCATTTATTACAAGGGCATAAATCAATACAAACGATTATCCAAAAAAAAAAAACGTTAACAAGGAAAAAAACATCATAACAAACAATGAGTCATACTTGATATGTATAAAGTTTCACATAGAGGAGTGGCATCCTTTGGTTCATACTACTGTAGTGCTTCAGAACTCTGTACATAGTCTCCGGTACATACTCCATAACCAAATTCAGGAAAAGCTCATCTTTAGTCGTTGTAGAGAAGAAACAATGCTTCAGCAAAACAACATTTGGATGATCCATCAAGCGCATCAACTGCAACTCACGATTTTTATACCTCCTGTCCTGTAAGACCTTCTTTATAGCCACCGTTTCCCCAGTTTCAATACATTTAGCCTGAATTAAAAAAGATCATCAGAGACTCAAATAATGAATAGAATGTGTGAGCGCTTAGCTGTCATTAGAGTAAAATATATACCTGAAAAACGATTCCAAATGATCCAGTGCCTACAACACGTTCTGCCATATAACTGATCGTCTGTAATCAAGTACAAAAGGAACACTTAGGAATACAAAAATAAATGGAAACTGAATAATTCTTCAGAAATTGTAGTGTTCCAATAGAGCCTCAACTGTTAGAACCTCTTTCTGATGAACATGAAATAAAAATTTGACCAAAGAACAGTGTTCACATAGAATTTATCCTCTCTCATGTCATGTAATCCCTGATTATGAATGAGAAAACTGCACAGTTTTTTGTGCTATAAAAGGAATTAAATGGGACGAAGAAAGGTTTGATCATAGTTTTAGCCATCAAATGGATCAAAAGGAGTAAAGGATGGAAGAAAGAACCAGTACTAACCCGCTTGGGTTCGCCATTTTTACCACCTATTGTTGTTGAAATAATGTGACCGGTGACTGCATCATTTCCCTCCATAACAGATGCTGACATTTCCTGCAATTTACAGAAACACGAAAGTTCAAACACTAGCACAAACTTCAGGCTTGCTTTGAAAAAATTATGACTGGCAGGCTGGTGCTTGCTAAGGATTCACCCTGCCTAAATGCAACTGAAACCAGTAGGCCCCTTACGGGTGATACCCCAAAATAACCCTAAAAGAATCCAAATGAACACGTTGACAATGTCTTTCTGTCTTCATACCAATTCTAACATTTATCACTCTTCGGTCATCACTTTAGGTAACCTCTAAGTGCCTTATGTGTATACCATAATGTTTTGAATGATTGAATATGTGATGCAGTACATTATGTGTATGGTCCACCCCCCCCCCCCCTCTCTCTATATTATAATAGTCGTAAGAAAGAAAAAAAAGTTATGCTAGGAAACCTATGTACTACACAAAGTGAGAAATTAAAGTACACTTAACAACCGTCTTAAGCAACCAAATGTTGAATGCATTGATGATAAAGAGAAGCTAATACATACAAGTTTAAAAGAGACTAAACAAACCAACATAACTGCCTCAAACGTATGGATATTCAGAACAAAATTTAGGAAAGGGGAAAGCACAAAGATCTCAAGACATAATTAAACTAAAAGCAAAACAAGGTGACCCTAGTTTACAAGAAAGCATCACATGCTATAAAACTTGCATTCTAAAGAATCAAAGAACATCAACTTCCTGAAGCAAACTAGAAAACTCTGAAGAACAATCCACCTCGAGGAAAGAAAAAGGACAAAAAGTTGGCAAAAATTACAACATTGTTAACAAAACTAGAAAACCCAAAAGAAAACCAGATTAACAACAGCCTCGAAAGACCATCAGATGAGTGCCAAAACAAGCATTCGATCACAAGAAACCGAGTCGGAAAGCAAAAGTGCAACGGCGTCAAATTTAAAATATGAATTTGCACAAAAGGAAACAAATCAAAAATAAATAAATAAATAAAACCCCAATTGCTCAAATTGGCTGCTGAGTGGGAAAGTTCGAGCAATCAGAACTTCTAAATTCAGTTCCACTAAGCTTTAATTTCCCTATTAAGTAACTTAACAAGCTTATAAAAGCAATTATAATTTAACCCAATCTCACATTTTCTATAATTTTTTCTCCTAATTGACCTAAAGCAGCTCCACCTCATTCAGGAAAACATAATTTACTGAAAATTATTATAACTACAGAAATAATAGAAGAAAATACAAAAAGTAAACAAAAAAATTGGAGGAAAAAAAAAGCACAAAATCTGGCCGGAGAGAAGCTCGGGCGAGGTGGGTAAGACCTCAAAAGACGCAGAAAGTTGCGGATCGACTAGAATTAGTGACGAAAGCGAAGAGCTGAGGTGGATCGAGGGCGATCTGAGCACCAAAAACCTACCTTTACGCAGATGAAGCAAACCTCTAAGAGGAGCAAAGCTCAAAGAGGTGGCTGAGATATGTGTGGGAGAGAGAGAGAGTACCTTGTCGGCGTCCATTTGGGGGGCTCGGCGAGTCACGTGGTTCCGTGGCTCACTGTTGTCTGGCTGTCGCTGTGGCTGTGCCTCTGCTTGTTGATGCTTCGGCCCCAAACCCACAGAGGCCATGTGATGTGAGATTTGCGAGTCTCCCTCTCACACACCCCTTCTCTCTCCTCACTCTTACTCTCTTTTACTGTTACAAAAGGGGGAAAAGTCTCATCTTTCCTAACGTGTCGTTATTTTCTCCATCATTGCGAAGATCATCTCGTCAAAGATTATTTCTAAAAAAGCTCATTTGATTTTGAAACTTTAACGCCGTTCGATTATTTATGAATTATAAAATTAATTTCAACGTTAATAGAAAAATATATCACTATCGTTTAATTTCAACGTTAATACTTTAATGTAATAACGCACGATTATAACTTTCTACCTTAAGACCATCTTCAACCCTTGGGCTAAAAATCAAATTTTTTAGGCCGAAAAATTTAGCTTTTAGCCCAAAAACAGTTTTTCTGCTCCAACTATTTCTAGCCTAAGATTTTAGCCCGGAATTATTAAAGAATAAACTTAGGCTATTTTTTTTCTTAAATTAATTTTTTTTTAAAAATAAATATGTAGATTATCGTAAATTAATTTTATGAACATTTTAATAAAATAAAAAAATTTAATTTCAATAAATATTTTCATTCGGTTTGGTGGAGCCCACACCGATTTCTGGGCTAAATTCTGGGGGGAATCTGGCCTTGGTTTAGCATTTAGCCCGAATTTTCCCCTTGAGTTGGAGTGAGTTTGGGGGGAAATTTTGGGGAGTAATTTGGCTTTTAGCCCAGGGTTGGAGATGGTCTAACAATGTGATCTAGCATCTACATCGTAAAGGGCAACTTTGTTGTAGTAAAACCGTTGTTCTATGTAATTAATTATAACGTTGTGATAGTTATGTAACTAGTGTAAGTTTAAATGATTATAGTGTTACCTTGCTTCAAACGTTGAATGTTAACGTCATGTTGCAACATCGTTACGATCTAGTGTAATTTTATGATGTTTTTTTTATTGATAGCATACGTCTATGTCATAATAGGAACTCATGGTGTAATCATAAACGTTGTTATTGTAATTCAATCAAGTCTAAGCATAAAAATCTACCATTACACTGTAATAGAACGTATTTAATGTAACTACCAACCTTGTTATAGTAATAACAACGTTATTATGTGGTATTAATTAAAACCTTAAATGATATCAAGACCAATTTCTTACTAAAGGTACCATAGAATTGTGAGGGTCTTTTTCGTTCAAAAACTTTTGTTGGGCTTGTGTTTGAAATTGGTGGACGAATTCTTCATTTTTCCCATTTCTGAAATTAGTTGGTTACCTGGCTGAAATTAGTATAAGATTCGAGACGTACCAACTCAACCTATATTGTTAGTAATGTTCAAGAGACTAAGCTAGCTAGGTTTAAAGAGGTGACAATTTAAAATTTCTTTTAAATTGAAACCTTGGGATTTCATGGTAGGCTCTGGAACAACATGCACGCAAAGATTCAACAACATATGCAAGCAAAGGATAAAAGCGGGAGCATGAATTTATGTAGAACTTCCTAAATACTCTTCCCTGGATCATGGATTTAGTACAAAACATATATATGATGCTTTAACCAAACACATATGGGTGATCTCGTTTGTGCTCCCTTAAGCTTTGTGTCTCAAGCTTCTTCCTCTAGGCTCCAAAATACTTGGTACTAGTTTTTCTTCTTGATCTTAGGCTCCAAGGTAGAATCTCTATAACTTTCAACACCTCCGGAAGAATAAGACGGTGGTAGTGAGAGAAAGAGATGTGCTAGTACTCTCTTTTTGTCTTTAGAGAGGAGGGGGCGACAAGGTGATTGTCACGCTCCGGACCCGGGGTGTGTGGAAAAATAACTCCAAATTCGAAACGTGAGCTAAAAACTAAATAAATAAAAGAAAACTAAAATAATAGAGTGAAAAATAAAATTCCTCTTATAAAAAGAAATCCATAAATCTTTACAAGGCTAAAAATAAATAAATGCAAATTCTAGCCTCACATCTAATTCGTTCTCATCCCATCTACCCTCTTAGACTGTTTAGTTCGTAAACATGCATAACAATAGAGAGGGGTGAGCTTAAACAGCTCAGTAGGGACATAACCTTACCACAGTAGATTGAAAATATTAAATTATCATGACATCTTATAATCAGTATCAAATCATCATCAATAACAATGCATGAGTGCAATGCAATACTCTTCATCTCTACTCGTTAATTCATATAATAAAACATAACTTGCACGTCCCATACTGTGCATTTTACCTTTCCAGTGGTGGTTCGAATGTTCTAATATACAAATTATCCCCTTGTAACTCAATCATCCCAATTTCCCCTTTTGTTAGTCATCTTGCCAAAACTCTTTGTCGCCAATCTCGAATTACCCAAAAGAAACTGTGCACTGTGGGCTTGCCTAAGACTTGGTACCTGCTAAGAGTTTGGCTTAACTACACAAAAGATATTTCCAACTACCCTCATTTCCAGAATTCTTTCCTCAACACTGAACTTCCAACTATTCTCACACATGAATGATGCACAAATAATCTCATTTCATCATTCACATGTACCACAACATATTCTTAGCAAATAGCATTTCACCAATAATTCCATAACCAATAACAAATAAACACCCAAGAGCAGTATTTATCCAATTAGCAAACCGGATTTCATTAATCAACAACAAGATCAATAAGAAGAATATAATATTTCACAAAATTTAATAAAATCAATCTCCATAAAGATCTGCCGTATTTACCTTACATGGATTCCAAAGCAAGCAATCATGAACCAATCACATTGACCACACCACTTGTGAAATCCGATGTTCTCTTTTTATTTTCCACATTCATTTCTGCATTCAGTAACCCAAGAACAAAACCATAACCCTTAATTAACAAGGGTAAGAGCACTTTGTGCCAAACAAATCTCAATAGCCTATATTTCTCATATTAAGGTCCCTGCTCTCCTTATTTTCCTTTTCTCTCTTCCTAATTCCTTAATCTACATGTGTAGCCATAGATACATTTATGCATTCCCTCTTATTTTACAATTCAAGCTATATGAAAACTCTTCATTCTCTTCCTTTATATGCATATATATATATATATATATATATATATATATATTAGCTTGTATAAATACTTAAACCCTAGATTTCTATAAGAGTATCAAACTAGCTTGAATAACACCACACATGGACCACGACAGATAAGTTAACTTCGCGAAATTAAGAAGAGCTGACTGCTTCTGTCTAGGTCAATCCCTTATATTCCTCATTTTAGTTGTAAGGAAAGAATAAAAAAAAAATAAAAAAATCCTTACCTATAATTTGGGTGCCATAGCGTTAACATGGGTGTAGTGGATTAGTGTTTTAATCACTTCCTTCTTTTTGCCGCTGTCCCTCTGTCCCCTCTCTCTTTGTCATTCTCTGCAATTCCTTTTTTTTATTTATATTTCTCGTAAGAAACTGATCTCTTCACCCTTGGATCAACCCTTATTTATAGGAAGCTAAAAGGCGGCAATAGCTCTTCTCTGATTGGATGGTCTAGCGGCAAGAGATAAAACATTTCCCTAACTTGTTATGGATATGTGCGTACACGTAGATGAGGTGTTGTCAACAATATAAGGATGCTCCCATCCCACTTATTACTTTTCCTAATCACTTCGTTAACCACAACCCGCGTTTACCCAATTCCAAATAAGAACATCAAACTCACAAGCCTATCCAACTCAAAGTTATAAAGACCTTCACGTGGCTTCCATCCACTTCCTACGAATATTTAATAGTGACTAAATTAAACAAAATGAAGCATATAAGTATATAAAAATCAAAATCTTTTCCTTTATCACAAATGTAATATAAGTAAAATATGGGCCTTTACAGTGATAGCTAGTACTTGTGGGGGCGTTTGTTTGCCCTCACTAAAGGGTACTGGACTGGACTGGACTAAGGGTTAGTCCAGTCCCATGTTTGTTCCTGACAGGGACTAGGTTTAATGAGACTAAGTCTCACTAGCCTAGACTAAATCAAGGACTAGCTGGTCTTAGTGAGACCCCTCAAAAACCATGGGACTAGCTAAGATTGTCCCCTTTCTCTTTCTCGCCTTGCTCCTCGACCACTCACATTCGAAAGCCATTGGACTAGATGCTTTTCACAACCAATTTTCATATAAAATACCAAATCGAAGAATAGATTGGAACAGACAAGGGAGAAAAAGATGGAGAAAAAGAGGGAGAGAATGGGGGGTAATGAAGGATTAGATGAATAAAAATAAATAGGATAAAAATAAAATATTAATAATTATGGATTAAATAATATAATATTATATTAGAGTTTGTTAATTATCCTGCTTGTTAGTCCGACACTGCACCAAACGCTTCACTAAGCTAGTCCAGCTTAGTCTAGTCTAAGCCAGTACAGCTTAGTCCCTGAAGCTAGTCCAGTCCGAGACAGTCCGGTGCAACAAACGCACCCGTGGTGTTTTTGGATTCCTTGACTTCCTAAGCGCTCATAGACTTGCATCTATTCAAACCTTGAGAAGGATGAACACAACACTCAAGGGAAAATTTCTTACATGAGTACTCGTTTAAAAGTACTTTTAAAATGACTGAAAGTATTTTTGGTAAAAATGTTTTATAAACTAACTTTTAGTAAAAATCTAATAGTAGATCTTGTAAAAGCACTTTAAATGCTTCATACAAGAATCACATATTTGGTGTTTTTTTCTAAAAAGCACTTAAAATGTTTTTGGACCTAAACTCAATTTCACTAGAAACAATTTTAGCCAATTTAAAAGCACTTTTGCTTTTTGAGAGACCAACTTGCCCGCTAACTTAAGAAGAGTGAGTTTATTTCTCTTATAGAGATTTGTGTCTTCAAAACTCAAAACACAAACCCCAGCATCCACCATGCCAAAAAGGCCATCCCTTTATGTCATGTGTGAGAGACCCTAGAATTATTAAGAGAAATTTTTAATTGTGATCGGAATACGAGTTGTATATTACGTGTTTTTATATAAGTGGTGAAATTTTTTATTTTTATATTATTAATTTTTTAACACACATATATCACAATTTGTACAGTAATACATAGTGTACCATCCCATGTTCTCGTAAAAAAATCTCTCAATTATTAGGGCTAATTTTTCGCGGTCCCACGACTCGGTTTTGCGTCTTGGTCCGTATCCCTTGCCGTGGAACAAAGTAGAAGCTGTTTTGTAAAAGGAAAATATTTCTCTCTCCCGTTGCAGACTTCGTTTTTATGTACAATATTTATGTCTCTTTTGTGTAATTTCAGCTGGGTATATTTTTATGTACAATATTTATCTCTTTTATGCACGACTTGGTTTGCGTCTTGTTGCTTTTTTCAACCATTAATAATATTCAAGTTTTTTTTATAAGGGTAACTTTGGATGCGGTCTCTATTTATCAACGTTCTTTGATTGAAACTTTATTGATTTTTAGTTTTTTATTGAAGTCCCTAAAATTAATGCAATAATGCATTTCTATGTAGGTTATTATAATTTTTAAATTAAAATTTGATATTTGTAGTTATTTATATTAATGAGATTTTAAATAAATTCATAATTTGTTGAAAATATTTTAAAAAATACATACTTAAATAAAACCCATGATTTGTCATTACTTGCATGACATTTTACATATGAAAAATTGGTAATTTTTATACAATACATTTTCTATACAAAAAGTTGGTACATTTTATACAAAATAAAGGTGATGCGTTTTATATAATGGGTACATTTCAAATAAAAAAATAATGGGTACATTTTACACAAAAAAGAGATGGTACTTACAAAAAAAAAGGTACATTTTATGTGACATCCCACATCGCCCAGGGGAGTGATCCTTAAATGTATATTCTCATCCCTACCTAGCACGAGGCCTTTTGAGAGCTCACTGGCTTCGGGTTCCGTAGGAACTCTGAAGTTAAGCGGGAAGGGGGCTAGAGCAATCCCAGGATGGGTGACCTCCTGGGAAGTTGCTCGTGAGTTCCTAGAAACAAAACCGTGAGGGCGTGGTCGGGGCCCAAAGCGGACAATATCGTGCTACGGTGGTGGAGCGGGCCCGGGAGGTGGCTGCACCCGGGCCGGGATGTGACATTTTACATATAACAAAGTGGTACATTTTTAAAGACAAATGGGTATGTACATTATTAATAAATTATGGGTACAAATAAAAGGTCAAAAAATATGAGTATAAATAAAAGTTTGAAAAATATGGACACAAAAAGAAATTAATATATGAGTACAAACTAAAACTGAATAGAAAATTGGCACAATTTAAAAAAAAGGTTGCAAATTAAAATGGGTACAAAATAAAAATAAAAATATACGATACAAAATTTAGCCATAAATATAAATATATCAAATGTAACGTTTCTAACACTAAATGAATAATTTATAAATAAAATTGAATTATCTTGATATGGAAATATTTTATTATTGAAATAATTAATGATGTTTATTAAAACTAAGGATCTTGATTAAAATTAAAAAGAAATAAGGTTTCAATCAATGGTGTTGAAAAAAGAGGTACATCTTCAGTGCTCATGAAACTTTGACACAGATTAATTGGTTAACAGCACTTTTCTCGCCTACCTCATAGTTGTTATATTTCTAGTTAACTTACATCAATACCACCGTATTACAGTAAATCTCACAAACTTAGTTGACTACGTACTCTGCCATTTTTCCTGATCTCTCCATTTTTCCCCGTTAGAGGACTGATAGCGCTCATCTTCACCACAGCTGCAGCAAAATCTCTCGTAAAAGCAGCAACGTTGTTGCTATAAGTTCTAACCAACGCGTCCTGACTCCCACCATAGAAGAGTTCCTGATCCGAATGAAGAAGACCACGGCGAGCCACAAGGGCCTTGTAGTATTCATTATCAAAGCGATTCGGAGTTATATCAAAAGGAGCAAGATTCGTATCGCCACTGGAAGTGGGACAAGTATCCTTACGAGTAGTGGCAAAGCCGGGGTCGATGTTGGTCTCGTTGTATATGCGGGTTTTGAAAGAAGAACACTGAGACTGGCCTGATGTATGGTCGCCGGAGAGCACGGTCATGTCACTGTCAGTTAAACCGTTGGCTGCGAAGCTTTAGATTAGGGTTGCAAGTCCGCGAATGGGGAGGGAGCTGGTTGTTGGCATCAGTTTGGCTTGCGGTTCTTGCATCTCTTCGCCCTAGGGCTACAGTCCTTGAGGTTCCTCCAAGCTGCACATAGAAACAAACGACAAGTGCTCATGTCAATATTTATCATGTGATCAAAATTATCAGATTAACCCTAGAGATAATAGAATATATAATTTTTTATGGTTTGTGGATTAGACTGTGGAGTTGCATTGTATCCATGCAAAATGTACGTAGCAGGTTAATTTGTCCCCATGCATGACGACGGAGTTGGCATGCAGCAAAATATGACTACAAGCCAGAAAGTAGGGACCATACAGTTGAGGAGAAATTGTTCAATGTACTCGACACACAAATACATACACTACATGTTATTATATAATTAGAAAGACACTTGAACAAAAAAAAAAAACTTCCCTTCAATTATAATGAATAGTGTACTGCCCTGTGTTCCGAAAAAATTGAAAAGTTTCTCATGATTGATAATTCTACACTCATTCAAAAAGAGGAAAAAAATTAAATAATTGACAAGAATAATTTGTTGGAAAATATTATATTTATTTTAGTATTTGAGTTTTCTTGTTAGTTTAGGAATTGGGCATAGCCCATCCGAGTTAGGGTTTCTTAGGTTTAGTTCTCTATAAATATTGCTTGCAATTTAGTTTGAGAAACAAGTTAGTCACGATGTAGCTTCTTAAGGTTTTGTAGTCGTTCCAACATTCTTCTCTATTAATAATAGTCTTATTATTTTGTAGTCTTATTTGTGGCGCACTTTGATATTCAACTTGGTATCAGAGTAGGTTGGATCCTTCAGGATTTAATATGTTGTTGATGGGTGTCAATTTGTTTGTATCTTCGTCATCTTCTGCTGTTTGTGTTTCCGTTTTAGATTCATCTAGAAAATTGTCGTTGTTCATTGTGGTAAAAATCTATTTGATTGTTTGTCATGCAAAGCATCCATAGTCGAATTCGTTCTTGTCGCCGCCACCACCATTTGCACGAACTATCTGCTTCAATCCCTTTATTTTGCTCGACCTGGTTGACTTGGTTGCTACATGAATTGAAGAAAGCAGGAGTAAAGAAGGAAAAGAGGGGGAAAAAGAAAGGGAAAATAAAGGAAAAGAAAAAAAAAGGAAAAAGTTTTTGAAAAAAATTTGGTTAGGTTTTCAGGCCCACACGAGCAAGGACAAAGAATTGGCTTTTTTGAAGTCTCTGAGGCACACACAGAGGCTGTTGGTTTATTTGAATGATTTGACGATTGCTCGAGTGTTTGGATTAGTGACTACTCGAGTGACGTTGTGAAAGTTGGGTTTTTTGCTTGTTTGTTCAGTTTTGTTTGGAAGCTCATAATTGGCATGGAAATCTTGCGCTGGCACTGGCATTGAAATCTTGCAAGGGCATTGGCACTGGCACTGAAATTTGGAATCTTACACTTGCACCAATGGAATTTCGTATTGAAATTGGCATCGGAAATTAGCATAACAAGCTTGCATCCACATCGTCTGTTGGCAAACTCATGTCGGGGGCTATTGAAAACTATTAGTATTTATGTTTATTTTAGTATTTGGGTTTTCCTTGTTAGTTTAGGAATTGGGCCTAACCTATCCGAGTTAGGGTTTCTTAAGTTTAACTCTCTATAAATATTGCTTGCAATTTAGTTTGAGAAACAAGTTAGTCACGATTTAGCCTCTTAGGGTTTTGTAGACGTTCCGGTATTCTTCTTTATTAATAATATTCTTATTATTTTGTAATCTTATTTGTTCCGCACTCTGATATTCAACTAACCTTTTTTTTTTTTTAACAAGACTACTCGTCTTCTTTAATAAATAAAGAAACAAATAAAGAGATCGAAGACAAAACAACTTTAATTTTGTGAGAAGTTGGATCAAACTGAAGTGCAACATGATGAATACATTGTTCTAGCTAATTAATATAACCGCACCTACAATATAGTGATAAGTTAATATTGATTCTACTAACTGTAGTTAAACTAAAATTATGATTTATATACTATATTAAGCATAGTCTATACACACACACATCCAATTAATGAAAATACACAGCTTAAGTATATAAGACTTGATGAGGGTTTTTATATGTTTTGTAGGAGAAAAAAGAATTTGCCGTATAGCTAGAAAACTAAAGACTAATTCTCTGCAAAAGTTACAGTGTTGCAGGTACTAACCAAGACAACGCCGTCTCTTGCTGCAAGGGCTAAAATATCTGCACACGGTACAGTAGCATTACAAGCAGCTTCAACACGAGTTTTAATGGTGTCAATGACTTCAAAACCCCTAGCTGAGTTTCGGTTTGGGAATGCATTCTTTTCGCCTGTGAAGGTGGCCGTGTCGTCCAACGGTATGGAAGCATCGCAACCCTGCAATTAATAGACATCAGAAAGTCATGAATCAAATTAAACCACATAGTTAAATATGAGTCATGTAATCAGCATATATTGTGTGACAAGAAAAGATTTATTGTGCCAGCTATTCTCACATTTGCGAGGCAGTCGTGGAAGAATAAACGAAGGATAGAGGAAGCCATCCGACCCTCGCGAGTTGACTCATGGCATTGCGAACGATGGATGGAAGAGTTGTTTAAGTTCTTGCATAAAAATTGGCCGAGAGCTGTGAATTGACACAACAGCCAAAGAAAGGGGTGACGAAGAGTACTGTAATGGTGGGGCGGTGAAGAGTACTGTAATGGTGAAGTATTGGGATAGAAAGGCCATTGTATATGATATGAGCTTCAATATTAAAGCTGGAGATATGAGGGGTGGGTTTAAAAAACCGAAAACCGAAAACCAAATTGAACCGAAACCGAAAGAATCGAATCGAAAGAAAAAACCAAACTAAATTGAAAAAACCGAACCGAACGAAAAAACCAAACCAAATTGAAAAAACTAAACCAAACCGAATTCTTTTGGTTTGGTTTGGTTTTACAGGTCTAAAAACCAAATCAAACCAAACCGAACCGAATTAATTAAATTAATATTTTTTAAATTTTATTTATTTAATTATTTGTTTTGGGTAATATTTTTTAAACCCAATTTGTAATATTTTTAAACCCAATTTTATTTATTTTATTATTTGTTTTGGGAATTGTTTTTTAAACCCAATTTGTAAGCCCAATGTGTTGCCAAATTCTTACTACCATTTTCTCATTTTTCTCACACTCTAATTTTACTTCTAATTT
This sequence comes from Crataegus laevigata, assembly GCA_963580275.1. Lineage (NCBI taxonomy): Eukaryota > Viridiplantae > Streptophyta > Magnoliopsida > Rosales > Rosaceae > Crataegus > Crataegus laevigata. The sequence goes on from OY756945.1 coordinate 37,423,638, forward strand.
TTTATGGTTTGTTTGTTTTATCACTAAACCAGTTGCTTTTCATTTGTCTCTTGATTAATTATGTTCTTCTTTGTTTGTGTTTTTATTGTTTGTTTGCTTGATGTGAAAAAAAATAATACCCAAAACAAATAATTAAATAAATAATACCGAGAAAAAGAGAATTTAAAATATTATTATTTTTTAAACCCAATTTCTCATGAACCAAACAAGGATTAACTATGTGTATACTAAAAAAGGAAACCGAACCAAAATTTCAGTTCGGTTTTAGTTTTAGCAAAAAATCGAACCGATTTGAACCGAACCCACCCGTTACCAGCTTGCTTTGTGGTGTAAGGAGAAGGTTTGAGGACACTGTCTATATATCGATCGAGAGAGAGAGAGAGAGAGGAAATTTGAACCTATCTTTTCTGGTGTTGGAAATTCAAACTTTGCTGCTTAATTAACGCGTTTACTTGCTGGGGTATAGAGGAACGCCACCGAGCTAGCTTCTGTACAAAAAGAAAGCATCCAACCAATAAAAGCAGGGTTGACTTCTATGCAAATTGCCCGTACTTATGAATCAAATGCATGTAATTGTAAAACAAGAAGACAAAAGGCAAAGATTCGTAAACGAGGGTAATTAACTATAATGATTGGGTAATGCTAGGAAGATTAAATTTGGACACAAAATTTACAAACTAAATGATGTTTCACTAAAGTCATAATCAAAACATCAACTTCCATGTCATTTTTTTAACAAACGATACTATCTAGTCTCTACACAAAGGACAGTGGGTTTAGGCTCACAATGGACTAACAATAAATATGGTTCAAATTCGCCTTTGGTGAGTAGGGGTGAGCACGGTTTTATTCAGTGCGGTTTTGAGTGAAACCGCAATCGAAAGCAAAACTTTTTGAGGTCCAGTTCGGTGCAGTTTTAAAGCCAAAACCAAAATGAAACCAAACCGTTTAGTTCGGTTCTGTTCGGTTTCAAACGATTTCAGTTTGGTTTTTGAGAAACAATATAGATTTTGAAATTTACACACACACACACACAAATATATATATATATATACATGCAAGTGTTAATTTGCACCATCTACTGTTAAGCTTATGGTTATCAAATCTAAGAAATGCAGGATAGCTCTTTCTCTTCGAAAGGTTGCGTTGATAAGTGATTGTGAACACGGAAAATTCCTAAAGGAGAGACAACGGGAACAGAACGCGTCTACAAAATAATATTTGTATTTGATGATTTTGGGTTACAATCTCTATTTGTTCCTCTGATTCGATCTCTGTAAGACTTTGATTTGTGGGCTTGATCCAAGGGCCATCGAGGCTTGATCTTGGATGAACAGGGGAAAGTTTCTTCAAGCGTCGTTGGGCTTGATCTTGAAGTTGGATGAACGTTGAATGAAGAACGGATCTTCAAGGGTTTTTGGGCTTGTTCTTGAATATGGATGAACGACGAACGACGAACGAAGAACGGTGGATGAACTTCAAGGGGCTTTTGGGCTTGATCCTTGAAGGTGGATGAGCGGATCTTCGGGGGCTGTTGCAGCTTGATCCTGAAGGTGGATGAACGGAGCTTCAAGGGGCCGTTGCAGCTTGATCTTGAAGATGGATCAACGTTGAACGACAAGCGATCTTAAAGGGCTTTTGGGCTTGATCTTGAAGATGGATGAACGACGAATGATGAACGATGAACGATCTTCAAGGGTTTTTGGGCTTGATCTTGAAGAACAGTTGTGTCGATCCAAGGGCCATCGGGGCTTGATCTTGGATGAACGGATGAACGGATCTTCAAGGGCTTTTGGGCTTGATATTGAAGATGGATGATTTGTTGATCCAAGGGCCGTCGGGGCTTGATCTTGGAAGAACGATAAGCCAAGGACGAAGAACGAAGAGAACCTCCTCGATTCTTCGGAAACCTGGATGCTTGAGAGCTTCGGAACTTCAAAGTTTCAAGAACTAATTCTCTTCGAATTTGGGAGTAGAGAAATGTATTTGTGAATTGGTCTGAATGAATTAACCTTCTATTTATAGAATTTTCCAATGCCTAATTTTGAATGTAATATCCCAGATGAAATAAGTCGTCTCTGCCAAGTGTTGACACGTGTCCTATTTGACGGCTTTTCTGACTCATTTCAATTTCCGTCGAATCACACGCTACGTGTAAAATTTATGTAATACATGAGCGTTGAAACTTTGACCATCGGTCAACATTTTATTTACCAAAATTTCGATGTCTACAGTGATAATTGTTGAATAGAATAAGAGTGAAAATGGATGATATTTTAGTGTGGTTCAATCTATAATAAATGTATGGACTCTAACAAACAACCAATTAAAACATGACATTTAACTTGAGTACGATTCCGGTTTTGATTTCAGTTTCGGAGCGATTTTCAAAAGCCAAAATCAAAACCAAACCTTTTCCTACTCAGCAGTTTGGTTTCAAGACCATGACCGTTTCAAAACCGCAAAACTGAACCGTTCAGTGCGGTTCAATTTGATTTGTGTTTTGGTTTTGGTTTTCAGTTACAAAAGCCCACCCTTATTGGCGAGAATCGAACCTAAGACCTCTCACTTACAAGTGAAGAGGAATATCACTAAACCGTAGTGTTAAATGAATTATAAAAAGACTTATTCTTCTAATCTTCCTACTTTGGGACGAATTGTAATAGTGGATAAATTTTGTTCTTGAGTAACTCATCTCCTACCTCTAAATAATGTCCTTTCAATTCCCATCTAATAATGTAGAGTAAACGAGGCCTAAGTTTCATGCTACAGACTGTGTTATTAGAGTAAACAAGAGAAAATGTATATATGTAAGGAGTGCATGGTAATATTTTTAGGGTATCGAACACACCTTAAGGACATTGTATGAAGAAATGACAACCATACATGTTTTGTCTCATCCTAGGCATTTTTCTTTATTTCTCATAGTTAAATTGAATAATAAAACAGAAACAACGAACCAAATTAAACATGGAAAAATTAAAAAAGTAGCCAAAATTCAGATGACAAATAGAATTTTAGCTAATTATTATAAATTCTATAATTCTAACCAAAACATGATATGAAAATATTATATTCCCCTTCCTTAAGACCATCTCCAATGGTTGAGCTAAAAGCCAAATATTTTAGCCCGAAAAATTTAGCTTTTAGCCCAGAAACAGTTTTTCTACTCCAACCGTTTCAAGCCTAAAATTTTAGCCCGGGATTATTAAAGAATAAATTTAGGCTATTTTTTTCTTAAATTAATTTTTTTTTAATAAATATGTAGATTATCGTAAATTAATTTTATGAACATTTTAATAAAAAAAATTTAAATTTCGATAAATATTTTCACTCGGTTTGGTGGAGCTCACACTGATTTTTGGGCTAAATTCTGGGGAGAATCTGGTCTTAGTTTAGCATTTAGCCCGAATTTTCCCCTTGCATTGGAGTGAGTTTGGGAAAAATTTTTGGAGGGTAATTTGACTTTTAGCCCACCATTGAAACTAAAATAATTACAAAAGTATATCTTCTTCATTCAAGTTTACAGAACCTATAGCTTCTTCATCTTCATCAACTGTCTGTTGGAAACTTGTCTATATCTGAGATTTGTAGATTCAATTCTGGCGAAAAGAAAACGGAGAATCAACAAAAACATCAAATCACTAGAAAATAAACATTACCGCGATGCATTTCCTTCCTTCACAAACGAGCTTCGTGATGACTGGTAATTAACATCCTATCAACCGATTCCTTTATCCAAGTCATATGAGATATATCGATCCAATTCCGCCCAATAGGCTCGTTATTGAAAAAAAAAAAATGAAAAAAAAAAGAAGAAGAACATAAACATTAAATTGACAATGGGATGGATGCTGTGGTGTTTTAGGGTTTTGTGTAGTTATTTTTTGAAAGAAACAAAATCAATACGAGAGCAGAGCAATACTGACAGTGTTGCAGGCTAGGAAAGAATCAGAAAGACTGCACAATAGATGGAGAAGATACAGTTGTGTAATTATTTAAACGTATATGTGCATAGTTGTGTGTGAGGTAATCGTTTTTACTTGTATGTCATAACATCGACATACTTATGATATGGACATGAATATTGCCCTATATAATTTTGATGGTAAAATTTTTTGAGTTTTTTTTTTAAAACTCAATATATATGTATATATATTCGTATAGATGCCTTTTTTGGCAATTATTATAGTCTATAGATTGCTATTTTGTTTTCGAACAACTTATATAGATTGCTTTATGTTTGAATTCGAACAATAGAAAACTTCATTTTAGTCCCTAGATAAGATTAACTTTTGAATAAAACCGTATTGAAGTTTAAAATTTTAAAATAGTCCTTTGACTAATGTCCACGTCAGATTATATAGTCCACCTCATATTTAATTACTTTTTTACAAATTTATTATATTTTTAGTTTACCTATATTGGCCTTTAGGTATAGATCAGTGGTTAAACGTTTTGTAGTTCAGGATTACTCCCGTTCTCTGCCCGTTACAATTTCTCTCTCCATCGCATCGGTTACGATTCATCTCTCCATCTCTGGCGTCAATGAAGTTTTCCCCTTTTTCTCAACTGATGATGATGTTCATGCTTGCTTTCTATATATTGATCCTGAAAATCAGTTTCTATTTATTAGTTGGAGAGTCTCATTATCAATTCATAGTAATCATCCTGATTTTTAGAATTTTCTTATACAAATTCCAACCAATTCCATTCGGGTTATTCACTGCATGCTTGATACTAGACTATTTTCTTCATCCTTGATAATTGCAGATTATTTTCCGTTCGGGTTTTCAGCATCAATTCCGATTCCGACCAGTTGGGGTAAGTTTTGTAAACTATAAAATGTTGTTCTTTATTTCTCTCAAATGTTTCAATTTAGCTTTTTTCAATAGTTGAAGCGTGGATTTAACTTTGATCAAATTTGTGTTGGGGTTTACATGATTAATACGCAATGCATATGTTGTGTTTGATGAAATGCTCAAGTGAATTCTTTTCTTTTTTAAATGATCCTGCACATGCGAACTTGGTGCCATGGATTTAGGTTCCCTCCATTTGATTAAATTGATCAATTCTTGCTTCATCCTTTCAAAGCTTGATTAAGGAGCTCTTTTTGATTAAATTGGCTTGGTTATAACCAACACCTCCCTATTCAATAATGAGAACAACGTTTTTTTTCAGAGGTGCACGCCCATTCAAACTAGTGAATCTGTCATAATTGAAGGGTTTAGGACAGATTGAAGGGTCTAGTGAATCTGTCCTGATTGATTAAACTAGTGAATCTGTCCTAATTGAAGGGTCTAGTGAACCTGTCCTAATTGAAGGGTCTAGTGAATCTGTCCTAATTGATTAAAGCTAAACAGCCACTGGAATGACCAATCTTAAAAGTAGAAAATTATGGAAATATGCATTGTATCCTTGGTGACATAGTTTTATTAATCTGTGCATTAGTGAGAGCTTTTGTTAGTTCATTGTACTCATTTTTTTTTTAATGTTTTGTTTGTGTGTAGGAGAAATGGAATTGGCTATCATTGGCAGATGTAACCACAATGGAAAAACTGTAGCTTTCCCAATTTTTGGGAACACTTCATTCGCCGAGGTTTGTTCACATGTTTGTTCGAGGTTTGACGGATTGGTTGTTGGTACTTTTGATCTTACTTATGCTGCCCCCGGGCATCCATCATGTTTGATACAATCAGATATGGATGTTCGTGTGATGCATCTATTTTTGTTTAATGAAAAGAAAACTAGCATTGATATAAATATCCGTGATCACATGATAGTTGAGGTAGGAGCATATGCGAATGCAGAAAATTCTTTTGTGGCGGAATGTAACATCCCTGCGGATGACCGTGAGTTCTTAGGGAAATTTTCTGCACCTAGTGGGAGAATGTATCTATCACATCCTTGGAGATCATATATATCAAACGTGGGCCAAAAGTTTGTTGGTGGTGTAGTGGAGTTTAGAGACAAATTGAAGAAATATGCAGTTGAGGCAGGTTTTACGTTTTCTTATGTGAAGAATGATAAGGAGAGGGTCACTGCGACATGCACCAACAAGCTAGATGGGTGTTCTTGGCGGGTTTATGCCTCGGTGTGTCGTACTAATGGCTATTTTTATATCAGGAAGCTAAATGACAATCACACATGCAGTGGTCGTATTAGGGAGCATAAGAGCAAGATGATGAACTCGAGCATTGTGTCATCCATAGTTGCTGATCAGATTAGGTCAAATCATCTCATCAAACCTACTGACATCGTCAAAAATTTCAAACAAAATTATGGTTTGGATATATCGTACTACAATGCGTGGTATGGAAGAATGAAAGCAAAGACATTGGTTCATGGTGCCAAGGCAGTGTCATACCAACAATTGACATGGTATGTCAAATCAGTCAAGGAACATAATCCGGGCTCTCATTGCATCTTAGAGTGTGAGCCAAATAGTCATCGGTTTAAGAGATTATTTGTCTCTTATTACGGTTGCATTGAAGGATTTCGTTTTTGTAGGCCTTTGTTGTTTCTAGATGGTACCTTTGTTAAAAATAATTATAAAGGCACATTGCTTGCAGCTACCGGAAAGAATGGGAACCAAGGTAATTATATATTTTTTGTGCAATTAATTATTGTATTTATCATCTTATCTTTATTATTACTTTTTCATTGGTTTTGCTTTGTTTTTGCAGGGTTTTTCCCGCTTGCTTTTGCCATGGTTGATATTGAGAATGAAGAAAATTGGACATGGTTCATGGAGCAATTGTCCTATATGTTGACACCACAGGAACGGACAATTACGTTTGTTTCAGATAGGAATAAGGGGTTGCTTGAGTCTGTGGCTACAGTTTTTCCCCATTCTCATCATGCTTTTTGTTTGGAACATTTGAAAAGAAATGTCTTCAGTAAATATCCTACTGGTTGTGGCAAAATTTTCAGGGACCGTATTGTGCATTTGTTTTGCAAGTGTGCTTATGCACCTACCCCAGAAGCCTTTGATATGCACCTAAGGGTTCTAAAGGATGAAGGTGGATCTGTAATGAGAACTTTCTTGGATAGTCTTCCAAAAGAAAATTGGTCCAACGCGTTTTTTGAAGGTGTCAGGTATGTGTATTTTTCAGTTGTTTATTTTCTCAGTCATCTTTAGTTATGGAATGAGGTTCATACATTAATCACCATTCCCTTGTATAGGTACGGAGAAATGTGGTCCAATGTTGCGGAATCTTTTAATTCTTGGATATGTGAAGAACGGTCTTTGCCAATTTATCAATTGGTTGATGGTATTAGAGTGAAGATAATGGAAATGAATTCTGAACGATTCCGAGCAGTACACAATTGGAATACATTTCTATGCCCTAAGATGGAAGAGCTCCTTAATCAAGCTTTGGAAGTTGGTAGGCATTGGGAAATTAGTAGGTCAAGTCTATCTGTTTTTGAGGTACACAGTGACATTTCAGTGATGGTGGATTTGCAAAAACGTTTCTGTTCATGTTATCAATGGCAAATCAAAGGGTTTCCGTGTGAGCATGCAGTGGCTGCAATTATCAAGGATGACGGAAATCCTTATGACTATGTTGAAGATTTCTTCACCGCTGAATACTACAAGTCTTCGTACTCCTTCCCAATATATCCAATTCCGAACATTGATAGGCCTGATATTGATGGACATGAAGAAATTGTTGTGGAACCACCATTGACCAAAAAACAATCTGGGAGGCCAAAACTTAGGAGGATGAAATCAATTGGCGAACAATCAAGGCCGATAACATGTGGGAGGTGTCATCGAATCGGGCGGCATAATTCCCGCACATGTCAAGCACAAATTTGATAGCTTATCTTTTTGCAATTGATCTATGTTTGGTTCGGGGATTTTAGTTTTGTTACTCCCAAAACTTTGTTTCCATTTGGTTATTAATAAAGAGTTTAGAATAAAGATAAATTTAATGCACCATGACATGAGGTGAATTTCAATGCCTTCTCTGTTTTGTTGTTGTAGTCATCAACATGGTCATGCTTCCTCTTTAGGTACGGTCCAGCAGGTTCAGTGTATATGGCTCACGAATGATTAAGTTGTGTGATTTTCAATGGTAAAGGCTGATTAATTTCGGAATGTCAATAATGAGTACGATACGTTTTATATTACAAAGGTTATGAATTTCCTTTACGAAACAGCAAATGGCAACTCTTATTAATTGTGCCCGTATCTTAGCTGATTATAATGGTTAATGAAATCCCTTGTTTTTTTTGCAGATGGTTAATATGACTCATAATGCCACGTTTATTTGAGATTTGTCTCAAAATGGTTAATGAAATCCCTTGTTTTCTGTAGAAGGTACAATAACATATGCTCATGCGGTTGCAAAATTTCTAAAATACACCCCATCTGGTTCGATCCAGTAGGTTCAGTGAATTTCAATGCCTTCTCTGTTTTGTTGTTGTAGTCAACATGTTCATGTTCATGTTTCCTCTTTAGGTACGGTCCAGTAGGTTTAGTGTATATGGCTCACGAATGATTAAGTTGTGTGAATTTCAATGGTAAAGATTGATTAATTTCGGAATGTCAATAACGAGTACGATACGTTTTTTATTACAAAGGTTATGAATTTCCTTTACAAAACAGTGTTTTCGACTTCATTACCCACTTTATAGGTACAAACCAAAATTAACTCCAAACTAATTGATCAAATCATGAACTCAGAAATTTAATTCATACCAGATGTGGAATAATTAATCAGTACACTTGTGAATGTTAATTCATAATTTTAAAAAAAAACACACACACAAACTACAATAATCTTCGTTCCAATAAATATGCTCAACACTAACATACTATTTGTAATTGATGAAATGTAACTAGAACTCCAGCTACTTATTCTTTTTTGGTTACAAAGGCTCCAACCACTTCCTTCCTCTCCCTCTCGGTGCATTTAGCATCATGCTTATGATCTTTGCCCTCATCATTGTAAGTTCACCTTCCTCAAAAATGCTTTTTAATGGTCTTCCCTCTGCTAAATGTTGCATGTAGTACATAATAGCCACAGCACAGTCAACCCTGAGAGTCATCAAATGAATATCAAACACTAAAACATGTGCACATTATGACAATTTCGAAGGGAAGAGAATTTAGAACACGTACGATGATTCACCCTGTTGTGGACAAACTGGGCTCATGGAAAGGGGATACTCTGTACCTGCATGGCTCAGAAAGTTATATGTTTCCTTCTCCCCCCTTTTCAATGGCTCCCTCACTGTTATGGTTTTCCCTCTCCTTTTAACCACTTTTTCTACCACTCCTGTTGTTAAAGCCAACCTCTCATTTGCTTGATTTCGCTTCAGAAATTCAGTCACTGTCTTATGCTGCAACCCAAGTACCGATGTCAGTGTTGCATTCTAAAGGAAATATCCCAAACAAATTTGAAGTGGTTGTTACCTACCATATTCTGAGCATCTTGGTAGCATTTGTCATTTAATTTGTCCCCAATTGTCAATGGATTGTAATGATGCCATTTGCGTTCCTTTGTTATAAGGACCATCAGAGTGAAATGCCAAACAGTTTGGTGCCTCAAAGGAATGAAAACGAAATCACTCATTCCAAGATTTGGTATCAACATATCCATTAACATTTGTTCCAGTTGTTGAATTTCACCACGTATCATGTATTCCTACAATCAATAATGAGTAGGCTATATTAATGGTATGAATTCATAAAAAAAATATGAAAGACAAAAACAGAAGATACCAATTTTATGCAAATTCAATCTAGTGAATTTGACCTAATTGAGTAAAGCTAAACAGCCAGTGGAACGACCAAACTTAAAAGTAGAAAATGGAAATATGCATTGTATCCTTGGTACTGACAACTAAAACCATGTCATTTTTTACTTTCAACGATTAATAAATGACTCATACTCTTACCCAGCAATGTGTGGGCATAAACAACGATTTCATTTTCCCTGTTGGATCTAGGGACTGGCGGATTGAAAGTATCTCAGAAAATGCATCGATAGCCTGCATACATTTGTCATATTGAAGATCAATTCAACTAGTTATAAAGGCCAACAATTAATAGGTTACTTTCAAGGTACTAACTTCTTTTAAAATAGATAAACTTACACAGGTGCGCAGTCCTAATTCTTTTAGCAAGAACTCAACATCTTGTTTGAATACAGCAGCCATATCACCCTCCCACAACGGTTCACTTTGGGGGAACCATATGAACAAACATGTAAATACTTTCTGACATATTATATTCCATCAAATATAAATTGCATGCATCATGGGATTAAAACAATTAAGATAAATGTGGACTCACCTGGACGTAGTGCTTCTAAGGTATTTGTCAAGTTTCTCCATGTCTTTTCCATCTAGGCATTTTCCAACATTATTATTCAATATGTCAAGTGAGGGGTTCGGTGTAGTCATTGGTTTTTTCCTTTTGCTGTCCTCAACCATGGTTTGAATATTTCCTTTCTGGTTGGTACCATCTGTTTTGTTGTTGTAGTCATCAACAGGTTCATGCTTCCTCTTTTTGATTAAATTGGCTTGGTTATAACCAACACCTCCCTCCTCAATAATGAGACCAACGGTTTTTTTCAGAGGTGCACGCCCATCACATTTCCCTTTTGAACGGTTCATTGGTATCCTGTTGACCAAAGGTTCGCATTCAAAATCTTCTAAGACCACCTTCTTTCGTTGTTTATTTTTTAGTCCTCTTACCATGGATCGTTGTGGTGGCATTCCAATTTCAGGGTCACCATTACGTAGTCCCGCAATTTCCTTTCTCAATGTGTGGTTCTCAGCTTCAAGTACATTTTTTTCGGCCTGTAACTTTTCAAGGGAACTTTCAGCAATGTTGACTGATTCGGACAGTAAATCAGCAGTTACTTCAGCAACCTCACACCTGATATTCAATTTGGACAACTCCATTTTCAGTTTTTCATTCTCCCTTTGCAAATTCTCCATGTTGGTAACCATTATCAAAGGTTGGGCTTCTTCACTTGCATTGTCAAAACTTTGGGATGGTATTAAAGTCCAATTGGGGAAATCACTTGGACCTACCTTGCTTGATATAGAATGTCTCATGCTACCAAGTGCTTTGTTTTCAGATGTACGATTTGGTGTGACTTCAACATTGACTCTTTCGTTCCCATTACTGCCCATTGCAACCCATTCACTGGTGATACTTTTTCTTGTGTTCTGGTACGTGATTGGTGTGATGTCAGCTGCCGATTTCGTTGTCGGATCCCTGTAACTGAGTACCAAATTGTTCGAGGATTGAAGTCGGTGTGTTGTTACATTTTCCGATGTCTCTGACATTGCATTTACATCTTCACTTGATTCTTCATATGGCTGCAATACAAGTTCAAAATAGTATATGGACTATTGCTTATTTGTAAATTAATGATGTTGAAGTATGCCCCAATGATTTGACAAATAGAAAGCAAGTTTTTAGCCATTGTACCTCCATTGTTCGTAGGTCAACCTCATCCAAGAACTCATGTAGTGCTGCCAAATTCCAACGCACGAACCTCGGGGTCATGTTTTCCCTTCCATGAATTGGGCTAATGATGTGGGTCTTCTCACATAACCAATACTTGGACAAACAAAAAAAAAACTAAATCAATCAATTAACCAATCAAAGTAACTGATATATTGCAATGTTGGCAAAAAGAACTTACAAGTAAAGCTGCAACACAACCAGTTACATGGTTGCTCTTCTTTGCAAGAGATTTATCCAAGAAATCTGCAGTTGCATTGGACCATGCATATTCCTTCATTTTGTTCACATCTTCACAGTAACTCACAAGTTTCCAAGATATTATGGTGTTTGTGTTGCAGAATAGGAGAGTTACACAAAAGTAGATACACACGAGACGAACAAAGTCTTTGGGATCACATTTGGAGCTACCTTTGCAAGCTTCAATCATCCTACTTTCCACAGCAGTCTTGGTCAACCTTTCAAGGTTGCCAAATTTTCTTTTCATGAATTTCGTCCTAGATCCTGACAATCGTGTCCCATGCTCAATTGCTTTGCCTCCATCAGGTAATCCAAAAATGGCAGCAATATCTGCAGCTGTTATCGTCAAGCGCTTACCACCTATATCAAAGCATTTAAGATCCTTATTATATGTCTCTAGTATATCGATAACATCGTAGTCGTTCTTCCATGCATCATTTGTCGCAATGCCTTCTCTGTATGTCTTGAACAAACCCCAAAATGGTGTCCTCTCCATAAGCTCTAGGTGTATAGGTTTGATATGATTTTCTATTTTTTTGTAGGCTTCTGCAAAAATCCTCATGTTAGACCTGTATTGTAGGAATGAATATTCACTCCTCCTCTTTCGTGCCATACTTCCTGTAACCTGTGGATTCATACAATATGGAAAAGCATAAGGTTTTACACAATGGTTGAAATGCATCAGGTATTACAACAAAATGTATTAAAAAAGTAATCAGGTGGATTCAACCCTAATTACAACAAAAGGTCCACGCTCTTTTCATACAAAATTGTTTGGACATCCACTATAAACATAATTATTTGAAAATGTGCCCAAATTGAGCTTACCAAATCAAACAGACCTGAATGGACCAAAACGTACACAACGTACCTAAATGAACATACCGAATAGAGGGGGACCTAATCGAATGGACCAAAACGTACACAACGTACCTAAATGAACATACCTAAATGAACGTACCTAAATGAACATACCTAAATGAACGTACCGAATGGAGGGTACATAAGTGAAAAATATTTTGGTGCAGGGATTGCATCAAGCATGAACTAAAGCGTATAAAATACAAACTATTACGAAATTCAGTTTGCTGATCAAACTTTTTCCTATACAAGTTTCAAATGCTTGGTTTCTCCTGGAGTTCTTAACGAAATTCAGGTATCGTTTTCTATCATTTTGACTTCCTAATGGAAATCTGTGTTGAACAACAATATATGTTACCAATTGAAACAATTGTGAGAGGCCAGGCCTAAGTAGGGAAGTGAAAGTGAAGTTGAATTGGAACTTAAAATTGGAGGGTACCTAATCGAACGTACCGAATGGAGGGTACCTAATCGAACGTACCAAATGGAGGGTACCTAATCGAACGTACCGAATGGAGGGTACCTAAGCGACCGTACCTAGGACGAAAGTATGAGTGCATAGGTCTAGGTCCGTAAGTATAATATGCAGTTGAGGCAGGTTTCACGTTTTCTTATGCAGAGGACCATATCGACTGTACCAAATGAAACAAGAACCAATATATACAAAATTTCCAAAGAGGCCTTTTAACAAACACATGGTGTGCATTGTAAAAAATCAATTCTTGCTTCAACAATGAAACCTATCGGACCAACCATACCAACAAGCAATACATGTAGTAGCTGCGATTTCAACAAAGGATGACGGAAATTCTGATTAGCAACTATCGGACCATACCATACCAAGAATGGCAAATAGTTACGACAACAAAAAAATACAAATTGTAGCTTACAAATGATTCCAGGCAGCAAATTGAGGAAGCCGAACAATTGTAGCTTCAAACAGAATTTCGTGGAGCAAGGATCCAGACGGTTACAACAACTGAGAGTATACAACCTGTTTGAAAATTTGAAAATTTTCATTGATTACAGGTGCAATCAGAGATTTAGAGAGAGAGCAGGGTGGTCGTCCGTTTTGCAGCTTGTTGGCCGGCTGAAATCACGACATTAAAGCTCCTCGGCTGTCTGTTACGATTACGAAAGAGGGCGTGCGTTTCCGGTTCTAACATTTAAGATGATGGCAGACATGTAAATAGTAAAAAAAACTTTGGTAGTTGTATAGGTGACTTGTCATGGTATATTGAAGTAAAGGATCTTTTTTAGATACTCAAAACCTCTTAGGTTTTTTTCTAAAAATTATCTTTGACAAGGACTAATCTCTAAGAGCCCCTTCGAACAATTTCAGTATGTCACACTCACATATATATCCAGAAATATAATTAATAAATATTGCGTGCATATCCTCTATTTTCTAAAAATAGCTTTGGGAAGGAGAAAAGTCAAGAGAGGCATGTGTGTGTGTCTATATATATATATAGTCTATCTTCTTATAATTCTAACCAAAATTCCAGATAAAAATTCTTAGTTACCCTTAGTAATACTAATCATCGCCCTCTTCTCTTCCCCTCTCATTTCTCACAAGCTTAGGCCGATACAATTTTGCGATAGTCGGACAATAAGCATTGGTTCTGGCCCAGCTGCAGTCATTTTCTCATCCTTTAGGTACTGTTTGGTACGTGGGATGGGACGGAACGGAACGGGACGAGGCATTCCGTCCCACATTTGGTGCGCCTAAAACGGGTGGAACAAGCTGTTCCACGGGACGAATTTTGGGTGAATTTTCGTTCCACCTCACCCTCCTGGAACGACTCGTTCCACATCCGTGGAACACAAAATTATAACTTCTCCATCTCCTTCTTCTTCCTCCTCGTTTCTATCCGAGGACATCTTTGCTCCCTCTCTGTTCCGTCCTATCTTGTCCCGTCCCATTTCGTTCCGTCCCGTCCCGTCTGCATACCAAACGGTACCTTATGGACCATTCTGCAGTGCCAAAAACCCAAGAGAGGCGTGATATAAGCAGAATCTAGATTTAACAAGGAAACAAAGATACCTAGTAGCATGAGTACTACTAATAGATAGGTGATGCTGGTGGCAGAGGTGAGACCAAACTGTGGCAGCAATGATGATGTGGTGGCGGTGAGTGTTGTGATGGTTAAGGATTGGATTCAATGGAAGGTTGATGGCGGTCAATGGAAGGTTGCTGTTTATACTTTATAGTACACCCGTTGGTTGGTTTTCCAGCACTGCCAAAAACCCAATGGAGAGGATTAGTAGTAAGGGTAATTAAGACTTTTCGTTTGGATTTTTTGTTAGTAGAAAGTTTGCCTAAAATTCAATTTGTGCATCTAAATAGCCTACTTAAAAAATTTCCGCCTAGTAGAAAAATCTGAAACTTTGACACAAATAAGTTGAACGAACTCATGAAACATCTTCCAATTATAATTACACCAAAATTCATCCGTTTGATCACTTTTTTTCTCAAGAATAAATTGCATGTCCTACATTAAGAACATAAATAAAAGTATCAAAATTTTACTATAATAATTACCAAAAACATACTAAAAATAGTTTAAATACATAATATAAAATCAATCATCACTAATATAAATTGAATTGAAATGAAAATGAAGAACTATATATAAATTTCATGCGAACAAAATAATAATGTTAAACTAAATGAAATTTGAATTGAAATTAGCACTTAATTCCTCTTTCATCTAACTGTATGTTAATTAACATCACGTTCATTAGTCACATTTAGCCTTGAATGCACTTATATAGAATTAAGAACATTGTCCCAGATATCAATCACGTCATAAGATGGCCGTATTGGAGTGTTGTCTCTTTAACTTGGACCCGAACTATCAACCACCAACGATCATTGCGTCTACACTTGGTGAAGCCTGACTCATCACAGTACAACTTGGTGAGATAATTTATGGCAATGAAATAAAGAAACAGTGCGTAGTGCTGTCAAAAGTGATGTTTTGTTCTTATTTGGGTTTTTTGGCATCCAAATTAGTGTCTTTTTTTGGTTCGGACCCTTTTGGAATTATGTTCAGGACATCTCATGCTTTTAAACGAGTCAACTTGGCCTGTTTTAGAGTTGTCTAAGGTTTAGAAGTGGCAAAGTTGTTTGATTGTAGATTTTACTTTGTTGATTAAGAGATTGTTTTCCTAGTTTCTCTTAATTTATTTTTATTTCCTAGTTTTTTGAAGCATTTTTTGGGAAGGATTTAAATTGTAGTAGTATAGATAACATGGCCGGCCTAGGAATTATCTGCGCAACTTTTGAGAGGATTGCTGAAAGCTTTGGTGAATTGAAGACTTTATTCTACAAGGTTATCAATAAAATTTCTTTTGATTTTAATTATGAATATGTGTAACTAACTATTTTTTGCTAGGGCAAGACCATGAGCTTTAGCATGAATATGTAGTTTTTATTTAATTGCTTATGATATTATGCATGCGTATTTTGAATTATTAATCAATGTGCTTAAAATTGTCTAACTGTCTTAATTCTAAGCTACCATTAGGATGTTTGGATAAGTAATTGGATGCAATTTCTATTGGAATGTCACCCTAAAATTGAGGAAATGCTACTTGTGGTTAATAATTGTAAGTTCACTTAGGGCAAATATCACATCTTAAGGGTTGCATGTTAGATATACGTTATATCTTGAATGCCACAAGTAGAATATGCATTTGGAAAACCTAATCTTCAAAGTTGCATATGTAATTCATAAGTAATTGGTAAAACTACATAGGATTATTAAGCTGACAGCGAAACCCTATGACTTTTACAAATTAATTTTTAAAAACCATTTCCTTTCACATTGATTTTCTTGCTGATTTCTTAAATTGTTTTTAATTAAAACTCGTTTTTATTATTTTAAAATTCAAATCAGTTTTTTCTAAAATTTTGTCTCAAGTAATTAATTAAGATTTGGTTTTACATAAATTGTTTTAAATAATTCCCGTGGGAACGACCTTGCATGAGCATTCTCACTACAACCACCTTGTTTACTTGCAAGTATTTTGCGAGATTTTTCCCCTCTTTGTGCAGGTACTAAAAATCCTATTAATTAATTTCCTCCACCAGGATACTTCAATCTTTTATGTTCTATCCGTTTCTTGGTTGTCCATCAAGGTTTTTTTCCCAAGGCTAGAAAAATAAACCAGTCCTGGTCTCCTAGAGGGTTCTTTGTTCGGCCACACAAAGCTTAAGTCGAAGAAAGGACCAAGGGGCATTTAGTTCATGTAGACCAAGACACGAACTGGTGCTGGCACGCTCATGCACCCTAAACCCAAAAGGGACCAAATTGTTTGGTTGTGGCATTTCCAAAAAATATCAAACATAATTTGGCACCCCTGTGGGATCCCATGATCAATCAGGAATACAGCTTTTATTGAAGCAAGATATCAACAAAAATGGTTTTATATACAAATCGCACTGCAAGAGGAAGACATACACAAAATCAGTTTCAAAAAGGCCTCTTTGACATAAGGCACCAACATGATTGTGTGACATTTTGCTTTTTAGTTTTTCTTTGTTGGGAATTTCGTTTACCAAAAAAAATTATTTTGATGAGGTTAATCGAAAGTTAAGAGGATATGCTAATAAGGATGTTGGCATTGCCATCAACAGAGGGAGAAAGTGTTGGACTCTTATACGAAGCATTATTAGTCTGCTCATCCTAGCTATTTGTTAAGTGGGTCAACCTGAATACGGCCAAACACTTGGGCTGATTTTTAAATAGGTCAGACCAGCTTGTTTGACATTTCTAATTGGATTGATTTTCCAACAAGAAATGAAATAAATCATAAACATATTATTTCAAACCATAGGAATATTTGGAAAGCATCGATTTCTTTATCAAATAAACACATATATGTAAATTATTTCTTAATTTAATTATCACGTACCTTCTTCATTACAAAGGAAATTTTACACAATATGTTGCACTAAAGTTGAATTGCATGATCTTGCTGAGCACTTCCTTACAAGACTTCTTCAATCAAACTAGGGAAACTTAATAACATTTTCCAGTTACTTAATTTCACAGTTATTGTAAACTTGGTTTATGGTTATAGTTATTTATGTTTAATTTCGGAATCTGCAATTCCCTCTGATTTCTCCTTGCGTCCCAGTTAGAGGACTAATGTTGCCCATCTTCACCATGGACTCAGCAAAGTCGCTTCTCCAGGCTGCATTGTCCCTACTATAAGTTGTAACCAATGAATCCTGAGGCCCATTATTGAAGAACTCCTGATCCGAATGAAGAAGACCGCGACGACCAACAAGGGTCTTGTAGTAGTGATTGTCGAAAGTAACTGGTGTTGCATCAAAGGGGGCTAGATTGCTGTCTCCACCAGAAGCTGGACAACCGATCTTCCGAAAACTTGCAAAAATCGGGTTTATGTTGGTTTCATTGTATATGTGGCTCCTGAAATTTGCACACCGAGCGTAGCCTATTGTGTGGCCACCAACGAGCGCGGTCATGTCCTCGGCATCTAAGCCTTTGCTTGCAAAGTTGGCGGTCAGGGTTGCGATGTCAGAGAACGGGGCTGGGATTTGGGTGTTGGCGTCACTTTGGCTTGCTGTTCTTGCATCTCTTCGGCCTAGTGGTACCGCCCAGTTGGGTCCTCCAAGCTACACATATACAGCAATTAGAAAATACGTAAGCAACAATTTAGCCTGTACGTAAGATGTCACCTATCAGAGCTTTGATCTGAACTCTCTTTTGACCGTAAGCATTAACAAGTATGTCTACACTTTTCTTAGATTCCGATTAAATTTTGCAGAGACGAGAAAATAGTGAGGTGGCTACTCACCAACACTACTCCGTCTCGGGCCGCAAGTGCTAAAATATCTGCGCAAGATACAGTAGAACTGCAAGCTGCTTCCACACGGGTTTTAATGGTGTCAATCACTTCAAAGCCCCTAGCTGAGTTCCGGTTTGGGAACGCATTCTTTTCGCCTGTGAAGGTGGGCGTGTCGTCCAACAGTATGGAAGCGTCGCAACCCTAGAAGAAACGAATCAAAATGCACATTGTTAACATGAAATACCAGTTCAATTAACACATATAGCGTTTGTGTAGTGTGTATATATAGATCGATGATCTCACATTGACAAAGCAATCGTGGAAGAACAAGCGAAGGATAGAGGCACCGATCCGTAACTCTTTAATAACGGATTCAGTCATAGCTCTGCGCACGATGGTCTCGAGGTTTGGGCAAGTTGAGGCGTAGAAGTTGGGAGAGAGCTGTGCATTGCTGCAGCAGCCAAAGATGAAGACTACTGCAATGAAGAAGTAGGATACAGAGGCCATGATAATATATTAGCTGAAGAGGCCTGTTGTGTAAGGAAGAAGTGAACAAATACTGTCTATATATAGAGTGCGTAATTTCGTGAATTGTGATTGTGCATGCATGGAGAGATTGGAAAAAGACCTTTTTTTTTTCAATCCTTATCCACCATCGTGCGATTCAACTATGAATCGAACTCAGAACGTGCTGTATGCAATATGGGTCTAAAATTTATCCCCTACTTGCCCCGTGGTGGTTATTGGAGAAAGACTTTCTGAAGTTGGTTGGAATTGCATTTCAAACTTTGTTACGTAAGGGTATGGAAGGAACATCATCAAGCACCCCCAATTATAATAAAATATTAAATGGGATAATCAAATATTAGGCCACCCATACATATCAATATCATCCCCAAATTTAGGGAGCTTTGAGCTACGAAAGTTGCTGCCCCATCGATAAAATCCATTTTGAAGAGTTAGTTGTTGAGTCTATGGTGGTTGTTGTTGTTGTTATTATTATTATTATTTGGTTTACAATCACCACATAATTTGGTTTACAAACTTAATTTAAAAAATTTCGTTCACCTTGCATTACCCTGATGAAAATCTATGACTTTATTTAAATAAGCCACCCATTTTACCAAATTAAATAGGATAATCAAATATTTAGCCACCAATACATATCAATATCATTCTCAAAATTTAGGGAGCTTTGAGCCACGACGGTTGCTGCCTCATCGATTAAATCCATCGTTATTATTATTATTATTATTAAGAAAACATTGGTATATAGGATATAGGATGAATGAAGAGGGGGAGAACCAGAGAAGGGAGAAGAAAGAGTAAAGGAGAAAGAGAGAAAATTAATGAAAAACAATTGATGAGATGGGAGAGAAAAGTTCTTTAGAATTTTATTCCCAATTATTTTAATAAAAAAATAATTGGATTAATTAGATTACATCTCAATTCTTAAAAGTGTACAAATCTAATGATCTAGAACTTTGTGTCAAAACTTATATATTTTTTTTTTGTAGTATCACAGATCCGTTGATATATAGATGCTTTTTAAAGTCAATTATTATAGTCTATAGATTGCTATTTAGTTTTTGAACAACTTATTATATATTGCTTTATGTTTGAATTTGAACAACTTTAGTATGTGTGATTGCGTGTGTGTATAGATCTTCATTTTGTAATAGGTTGAATGGAGTCAATTTGAACTCCCAAGTGGGAGGAGGGATTGGTTACTTTTCCTTGTGTTCAATTCAACTACTCCCATGCTGAGCTTCAGCTAGTAGATAATTTCCTCCTTTTCTCAATGATAATTTGGTACTTCTGCTCTCGTTTTCAAGAAAGTGTAACGGTTGACTTGATCCTTTGACAGTCCAAGAAATAATTGTCGATATATGTGGTAATATATCTAAAGTTCATACCTTGAGCTTGAGATATTTTGAGGGGATTATTTTCGTTTAATAATGAAGGTTAAGTCCACCCCTCATCATTTAGTATAAATAATATCGTTTGTTAAAAAAAATGAAGGCTTAAGGTTTGAGGAAGGAGGATAACAAAGGTCTTTGGTATGCATTTAAGCCCAACTTTGACACCTTAATTTTATGTTAGGCATTGCTACAATTAAGTTAGGTTGTGATGAGTTAAATGTCACCGAGTTGCGTCACGATGAGTCAGGCCTTGTAAGATCTCACATTGTCTGGGGAGAGGGGAGGTGATGTGCCTTATATGTACATGTCCACCTCCTTATAGTGAGATGCGTTTTAAGTGGAAGCCCAAGAACAAATATGTGAGGGCGTGGCCCAAAGCGGACAATATCTTATTATGCGGACCGGAATGTGACAATTATAGTGAGACGCGTTTTGGGTGGAAGCCCAAAAACAAATTCGTGAGGGAGTGACCCAAAGCGGACAATATCTTACTATGCGGACTGAGATGTGACAGGCCGCACCAAGTGAGGTCACGATGATCATTGGTGGTGAATAGTTGGGGGGCCAAGTTAAAGAGATGACGCTTCAATTCGGCCATTTAATTATGCGGTTGATCAACTTTATCGTAACTGAGACAATGTGCTTAGCTGCATATAAGTGCATTCAAGGCAAAACATGACTAAATGATGATCATTGGTGGTGAATAGTTGGGGGGCCAAGTTAAAGAGATGACGCTTCAATTCGGCCATTTAATTATGTGATTGATCAACTTGATCGTAACTGAGACAATGTGCTTAATTGCATATAAGTGCGTTCAAGGCAAAACATGACTAAATGAACGTGATGTTAATACAATAGTTTGAACAACAGTTAAATGAAAGAGGAATTAAGCGCTAACTTTAATTCAAATTTCATTTAGTTTAACGCTATCATTTTGTTCGCATGAAATTTATATATTGGTCTTCAGTTTCATTTCAAAAAATCTCTCAATCCGGTAGTGACAGGCCCACGCACCCTAAATCCAAAAGAGACCGAATTGTTTGCCTGGGATTTTCCAAAAAATAGCGTACATAATTTGGCACCCTCAGCCACTTAATACTACGGTCTAATGGTATTCTTCTTCACTTGTAAGTGAGATGTCTTAGGTTCGATTCTCGGCAAAGATGAATTCAAATCAAATTATTATGGCTAGCCCACTACGAGGTTTTGCCCGCTCCACCAACTCTTAGACTATCTCTAACCTATGAGATAAAATTTAAAATATAAGCTTTAAACCCCCCCCCCCAAAAAAAAACCATCTCCAACCATTGGACTAAAATTTTAAAAAAATTGACGGCCCAAAATTAAATCCAACGTCTAACATAATTTAAGAAAATAATTTAAATCAAATTTCACTTAAAACTTTATAAATACCTATATATTTGCATGATTTTTAATTACTTATTGGAATTTAAATATTTTAGATTAAAATGTTCAAAAAAATATGTTTAGGCCCAAATTTACACCATCGGCCCAAGTAATCAAGGTCATCGAATAAGAAAGTTAAGATAATTTTATTGAAGGATATATTGTGGTTTTAATCATAATATTATCTTTTAATATATCAATTTATCTAAAATGAGTATGATCGATATCACGGCATTTGTTTGGGAATAGGTTTCTCTGCATGGGATAATATTAAATAAGAATGGTTATATAATAACCAATAGTCAGAAGAAGAATTGCAATTCTCTAGTTGGCATGCATACACGTGGAGGGTTGAAATATGTGATCAAGTTGGTTTTTTGGCAGTGCTTCTTTTATTGCCGAGTCCTGTTGAAATGCATGGCTAAGGGATCGGCTTGCATGCTAATTATCTGCATGGTTTGGTTCTAGTATCGTGGAGGTCATCAGATAGGCTGATGCATGCTAATTATTTGCATAAAGTAAGGAGATAATTATGGCATCTAAAGGATAGGTTGTTGCTTACCTTGAGAAGTCTTTGACTGGAACTCTAGCTGATGAGTTTGAATTGAAATCAAATCCTACACTAGTGTGAAGCCATATCACACAACATCTGCTTCTATAAATACAAGGTTGTAAACAACGTGTAAGCCCCCTCCAATTCAACACACAGACTACCATGCGTAAACTCTCGCTCTACGTAAAACCTCTCAACAACCTTGAGATTTTTATTTTCTTGTTCCGCCAACACATCTTTAGTTTAGATAAACAGCCATGTGAAGGCAACCGATGACATCCTCAGTTTGGATAAATAGCACTATTATTGTAGAATCAGCCAACCTCAGAGCACCTTCAGTTTGGATAAACAGCACTGCGTCGAGGCCGACTGGTTATCTATCCAAGCCTCGATCGGGAAGGATTTTTGAGTTTTTATCAGCAGAGGTCATCTCATTAGCTTTCTCGGCGAAGTGAGGTGTTACAGGTTATTAGGCTCGGCAAATTGAACGCCAAGTTATTTTATGATTGGATACTCACAAGTAGGATTTAGAGTTCGGCATTCCGACGGCCGAACTACATTTATGATTAAGACGTACATTTTCTTTGAGTATTTGTGCCTATATAGTCTGGTGTCGATTCGACGAGCTTATACTCTTACGAATATAATCACCATGACGGAATCCGGCACCGACCATTTGTGAACTTCACAGAACTAGCAGCCTTGTCTTCAAGCTCTAGAACCCAATACGCCGAGACGTGTTCCTTCCTCGCCCGCAGTCGCAAGATCGAGAAGTCAGCAGTGCGCCCAACGCCACGCAACACATTCTACTCCCCGCTCGAGCTTGGTCGATGAGTTGGCACGCTCCGCACATAACCGAAGGACGTAGTTAGTTCATTAGTTACTCGACATGCTCGTCACGTGTAGTTTTTAGGGTCAACAAAATAAATTAGGATAATCTACATAAATTTTATTTTCAAAAAAGTTACTAAAAGAAAAATTAGGCTAAAATATTCATTTAATAATCTCAGCTAAAATTTTAAGCTATAAGGGTGGGAGGAGAAAAGCAATTTTTGGGTAATGACTTAAAATTTTCTAGTTTAAATTTTTATGCTTTATCCCCAAAAGTTGGAAATGGTCTGTAAATAATATCGTATGTATTAGAAGAAAAAAAATTTGACCCTCCTAGTGAAATCTCATGATCAATTAAGAAGATAGCTTTTATTGAAGCAAGATATCGACAAATATGCTTTTATCCATGGTCCGAAATGCCGATATTATCGGTTTTGTGAGAGAGCGATATTTTAATCCTTATCAACTGAATTTCGTCAAAATATCGCGATATTATCGAAAATATCGCGATATTATCGATAATATCGAAAATATCGCGATATTACCGATAATATCACGATATTTTAGGCTGGTGCAAATCGGAGAAGAACGCCGGAGCTTCTACAGCTCCGGCCGACTGTAAAAGAGCACCTTAGATTCCGATCTAGGTATCAAAATGAAATACAAGAGTCGGGAAGACGAAGTCGAGCTCGTTGAGGCCGAAATTGGGGCGGGAAGCCATGTCACCGAGGACGCAGAAGCTAACTTCGACCACCTCCTCCATCAGAACCTTGAAAGGGAACTGCGGATCGGCGGCGACTCGGGATCTCCACCCATTAAGAAACATACCCAGAACTCCGAATCCCGAAACCGACGACGACGACGAAGACGATTTCGAGGTTCTGAGTGTACTGGGCGAATTGGAGAATAGCGTACCAGTCGGGCTGCTGGTTTTGGTTGTTGATCTGGGATTCAGCGGCGAGAAGAGTGCCGGTGACGGCTATTATCTGCTCAGTGGCCTCGAGCCTGGGGTCAGTCTTTCGAACTTGGATCGTGAAGGTCTTGGTCCTGTGCAAGTCATGCGCCGACAGTAGCTTCACGGCGGTGCTCAGCCACCGCTCCGCTTCCGCCCTGTTGGTGTTGAAATTGAACTCCATTTCTCTCTCTCTCTCTCTCATTCCCCTTTCTGCCTTTCTTGGTTTTCGGTGAAGTTCAGACAGAGTAGAAGGGTGGGGGAATTTTAGGTGGACGAAAGAGGACCTGGGTTGTGACTGAAATGACGGAGATTGTTTGGTGGTGGGGTGGGAGAATGGGAGGTGCAATAGGGGTATTTTGGGAGTTTGGAAAAAGTTTGATTTGATAAATCTGGGACTGGCGTTTTATCTGGATGCGTAGTGAGAGTGACACGTAACACGTTGTTGTTGTTGAGGGTTTTGAGCACACTTGGACTCGGTTAATGGATTGAGATTTTAAACCAACGGAACTGCTACACCTTCAACACCTTGACCACCATATCACTTATGTTTTTGTGAAAATATGCTAAAAATATTTATATATATGGTTTTGTTTTGAATTATTTTTGCAAGAAACAAATTTGCACATGACAATGAATCTTTGACAATTTCTTTTCAAGTATCTACTTTTGAACTACTCACCACGTTCACTCACCTAACTAATTAGTTGTAGTCATTTGATGACTACTCAACCAATCTCGGATCCATATGGGTGGCATGTTAACAATTACATGCAAAACTATTTTGAGGATTTATCATTTGATGACTATTCTTCACAATACATTTACTCTACACATAGAGATGATGAAGATAGTGAAAATTTTAAACCTCATAGGAACTCTATGTAGTACTAAGTCACTCATGTATCTTGCCATGCAATGTATAAAGTGTAAAATATTGTACTAATTCATTATATATAAATGATTATGGTGTGATAAACTAATAGATAATTGACTAAATAAACATCCTGCAAAGTTTCAATAAAAATTTTCAAGAGGAAGACACAAAATCAGTTTCAAAGAGGCCTATTTGACATAAGGCACCAGCACATGGGATTGGAATGTTTGGAGTTATTCGATGCCAAAATACTAAAATAGGACTCCTACGGCCAAAAATATGGCTCCAATAGCCTTAGGCTACGAGATAGTGGCTCTGGCTGTCTCTTGCCGAGCAGGCATGGGCCGGATTGTCGGCCTGAATACGGCCAAGCAGGCATGGGCCGGATTTAAATAGGTCGGACAAACTTGTTTGACACTTGTAATTGAATTGATTTTCCAACAAGAAATAAAATAAATCACAAACATATTATTTCAAACCATTGAAAAATTTGGAAAGCATCGATTTCTTGATCAAATAAACACATAAGTGGAAATTAGTTTTCAAAAACGCAAAAGAAGTAGGAAAAGCAATTTTAACTGTTAAACTTGATAACCGTGAATAACCACCGGATATGAAATTTTGGATATATTCTGAATATGGGGAAAAACCGTTTATATTATTTGATTTTTGTTTTGGATATGGTTGTAGAGGTCCCCAAATATTTAAATATAATATAATAGTATAATATATATATATATATATATATATATATATATATATATATATTGTATATCCATTATTCACAGAACCATTACCTTGATAATACAAAAATTGCATTTTGTGAGAAAGTAAAGTTTTGAATTAAAATCAATGCGAACTCAATGGTGCTTAGAAAGATATCAAAGACAAGCCAATATCATCAGTGTTTTAATTTTTATACCCAACTAGATCCATTCATTAGATCATTTTGTACATCAAATGTTTAATAACAAAATTAATATCTATTAACTTATAATGTCTCAACTGAACAAATATATTTTTTGTATTGACGAAAATAAATATACCCGTTAACCGATGAAAAATCCGTTACCCGGTAAGTATGGTTATGGATAATATCCGATGGTTAATTTACGGTTATAAATATGGTTAATTTTCGTGATTATAGGGATGAATATAGTATTTCTGTCCCCAAACCATACCGTTGCTATTCCTAAAAAGAATGCTTTGAATCCCCCAACAGTAACAAGCACAAACCCACCCCTTGCTATTTTGCTCTCATTACACACCTCTCTCCTCTCTCTTCTATCTTCTTCGCATCTCTCTCCATTTTTCTCGTCCTTAAAATTGCTAATTCTATGGGGAAAAAGAATTCACACCAGAAAAGAAAGTAACTCTTGCTTTTAAGACTTGCAGCTAAAAGGAAACAATTGATGAAGACCTAAACTGGGGATTAAAGAAACTGTCGGTATGTGCAGATGAAAATTGTGCGACAAGTGCAATGCACAGAGAGAATCAAGAGATATAGCGAGAAATGAATGTGTAAGGCTGAGATTTTGTGAAAAGTGCACAGATATCTGTTGATCTATAGAGGCTATAGAGCGAGAGGTTGATTTATAAAAGGAGAATCAAGGGTCAAAATTTAAGGGTGGAGTGCAGAAGGTCGAAGGGGAGACCTGCCTCTAGTTTCTTCCTCCATCCTGCATAAGAAAAATGGCTTCCCAGCCATCTTTCCAGCACAGTTCAGTAAAGTCAAAACCTCATAGCAAACTTGCGCGACGACAACTCACCAAAACTGAAAATCCATTGCTCATGCGAAAGAATTATGATTTTATGGCCTAATAACATTTTAGCAAACCAAAACCATGGTTTTTTTTTTTATCCCTATTAAAGAAAGTTTACACCTTCCTAAACTGCCTGCCATCATCATATTAGACCAAGAACTCCAAAGGAAGAAAATGGAAACACAGAAAACATGAGAGAGAGAGAGAGAGAGAGAGAGAGAGAGAGAGAGAGAGAGAGATTTAATCATCTAATACATAAGGAGCGTTGTTATATCGACCATGTCTGCTAGCTAGGTTCATAATTCAGATGAAATTCTATTTACTTCAATCTACATTCTTCCTCAATCAAATTAGCAGAGACTACAAGAAACCCCACAGCACTGAAAATGAGATTACACAAAATCTAAGCTTAGCTACCTTAGGAACCGCCTTCAGGAGGTGATTTATGCGCGTCTTCAATTACTTTCATAGACTTGCTTTACTAATCTGCGCTGTAGGTGACTTTGTAGCATGAAAACTAGAAGAGCTGCCTACCTTTGAAGTTGACCTGTGAACTTTCACAAGTGGTACCAGTGATTGCACAACATCTGCCATCAGCGGCCTGTAGTCGGCTTCTGGTTGCACGCACATTGCAGCAATTGCTGCCACCTGAATGACTTCCTTCATTGAGTACTGACCCTCCAATGCAGGATCCATGATTTGTACAACCTGCTCCCTATCTGTCAGCTGGGGTAAAGCCTACAGTATAGAACATTTAAAAGAAACAAAAAAGAAATCTTAAGTACGGGAAAATAATGTGAAGGAAACAATGCCAGGTAAAAGATGGGAAGAATCAAAGAACGATTCGGGTAAAGAGTAATTTTATTGCAAGAACTGAAAATAGACCTAGGAAACCCACCCAAGAAACAAGAACACCCTCTCCAGAAGGTCTCTTCATATCAACTGGAACTCTGCCTGTAAGCAACTCCAAAAGCACAACCCCATAGCTGTACACATCTGATTTAGTTGTCAAATGTCCTGTTAATGCATACCTGGATTGCAACCGAATTAATAAAAGCTGCTATTCCATGGAAAAGGCTTTGTTGTTGTTTGTTTGTTGCTGTTTGCTATTCCATGGAAAATATTTCAAAATATGATGGGAATTCAACAAGGGTAGTTCTTACAGTACAAATCAACCAATAAGCACATTGCAGCTAAAAGTTTTGTAGTGCTTACTCGGGGGCAATATATCCCTGTGTACCCAATACTCTGGTGGAAACATAATCACCAGCTTTATCAGATCCAAGCAGCTTGGCCAATCCGAAATCAGAAACTTTGGCATGAAAGTTTTTATCCAAGAGAATGTTGCTGCTCTTAAAATCTCTGTGAATCACAGGAGGACTGACATGTTCATGGAGATACTCCAAACCCTTCGCAGCTTCAAGAGCTATTCTCAACCTGGTTTCCCAGTCTAGCTTAAAGGAGAGAGCATCAGAACCTGCAGAAATGAACCCAAATGGTTAATCCAACAGACATTCAGAAAGCAACTAATAGTGACCAGGACAATTACAACTACGCACAAAAATTCTGCGTAACTGTAATACGCAAAAAAAAATTGTAGGTCAGCAAGTTTTCTCAAACATAAACACAAGCAAATGCAGACAGGAACGGAAATGTAATGAGTAGAAAGAGGGAGGGAAGGGAATGTAGACGAAATAATGCGAGTAGGAAAGACCAAGCTTAGACTTAAGTCACATCATATGACATAAATTGCAAAGTAAAGTGGGTGTTCATTATATCTTTCTATGCCCAAACAAACATACGACATCAGAAACAAGAAGGAAAAAAAAAGAGCTACTAGAAACGTTATGCTTACCATTGACAGGATACAAATGTTCCTGCAAACCACCATTTGCCATAAACTCATACACCAGCAACTTATGACTACTGTTATCTGAGCAATACCCAAGTAGTGCCAGCAAATATGGAGAGCACAGCCTACTTAGCAATTCCACCTGCATTTAATTATCAACCAATCAGTGACCAATTATAAATAATCTGCACAGCTAATTTAAATTTTCAGTTATTGTTGACGGATAAAGTGAGGAGATAAAAACTAATTGCATCATTCAGTGGCTTGGGTATGAGAATATGAGTTATCATTTGAACCAAATTCTACCAAAATCATTTGCTTCAGGTGAGCTATTTGTTCATCTTATAAGGGACAAAGATGGAACTGCAAACTTCAACCATTTTATCCCACTCGCAGAACCTAACAGAGCCAAAGTAAACAGGATGTAGACTAAGAATCAAACCTCCATTTTGAATTCCTCTGCTCCCTGCTTTCCTGCTTCGTCCATAAACTTAACCGCCACTTTCCTCCCATCATGGAGAACACCTCGGTACACTAACCCAAAGCTGCCTTTGCCAACGACATTTGACTTGCTGAAACCACCAGTTGCGGAATGTAGTTGCTTGAATGTGAAGACCTGAAGTCCTTTATTGGAAGCAACTTGCAAATTTGAAAAACCACCTTTGTCCTCAGGGTCAGACCCTTCAAAGAAACAGAATTAAACCACAGATCAAAACACAGTCTAGCCCCAATTTACAAATCCCAATTTTAATCCAACACAATTATAGAACAAAGACTCAAACTTTTTGCCCTTATGGCCTTAAATTTAAGTTTCCACACCAAACCCAACAGAAATTATCAAATTAAAAAGTGTTTCCTTAACAAAATTTCAAACGTAAATAACTGGGTGACCTCAAAAACTCTTATAAACAAAAAATTTAACTCCTACCCAGAAATCAACACCAAAAATATGCTTAAAACGAAGAAATTTCTGGTTTTTTTTTCTTTCACTTTCATGCATTTTCTGAGCAAACAAACAGAGAGTAGTGTTCTCACTCTTGTGGCTCTGGAGGCGCTTGGCGACCTTGTTGCGGACGTAGCAGTAGTAGCTGAAGGCGACGAGTAATGAAGCGACGGACAGTGAAGCAAGCACCACAATCACCAACAATGCCATGCGCTCCTTCCTTCTGTACTCTTCCTCCGGCTCCATCTTTCTCCAAATAAGTTTCAAACGGGCAAACCTAACCCTAACCCTATCCCTAGTACAAGTCAGTGGAGACGGAAGAATCTTGCATTGGAGCTTTGAAGTCTCTATCTCTCTCTCTCTTGTTTTTGTATTTTTCTTGATTTGTGGCGCGGAAAACAGTGCAGTTATTATAATAGTTTGGAATTGCACCACTGTAATTAATGCGCTTCCTTTTTTAATTTTTTTTTTCAAAATTTCTTTTATTTATTTATTTATTTAATAATACCGTTTATATATTTATTTTTTTAGAACAAGTACCGTTTATAAGATTTACAGGAGCATATTCAATTGAGATTTTCAGAGATTTTAATTTTTTTAATGAATTTAGTAATATTCAATAAAAAAAATTTAAGTGATTTTCTGAAATTCAATGTGTATTCAATCAGGATTTTAAGATAGTTTATTAAAATTATTAGAAATACATGTGTATTCAATTAATATTTTAAAGAAGTTTATAACATTCCAGATGTATTTAATTAGAATATAATTTTAAAGAATTTGAAAAAGTTGAGGAATTAGAGAGATTTTGTACTGTATTTTAAGCATTCACAAATCTCACATCTCCCCGACCATAAAAATCCATAGATTTATAAATTCATTAAAATATCTCAATTTCCCAATCAAATACATTTTGCTTAAACTCACCTAATTGGACCAAATCGAACCAAATTCCAATTTGATTAGATTTGATTTTGTCTGGCTTTGTTTTTACTTTGACATTTTCTTATTGTTATCTTTCGATATCAATTATTATTTTTCGGTTGAAAACGGGGCTTATAGACCAAAACAAAATTAAACAATGATAATTGATAAGTGCACGACTGGACGTCTCAGGTCAAGTCGAATCTCACAATCAAAACTATTTGAACCAAAAAAGAGAAATATCATTATTTTTCAAGATCTAAAGTAAAATTATAGTATACTAAACTATCAACGGTTAAAAAATTTC
Source organism: Crataegus laevigata (assembly GCA_963580275.1). Taxonomy (NCBI): domain Eukaryota; kingdom Viridiplantae; phylum Streptophyta; class Magnoliopsida; order Rosales; family Rosaceae; genus Crataegus; species Crataegus laevigata. Next base: position 37,454,384 of record OY756945.1, read on the forward strand.
TTCTTTGTAGACATGTTGAGCTCGCATTGTCAAAATCTTGAAAGCAGCACCGACACGCAAAAGTAATAAAACACAAAGGATGATTTTCAACAGTTGCTTATATAATTTATGTGTATCTTTAGTTAAAGTAGTATAAATTGTCTATTTATTTGCTAGAAATAATTAACTAAACAATCTTAGTTTTAATTAATTTTTTTTATAGAAATAATCTTTACAAAAAGATTTCTAACATGAACAATTCTATTTATAAACACAAAATTTTATGAATCTGCCATTTAATGAATTGAGGAGGAATTCTTTAGAGACTTAGATTGTCTGCCCTCTCACTTCTCATTTACTTCTCATCTCTTCTTATTTGTCACGGTTAAGTCATGTCAATATTTTATATTAATTTTTTTATAGAAATAATAAGATAAAAAATAATAAAAATATAAAATATTGACGTGACTTAACCGGGACCGTACAAATAGAAATGGATAGAAGGAGATAGAAAGTGGGAGAGTAGACAATCCAAGTCCATTCTTTCTCGTGTTTAATAGTTTAATAATTGCAAAAAGCAAAGACTTGTCGTTTGGTAATAATGAAGAAGTGCAATGACTCTCCAGTCTTCCCACCCATCATATGATTTTTTTTTTTTTTGGACAATCCCACCCATCATATGATGATAAAGTGAAAACCTCAGCTGAAGAGAAAATATCTAAGATATTTTGGATATTTTACTTTAGTAGCGTGTTTACGTATCCGTAATCGGAATGAGAATGGGGAATTGAATTTCAATTACGGAGTACTCCGGTGTTTACTAAACATGGAGGAATCAAAAAAGCAGTGGGGCCCACACAAATTTTGGAATTCAATTCCTTGTATTGGTGGAATTGGATTCCCTAGATATAGGTGGTAATCCAATTCCTCATTGTTTGGGTAATCGGAATGATAGTTTTGTTCCCTTTATGCCCTCACTTACTTTTTTTATTTCCAAGAATATCTTTTATAAACCCCTTAAAGTATATAAAATATTTGATTTGGAACAAGGGCATTTTAGTAATCATACTGGTTTATATTCCGATTCTGCTGAATTAGTAAACAGCTTTATGAAATTCTATTCCGATTCCAGAACATTTAAGTAAACAGCTTCAACAGGAATCCGATTCTGACTCCTCCTCATTCCAATTCCTCCTCAATTCAATTCCTCCTATCTTCATTACCGTTACGTAAACGCGCCATAGGTAACTACATAGGGAAAGGGATTATTTGTGGATCCCTTCCACCTAATCTTTCAAACTAACATATTGGGTCCTTTGAAATTTATTATAACGGTTACAAACAGAGACTCCTATTAAAAGTCATAATAACTTTAGTAGTTGGATCAAATTTTAAGAGTCTGAATGTGTTGGTTTGGAAGATTACGTGGAAGGGATCTGTCCACTGTAGAGAATTAGATACATTCGTTTTATGAGAGTATGTTAATTGACTGGAATAGAATAGGATCCGTTGACTGGAATAGAATTGGATCCTCTCCTGAGCACAAGGAGCGGATCCTCCTCCTGACCAACACTTTTGGGCCGTTGATTTTTTATCTAAACTACAAACAGGGGGTCCCTTTTAAGTTATAATAATTATAGCCGTTAGATGAAAATCCAACGGTCCACGTGTGTTGGTCAGGAGGATCCGCTCCATGTGCTCAGGAGAAGATCCAATTCCGACTAGAATAATGTGCCCTGTCTATACTTGGCTTGATTGTCTATAAATTATAAATTAGAGAAAAATGCTACAGATACTCTTTCGAAGTAAGACTTTCTTATTTTATAGTTTAATGTCAATTCTTGTGCTAACATTATAAAACACAACAAATATGACTTTCCGGACTATCGTCTTATGAGCTCTGATCTACGAACACACTCACACTACTATCGATCTAGCAGACAGATGTCAATTATGCTGATCCAAGCCTTTCTTCCTTGATGACCATAATAACACAAAATGCATCTTTTTTAAGGAAGGCATGATTGGGAGCTAGCTCGAAATCTAAAAAATAAAATATCTCCAGACCTCAATTAGAAAGTTATCTGCTCCGCCTTGAGTTTTGGCCTTGCACATTCAAGCATTGAATAAGACCTAAAAAGGACTCTCTCGAGGCTGGATGCAGACGTGTATCTATTCGAGAGGTGGTAGAAAGAGCCTCACTTTTAAGAGAGCCTCCTTGTGAAGACAAACTATATCAATATAACTGGAAGATTGATTTGGCATTCAGCCTTTGCATTCATTAATGTAGATTGGGCATTCAGCCTTTGTATTCATTAATGCACCAACTAAAAAGAAGGAAATACGACACTGAAATAGCAATTATTAAAAAGAAAACTTATGAAATGTCTAAAAAAAAATTTAGTTTTAATGAAAATGACAAATAAAGGTGTAGTGAATAGTATCAAAGAAAAATAAAATATAATTTTTTGTTAAAAGTAAACTGTATATTATGTGTTTCGTTAAAACTCACTTAAAATAAAACTTTTCCCGTTTTTGGTTGTATTCGCCAGGAGGACAAGGTCATCACGGACCAGAGCTCGTGCTACCCCGTGAAGGCTAGAAAAATGTTTCACTGACCACCATACCCTCTTGGCAGCTGTCCACATTCCAGGTTCACCTGAGGTTTATTTTATTTATTTATTTAGGGATGTGCTATCCACACACCCCTTTTTACTTCTCACACACCCCTGTTAATTTATGTCCGTTAGATCGTCTTCAATTCATTCAATCTGACGGTCGAAATCCAAAAAGATGTGAGAGAAGTAAAAAGGGGTGTGTGGATATCACACCTCTTTATTTATTATTTTTATTTTTATAAATGACCTTACCAAAGCAACATTGCTTTGTGTCTTCATTAGTTGGTAGTTTTTACTCTAATTAATTGATATGTGTGGTACTAGTACGATAATTTTAAGCGAAAACTTATCAACAGTTAATTATCATTTCTCCTTACATGATGAGATGTATTCATTCACCGCCAAATGTCAAAATTGGAAACATAAAAGTTTTTTTTTATTTTATATTTTTTTCCGAGTGTGAAAAAACTCATTTAAGCATTCATATAAATCAAATAAATTAATAATTCATTATGAGAATATTATTTGTTACCTTAACCGCTAATTCATTCGTCCCAAGTGGACGGCCCAAATCGAATAAACATTTTTCTAGATACGACCTTTAACTAATAATAAATCAAATTAGTTGTACTAATTATAATGTTTGTGCGGCGATAAATGTCATGTAAAAAGGAATGGAGTACTGTCTCTGTCAAAAAGAGAAGAAAAAAAACAACTAAAATATCTACCCAAACATTCAGCCGTGTCTAATAGAACGCATTTTAGACCAAAATTATTCAACCTCGTAAGGGTCATTTCGCTCACTAACTTTAAATGATAGTGATGCTCATCACCCTACTAATTACCATTAAATAAGTTTGATTCAATCCTACTACACAACTCTCGCAACTTAAACTCATCTAACAACAATCAATAGTGTGATGGGCATCACCACCCCTTATGGACGGTGAGCAAAAATATTTCTTGTCAAAAAGCAAGTTCGTAGTGACCGATAAGGACCCGTCTCACTCTATGTTTTCCATACAGTCAGAATATCATTGCATTTACACATATAGAATAGGAGAGTATGTTGAACATCCTCAGCCAAATCGGAAAACAGAAACACTGCAGAGAAACATGAAGATCCTGATGATGATGAAGCAGTAGAGCTAAATGCCATTTTGCAAAAGCACCAGACGACCAGCATAAGAAGACAAGATATTAACTCGCGGAACCCCGTCAATCAACATCCCGCTCCGAGAGAGACGAGGAGAGCCCCCACTGCCTAAAAGAGTACAAAATTAACAGAGAATAAATTGAACCTTTGATCTAGGCGGAAATGTTAACAGATCGTGCCACTTAAGCCTTAAGGTGCACTTTATTGTAGTGATCTGCAGCTTTGGATAACGACTGTATTGAAACCGGAAATCCTGGACCCATCTGCACATAATAACGGACTGGATTAGGTTCGATTCTACAAGGCTGCATTTAACTAAAGTATGTAGCATCCGTGCATCGAACGTTAGAAGTACAAATAACTAAAAACAAAAACAAGGGAGAGCTCACCGTGCTACATATATGGAAGGAGTTGATATACCCCGCATATTTGGAAGCTGTGAAAATGAAAATTGTAAATGATTAAATAAACGTGCAAAAAGATGCATAACTTTTAAGCAAAAGAAAAAATCCAATCCGATACTTAGCGAAAGCATGAATACAAAAATTCTCATCAATTGATTAGAAGTGCACAATCTGGTGAAGTCGGACCTCCTTCCGCAACTGTTCTTTGCAGTATCTTAAAAAACTCTTCAATTTTCTTCTTAATGGTGGGCAGCATGGAAAATATTAGATACATCTAAAGAAAATGAGTTCATTTTCTTCCAACAGATTTCGCAGAACATGCTATACTTAAGATTTGTCCACGATCATAACTAATAATCAGGGAGGTAGACAAGAAGGTTCAAAATTTTGACCTCCTGGAAAAATTCAATGAAAGCTCTGACACCATGTGAGACAATCATTTGTATACCAAAAATTTAAATAATTAGGGTAAAGGCCACCGATATCGTCAGGATAACAGCAGTGAGCCAAAAAACTTAAATAAAAAAATCCATAAAAAATCCATTCTATAAAGCAAGAGTACTTTTTTTTGGGGACCTGGACTGACTATCAAGTTCGGTTAATTTATTGAACAAGAAAATCGAGCTGAACTGCTTGTTGAGAAGAGCCAAATATTTCACAAAAATGGCTCAGCAATCAACATGACTAAAACACTCAACCATCTGCAGCCCTAGGAGGTGTATTATTTGCAGCAATGAAAGAGAAAGAAACCCAAGGGTGTAAAATTATGGTTTAACATTCAGATCAGACTTCACCTTTACTTAGTCTAATCCACAAACAACAATATAGGAAATATAAGAGTTATTTGTGCCACTTACACTTTTTTAAACCCGTAGGCTTTGCCAGCAAAAGAGAACTCATAAATGCTCCGATGTTCTCGCGCAGATAATCCTCTGTAAAGCTCATCTGAAAAGAAAGAATAATAGTGAAGTCCATGTCTCCAGCAAACAAACATCTGAAAAATAGAACATTGTGTTTGTAATAAGATCATGGTACCTTTCCAAGTCCCACATGTACAATTGATGTTCTGTCCATTCTATACTCAATATGACCTTGTCTTACTTTCTGTAGTGCTCCAGTAATGTCATTGGTGACAGTACCTAGCTATACGATACATAGTATACCAAATATTAGGGATTTGCCCACAAATCTGCAAACTGAATAAAAATTTACAACAATATAACTCACTTTACGGTCAGGCATCAAACCACGCTCTCTAAGAATTCTTGCAATCTGTTAAATATTAAACATTCACTTTCAATTAATGAAACAATAAAGATGATAATCCTGCAAGTAAAAAAATAACAACTCAAAAACCTTTGCCAGACGCATAATCATTTCATTTGTTGCAAAACACTTGTCCACGTTGAGCTTATGACTGCCTGCATGACAAGGTCAGATCATAAATTGTTTTATTACTTCTTTGAACTCAAGCAATGCAAGATGCACATAAACCTACATAAACACATTTACAATACAAAAAAAAAAATTGCAAAACCAAAACTCAAATAATTGAAATGGCAATATCATTGCATAGTATATCGAGTGGACACGAGTTTCTCTTTTCAGCATATTATTTAGTAGCAACAAGGGTTAGCTCATTACTTGCAATTTCCTCCACTAGTTCAACACCGCCAACAATATCTGCTCCTGCAGCTCTAGCTTCTTCTGCATCTGAGCCTTCAGCAAAGAAAGCAACCCTGACAACCTGAAGAATGACAGTGTCATACAGTAACCAACTAGATTTTAAATTGACGAGACATGATTTAGCAAATTTAAGATAACTACCTTCCCACTACCATGAGGCAAAGTCATGTTACCACGAACTGCCTGCACTTCAATCAGGTAGCCAATGTAAATTGAATCTTTCAAACAGGAGTTTGGAACATTACATATAATGGTGCAATAAGAAATATGAAGCATAAAGTATAAAGCAGAAAAAATATATTCTTTATCACTCTTTCGAGTCCATACAACTCTTACTAAAAATATGCAATTGATACACTAAAATGAGCACAACAATATGTTCAAAAAGTAGTCAGAAAATGAGCCAATATTTCTCAGTCACGGCTAACCATATTTGGGTGCATAGAAGATCTGCATTGATCATTCAAACAACAAATACAAGGAACTTATGAATAATGGTTACAGCTTAGTCACATAATAACTTTTTATAAAGAACTATAACATCTGGAGTCTAAAATATGGAGTTGATTGAAATCTTGAAATGCCACTGAACCATCTTGGGTCCAACCTTTATGAACATTTGCTAACGTTTGTTTTACGTCATTCCTTCAAATTTGAAGTGTTTCAACAATTCTGCAAATAGCCATCTCACATGCACTCACATACATGTGAGTTCACCTTATTCAAAAAGTACACGACTAGCTGTAACAACATGTGGGCAATCATTTAAATTTAGACTCTGTTGGATCGTGAAATGAATTGCAAATCTAAACTCAGGACTTGCTCTTATATATTCACATAGTAAAGTAAAAGTCAATATCTATTTTGACACACAAAAACATATGCTTGAGATAAGAGAAGATTTTACTCAGAAGAGTTGACATGTATTACATTTCGCTTCGCATCGATACCCAATTGTACATGAGCTTCAACAGTTTCATCAAAATTGCACTTGGCAATAGCCTGTAAAACAACTAGAACACGAGGATAAGAGATTAGACATGAGAAGTACATCGAATAAAACAAAAGACTTCTAAGTAAACATTAACCACATAAAAGTTTAAAGCGCACAATATCCCCCAACTCATGTACTCCATCCGTATTGAGAGAGCAAGAACATCGGCTAGCGCAATATGCAAGGGAAAAACAGTCATGATCTCGAGATGTTCCTGCCTAACTTTAGTCTTAATACTCGATCACAATCAAAGTTGGTAAAACAAATTAAGAAAGGAAAACTTCATTTTGTTAATTAACAGAAACAAAATCGAAACAGAGAACAAAGTCTATTAAGTAGAAGCCATTTGGTATCTCATCCAAAATTATCTAAAAAGAAAAGGAAAATTTCCATTCCTCTAACTTTCCCACATTTTCTCAGCAACCAAACAAGTGTATAAACGTTACACTGACCTTGACTTGGCGAATTGCCTCCATGACATCGAGAATAGGCTTGCTCTCCTTCTTCTCAACCTTAATCAACGCGGGAAAAGGAGCTGCCACCTCCTCCTCAGGAACCCTAAAAAGCCTCCTTCTCATCCGACCATCGGCCTCGATCCCCCTCTTCTCTCTCTCCAACTCCTTCACGCCATCCACATCCTTTCCAGCTCCGCCTTCGCCACCTCCGCTCTCCTCCGCGACCCGATCTTCCGGTAACGGAGCTACTTTCACCGGGTACGATACCGGAGATATAGATGGCACGTCCCGGATGAAACGCGCCTCTTCACGAGTCCAGGTGGCGCGAGTGTCCTGACTCGATGGGTTGGGCGAGTCACCGGAGCTTTGTGGCGGCGGCGGTGATGTTTGTGCTGCTTGGGGAGTCGCATCTGGTTCAGGTAGGGATTTCTCCTTGGGTTTGAGAGTGTATGAAACGGGTTCGACCGGCACTGGTTGGCGTTTAGGAGGTTGCGGAGGGTTCTGATTCGGGTTTGGGTCGGATTCGGAGCTTAGAGATCTGAGATAGCTTAGAAATGGAGGCGGGTGGAGACGGGAGTGAGGTTGAGAGAGGCAGTGACGGCGAGCAGATGAGAGGAGGAGCTTCAGGGCGGCCATGAGAAAGGGGTTTACGAGGTTTAAGGCAGCGCTGCGTTTTCCTCAGAAATATGTGCATCCGCTTTCAGTAGTACAGCCCAAAAATAAATAAATTGTTAATTACACTTTTGCTTTTTTAGTTTATTTATTTTTATATAGTGAATAATAAATTAGTTGTAAATTTTTTACTCTCAAAATTTGAATTTTTTTGTTTTAATAAACGATATTATCGGTAATTTCGAGATATATATGTACAAATGTAATTTTAATATAAGCGGTTTTGAAAACTCATAAGATTTTACACTATTAAGATTTCACTTTTAGTTTTCAATTTTTAATAACTAAAATAGTTATCAAACAAGATTTAATTTTTTTTAAAAAAAACATTGAAAAAAAAAATTACAAACAATATAATTACCAAACAGCTCATAAATTGTTTGATAAAACTCTCAAAATTTGTTAGTCCAAAATCTGTTTTTGATAAGCTATTCTAACCTAGATTCGAAAGCCATTTGTTTGGCCCATTAATGAAACTTATAACCGGACAAAAATATCCTTAGAATTTTGTTAAATTATATTAAGCCATTGGACTCAGTCTCTCTTCTAAGGGTCCAACTCAAGCAGTTCGGATGGTTAACCCAACCTTAACCCAACATTAATAATTTGAGTTTGGGAAAATGCAGGTGTTTTCAAGTTAGGGTGTATATTGGGTTTGGGAACTTAAATAGGTTGGGTTTGGGTTTGTCCAACCTTATCAAGTTCAATTTTATAGCACTTTATTTCATAAGATTTTTTAAATTTTGTACCAAAGAACAGTAATGTATAAAAATTCACTTTTGCGTATCACTACCCACACAAAAATTTAAACCAAACAGTGTGTGAGACCACTTCTAATGTTTCAACCGTGCAAAGTTGTAAATTACAAGGGAATACGAAAGTTTCAACTAAAAAAATGTAAAAGCAACATTATCATTCATTGTTCAAATAAAGACCAACAACAAACTTCAATTATATTCATCTTAAACTTGTATCTTATTTATATGGTTGAGTTTATGTTGACATGGGCGGGCTATTTACATCATTATACCCACTCCATCAAGTTTGAAATCGGGTTAGGCATGAACGCATTCGGGTTTACCCAACCTAAGTTTTACCCTTACTCTCCACTCCCTTTGCCCCAACCCCAATCAACGCAAATCATCCTCCACCCCTCCACCTCTTTTCCCATCATACCAATTTGATCTCAAGCACCAAAATCTCCATGCCAGATTCCATCTTGTTGGAAATTTAGTTATTATTTTATCATTGGTATGGTTTTCTTGTGGGCCAATGATATTAGAGTTTCTTGACTTTCAATGATTAGGGTTTTGCTTTTCACTATATATAGTAGTGCTTGTATTAGTTTATTTAAATTAATTAATGATAATAATTTTTTCATATACTTTTTATCTTGGCATCAGAGCAGGTTCGTGAAGACCTGTCTCGTATATTATTCGTTCGTCTGATAGCTTGTTTGTTTAGTTTGATTAGTTTGTCTCCCACCGTCTGCCACCACTGCTGCTTAAACCCCCAACTTTCACCCTACCACTATCTTCTGCTACTCTACCGTGAACCCAAACCGTAACCCGTTTCCCAGAACCAGATTTTCTTACACCAGTCTACAACCTACACTAGACTATTGTCGGTATTGTGCACTTTGTCTTTGTTTTTGGTTCATTGAATATGACAACTAAGGATGACTCGCTTCAAGCGATTGGTGTGAGATTGAATGGTAATAATTATGTGTATTGGGCATATGTCATGAAGAATTTCTTGATTGGAAAAGGTTTGTGGGGCTATGTGTCGGGAGCGGTTTCCTTTCCGAATAACCCCAAAGATGAAAAACATGTTGACTTGCTTGCTATTTGGAAGATGAACAATTCAAAGATTATTACTTGGATTAATAACTTTGTTGATTTGAAGATTGGAATGCAACTTATAAGTTCTCAACATCTAAAGAGGTTTGTGATTACTTAGCAAAGTTGTATACCAAGTCAAATTTTGTTAAGCGTTATCAGTTAGAGATTGAGATTCGTGCTAGCTAGCAAGGTGATCAAAGTATCCAAGATTTTTATAATGACATGACCTGTCTTTGGGACCAGCTTGCACTGACAAAACCTGACGAACTTGGCAATGTTGAGCTCTATTGTAAATATAGAGAAGAACAACGCCTTGTTCAATTTCTGATGCCTCTTCGAAGTGAGTTTGAGACTCTCCGTAGCTCTATCCTACACCAGACTCCACTTCCTTCCGTTGATTATGTGCTTGATGAATTGCAAGCCGAAGAAGTTTAGGAACAATTGCATAGTCTTTCTTCAGTGAACCCATCGGCTTTGGCAACGCTATTTAAACCTCAAAACCAGCAGCATGGTAAAAATATTGCTCATAATCAATGTAGCTACTGCAAAGAACAAGGGCATTGGAAAAACCAACCTTGGATAGCTCAGAAAGGGTTAAAAGAATCACCTAAGGTCGCATTTGTTGAATTGTATCCACCTGCTTCTTCGATGTTTGAAGAAGATACCCACGAGGATTGGAGTTAGTAGTATGAAAATTGCTTGCTTGGTTTTTCGGTTTGGGTTTTCAGAGGGAAGTCTCACATTGATCTTTCTCGTATCCCAGCTCACGTGGTAAGTTTCCTTCCCTCGTCTAAAAATTTCCTTATTTATTTTGTTATATTTTCTTGTGCAATTTTAAAATTTCATTATCTATCTTGTGCGATTTTCTTGGATTGTTTTGGAATATTCTGAACACTTCTCCAGGAGGTCACGAACCCTTTAGAGGTCCTCTCGGGCTCCAAAAATGCAATTTAAGCTTAGAAACGTCATTTTTAGCACTGCACACTGTTCTTTTATTCTGTCGCCAGAAAATAACCGCTTGGTAGAAAAATCCCAAATTTTGCCACGTACACGCCAAGAAACACACGAACTTCCTCCAATTTGAATCACTCCAAAATTCGTCCATTTGATCATGTTTTTCTCCAGAAGAAGTCGGATGTCCTATATTGAAAATATAAATTAAAGTATCAAAATTCTACCAAAATAATTACCAAAATATACTAAAAATAGGGTAAAATATATAATATGAAATTGACTCATCGTTACCTACTTATCATATTAGTTGCACAATTTAGCTATAGTTCAACTAATATTTTCACCTCCTTTTGAGTGGTTGGTTTTACTTAAAGATTGATAAAAGAAAATATCTTACCCAGTTGTTGAAATTGGTGATTATTAATGTTGTCGGAGACACGAAGGTGTAAGGATGCACCATGCAGGGTGTTATTTCTGGTAGTGAGTGCATGCTTTCCATCTTCTTTACTCAAGTCTACATACACTGTGGCGGAGGTTTTGTTTACGACAATTGTCGAAGCTCAACTCAGCTTCCTGCTTTTCTCTGCTCAGCTGATAATGGCAGAAGAAAACCAGCAGAGGCCGACGACATGGTTTGGGTTTTAAGAGGGAAAAGGGTTTCCTCCCAGCTCTGGCATCGCGTTGATCTTTCTTGTGTCACTCTTCGTCCCAGCTCGCGTCCTTCTTGTGGTAAGCTTCCTTCTCTCGTCTGAAAATTTCATTAATTATTTTGTTAGATTCTCTCATCAAATCATTCTCCCTATTTCCTGAACATAGTATGAAGAGCATTATTTGTTCCAAGACCTTGCCTTGATTATTGATTACTCAAGACATTCAGAGTCTCTCATCATCTTTTATCATCGTATATTTAATTTATTGTTTAATAGTCTTCACAAGGCAGTTTGAGTTGGGTTTGGTATTGGTGTTTGGTTATGGATAGTGTGGTATTGAAGAGTTTAGGACTTTTGTGCTAAATGTTATTACGGTTGTCTCTTTGAGTTTGCAACCCACTGTCAAAGCTCAACTCAACTTTCTGCTTTCCTTTGTTCTTCAAAGAAATTTGTTTACAAAATTTAGGATTTATTTCATTATCCTGTCAGTATTAGAAAGTAGCAGTCTGTTTTGATAGTGGGTTTAGATTCTCAATTTGTTTAAACTCAGCCTTTTTTGGTAGTGAGAAAATGCCTCAATGACAGGAGAAATTATTGCAAGTATTGAACACGCCAAGTTATCCGTACATCATTCATAGATGACGTGTATCAGATAGATGTAAGAAGGGTGGTGCTTCCACACCCTTTTTTACCTTTCACACATCTCTCTCAATTTTAGATCATCGAATCAAATGAATATAAGAAGATCAAAAGATAGAAATTAACAAAGGGTAAGTGGAAGGTAAAAATAGGTGTGTGGATGGTATCATCCATACAAGAATTTCTTATACACTAATATAACACTCCTTATACAAAGTCAAGCGGATGGTACACTTTTTTTAAAATGTATTAAGTATTTATTGAACGGGTAAAACAAGCGTCAACTAGACGTGCAACAACTAAAATTGAAACCACGAGGGCCAAAATTGAATTTTCTTTTAGAACTATCTCGAAATATATTAGCAGAGAACGATACAATTATTTGAAAGAAAAAAAAACAAAAAAACACATGATCATGATATGTATGTAGAAATGAAGCATGCGATGTGTTTGGGTTAATATTTGAAATTTGGGCCAAGCTAAGGAAGAACCCAATGATGTTAAATAAAAAGGGATTTATCTGGAACCCAACGTAAAGCCCAAGGATGAAATGAAGCCTTCTCAACCACAAATAAGCCACTTGCTTGCCTATGGAAGTAACAAGTGATGAAGACTAACCTACTACCAACCAAAAAGCACTTTCCAGTGGCATTTAAGTAAAAAAGAGGTGATGACTCACTGCCTTCTGAAGTGCTTTCGGGCAAAGACACAACCACTGCAGTCGGGCAAAGATACAACCACTGCAGTCGGGCTAATCTGCCAATAAAAGAAGGAAGTGGCCCCGAAGATAAGGACACTCAACCAATCAAACAAACAAACAAACTTACAAACTTTGCTCTCAAGCCAAATTTGCAAACCAAAGCTGTAAACAGCCCAAGTTTCCGATCTTTTAAGCATGGCCTACCTAGAAAGTTCATCTTTCTTTAGTTTAAAACTTTGCTACTCCTGGAGTATCGATTCCCTTGTGTAAACTTGTTTACCATCCATTACTTTTCAAGCTTTCAACCTTTGTAAACTCAAAGAGAAGCGTTTGTGAGAAGTTCAACCTTGCTGGACAAGGTGAAATCTTGCCCCGTGCTCTTTGTTTGTCTTATAAACTAGTAGATCTGTCATTTAACATATTGTCCAGCATGTATTCAAGTCATTTCAACTTGTGTTCTACTTTAAGAGTTCCATTTATGCTCAGATCTGGTTATCTTTATGGATCTTCTTTCATCTAAAACCAATCTAGAACTAAACAAATGACTTAAAGGGTTCTGGACACCCTTCCTTCAAGCATACAAAACCATAACTGAAAGTCCTTGATCTTAAATCAAGAAAGAACTTAATATGGACTTAACACATCCATAACAATCATTTGATAAACAAGAAGTCCGAGTAACTTGTGGCGCAAGAAACCGACTTAACCACACTTGTTCTACATCTACTATAATGAGATAGTAGTGGCACACCTAAACACTTAGTTAGTTTTGATTGTGAGCCTTAAGGCCTATACCTAAGGCCCTACAAAGGCACCTTTCAGAACTAACTATGTCTTGTTCTTACAGCGGACGAACTAGCAAGACCTTGACCACCTAACACATTCAAACCAACGTGCCAATCCCCAGGGGAGCTGTGCCGAGGTGCCAAGGACCCTCCCTACCGGAGTAAATCTTCGCCCGAACACGATGCAACCAACCAACTTGGCAAAAAATACAACTTAGGCCAACTCCTCAATTACAATAATTGATTCAGAGGCTAGATCTGAAAACATCCAAATGTAGCTTAATCAAATCAACTAATAAATTTAAAGTATAATCTTAAAACTAAAAAAAATATTGAGGGGTTATGTTTAGGCTCTTCAATTGGGAAATGTACATAAATATAGCCTGATACGGTTCATTTAATTTTTTTTTTTTTTGCAGTGCTATAATTCTGAACGGTGCTATATTTAATATTTTTTGTTAGAGATGGCCTTACAATTAAAAGAAACAACTGCTCAATTAAAATGTAAACAAATCTATCTATATGCTTCGCTAAGAGTATTTTAATCCACCATATTATTTACTTCCAACTCTTAACGAAACAAACTGATTATTTATTTAGCTCACAAATGAAAAAGAGCTGTCATATACAACACATCATACAACTTCGAGACGAGGCAAACTCAGGACACAAGCAATGTTCGTTCATTGTTTCCTATCCCCCTGAACCCTAATTACACACACGCACCCAAAGCAAACGACCGATGAAGCTCTACAAGCATGCATATTGCCAAAATCAAACCACATCTGCTGCCTAACTGCCAATTTATTGCCGCCTTCCTTCAACCTTTCACTCCTCTTTGCGCCTTCCTATCACCAATCTCAGCCACCTTTTCCGAACGGGTCTGCTTCAACTGCCCTCCCTCACCCAGCAATGACTTTTTAATTTTTAATTTTTAACAAGCAGTATTATCTACACTAAAAAGGGAGGTGAGTTTAGCCTCGTAATAGGCTAGCAACAATGTGGTTTAAATTCCTTTTTGACGAGAATTAAACAAAAAAAAAATCACTTATTGAAGAAGAATACTACTAAACTGTAATACTAATTAACTACTTTTTTTATTTGAAAAGAATTTATTTATGTTTTCGTTTTTTGAAAACTAAAAGCTACAAAGAAGATCTTGCTGTGGCAGGTTCGTTTTTCTCGACTCCAATGGCACTCCAATTATTGAAAACGTTATTTGACATGGTTGTTAGAACAGAGGAAAACAAAAAGACGGAATAGTATTCTCACCCTTTTTAATCTTCTTCTCTTTTTCTTAATATTTAAGTTTTTTTTAGCCAAAACGGTTTCTGAAATTTTCATAATATATAATTTTGGTCCCTGAGATTTAAAATCAATAAAAGTGGTCCATGAAATTTTCTACTGTCGATTATTTCGGTCCTTTCATTAAAAAACTTCGTTAAGTGGTCCCTAAGCTTTTTAACTGAAGGACCAAAATGATGGACGGTGGACAATCTCAAGGACCAAAGTTATGTGTTATGAAAATCTCAAGGACCAAAATTATGTGTTATGCAAATCTCAAGGACCAAAGTTATGTGTTATACCTTTTAACTTAACAAAGTTTTTTAATGGAATGACCAAAGTAATGGATAGTGAATAATCTTAGAGACCACTTGTTTTAAATCTCAGGGACCAAAATTATGTGTTATGCAAATTTCAGAGACCATTTTGACTAAAAAACTTTTTTTTAACGTTATCATTAAGTGATGTCAATATTTTTTTAATATTATAATAGAGAGACAAAGAAAAACAAAAAAGAAGTGTGAGGGAAAGAGAGGGAAGAAAATTCGACTATCATTCGTGTCTTAACTCACGTGCTTTCAGTTGCAATCATACGATTCTACCATCATCGAATAAACAATCTACATAAACCACATATCTACAGGATGCATCTAGAAGTTCCATGAGCAACATTATTTGCTGCACGAGGCGCAA
Source organism: Crataegus laevigata (assembly GCA_963580275.1). NCBI lineage: Eukaryota > Viridiplantae > Streptophyta > Magnoliopsida > Rosales > Rosaceae > Crataegus > Crataegus laevigata. Next base: position 37,469,894 of record OY756945.1, read on the forward strand.
ATTGCACCCACGCATCCACAAGAGGCCAAGTCAAGTCAATATTGTAGTTTAAGAATAAAGATACCAGGAATGATATAGACCTTTTTATTTAATTATATCTTTGGTCGTCGATATAACCATTTTTATGAAGGTAGAAAACAAAATAAGGGTTTAAGGTACGTAACCCCTAAACGTCCGCATTGCACTGCAAAACCACCTCATATGAAAAGCAGAGAAAATAATAAGAATGATATTCATAGGAGGGGTGGAGTTGGTGTTGTGCGGAAGCGCGTCCGAAAAGAAAAGGAAATAATAATGACATATGTAAGAGGGGTGGAGTTGTTGTGCGGAAGCGTCCGAATACGTGCTCTTGATTCCACTTGTTGTGTAAAAGTGGCGGATATGAGATCAATACACATGAAATTCAAATAACTTAAGGATTTATATTGATTCGGCATTTTTAGAGGCTACTTTAGTTGGGAGATTGCTAAGGAAAATTCATTATTATCAAAGGAGATTACAAAAGTTTTTAAGCTATTACAACTTGAATCTCAAATACACTCAAATCACTCTCATACCCAGACGAGCCAAGAACTAATCTCAGATTCTTGTCTCGTCAATTGGACAAAAGGCAATTATTGATTTAGTGAATAGTAATGCCCTAGTACATCTTCACCCTGTAAATGAATTGCTTGAGTGATTCAATGTTAATTTTTTTTAAACATTTAATATTACGGTCTAATGGTATTTCTCTTCACTTGTAAGTGAAAGGTCTTAGGTTCAATTTTCATCAAAGACGAATTTAAATTACATTATTGCTAGCCTATTGTGAGGCTTAGTCCACCCATTCCTCTCAGTGTAAATAATATAGCTTGTTAATTTTTTTTTTAAAATAATTAATTAAAAAATGCTTTTTTATTTTTATTTTTTTACAAAGTCTCATCTCTTCATTTTTTTTTTGTCTGAATCCTCTTCCTCGTTTTCTCTGTTCTTATTCATCTTCCACTCTCTATCCCTCGCTCTCTCTCCTCCTTTCCATCTCCTTGTTATATCTTTTTTTTAATCATTTAATATAGTAACATGTTTATAAAAGTTTACAGAACATTCAAATATTTTTTTTTGTTAAAAGTATTTTTTCAAAAAAAAATATTAAACACTCAACTGATTTATCTTATATGTATTTATTCTCACTGCACAACAAAACAGTTTTTTTTTTAAAGCCCATTAATGCTAAACTAGCCTTTTATTTTCATGACTAACAAAGGGTCTTCTTCCCACCAAGGTTCTAAAAGAAGTTAGGCGTTAGTTGGGCGGTGGGCTGGGGCCTAGCGCCTAGACTGGGTTTAGGTGGGCGCCTAAGTGGACTAGGTGGATTTAACTAAATTTATTATATTTCGTGTAAATAAATGTCTATTTATACTTAAAATATATATAATTTCATCATAAACTACAAAAATATAATGATATATATATGTATATATTATGAGCTATTGGAACACAATGAAAACTTGGGAAACAAGCATAATGTGTGTTCATTTAAGTATTCAACAAGTCTCTTACAATTTATTGAAAAAAAAATGTAAAATGAAAGTTATCTATTTTCCGTCTAAGTGAGTCGCAACCTAGGCAGGTCTTGGCGAGTTAGGCGAGTGCCTAGGCTGTCTAGGTAGGTGCCTCAGTAGGTCTAGGCATCATTTCTTAATTTTCAAACGCCTATGCACTAATCGGGGCGGTGACCAACCGCTTAGCGCCTATGTGGGGATTTTTAGAACAGTGCTTCCCACTTGCAAAAGCCACGGGAAGGTTGTCCCAAAAGTTACCAAATAAGTGCTTTCAAATTAAGCCAATTCCCATAGTTGGTTCATTTAACCTTCCGCCCTGATTGGCTTAACTTGTAGGAAGGGTCGATGACAGTTGAATACAACTTTTACTTATTTTAATTACAGTTGGTACCTTAGACGCGATTAAAAAAAATTAACACCTCACATACTTTTGAATCAATTTCACATACTTAATACACTTCTGTTGACCCTAAAAACTACCAAGCCTACGTGGTGCGCATGTCGAGTAACTATTGAGCTAACTACGTCATTCAGTTGTGTGCGGGGCATGCTAACTTGTCGCCCGACTCGGCCAGAGAGTAAAATGTGTTGCGTGGTGTTGAGCACACTGTTAACTTCTCGATCTTGCGACTACGGCTGAGGAAGGGACATGTCTCGGCCTTCGGGTTCTAGAGCCTGAAGATAAGGCTGCTAGTTCTGCGAAGTTCACAAATCGTCGGCGTCAGATTTGGTCACAGTGATTATATTCATAAGAGTATAAGCACGCCAAATCGACACCAGGCTATACAGACACAGGTACTTAAAACAGATATATGTCTTCATTGTAAATGTGGTGCGACCGTCAGAATGTCGAACTCTAAAACTTACTTGTGAGTATCCAATCATAAAATAACTCGGCGTTCAACGTGCCAAGCTCAATAATCTGTAACACCTCACTTTGCCGAGAAGGCTAGTGAGATGACATCTGCCAATAAAGACTCGAAAATCCTTCTTAACCGAGGCTTGGATAGATAACCAGTTGGCCTCGACGCAGTGTTGTTTATCCAAACTGAAGGTGCTCTGAGGTCAGTTGATTCTACGACAACAGTGTTGTTTATCCAAATTGAAGATGTCACCGGTTGCCTACTCAGTGTTGTTTATCCAAACTAAAGATATGTTGGCGGAAAAAGAAAATGAAAAAGAAAATAAAAATCTCAAGGTTGTTGAGAGGTTTCGCGTAGAGCGTGAGTTTGCGCAGGGCAATTTGTTTGTTGAATTGGAAAGGGCCTTGGATGATGCACTCCCTTCTTTATTTATAGTAGCAGACCCCTTCACGGCCGAACTAGAACCACACTTGGATTAGGATTCCTTAACCTAATCCAACTAGGTCTCAGCCAATCCTACCTCCATTAGGACTTTGAACCAACTTCTTTATCAGGCCACATTCACTTCTCGAATCTTAGCATCCTTATCCTATTGGGACTCCCACTAGGACTCAGCCGTTCTTAATTGGATGGCCCATAATAACCAGGCGACCCATAACGATTCTAGAAACAAACTACTAGGTCGAGAACAACCCTAAGCTCGGTCCAAATTAACATTTTGGGCCCAAACAACTTCACATGTGCTTTTTTCGCAATTAAAAAAAATTAATACCTCACATATTATTGAATAAATTTCACATACTTAATACACCTCACATGTATTTTTTTTTTTAATTAAAATTTATCTTGATACACATGACATTCTTCCCCACAATACATTCACACCTCATATTCTCAATATACACTTTATATTTTCTATATACCACAAAATCAAATTATTTAAAGTTGTTGATTAGTAGCAGTAGTGGCAAGATCCAGGAAGAGAAAGGGATAATTATACACCTCAAAATCAAAATGATTCAAAATTGTTGATTATTAGTAGTAGTAGTGCAAGATCAAAATTATTTAAAATTGTTGATTTATAGCACTAGTGGCAAAATCATACATCTCAAAATCATTTAATGTCTAGCAAACTGATATCATAATACTTTTATAAAGTTTAAAGACAGAAAAAGGTAAAGGGGTTGGGTAAGGAGGGATGGGCATATACGAAAGTGCAGTGAAGGTTTTCAAAGGTAAGAGTGTGTTGAATAATGAAGAGGCAAGTTCTAGGAAGAGAAAGAGAAGGTTCGGTTTTCAAAGGCGGGACTTGGGAGTGTGTTGGATATTGTAGAGGCAAGTTCTAGGAAGAGAAAGAGAAGGTTCAGTTCAGTGGGATTGTCGACACACAGAAAAGCAATCTTAAATAATTCCTATAGTTGAAATCACTAAAACAATGAAAAATATGAAGTCTTATATCATGTAAAGCTTCCGAATATCGATTTTGTGTTCCATTCATCAAAAATAATTTCTCTCAATCAACATGTTTGTCGTTTCATTCATTAGAGTTTTGTTCAACAAATAGAGGGTGGGAAGGGTTTCGATAATTGAAAAGATAAACAAAACGTTAAAAGTAATTTGAGATGTATTTAGAATTGAAAAAAAATTAATAAGGTCGAAATTATCATTGCATAATAGGGTACATCAGTAATTTAATATTAAATTTTGATGATAGGGTTATTACTTAACTCATTCTTATTTTTAAGAGTAATGCTAAAGATACTAAATGTATAGACAAAATTTTATAAACTAAATGACATGAAAGTTGATAATTAGATTATTAATTAAATTTTGGTAAACATGCTTATATCATTTTAATGACACATAATTTAGTTTATAAATTTAGGTCTCCCAAACATTGTCCTTAAAAAGGTAATTCCTATTTTCTACGTACATTTACTGCTTCCATAGATTCCCTATATATATGATATGTACTACTCGGCAAGATTCCCACACAAAAAAGATGGGCAACAGTACTGCTAAACATACAAAAATAACAAGCCATCCTCTCCCTCCGACGTCCATGGCCACCAACCAAACAGCTGATCATCCAGCGGCTGCATGGTCAGAGCTTCTAGGCTCAAACAACTGGGATGGCCTCTTGGACCCTCTAGACCTCAATCTCCGAACCCTCATCCTCCGCTGCGGCAACTTCTGCCAGGCCACCTACGACGCCTTCAACAACGACCAAAACTCCAAGTACAGCGGATCCAGTCGCTATGGCAAACGGTCCTTCTTCGACAAGGTCATGCTCCAAGACGCCGCCAACTACCAAGTCTCTTGCTTCCTCTACGCTACTGCCCAAGTCAGCGTCCCAGAAGCCTTGCTTCTCAAATCCCAGTCCCGTGAGTCGTGGGATCGCGAGTCTAACTGGATCGGCTACATCGCGGTCACCACCGATGAAGTCAGCAAAGCAATCGGTCGGCGTGAAATCTACGTCGCATGGCGCGGCACGATTAGAAAATACGAGTGGATTAATGGGATGGGAGCTGAGCTTGAGTCCGCGGAGATCATTTTAGGTTCTTCTCATGCCAATGGCCATCAAAATCACGATGACAAGGATGATGATGAAGATGACGAAAAAGTGCCGAAAGTCATGAGGGGTTGGCTTACAATGTACATTTCCAACGACCCGAAATCCCCGTTTACAAAAACAAGCGCCAGAGTTCAACTTGTGACAAAAATCAACGAGCTGAGGAACAAGTACAAGGACGAGAAGCTGAGCATAACCATGACAGGACACAGTCTCGGTGCGAGTTTATCGGTTTTGAGCGCTTTCGATTTGACTGAAAATGGAGTATCCGATATCCCAATTGCGGTTTTTGTATTTGGTTGTCCACATATCGGAAACAAGGCACTGAAAAGACGGATTGAGAGGCACCCGAATCTGAAGATACTGCATATTAAGAACACCATCGATGTTATTCCGCACTATCCGCTTCATGTAACGGGGTACCCGAAGGTCGGGACGGAGCTTTTGATTGATACGAGGAAGTCGCCGTTCTTGAAGGAGTCGAAGAATCCGTTCGACTGGCATAACTTGGAAGGGATGCTGCATGTGGTGGCAGGGTGGAACGGGGAGGAAGGGGATTTTGAGCTGAGGGTGAAGAGGAGCGTGGCGTTGGTGAACAAGTCTAGTGATTTTCTCAAGGAGGAGTGTCATGTGCCGGCGGTGTGGTGGGTGGAGAAGAACAGAGGGATGGTGCTTGATGAGAGCGGCGGAGAGTGGGTGTTGCCTTCGCCGTCTGATGAGGATCTACCGGTCCCTGAGTTTTGATAGGTGGTTGGTGGCGGTGGTTGGTGGCGGAGGGACAAAGCGGAAGTGGTGGATTCCACCTTCATTGGGTCAAGTCAATGGCTCGTACGCAGTACTATAATGTTGTTTGTCCTGTTTTAAGTTGTCTGTAAGTTTGAGTAGGTATCTTTTGTTTAATGTGAGTCATTTTCACGGGTGTTTCATATATTTTTAGACCGGTGATTGGAAAAATTAAATGAAAAAATGAGAAGATTTAATAGAGAATGTGAGAGAATAAAAAAGTGTGTGTTTATCATCATGTCGTACGAAATTTGAGATTAAATTAATGGATTTAACTAATCCATATATGAGAGAGAGATCAAATCAATCCTTTATTATTAATTGACCGTTTGTTTTTGGGGGTGATCAGCCTTTATGTATATTATATGAGTAATGTTATTCATACAATGTTTTTATATTACCTTTCTATATCATCTTAGATGACATATGATGTGGATAGCTACATCATTTGAAAATCTTACAAAATCTAAGGAAATGAAAAAGGAAGACTCTTCGTATATCACAATCATCATTTAATTAACTAATTTTTCTTAATTATTAGTTTATTAAATAATGAAATAAATTAAAAAATCTGATTAATTTAAATGATGTGACTGTCTACATCAAATGACACCTAAGATGATATGAAAATGTAGTACAAAAACATGGTATGAATAGTATCTCTCTCTATATATATATATATGAAATTGATTGATTAAGACATTACGACTTCTTTTGATAAGGATGACTAACTTGGATATGAATAAAGGTACTTTGAAGAAAAAAATGAATGAAAATTTTCAAATTTTTTCCGAGTTGAAGGTTTGTGACATCCCACATCGCCCAGGGGAGTGATTCTTAAATGTATATTCTCATCCCTACCTAGCACGAGGCCTTTTGGGAGCTCATTGGCTTCGGGTTCCGTAGGAACTCCGAAGTTAAGCGAGAAGGAGGCTAGAGCACTCCCATGATGGGTGACCCACTGGGAAGTTGCTCGTGAGTTCCCAGAAACAAAACCGTGAGGGCGTGGTCGGGGCCCAAAGCGGACAATATCGTGCTACGGTGGTGGAGCGGGCCCGGGAGGTGGTTGCGCCCGGGCCGGGATGTGACAAGGTTACTCATGAAAAAAAAATCCTTACTATAGTTCATGTAGAAATAGTAAGATTAAAAATGGATCTTTTCTTTATGAGGAGCCTTCAACTTGGATAAATTAGAGAAGTTGGCTTCTATTTTTCTCTTTAAAATGTTTTTAATATAGTAAATAATCCTATCCAAACTAATCATCACTGTCAAACGAGTCGTAAGTATAAATTGTGTAGTACTGCAACATTATCGAATGTGAGTTTTGGCGAAGAGGGGCTGTAGTGTATCGTGATCGCTTGGTTGGGAAGGTTTACAATGGCGAACTTACGGATCTCGATGAGCTAGGCTAGAGATTTGGCTCGAACCAACTACGGGGTCACAAATATTCCCAATTCTAAGACGAGATCCTTTTTATCAGATTTTGGGACATCGTCGACAAAGATATTGCATTTAGCTACTGAATTAACATGGCATGACTTCCATTGCCCCAGCAAGCATTGAGTTCAGCACATTTGGACTGCACATTGCCGAGCGCGTACCAAATGCGATAAGGCGGATTAGGGATAGCAACACCCGCTATATATGATAACGGTGTGAACATGTAGATAGGTGAAATTGTTTGTAAACTCGTCATTTGAGGAAATATTCTTAGAAAACACGAAAGGTACTTCCAACACCAAACACACGACCTTTGAAAGATAACACTACATAATGAGGTGCAGCGCATTAGTTCAAACTTTAACTACAGATTGCTGTGCAACAGATCAGTTCAAACTTAAAACTCATATCACAAGCTCAGCTTCATTTTCTTTCCAGGCTTCCTTACTTCTTTTGACGCAGCTTCGCTCCAAGTGCTCGCTCCAACTTGGTAATCATCTGTTGATTTGGAATCGCCTTCCCAGATTCATACTCTTGGATCACTTGAGGCTTCTCATTGATGATCTGCAAATAACCCCGTGATCATCATTAGTAATTGTGTACACGTGCGTGTGTGAGAGAGACAGAGATATTGAAATATTAATATTGAAGTTGTTGTCCATCCTAGGAAGTTACACATATCAACTAAAAGAAGCCTGCGTTAATTTCAAGGACAGCCCTCGCCAAAATTACATTAAATTACTTTTTTAAATATCCTAATGGTGGCCAATCATCAAAACAAGTAGATAGTTTCAAACACAGTGATTAATAATTCAAAACCTGTGTTGGTACCACGTATTTGGGCCTCGTATAAATACTCGGGGGACTCAAGGGCAATTATGTAATTAAGGATGAAGCCCTTATTCTATAAAAAGACCCATCCCTCTCATTTAAGGGCAAGGGAGACAGCCCAAGAGGGAATCTGAAAGAGCCATCATAAGGCAACAAAACAGGCCAAAAGCCATGAGAAATACAGAGGAAAGGCATCTAGGAGCCAACATGAGGCCAGAGAGAAACACAACAGAAAATAGGCTAGAAAGCACACTGCCTCTAGCCTCCATGTATATTCACCATTCATAGTGAAACCAAATCAACATCAGTGTGGACGTAGTCCAAACATTGGGGTGAACCATGATACCTCTTTGTGTTCTTTACATTCTTTGGCGTTTTGCAGATTCACGGTCGGATTTACCTTGTTCCAAGACCCACCCGATTTTGTGCATCAACGTTTGGCGCCGTCTGTGGGAATCGACACGAAAAGCTATGTCGGTTCTTTCTCAATTTTTCATCACACCACTGTGAATCTGCACAACCAAGAACCCAAAAGCTTTCCTCTTTAGCTTTTCCAGAAACTCAAAAGAAAACAAAGCACCAATGGCTGCAGCTTTGACTTCTCACTCGCACCTGAAGCCTCACACAAACGACGTCGTCCTCATCTCAATCGCACCAGATTTATATGCCTAAATCCCAGCCCTCCGAGTCGCTGCCTCCAAAAATAAAAAATTCCGAGTTTGAGCCTGAACTCTCCTTCCAAAAGTTTGAAACTTGAAGGCAGAGATCGCAGTTCGCAAATATACAGAACTGAAAATCCGTGACTAAAAATGTCAACAGAGAGAGGACGGAAAGACTGCAAACTCTTTCTCTTTTTTTTTTTTTTCTCTCTCTCTCTCTCTATCTCTCTCTCTCTCTCTCTCTCTCTCTCTTTCTTTCTCTCTCTACATTCTGTTGACTGCATCAATGGATCGAGCACAACTTGTTCTGCTAGGGCTTCCGCTTTTCTGCTTCTGCATCGACCTCTTAAACCTCTTCACTCCGCCCCCTCCTCCACCACCACCGGCTCACCACCGATGCCAAGAAAAACCTAAAAATCTCTACAATTTCACCATTTTCTCAAATATAAACGCACAAACACAATCTCCCTCTCCTAAACTCTTAACACTTCAGCTTTTGAGCTGAGAGATATAGCAGTCGACAATCACAATACCCCTCTTATGGTTTCCAACTACAGCGGCCATGAAGACAGAAAAGAGAAAATTAGAGTTGTTAAGCAGTTTGGGATCGAGTCCAAGAAGCTGTGGAAGATTGCTGGTCCAGAGATCTTCACTGCCCTCTGTCAGTACTCCCTAGGTGCCCTCACTCAGGTGTTTGCTGGGTTCATTGGGGACCTTGAGCTAGCCGCTGTCTCCATCGAGAATTCTGTCATCGCCTGACTCGCTTTCGGTGTCATGTGGGGCATGGGCAGCACATTGGAGATGCTATGTGGGCAAGCATACGGTGCGGGGCAGATTAGGATGTTGGGAGTGTACATGCAGAGATCATGGATCATTTTGCTAGTGACTGCTTGTGTATTGGTCCCCATCTATGTGTGGTCCCTACCTATTATCGAGCTTATTGGAGAGACCACTGAGATCTCTGAAGCCACTGTTGAAGGTTGAGGTCGGGAATAACAAGGTCTTCGCCGACCTGGACAACACCACCTATGCTCAGCCTCCCTAGTCTTGATTGCAGCTTCTATCGACATTTGCATGAGTTTGATTCCACATTCCACAATCTGCCGCAACTGTAATCATCATTGGAGGCCAGTCATCATTACAACGCCTATTTTCTTGGCCTACCAGCACCTGGTTTCTTGACATTTAGTGGTTGGAGTCAGATCTAGAATCAACCCGGATGATAAATCATGAAAAAGAGGAACTTTTGAGGAGTACATATGGAAATGAGATAAAGGAGAGAGGGAGAGAAAGCTGTAAAGACAGCATACCAACTCGAGACAGATGGAATACCATCATCACTAGGAGTCAGTTGATCAGTGTCCATAAGCAAGTGGAGACAAGTAAGTGGGAAAATATGATGATGCAAATCTCATCATTAGAGATCAAATTGGTGGTGGATAAATAAAAGCAAACGAATGGAGCACATCATTTTGGTGGGAGCCACACCAACCCGACACGGGCAACTAGCTCTGTCGATCAACATTGCTACAGATTAAAAAAGTCTACCAACCTACAGACCCCGTATGCATAAGCCAACCGAGCTTCCAAAGGGTTCACTATACCCCAAAATTATTCGGCAACTTGCCACTATTACCACCAACCAGGTGATCAAAAGTACATTCAGTACTCCAAAATTATTCGGGCGCCTGCTGCTATTATCACCAACCAAGTGATGAAAAGTACAACCCGTACTCCAAATAATCATTCGTGAGCATCACTCATGTCAATTACCATCATACATGAGCATCACTCATGTCAATCATACATAAACGTTCATGAGCATCACTCATGTCAACATTCATGAACATTACTCATGTCAACATTCATGAGCATCACTCATGTCAATCAACACAAACATTCATGAGCGTCACTCATGTCAATCAACGTAAACATTCATGAGCATCACTCATGTCAATCAACATTTCAACACATTCATACATAAGCTTCACTTTCAAAGCTTCAATTACAAAACTTCACCATCAAAGCTTCACTTTCAAAGCTTCAATTACAAAGCTTCACTATCAAAGCTTCAAAGCTTCAAAACTTCACTTTCAAAGCTTCAATTACAAAGCTTCACCATCAAAGCTTCAAAGCTTCAATTACAAAGCTTCACTATCAAAGCTTCAAAGCTCCAAAGCTTCACCTACAAAGCTTCAGTGCATGGTGTTGATGCACAAAACCGGATGGGTCTTGGTACAACACAAATCTGACCATGAATCTGCAAGAAAGTAAAGAACAAAAGATGTATCGTGGTTCACCCCAATGTTTGGGCTACGTCCACACTGATGTTGATTCCATTTTTTGTATGGATGTATGGATTACAAGTGTTTCTCTCTGTTTGCTCTCTGTCTGTTTGTGAGAAGTGAGAGCTTGGTTTGAGGGAGGAATTAGAGTCCCCCCGTTGTGAGGAGGAGAGTCCTCTTTTATAGAATAATAGGCTCCTCCCCTTTTACATAATTCATGGGTCGGGTAATGAGGCCCAATATGTGGTATAAACACATGGTATACGAATACCGCCTCCAGCTGAACAAACTGCCACTTCGGCCCACACATGGATTGAATTACAAGTCTCCAGCCAAAATACTCTCTTGACTGAAACCTTGGGGGACTACACTGTGTACCATATATTTGGGCCTCTGCATTTGGGCTTCATGAAAGTATTTGGAGCTCTTAGCCCATTATTTATGTATTGAGGAGAGAACCCTTATTCTATAAAAGGGACTCCCTCACCTTCATTAGAGAGATGCTCTCAGCCTATTATTCATGTATTGAGGAGCGAGCCCTTATTCTATAAAAGGAACTCCCTCACCTTCATTAGAGAGAGACTCTCAGCCTATTATTTATGTATTGAGGAACGAGCCCTTATTCTATAAAATGGACTTCCTCACCTTCATTAGAAAGCATTGCCGCCTGCTTAGCAATCGCCGCGCCACAAACATCACCTCTAGCCCATTATCCATTTATTGAAGAGCGATCCCTTATTCTATAAAAGCGACTCCCTTACCTTCATTAGAGAGTATCACCGCCAGTTGAGCAACCGCCTCGCTGCGAGCATCACCTCTAGCCCATTATTCATGTATTGAGGAGCAAGCCCTTATTCTATAAAAGGGACTCCCTTACCTTCATTAGAGAGAGGCACTTAGCCCGTCATTTATGTATTGAGGAGTGAGCCTTTATTCTATAAAAGGGACTCCCTCATCTTCAACGCCACAAGCCGAGCTGCCTCGCAACGAGCACCACCGCCAGCTAAGGAACAGCCTCACCTCCATCGCTTCACATTGAGCACCACCTCATGTCGAGTACCAGTTCTAGAAGACATCTAGTTACTTCGGCCCACACATGGACTGAATTAGAAGTCTTCAGTCAAAAGAATCTATTGACTGAAGACTTGGGGGACTACTGTTGGTACCACGTATTTGGGCTTCGTATAAATACTCGGGGGACTTAAGGGCAATTGTGTAATTAAGAAGGGAGCCCTTATTCTATAAAAGGACCCCTTCCCTCTCATTTAAGGGAGAGCCAATTTGAGGCAAGGGAGAGAGGCAGCTAAGAGCCAACATGAGGCTAGAGAGAAACAATGACAGAAAATAGGCTAGAGAGCACATTGCGTCTAGCCTCCATGTATATTCACCATTCGTAGTGAAACTGAATCAACATCAGTGTGGACGTAACCCAAACATTGGGGTGAACCACGATACATCTTTGTGTTCTTTACATTCTTTGAGCGTTTTGCAGATTCACGGTCGGATTTACATTGTTCCAAGACCCATCTGGTTTTGTGCATCAACAACCTGCATACATAATATCATAAGTAAATTGAAAAGAAACTATATATTCTTACTCTAAGGCTCGTGGCCTCGACCTAGCAAACGAAATTAGTTACTAACAATCATAAAACAAATATAATTAAGCACATAGATAGAAAACATCTTGAAAATAAATTTGAATCGTCAAAAGCTCGCTAAGCAGAATTCTCCATAGTAATGCGTTCTTCTTTTCTCTTTCCCTAATGACTAAATAGCCTTATTTATACTACTAAAAAAAAAAACCTACTTAGAAAAGGTCTTCTAAAAATTAGGAAATATAATAGAATAAGATAACTAGGAATTAAAAGGTTTCCTATTTAAATTGAAATTCGAACTGCAGAGAAAATCCATCTTTTGACCAGCCAAATCAACTCTGATTTGGTCCAAAATGTCTCTTTTAAAGCTTGAGACGTCCCTAACAAATCCTTAATAGGACTCTTCCTCAAAATATGTCACCTTGATTTTCAAAATACTCAAAATGTCCAGAAACGTCAATTTTAAAAAGCTGCTCTGGGTCTTTATTTTACCACCACGGTCAAACAACATGGTAGAAAAATCTGAAATTTTGATACAATCATCTTAAAAGACTCACGAACATCCTCCAATGAGAATCACTCCAAAACTCGTTCGTTTGATCACATTTTGCTCTAGAGGAAATCGAATGTCCTACATTGAAAATACATAATAGAGTATCAAAGTTTTAGCAAAATAATTAATAAATTATAACTAAGATTATGGTGAAATATATACTATAATATCGACTCATCATGCGCCAAGGTTCACCCTTTTAGAAGCAAACAACTGAATGATGTCTAAAAAGATCTTTGTACTTCTTTAAGCCAACCCAAACAGTTTTAGTACAGTTGCAAACAATTATAACGGTGTCAAGAAGAGATTATTTAGCTCATTCAAGAAAGATAAATCAATTCTAATATGAAAAACGAGAATTTCATATATACATGGTACAAGAAAAAGAAAAATTCACGAGCAAGGTTCTTTGTTTCCTCATCAAGCTTCCTCGTGTTCAAAGTAGTGTTGCTGGAGGCAGCATTATTTGTCCCGGCAGTTGCTGCAAAGAATAACAAAGTGAAGAAAGTTGAGGTTCCACCATAATATTAATTGGTAACATGGAGATTAGTCAACATTTTATAAGTATATGCAAGATCATTCTCTTATTAATGTGGGATTCATTCTCAACTCGACCTCTCACTTGGGCAAATTTTTAAGCCTAAAACGTAGACAACACAACTCATGCAAGGTCCATCCTCTCATTAATTCATTCTCAACACGCCCTCTCACATGGAGCGGATTTTCAAGGCTGCGTGGACAACACAACTCGCGTGACATGGAACATATGTAAGGGTTGGACAACGTGAGACAACCTGCTCTGATACTATGAAGAAAGTTGAGGTTCCACCATAAAACTAATTGGCAATATAGAGAGTAGCACAACCTCTTATAATGTAAAACTCTTTTACCTTCACATTCTCACACAGTAACTATTAGAATTGCAACTTCTAAAATTACAAAATGGAGTAAGCAACCACACCATAAAATAAACTTTTATACTCGATCCTATGGCACACACCAAGCTGGAAAGAAACTAAAAGTCTAATACTATACACATCGACAACCAAAATGCCATTACAAAAGGAAGAACATTAAGATTATCGAGCCTGATAATGACTACGAAAACCAATGCACATGGTGAGAATCATTCGCACAAACAAATTAAAAAAAAGTAATATTAGAGAAACTAAATTTAAAAACTAAATGTAAAAACTAAATAATGTGTCACCAATCGAAATGAGAACATTTATCAATGCTTTAGTAATAAAGCAATCATTAACTTTCATGTCTTTTAATTTTCAAAATTTTATCTACAAATTTAGTTTCCCTAACATTAGTCATTAGATAAACCCCATTAGCTACAAGGTAATATACATCAAAGAAGACAATCGAGCCGGAACGGTGAACCAACATCTACCCGAATGGAAAAAATTTGCTACCTTGTTTTCTATGTTTTTAACAGGTTATATATATATATATATATATATATATATATATATATATATATATATATATATATATATAAGAGACATGAAAACCTGTAAATTGCATCTTTGCTCACCATCCTTAAGTGATGTAATGCTTTGGAGTCATGACCCTATTTTTCACTGTTTGATTAGTTTAAATTTTAAATTTTATGTTTATCTATTACACATGTTTTGAAATTTCAACTCATCTAACAGTAATATACACAAGGGTGAAAAACACCTCAGTTAAGGCTGTTCAAGAATTGGCATGCAGCACTCAACCATATTTAATTGTGACGTTAAAGTCATTTTCATGACTAACAAGGGTCTTCTTCCCACTTGAAAAAGCCACGGGAAGGTTATCCCAATCCAACTGTCGGTTCATCAAAACTTCCTTCCCAATGGGCTTGACTGGTAGAAAGGGTCGACGAAGGTGAATTGAGCCTCTCCCGAGGGAGGTGACTTTTGACTTACATTACAACTTGTGCTTACTTTAGTTTTTAATTACCAATTGGTACCTTAGTAAAAAATAATAATTTCTCAGTATTGTCTAGGTAATAGGTATACGTACATTTGCTGCTCTCATAGATTCTTGATATATGATATAATACCACTCGGTCGGCTAGATTTCCACACATGAAAGATGGGCAACAATAATGCAAAACATACAAAAACAACAAGCCATCCTCTCCCTCCGACGTCCATGGCCACCAACCAAACAGCTGATCATCCAGCAGCTGCGGCATGGTCAGAGCTTCTAGGCTCAAACAACTGGGATGGCCTCTTGGACCCTCTAGACCTCAATCTCCGAACCCTCATCCTCCGCTGCGGCAACTTCTGCCAGGCCACCTACGACGCCTTCAACAACGACCAAAACTCCAAGTACTGCGGATCCAGCAGCTATGGCAAACACTCCTTCTTCGACAAGGTCATGCTCCAAGACGCCGCCAACTACCAAGTCTCTTGCTTCCTCTACGCCACCGCCCAAGTCAGCGTCCCCGAAGCCTTGCTTCTCAAATCCAAGTCCCGCGAGTCGTGGGATCGGGAGTCTAACTGGATCGGCTACATCGCCGTCACCACCGATGAAGTCAGCAAAGCCATCGGTCGACGCGAAATCTACGTCGCATGGCGCGGCACGATTAGAAACTACGAGTGGATTAATGTGATGGGAGCTGAGCTAGAGTCCGCGGAGATCATTTTAGGTTCTTCTCATGCCAGCCTAGCGAATGGTCATCAAAATCACGATGACAAGGATGACGATGAAGATGACGAAAAAGTGCCGAAAGTCATGAGGGGTTGGCTTACAATGTACATTTCCAACGACCCGAAGTCCCCGTTTACGAAAACAAGCGCCAGAGTCCAACTTGTGACAAAAATCAACGAGCTAAGGAACAAGTACAAGGACGAGAAGCTGAGCATAACCATGACAGGACACAGTCTCGGTGCGAGTTTAGCGGTTTTGAGCGCTTTCGATTTGGCCGAAAATGGGGTTTCCGATATCCCAATTGCGGTTTTTGTATTTGGTTGTCCACATATCGGAAACAAGGCACTGAAAAGACGGATTGAGAGGCACCCGAATCTGAAGATACTGCATATTAAGAACACCATCGATGTCATTCCGCACTATCCGGTCCATGTAATGGGGTACCGGAAGGTCGGGACGGAGCTTTTGATTGATACGAGGAAGTCTCCGTTCTTGAAGGAGTCGAAGAATCCGAGCGACTGGCATAACTTGGAGGGGATTCTGCATGTGGTGGCGGGGTGGAACGGGGAGGACGGGGAGTTTGAGCTGAGGGTGAAGAGGAGCGTGGCGTTGGTGAACAAGTCTTGTGATTTTCTCAAGGAGGAGTGTCATGTGCCGGCGGTGTGGTGGGTGGAGAAGAACAGAGGCATGGTGCTTGATAAGAGCAGCGGAGAGTGGGTGTTGCTTCCGCCGTCTGATGAGGATCTACCGGCCCCTGAGTTTTGACGGGTAGTGGAGGTGGTGGTGGTTGATGACGGTGGGACAAAGAAGTGGTGGGTTCCGCCTTCGTAGGGTCAAATCAATGGTTCCATATACAGTACTGTAATGTTGTTTGTCTTATTTAAGTTGTTTGTGTAGGTCTCTTCTGTTTAATGTTTGTCATGTGCAGGTCTCTTCTGTTTAATGTTTGTCATGTGCAGGTCTCTTGTTTCATGTTCGTCATTTTCATGGTGTTTCATACAGCTAGCTAATTTTTACACTATTTTTAGTTTTTCACATATATTTTAAAAATTCGGTTATTAGATTGAATAAATAAAACGAAAAAGAGCCGCGAGAGATTAAAAAAAGTATGTTTATCAATGTCGTATGCAATTTGAGTTTGGATTTAATGGATTTAATTAATCCATAGAAGAGAGAGGTCAGGCCAGTACTTATTATCAATTGTGAGTTGTGACTGCTTGTTTCTGGTGGTTATCGGTCTTTATACATGCGAATTGATTGATTAAGATACTAAGGCCTAGTTGAATAGGAATGACTAACTTGAATACGGCTATTCACGACATTGAAAGCATTTTGAAGGAAGAAATGAACGAAAATTTTCATATTTTGTCCAGATTAAACGTTGCTCAAAGAAAATGTATCCTTACTAATCCCCAAAAAATAGAGAACTGAAGAATTTTTCTTTACGAATAATCTTCAACTTAAAACATAATAGAGAAGTTGTCATCTCCCTTCAAAACGCCTTTAATATAGTAATCCTCTCCATCAAACGAGTTCTAAATATAGATTGCATAGTACTGTAACGATCTCGAGTGTGAGTTAGCATTGAGTTGAACACATTTGGACCGCACATTGCCGAGCGATTACCAAATGTGATAACGCGGATGAGGGACAGCAACACCAAAGGCTATGGTACGGTATGAATACGTAGAAACTCAGCTGAAATTGTTTGCAAACTCGTCATTTGAGGAATTATTCTTAGAAAACACAAAGGTACTTTCTACACCAGACACACGACCTTTGAAAGATTACAAAATGAGGTGCAGCGCATTAGCACAAACTTCAACTACAGATTGCAGTGCAACAGACCAGTTCAAACTTAAATTCATATCTCACGCTCCGCTTTCTTTTCTTTCCAGGCTTCCTTACTTTTTTCCACGCAGTTTCGCTCCAAGAGCTCTCTCCAACTTGGTAATCACCTGCTGATTTGGAATCGCCTTCCCAGATTCATACTCTTGGATCACTTGAGGCTTCTCATTGATGATCTGCAAATAACCCCGATATCGTCATCAGTACATTGTGTACGTGTGTGCGTGTGCGTGTGTGTGTGTGTGTGTGAGAGAGAGAGAGAGAGAGAGATAAATATATATATATATATATATACCTGAGCAAGTTGAGCCTGGGTAAGCTTCTTATCAGTTCGAGCTTGCATGATAGCTTTTTTCAGCTCACTTGGCACCCGTTCATCTATTTCAAAATCAGATGGTATTAAAGCACGAGACCAAATAATAGATGAGCAAAAACATCCAAGCAGACAACAAATAAATAACTTTGCAGGATTGCTTCAATATATTTCAGCTGGAAAAGAACCGGAACATAGATTCAAAGAATATATATTAAATCAGATTGAGAAGCCCAAGTGCTGGCTGGAATTGTGGAGGGAAGAGTATGCAAGGACAAGCACACATGTACGTTAATATAACTACATAGCATATGTCTAAACCACACATGTTAAGGTGAGCGAGGGCAAGAGTAAGGAAAACTTCAGAGAAAGCAAACACACAACGAAGAGAATCTTGGAAAACCACTAGTGCATATGAGAGAATAAAAAATAAAAATCTCAGCAAGACATACAACAATAAACACATGCACTAAATGTTGGCTACTATAAAGGACAACCGATGTCGAAAAATATCATAGCAACATATACAGCAATAAGCAAAAGGGATCTGTGAAGCAAAGGACTATATTGTTTTAGACTCTAAGTTTGGCTATAGCCCGTTAGCTCCAATGAACCACTGAAAAGCATCCTCTGGCACCATGACATGCCATGAGCTCTCATCCTCCCATCCCCATTCCTTGATGCAACACTCATATCAAGATAGCAATATTATTGTCACATCGAAATAAAGAGGATTAAAGGAGCATTACATAAACACATTATACATATGAAGGAATGAACCATGCAACTAACTTGGCAAAAGGAACAATAGGCCAGATGGCGCATCCTAGTCCCACAATTGCAGGATCTTTGGAGTACAAACAGTATACAGCATCAACACACTTGTAAAGAGTTTGTTTCCCATTTCAAACCCATTGCAATGGAACAAATCATACAATTGCGCCAAGGTTCACCCTCTTAGAAGCAAAAAACTGACTAATGTGTAAAAAGATCTATTTACTTCCTTAAGCCAACCCAAACAGTTTCAGAACAGTTGCAAACTAAGAAACAATTATAACGATGTCAAGAAGAGATTATCAAGCTCATTCAAGAAAGATAAATCAATTCTAAATGAAAAACAAGAATTTCGTATAGGCACAGTACAAGAAAGATAGAAACTCACGAGCAAGGTTCTCCGTTTCCTCGTCAAGCTTCCTCGTGTTCAAAGTAGTGCTGCTGGAGGCAGCTTTATTTGTCCCAGCAGTAGCTGCAAAGATTAACAAAGTAGCTATTAGAATTGCAACTTCGAAATTATACAATGCAATATGTAAACCACACAATAAAGTAACTTTAAGATTACCGAGCTCGAAAGAAACTAAAAGCCTAAAACTATAGACATCGACAACGAAGATGAGGCCATTACAAATGGAAGAACATTGAGATTACTGAGCCCGAAAAGGATTACAAAAACCAATCCACATAGCGTGGATCATTAGGACAAACGGGAAGAATCACATTAGCTACAAGGTAATATAAATCAAACAAGACAATCGAGCCGGAACAGTGAATCAGCAGCTACCCATGTGCCAAAATTTGACCTTGCTTTCTATGCTTTTACAAACAGGAACTATGCTCTGTACGGCTATATATAATGGATAAGATTTATCAAAAACAGCAAATTACAACTTCAACGAGTGCAAAAATCCAACCCAAAAATTAAGGGTAACGCATTCAAGTTTCAATTTTTAAAATTTGATTTTCTCTAATTTTAAACCCCTATGAGATTTTGAAGTCATTTCTGTTGATAGATATTGAAATCAGTTCGAGGGTTACATTTGTTTTCGCTTAATCAACAACAAAAAGAAATCAAGACCAAATAATAAAAGAGACGGAGAAGGGGAAAGCGAGGAACAAGGAAGGACGACACAAAACCTTTCTTGAGGGTTTCGATCTCAGCTCCGGAGCGGCGAGCGGCGTTGACGGCTTTCTCATCCTTCTTGGCGGCCGCGTTGGGTGCCTTCTTTCTGATGACGACGGGCTCCCAGTCCTGCGAGATGGGTCCTCCTGACATGGCGACCGGGTGAGGGAGGGGTGTTGGGGATTTCTGGGTTTTCTTGGGATGTTGTTGGTCTGGTTGCTCTGGAGGCGTGTGAAATGGCTGCACGCCTCGGTTGGGGTTCTATTTATCTCTGGACCTCTTTGCCCTGAGGCTGTGCTGTGGGTCAAAATTGTCGATGTCGGGTTTTAGCATTTTTTAAATTCATCAATATCTCTTTTCTTTGTCTGCACGAAAATATTCCACTACAGATAAGGGTCCAGAAAAACTAAAAACTATTGGGGTAAATATCTATTTTATTAAGAGCTGCAGTTGTTATTCAATATTACAATTTAGTGGTATTTTTTTTTCTTCAGAAAAATTTTAGGTTCGATTTTCGTCACCCACGAATTTAAACCACATTATTACTAGCTCATTGTGAGGTTAAACCCACCCGCTCCCCTTAGCGTAGATAATATCGTTTGTTCAAAAAAAAAAAAAAGAGTTGCTGCTCGCAATAAACAAAACAAAAAATAAAAAATGAGAGACGTTCCAGGTTAGATGCTTCGAACTGGTGAGTCTGCTTGACTGTGGCCACGAACAGTGTGAAATTCTTTGTAGCCTCTCCGACCCTGAAAGGAATTGATAACGGTAACTTGCCACCAATTGTCTCTCTTTTTAGAAGGAAAAAAAAAATATTGTGTATCAGAGTCTTGACCATGTGCCTTTCACAGAGTGTAGGGTTTTGGCGAGGAGAGGCTATTGGGTATCGTGATCGCTTGGTTGGAAAGGACAATGGCGAGCACGACCTCGATGAGCTAGGCAAGCGATTTGGCTAGAACCCAACACTACTCTACTGTCCGGGGGGCTGAATCGGATTTTGGGCAAGACATCAACAACAAAGATGTTGCATTTAAGTTTAACCATGAAAATTTCGAAACAGAGCTACTGAAAATAACAAGGCATGGTTTCCCTTACCACCCCCCGCCCCGCGTCAAGCATTCAGTTGAAGACATTTGGACTGCACATTGCCGAGCAAGTACCAAACGTGATAAGGCGGATGAGGGACATCAATACCCAAGGGTATGGTAACGGTATGAGCATGTAGATACTTAGCTGAAATTGTTTGCAAACTCGTCATTTGAAGAAATATTATTAGAAAATACAAAGGTACTTTCTACATCAAACACACGACCTTTGAAAGATAACTACATAATGAGGTGCAGCGCATTAATTCAAACTTTAACTACAGATCGCAGCGCGACTGATCTGTTCAAACTTAAATTCACATCGCAGCTCAGCTTCTTTTTCTTTCCAGGCTTCCTTACTTCTTTCCACGCAGCTTCGCTCCAAGAGCTCTCTCCAACTTGGTAATCACCTGCTGATTTGGGATCGCCTTCCCAGATTCATACTCTTGGATCACTTGAGGCTTCTCATTGATGATCTGCAAATAACCCCGAGATCGTCATCAGTAAATGTGTACACGTGTGTGTGAGAGGAGGAGGAGGAGGAGAGAGATAGATACTTGGGCAAGTTGAGCCTGGGTAAGATTCTGATCAGTTCGAGCTTGCATGATAGCTTTCTTCAGCTCACTTGGCACACGTTCATCTATTTCAAAATCAGATGACATTAAAGCACGAAACCAAAGTAGACAAGAGCAAACAACATCGAGGCAAACA
Organism: Crataegus laevigata; assembly: GCA_963580275.1. NCBI lineage: Eukaryota > Viridiplantae > Streptophyta > Magnoliopsida > Rosales > Rosaceae > Crataegus > Crataegus laevigata. The sequence continues at coordinate 37,491,525 of OY756945.1, forward strand.
ACAAATAAATAACTTTTCTGGATTGCTTCAATATATTCCAGCTGGAAAAGAATTGGAACGTAGATTCAAAGAATATATATTAAACCAGATTGAGGAGCCCAAGTGCTTGCTGGAATTGTGGAGGGGAGACATGTAAAGGTCTACAAACTGTTCTATTGCCACCAAAACAACTCATACCGTATTTCTAAAGCACACATGTTATGGTGAGGGCAAAAGTAACGGAAACTTCAGAGAAAGCAAACATACAACGAAGAGAATCTTGGAATACCACTAGTGCATATGAGAGAAACAAAAAAAAAAAAAAAAAAAAAAAAACCACAGCAACATATACAACAATAAGCAAAAAGGTTCTGTGAAGCAAGGGACTCTACTTTTGGTTTAGTCTCTACGTTTGTCTATAGCCCATTAGGTCCAATGAACCACTGGAAAACATCCTGGCACCATGCCATGCCATGAACTCTTCTCCCATCCCCATTCCTCAATGGCTCATGTCAAGATAGCAATATTATTGGGAAGAAAGAGGAGATAAAGAAAAAAAAAAGGAGATAAAGAAGAAGGTCCCTGGGGCGTTCAACCCCAAAGTTCGAGAGAAGTGGAAAACCTCGTGAGCAATGACAATATTATCTTAGATTTGTCTACCACCCACAAAAACATTTTGTGTTAGTGAAATAATATTTGGTAGCCAAGGTTTTAAGCAATTTGCTAGAATCTTTGAGAAAACTTTGTAGGAGAAGTTGCATAAGCTAATAGGACGAAACTGCCCAATTGACTCCTGAGATTCCGAGGACTCACATCGCCACTCACAAATTCTTGGACAAAACCCTTGATATCCTCCGCAATGATCTCCTAGTAGGAGTGGAAAAATACTCCATGAAAACCATCGGGTCCAGGGGCCTTAGAACCCCACACCCCCCTTCCCAAAAAATCTGGAAAACCGCCTCACGAATCTCCTCCAACTCAATGGGTTTTGACAAATGGGAATTCATATCCTCCGAAATGATTGGGACAAGGCAATCAAGTCCCCAATCTCAAAGCCTAAACAAGGTAAAAAGCGAAGAGAAATGGTCATGAACTACATACCGAATGCTATCCGGGCTTTCTGTCCACTCCCCCCGACTATCACACAGTTTGCCAATCTGATTAAAACGACAACGTTGAATAACCGTCTAATGAAAAAATTTAGTATTCGAATCCCCATTCTGCAGCCACTTTAACCTCGCTCTATGTTGCTAATATTTTTCATCCCTCTCCTCCAGCCGATCAATTAGCCCAATTAGGGCTGAAATCTATTCATGGTTTTCCTCTTAGTTCTTCTGCATGCAACCCAACTTATTGATCATGTCATAAATCTCTATCCTGCCTTCCTTGAATCTTTTTCTACTCTAATTCACTAAGTTGTCTCTACATGCATCAAGTCTCAAATGGCACAAAGCTGCGTCTTGCTCCAATGGCTCAAAGTCCTCGCCCGCACTAGCTAAAATTGCACAAGGCATCAAATGCTCTAATAGCTCAAAGTCCTCGCAAGCACAAGCTAAAACTGCACAAGGCATCAAATGCTCCAAAGGCACAAAGTTCTCGTCTGCAAGAGCCTAAACTACACTAGGCATCAAATGCTCAAATGGCTTAAAGTCCTCGCTCGTACGAGCTAAAACTGCATAAGGCATCAAATGCTCTAATAGCTTAAAGTCCTCGCCCGCATGAGCTAAAACTGCACAAGGCATCAAATGCTTCAAAGGCACAAAGTCCCCACTTGCAAGAGCCTAAACTGCACAAGGCATCAAACCTCAACAAATACATAAGGAACTACGAGTGACTTGATCTCTCAATGAGGGTACGTAGGCAATCTAGGGCTCGACTTAGGTGCAGTCGCAAAATCAAACACCTAAATCCCCAAGTTACGATTTATTCATATTGGAATCAAAGGGTTTTTTCCTTTTAATGAAGGATTGTAATTAATAGATACATAGTCTAGATTGGGTTGAACTCAAATTAATAAAACCCTCTTCGACAAAATGAATGAGGGTGAAATTGTGTCGAGTGAATTATTTGTTTACATATTGTGTACAATTTTTGCTCAACATGATTTTTGGCATGCCCAGTGGAACCTATTTTCCCTTTCATCTCTAATTTTGAAATTAATGTTCTATATGTTTTGTTTTTTGTAACAAGAAGCATGGTGCCATAAGTTACTGTTTACTTCCAGGACTCCCTATTGCTGAATCCAAACTTGGATGTGGAAGGCGTGCTAGTCAGTGAATCTCTTTCACCATCGATCAAGCACCAACTATCTGCAGCATGGTGAAGACTAAGGTGGCGACAAAGACATGAAACATAGCTATCAAAGTCATCAAAGTTGGGCCGAAGAAATGCCCGTCTAAGAACACCCTGAGGAACATAAGGAAGAAAACGGCACGAACTATTAGGAAGAATATCGCTAGGGATCGTTTACTCAAAGACATTGAAATCGTCTCAATGGAACTTCTTGGAGCTGTTTCATCTAAGGACACCAAGGTGCCCCAATGCAAGATCGTCAAAGTGACATCATCACCGCCCACCAAGGTTCTTGTTATCACTAAAATCATGATCGAAACAATCCCAGTCACTCTACCTACAACGGAGTCGGTCATGATGACCTCCGTCGAGGAAAATGGAGAAATCCTACCAATAGTGTCCGGAAAGGTTCGACAAAAGGCTAAGGCCTGCAAACTTGTCAAGGAAGGTGACAACATTCAATTCGAGGCGCCTATCACACGTGCAAGGGCTTAAGCATTGGCAATTCACTTTCCTGAAAGTTCATCTTCCCTTAGAGACGCTCTTGGAGGAAACGAATCTTTTTCCCAAGAAGAGATTCCTAGAGTACTAACTCATTTCCAAAGGTTGGAGATAAATGACAATGTCGAATATGAGAATATGCAAGTTTTGATGACTGGTGCATCAAACACAGAAGAACAATTGCTAGAAATGCAACAGAAACTAGCAGAAATGGCAGCTTTAGTGGCTAATAAGGAAGCGAAAAATTGCAACTTTAGCAGCTCAGTTAGCCGCTCAAGCTAGCATAAACAACGCTGGAGTGAAAGACAGAGCAAGGAAAGAGACGAAAAGAGAAAGTTCCAGTAGCCAGCTCACGCATCAAGATACCAATGCAATTTTCGCTGAAAAGATTTGTGAATTTCAAATGTCTTTAACGACACCAATCCTCAGATACCGGAAGCCCTATCCAGCTTACTATGACACAATGTCATTTCCCCAAGGGTATGAAAAATCGAGCTTTGATCAATTTGATGGTTTAAGTGGTTCTCCTCAAGAACACTTAGCTCCTTTTTACTCAGCTTATGGGGAAACATTGCAGTCAGATCTCTTATTGGTTCGCCAATTTGTTCAGTCACTCAAAGGTCTGCTTTCACATAGTACACTCAGTTAGAGCTAGGATCTATTATAACGTGGGATGATATGCAAAGAGCTTTTCTAGCTCAATTCGTCAATTCAAAGAAAAAGGTCACATTAATGGATTTGGCTTAAATGACACAAAGACACAAAAAAAGTGCGAGCGAATTCATCACAAGATAGAGGGATCTTAACTTACAATGCATGGAAAAGATTTCTGAATTTTTTGCAGTGCAAATATGTTACAACAACCTCATCCTCGAGATTGCAACATTTGTAGGAATTGCAAAGCCTCGAACATTCGACGAGTTGGTATCCAAGGCAAGTAATGTGGAGAAGTAAATGTCCTGAAAAAATGTGATTGGAAAGATGATCCAAGACTTAGAAAAGAAGTTTGACACCAAGAAAGGAGATAACAAAAGAATACCGAAGAAGGGAGATTCTATGGCGACATTTGTCAAAGTAGACAAGAAAAATGACAATGTAAAAAGAAAAGAAGAAACCAAAGGGACGAGGAGGCTTTCTCTTAAGGAGAGAAAAGAAGTTAAATATAGTTTCGATGATGAAGATGTTGGAACTATCTTCGATGGACACTTTTCAGCAAAGATGATCATGTTTCCTGAACCAAAGCGTCCTGCTGAAGTAAATAAGTCTGATGATCCAAAGTATTATCGGTATCATCGACTCATCAGCCATACTATAGAGGATTGTTATATCCTTAAGGATATAATTCAAGAAAAGATCAACAAGCATGAGATCGAGGTGGACTAATCCTCAAAACATTGGACGACAACGTCTAATATGAACGAAGGAAAATCAACACCCTCTGCTCCAGTACCAAAAGGGGCAATCCCTGTAGGATTCCATGTCAATAATGAAACCATAGTTGTCCATGCTTATCCTGACATGCCTCGTTCTGGAAATCCAAAGATCCCAACTCTATACAAGCTCATGACGGCACCAAGTTTTGATGTTTGGGAGGATTCGTCGGAGTCATCACTTAAATCCAAAGACGAGTGGAAAACCGTCTGTGAAAAGAAGGCGAAAAAGACCGCTAAACGTCTTTCTTCCACAAAGCGATCAAAAGAAAAATTATGGAGTGGACCACCCTCAAAGGATGGAAATAAAAGGAAGAAAAGTACTCAGAAAAGGCCTAGAGTCTTTAAAGACGATGAGTACAACAGCCTTTCAGAGCACCAATAACCCTCGGAGACTACTTCCCTCCAAAACTTTTCAAGAGTAAGGAAAGCGAGGAAGCAATTGGAAACTGTCAAGTGACCTTATGTGAAATCCATAATGATAATGAGGTAGATGAAATAACTTTACGCTCTGGTTAAAGGATCCCGTTTGCGGACAAGAAAAGGGGTAAATAAACAGTTGATTCAGTCAATTATTCTGACAAACCAAATGCAAGACAGGTTCCAGTCACTACCACAGTAGAGCCTCCGGTGGAAATTTCAATCTCAACCACAAAAGCAAGTACCTTCAAGATGGTATATACGACATAGTTAACCATCTTAAGCACATCCCATCTCTTCTCAATGTGTATGATGCTTTGAAAATGTCAAATGAGCTTAGACAAGCGCTCATTACGACTTTGACAAATCCTAAAGTATTTGAAACGAGCTTCAAATTTGCAGAAGTGGATACAACGTCAAAGTATTGTGCGTGCTGCCTCTCAAGTATCACATTTGATGAAAACAACTTTATACTTGGAGACGAATAACACAATCAGCCTTTGTACGTCAGTGGACTAGTGGGAGATACATCAATAAATCAAATCTTGCTTGATTGTGGATCAGCAGTAAACCTGCTTCCTCTTCTAACACTTCCAGCTCTGGGGATGAATGTTTGTCAATTGACACCATCAATGCTAACTATCCAAGGGTTCAATCAAGTTGGACAAAAAGCAATGGGAACAATAACGTTACAAATGGAGATAGGAGAGTTGTACTTTGACGCATTTTTCCATGTAATAGATGCTGACACATTTTACAATGTTTTATTATGACGTATGTGGCTTCATACATATGGCATCATTCCTTCTACACTCCATTAGTGCTTCAAGTTTTTTGTGAATGGCGAAGTAAAGAAAGTTCTAGCGGACACCGACCCATTTAGGGGAGAAGAAGTGAATTACGCATATGCAAAATTCTACAAACAATCAAAAGTCACTTTTTCACAACCAACAAAAGATGAAGTGGTGCAGAAGGAATCACAATCACTAGCTGTGGAAAAGGCAAAGTTGTCAAGGCTAGTCAAAATTGCGAGTTCTAAAACTTCGAAATCCAAAAAAGTAGTTCTCAACCGCTCATTAAAAGATCGAAGAGAACCTGAAAAGAAGGTAATGGAGCAAATCCAAAATGCATTTAAAGCACTCGTGACCACACGAAGCCTCTACGCGGAATCAACCAATCAATTCCTAGGGCCAATTTGATAGTCTCAACAAATTTACTAAGGAATATTGGTCGACATGGTCGCATTGTTTCATTCAAAAGAAATGAGTCCTCGATAAAAGTTCCATTAAAGATAAAAGCGAAGAGGCATAAAGCTAAAAAGAGTGCTATTAATGTCAAGGTGCACCAAGGAAATGGCATGTTCAAAGTATTTGTCTCAGAAACCAAGAATAATGAGTTGGAAGGCTTTACTGATCTCGAGAAAGCAATGTTGGCTAGAGAAGAGTCAAATAACAAGCCACCTTGTTCTGTCTTCCAAAGACTAGGTAGAATCACCAACTTTCATCCTAAGAAATCTCATAAAAGCAAAAAGTGGAGAGTCAAAAGCCAAAAGGTGACGATAAACCAAGACAAAAACGATGATGCATAAGAAGAGGTACAAGATGTTGTTCAAGTTAGCATAACTGGTAGCAAAGAAAGAAGCAAGGAGTTTGATAACGAGCCAATTGCGCCTATTATGCAATTCTCCACCTACTTTCCTGTCAAAAAGAAAAATGGGCAAATTCGTATTTGCGCAAGCCTCAGAACCCTCAACAATGCACCTCTACTTCTAGAAAGTGAAGCTTATGGACTGGATGAGAAATCAAGCACAGAAGAAGAGGTTCGTAATGTTGCTCAAGTAAACTGTGTCACCATTGAAGATGAAAAAGAAGAGAATGGTGACCAATCAACTGAGTTTATTGACAACGCTCGACCGGCACCACCTCAAATAGAAGATTGGGGGCAAGCCATTGTGGATAAACTTCAAGAAATCAATCTCGGAACAGATGACGAGCCCAATCCTATATTTGTAAGTGCCCTACTAACACCAGAAGAATTAGAAGATTACAAATGTCTTCTCCAAGATTACCGAGATGTGTTTGCATGGGGCTATCAAGATATGCCTGGTCTAGACACTAAAGTGGCAGTTCATAGATTGGCTATATCAAAAGAAAGGCATTATGTTAAACAGGCTCCACGACGTTTTCGACCTGAGCTAGAAGTACAAATTAAGGCCGAAATTGACAAACTGATAGATGTTGGGTTTATCAGAGAAGTTCAGTACCCTACATGGCTCATTAGTATCGTATTGGTAAAGAAGAAAAATGGACAAATTCGTGTCTACATAGATTTCAGAGATCTTAACGACGCATGTCCGGAAGACGAGTTCGCGCTTCCAATAACTAAATTATTGGTAGACGCCACAACTAGTTTTGAGGCTCTATCTTTCCTGGATGGATTCTCAAGGTACAATCAAATTAAAATGGCACCTGAAGACGAGGAACTTATGGGATTTAGTACTCTGAAGGAGTCTACTGCTACACTGTAATGCCTTTTGGACTAAAAAATGCAGGAGCCACATACCAAAGAGCCATGACAGTCATTTTCAAAGATATGTGGCACAGCACCGTCGAATGCTATGTGGATGATTTCGTCATCAAAACAAGAAAAAAGGAACGTCATTTGAACGACTTAAAGAAAGTCTTTGATAGACTTTAAAAGGATCAATTAAAGATAAATCCTATAAAATGCGCATTTGGAGTAACATCTGGAAAATTTCTTGGCTTTGTAGTAAGGTACCAAGGAATCAAAGTTGACCCTTAAAAAATCAAGGCAATCATGGAAATGCCTCTTCATCAGAACCTGCGAAAGCTACGAGGATTGCAAGGAAGATTAGCATACATCAGGAGATTCATCTTAAACTTCTTTGGGAGATGTCAACCATTCGCAAGGCTGATGAAAAAGGATGTGTTTTTCGTGTGGGATGACGCGTGTCAAAACGCTCTCTCAGCAGCATTAAAGAGTATTTTTTTTAAAACCCCCAGTATTGATGGCTCCAATTAAAGGGAAACCTTTAATTTTGTATATCGCAACGCTTGAACACTCACTAGGGGCAATGCTTGCAAAAAACAATGAAGAAGGAAAAGAAAATGCGCTCTATTATTTAAGTCGAATGCTTGTAGGGGTAAAGCAAAATTACACCCATATTGAGAAGGTTTGCTTGGCTTTAGTCTTTGCTGTGCAAAAGCTACGACATTACTTACTATCACACAAAATTACTTTGATATCTGAAGCGAACCCTCTCAGATAGTTGATGTTAAAACCAGTGTCATCTGGTCGTCTTGCAAAATGGTCTTTGCTACTATCAGAATTTGAAATCAAGTATCTCTCATAAAAAGCCATAAAGAGACAAGCACTAGCTGATTTCTTAGCAGCTCATCATGTTCTCGACAACGGGGAGTTATCGAGCGATTTTCCAGATGAAGAAGTATTATAGACATACATTTCTCAATGACAACTTTACTTTGATGGAACGGCAAGAAAAAGAGGCGCTGGGGCAGGTATTGTGTTCATCACACCATTTGGAGGCCTAATCCCATATTCATTTTCGCTCATGGAGTTATGCTCAAACAATATGGCAGAATACGAGGCACTCATCATCGGACTTGAAATTGCACTCGAACTACATGTTGATTGCCTTCAAGCTTATGATGATTCATAACTAATCATCAAGAAAATGAATGGTCAGTACGCCATGAAAAATGAAAATCTAACCTTGTATCATGAAAGAGCAAAACACTTGGTGTCACAATTCCAAGAAATCAACTTTGCTCACATTCTAAGGTCTGAAAATAACAAAGCCGATGCGTTGGCAAGGCTAGCGGCATTTCTAACTCTCCCTAGGAAAGAGAAGTTAAATTATAGTTGGAGAACGTCATTTACTTCCTTCAACATTAAGGCGAATTGAAGAAAACCATGACGTCAATGCGGTTATAGTTCTGGAAGAGGCAAATGTTCAGATTGGCGACAATCTTTTATTAACGACCTTCAATATGGAAAACTACCAACTGATCCTAGAGGCAGAGTTGATGTACGAAGAAGGGCAAACCATTTTGTGTATCTGAATGACACACTATACAAAATGTCTTTTGACGGAATATTGCTAAGGTGTTTATCAAAAGAAGAAGCAGCCCATGTTCTATCCGAAACTTATGCCGGTATTTGCGGAGCCCATAAATCTAGACCTAAGCTTGTAGCTCAGTTGAAAAGACTTCGGTATTACTGGCCTACGATGGTTCAAGACGCGATGAAACATGCAAAGTCATGTCGGGCGTATCAAATACATGGAGATTTCAAGCACCAGGACCCGTTGCCCCTCTATTCGACCATCTTGTCTTGACCATTCGATGCATGGGGTTTAGATATGATAGGCATGATAACCCCAAAATCGTTCCTCCAGCATCAGTACATCCTAGCAGGCACAAACTATTTCTCAAAGTGGGCTGAGGCAATACCATTGAAAGAAGTGAAAGCGGAAGATGTTGCAAATTTCATAAAGAAAAACATAATCTATTGCTACGGAGTCCCGTCCAAAATAATCTCAAACAACGCTCTCTACTTCAAGTGTAGGGCCATGGTTAATCTTTGCAAAAAGTACAACATCCAATAAGCCTTCTCCGCAAGTTACAACCCAACTGCCAACGGTCAAGCAGAGGTTTTCAACAAAGTGTTATGCAACATCCTGAAAAAGATGGTGCCAAAGAACAAAAGAGACTGGCATGAAGGCCTTCCCAAAACATTATGGACCTATAAGACCACTGTCCATACACCCACCCGATGCACTCCATATAGTCTGGTGAATAGATCAGAAGTTGTGCTACTTTTGGAAATTCAACTACCTTCCCTAAGAGTAACCACACAACTGACAGATCACGAAGAAAATGTAAAAATCAGGCTAGCGGAACTTTAAGCACTTGATGAAAAATGACTTGCAGTGCAACAAAGATTCAAAGTCTATCAAGCTTAAGTGGCAGATGCATTCAACAAAAAGGTTAAGTTTAGATCGTTCTCTATAGAAGATTTAGTCTTCACCGTTCGAAGATCCGTCGTCATCACCAGAAAGATGCACAGAAAATTTGAAGCCAAATGGGAAGGTCCGTATGTTGTCGCCAAAGTCTTCACCAAAGGTGCCTATGAGCTCTCTAACGCCAATGGGAAATGCATATACCCATACGTCAACGGAAAGTTCATGAAGAAGTTCTACACATAAACAGTGTGAAACGAACTCCAGGAAAGAAGCAAGTGTAGAGGAAGCAAGTCAGGATAAATCCTTTGCTCTGAACTACGTATGACTTGATCCCTAAAAAAAGGTACGTAGATAGCCTAGCATTAAAGTTGGGTGAAGTCGTAAAGAAATAAAAATAACAATAATTCCTAGAAATCAAGGGATGAACTACGTTCGGCTTAATCCTTTCATAGGGTACGTAGGTAGTGATGAGTCCATATTATACTATATATTTTACCCTTATCTTAGTATTAATTTATTGGTTATTTTGGTGAGATTTTGATACTTTGGATTATATTTTCAATATAGGACGTGCGGACTGGGTTGGAGCCTAAAGTAATCAAACGGTGGAATTTTTGAGCAATTTCAATTGGAGCTGGTTCGTGCATCAGTCTAGGAGGTGGTGTCAAAATTTCATAATTTTATCCCGAAACATCTGATCGTGGCGAATTAATTTATGGCCAGCGCGCAGTGCTGGCAGATTGGGTTACAGAGCTTGTGTGCAACTTTTGGGCTGGAAGATGATGGATTTTGGACTTGGGTTGTTCTTGGAACTTGAAGAGGAGATCATGATCTTTAATTTAACTCGTTTTGGGCCTGTTTTGGGGGCCTGAAGGTCCAGAAATGTGGGTTCTTCTTTGATGGGCAGATTTCCTAATCATGATAGGAATGTAATTTTTAGTTATCTTTTTATTATTTTGTTTCCTAGTTTTTAGAAAGTCTTTTCCTACTAGGTTTTTATTAGGAGTAGTATAAATAAGGCTTTTTAGCCATTAGGGTATGATTATTATTTTAGGAGGAGAGAACGCACTACTTTGGCTTTAGAGAGCTTTTGACGATTTAAGGTGTTTTCTATCCATGTTCTTACTTATATTTTGTTTTATGATTATTCTTAACTAGTTTCGTTTGCTAGGGCGAGGCCACGATCCTTAGCAAGAATATGTAGTTTCTTTTCAATTTACTTATGATGTTATGCATGCAAGTTTTGAATTATTAATCACCAGGCTTGAAACTATCTATTTGTCTTAGTGATTGGCCACCATTAGGATATTTAGAAAAGTAATTTGATGCAATTTTGGCGGAGGGTTGTCCCTGGAATTGGCGCTGGCTTCTTGTGGTTAATATGTGTAACCTCTTAGGATGGACGACACGTCTTAAGGGTTATATGGCTTTTCAAAGGGTTTTCATAAAACTTAATGAGTCTTGCATGTTCACATTCGATCTGGACACCACAGACGGGTTGCATGTTAGATATACGTTCTATGTTGGAGGTTCCAAGTAGGGCATAACCTTCAAACGTGCATGTGTAAGTCATAAGTAATTGAAAGAACTATATAGGATTGTTAAGGTGACGGCGGAACCCTAGTGCTCAAATAGACTTTCAAAACTATTTTCTTTTGTTTGATTTACTTTCCCAAGTATTTAGTTATTTTTAATTAAATTCGTTTTTAATATTTTAGGTCATTAAATCACACTTTTCCAAACTTTGTTTTCAAATAATTAATTAAGATTTGGTTAACATAAAATTATTCATTCAATCCCTGTGGAGAACGACCTTGCTTGAGCTGCTATACTACGACAACCTTGTACTCTTGCAAGTATTTTAAGTATTTTTATCCCTTTTACACAAGTGGTGAAAATATTTTCTAACATAGAACGTATATCTAACATGCAACCCGTCTGTGGTGTCCAGATCGAATGTGAACATGCAAGACTCATTAAGTTTTATGAAAACCCTTTGAAAAACCATATAACCCTTAAGACGTGTCGTCCATCCTAAGAGGTTACACATATTAACCACAAGAAGCCAGCGCCAATTCCAGGGACAACCCTCCGCCAAAATTGCATCAAATTACTTTTCTAAATATCCTAATGGTGGCCAATCGCTAAGACAAATAGATAGTTTCAAGCCCGGTGATTAATAATTCAAAACTTGCATGCATAACATCATAAGTAAATTGAAAAGAAACTACATATTCTTGCTAAGGCTCGTGGCCTCGCCCTAGCAAACGAAACTAGTTAAGAATAATCATAAAACAAAATATAAGTAAGAACATGGATAGAAAACACCTTAAATCGTCAAAAGCTCTCTAAAGCCAAAGTAGTGCGTTTTCTCCTCCTAAAATAATAATCATACCCTAATGGCTAAAAAGCCTTATTTATACTACTCCTAATAAAAACCTAGTAGGAAAAGACTTTCTAAAAACTAGGAAACAAAATAATAAAAAGATAACTAAAAATTACATTCCTATCATGATTAGGAAATCTGCCCATCAAAGGAGAACCCACGTTTCTAGACCTTCAGGCCCCCAAAACAGGCCCAAAACGAGTCAAATTAAAGATCAGGATCTCCTCTTCAAGTTCCAAGAACAACCCAAGTCCAAAATCCATCATCTTCCAGCCCAAAAGTTGCACACAAGCTCTGTAACCCAATCTGCCAGCACTGCGCGCTGGCCATAAATTAATTCGCCACGATCAGATGCTTCGGGATAAAATTATGAAATTTTGACACCACCTCCTGGACTGACGCACGAACCAGCTCCAATTGGAATTGCTCAAAAATTCCACCGTTTGATTACTTGAGGCTCCAACCCAGTCCGCACGTCCTATATTGAAAATATAATCCAAAGTATCAAAATCTCACCAAAATAACCAATAAATTAATACTAAGATAAGGGTAAAATATATAGTATAATATGGACTCATCAGGTAGTCTAGTTTTATTACTAAATACAGTCATAAAAACCAATTTCCTGAAATCAAGGGATGAACTACATTCGGCTTGATCCCTTCATAGGGTACATAGGTAGTCTAGTTTGATTACTAGATACAACTGTAAAAATCATTCTCTTAAAATCAAGGGATGAACTACGTTCCGCTTGATCCCTTCACAGTGTACGTAGGTAGTCTAGTTTTATTACTAGATACAGCCGTAAAAATCATTTTTTCTGAAATCAACAGATGAACTACGTTTGGCTTGATCCTTTCATGAGGTACGTAGGAAATCTGATCTCCAAGATTAGATACAGCCATGAATAAAAAAAAATATACATTTTCCCACCAATTGTATTGCACGTGGTTAAACTGCTACATACTAATGTTCTTAGAATTCCTGGCCTACTCAAATAACTCGAAAAAGAAAAAGCACCACTGGGATGTCAAGCCACTGTCAAATCAAAACATAAATGGAGCCAGAGAAGAGAAATTTTTTTGAGCCTTGCACGTGTCAAAGCCATTTCCACGCACGATGCTTGAGGGGCCAACTATTGACCCATATATTTTCACAAACAAAATATTTTAGCAAGTCTTATTAAGAACTGGGAGACTTAAAAAAAAGGTCCAAAATGCAGATTGACTAGAAATAAGGCTCACATTATGTGTGTATGTGTGTGTGTGTGTGTGTGTAATTAATATATAAGAAATAAAGAGAGAAAAAAAAAACTCTACACCCGCACACACGTGGACCTCAATGTATGCCAAGTCTGACGGAGTTTGTCATCTACATGGCAACCAAATATAGAGATCGTGTGTGTTTAGAACCCTCTAAAATTCCCACGTTCTCCACTCAAGTGATGGTTTTCTCTCAGCATCTCCACACCCCAGGAAAGTAGCATCCTATTAACTTTAACTGCCATGTCAACCGTTCACCTATAAAAAGGCATCAGACCAAAGCAAATGGGAAAAAGAAAAATAGGAGGAGGTACTCTGTAGAAATTGAGAGAGGAAAGAAGCAATGAAGTACTGCTGGGAGAGAAGACAAAGTAATTCCATTACTGACGATTCCGAACCAAGTCTTTCAAGGAAGGAGAGCAAACTATAAGCAACAATTAGAAGGTACAACACCTATGTTTCTTTTCTCTTCATTTTCTCTCTAGTAAATTTATTTTGCAGGCAAGCGTTGTCTTGAGTAAACTTTGGTCAGCATCAAGAACCTATATGCTAGCAACTGCCGACGTTAGACAGAAACCCAAACGGAAGTAGCAGTCGCCCCATGTCTCCAACCATCATTTTCGTTGGTTTTCCAGATGGAGCCCGTGCACTATGCTTGGTGATGTCGTTTCGCACAAAGCCAAAAGAAACCGAAGAAAGTCGCGTCAATGAAGAAATGGATCAACAGTAGTGGCTGCTACATGTGGAGTTGAAATGATTGCTGAACAAAGCACGCAGTAGAGCACAAAGGAAAAAGAACAAAAGAACGAAGCCAAATACGTGGCTGCATAAAGAAAGAATATGCATATAAGAAAAAGATAATGTCGTTCTCGGCATAAAAGCTCACATAGAAGAAAGAGATGATGCCGGTCTAGGCACAAAAAGCTGCGGCATCGCCTCCATAAAGAAGATTTGAAGTGGAAGACTTAAGTTCTTTCACCTTGAAGCGGTGTCTTCCATCTATGTTTTCCGTCCATGCCAGGAAAGAAATGAGTAGTCGATGCCACTCACTACCTAGCGGCCGACTCCGATAGTAGTCCAGAAGGCATTTGCTCTGTACATGACGAATCGAATAAATTTGCAGCCAATGCTGTTGTTTCGAAGCTAAAATCGGAAAAGAAAATTGGAAAGTGCCCATAAATGGTACAAGCTACTGCAGACGACAAATACCCATCGCTGATCCGTCAAAGACGGCTTCGAAATACCAAGCGTAGACCTTATAGAAAAGATAGCCACAAAGAACAAATTGTTTCCACAAGACAACAAATAATAAAAGAAAGAAGCAAGAAGAAGACGCTCGAGATGATTTTACGTGCCCTTTCTTCGCTATCGCACCTAGAGAAATTTCTTAGGAGCTCATTAGGAAAATTCGAATCATGAGCAGAGGGATACAACTCGAAGAATTGGACAGTTTGCTGTTGTTCCATTCTTCAAAAAATCGACCAGAAAAGGAGGAAGAATAAAAGTCTTCTAGATAACTTGAATGTCATTCACGTGGTTATCATTTTGATTAAATGTTGGGTAAGGTTCAGAGACTCGAAAACAACAAGGAATCATCTCTTCTAATTGCCATCTATAAAAAAAAAATAAAGATAAGGAAGCAGACACAGGACGTTAAGTCTTATATGCAAAGTCATTCTCTGCAATCCAATGAGAGAATAAGTGCATTTGTGGAGTTGTGACACTTGAACTATGAAGAAATCAACCTATTTTTCAAGAAATGAAATCCGAACCCCTAAGTGCTTTACGGGGCTGTCTTTCTGCAACTTTACAAAATTTCAGAAAGCGTGAAGATGGAATAAATCCCACAAAGAGTCATATTAAGTTAATCTGAGACAAATGAACAAAGGAAAATAAGCCAAATACAACTTTTGTTCCCCTTGACCGACTCGTGCTTGGTCTAATTCCACAAAAGGAAATTCCCCAATTCAACTTTTGATCAAAGACAAATAAATAGAAAAGGGGGGGGGGGGGAACGAAGTCTTTGTACAAAAGCCATGTTCTTTTCTGAAAGAAGAAAGTCAAAAGTTGCTTTTAAATATGGCAGATTTTATATTAAGCATCCAAGGGTCTGGTAGACAAATCAAAGCCACAAGAAGATTTATAGGTAGAGCATCACTTTGCACAAGCGTTGATGAGAAAGAATAGCAAGTATCGAAGGCAGCACATGGATAGGAGCCCAAAAAGGGCATTCAATGCCTACTATCAAAACCAGTCATATGACTCTCTACGGAGAAACGAAGATGTCGGAAAGTGATAATCAGACACTAATGCATCGAGACTCATTCAAAATATAGCAGGCACGAAAAATGTGTTACTACGAATTTTAGAGTGCAATTCTCACCTTTGGAGCCATGAATCAACATTTGTTTTCAACGAACTCAATGCATCAAAATAGTTTGTCCAACAACCATGTCAAAAACCAAATCGAACTGATACTGAAAGCTGCTCATGATAAACAAAAAGTCAAATGAATTCAGACTACGAAAGCTACCAACATCAAATTGAGTTTATCATCTACCAGTACACAAAATTAGGGGTTTTTACAACCCAATGAAGCTCATTACCTGAAGAACACAACAACAACTAAATCAAAGAGATGTTGTTGCCCGTGACACCTGCACGAAAGAATTAATAAATTTGTTGCAGTTTAGAGTTTCATTCCACTCCAAATCAAATCCAGAACACAAGGAAAATGAAAATGGGGTAACCTGCTTGATCTCCCCTCCTATTATTTTTGAATTTTTGATCCACAAAAAAAAGCACAAGCAAGGTGGTAAGAGCAAGAGAAATATGAAGCAGAAAAAATAAAAGCTCTTGTGACCTGCACCAAAAAGGGCCTTTGCAATTTGAAGGGGAAATGATGGTAAATTGAAGTAATTTGAAAAAAAAATCTAAGCTCCAAACAAACCTTACCCATCCTCAATTGGAAATTAACGGTTGCCCAATCCAGATAGAAATTTGAAACACAATGAAATCCACGAGAGCCCAAGTATATCAGAATTGCTTTTTGATTTTGGAGGAAGACCACCGAGTGTTTGAGCCCAAAAAAGGGGGAATGCTAAGTGAAGTTTGCACCTCACGTGGGAATGTTGCGCATGTGAAGAACAAAGAAAAGCCACAGATGCCTATCTAAATTCATATGGGCTTTGTAAATTTAGACCCTATGAATTAGAGCTAAAGACGAGCAACAAACGGCAAGAGCCTAATAGCATGATGGAGACACATTGAGTCAAACCAATCCAAAATACCAAATTCATGGATGTAAATCACCTTAAATGCCGCAGACTCAAATCATTTCAAAGCACAAAAGCTTGATGGACTTACCACCTCAAATTAGTGACCCATGCTAGGTCAAAAAATGGATCAAGCTCCCGTTAAATTACCGAGTCAATTCAAATTAATAAAATTCTTTTCGAAAAAATGAACAAGAATGAAATTGTGTCGAGTGAATTATTTGTTTGCATATTGTGCTCAACACCAAGTTTCATTCAAATTCTATTTAAATTAGGAATTGGAAGAAATGATCTCTAGCAAGCAAATAAAAAGGTGAAGAGTTGAAGTTTGTTGTGACTCCAGTTAAAGATTGGTTTGATCCCACGAGAATAAATCCAAATAGGAGGTTGTAGCTTGAATTAATTCATGGGCATGTGAATTAGTTCATGGACAAAAGAATAAGCATGTTAAAAAATTTATAAAAGAAAAAAAAAGAAGAAAAAAAAGCCTAGCACATGGTGGTTTCCAAATAAGCAGCTCACAGTTAAAAGTTGGTTCAAAATTTAATCAAAAGCTACAAGCCAAAAGCAAAGGAATGGAAAGAGTTTAAAACTCAAAAGGAAAGACAAGTAAAACAAGTCTTTTTCACAATAAAAAAAGGTCCAGTTTTCATGCTTTCAAAGTCCCATTCCAAATAGGATTGAATTCCTACGAAATCTATTGGAGAACGAAGCTGCAAAGGAAGAGGAAAAAAAATTAAAATGGCTCTCATGTGCATTTATCGCAAGCATGGCCTCCATCAAGATAAAGTTAAATATGGAGCAAGAAATGATACCAAGCCAAAGATACAGCATTGAGCCAAAGTCGAATGCCAAAATATTAATGGATTAATTTCACTTAGGTACTCAAACGGCACAAAGATGCGCTCCAAATTCAAGTGGCACGAAGTCACGTAAAGTTTCAAAGGGCACGAAGCCATATCAAATTCCAAAAGGCATGAAGCCGAAGAAAAGTCTCAAATGGCGTAAAGCCGTATCAAATATCAAATGGCACAAAGCCATGACAAGTCTCAAATGGCATGAAACTGCGTCTTGCTCCAACGGCTCAAAGTCCTTACTCGCATGAGCTAAAACTGCACAAGGCATCAAATGCTCCAATGGCTCAAAGTCTTTGCCTGCACGAGCTAAAACTGCACAAGGCATCAAATGCTCAAATGGCTCAAAGTCCTCGCCCGCACGAGCTAAAACTGCACACAAGGCATCAAATGCTCCAAAGGCACAAAGTCCTCCCCTGCAGGAGCCTAAACTGCACAAGGCATCAAATGCTCAAATGGCTCAAAATCCTCGCCCGCACGAGTTAAAACTGCACAAGGCATCAAATGCTCCAAAGGCACAAAGTCCTCGCCTGTAAGAGCCTAAACTGCACAAGGCATCAAATGCTCCAATGGCTCAAAGTTCTTGCCCGCATGAGCTAAAATTGCACAATGCATCAAATGCTCCAAAGGCACAAAGTCATCGCTTGCAAGAGCCTAACTGCACAAGGCATCGAATGCTCTTTGGCTGCACGAGCTGAAACTACATAAGGCATCAAACCCCAACAAATACATAAGGAACTACGAGTAACTTGATCCCTCAACTAGGGTACATAGGCAATCTAGGGCTCAACCTAGGTGCAGTCGCAAAATCAAACACCCAAATCCCCAAGCTACTATTTATTCATATTGGAATCAAAAGTTTTTTTTTTCCTTTTAACGAATGATTGTAATTAATAGATACATACACTACTACAAAAGAGACTAACAGTGGCGCTATTAAACCGACAACAAAAGCCATTTAATGTCGGTTATTTGCAATAAACCGACATTAAATCATGCAATGTCGCTTAATTAAACCGACGCTAATACTACCGTCACAAAAGGGTATTGGCGTCGCTTATATGCCTTAATCCGCCACTAAGAAGGAAAGTATTATTAAATAAATAGAACAACAGCGTCGCTTAAAAGCGACATAAACCCTTACGTCGCTTAAAAGCGACATCTTAAAACCGACGTTAGGTTAGTATTTTATTTATTTTAATAACGTAGTGTCGGTTTAAACCGACATTACTTAATATATAATAATTAAACTATTAAATTTAGTGTCGCTTAACACCGACACTACATTAGTAAAATACTAAATTAACGTCGCATATAAGCGACACTAGTTATATTAAAAAAAAGAAGTTACTAATCTCCACGTCAGTGGAGTACAAAAAAATAAATAAAATATCAAACTTAGTGTCGGTTTAAACCGACACTACGTTATTAAAATAAATAAAATACTAACCTAACGTCGGTTAGAAGCGACGCTACTTCTATTAAAAAAAAGAATTTACTAATGTTCACGTCAGTGAAGTACCAAAAAAAAATTAAAATATTAAACTTAGTGTCGGTTTAAACCGACACTACTTTACTAAAATAAATAAAATACTAAACTAACGTCGCTTATAAGCGACGCTAGAATTTAATATTCAAGCCTGCGTCGCTTACAAGCGACACTAGGCTTTTAAAAATCCAATTTTCAAACAGTCCCGCCAGTTTTTTTTTGTTTTTCACGAATCCAAAGTTTTAAAAATCCATTTTTCAAACAGTCCCGCCAGTTTTTTTTTGTTTTTCACCAATCCAAAGTTTTTATCTCATAATTCTAACCAAAATAACATTTATAAGACCTAAAAATTTACCAAAACCCATAACATTTATATTTCACATAACCAAATCCAACATACCAAAAAAAAACAGATTAACTATTAATGTTAGCACAAGTGTCATACATATCCGACAAGAATACAAACCAAACTACTCAAAAGAACTAGAGCCCGAATGTGTTCCTTCACGAGTTCTTTCTCGAGGTCCTTCTTGAGATGGTTGCTGAGATGCTTGTTGAGATCCTTGTTGTGATCCAATAAACCCCGCCATGTCAACATCTAATACACCACCTGCAGCAAGCATTCCAGCAAAACCTCCAATTTGAACATCCGGGCTAATCCCATCATGAGAAGCCACCTCAGGTCGATATGCAGGCATTTGATATGGCGGCTGCTGCATGTATGGCATAGCTGGCTGCTGCATGTATGACATAGGTGGCTGCTGCATGTAAGCCATGGGTGGCTGCTGCATGTAAGCCATGGGTGGCTGTGGCGGATACATCGGATATGAAGGTTGCTGATTATAACCTGCATACGGATATACAGGAGCACCAGAAGGCTGATTTTGGGGTGACTGTTGGGTTCCCTGTTGGCATGGATGTGGAGGAGGAGGCTGACCCAAGCCTGAATGTTGGGATCCAGGGCTATAAGGTGTTGGCAGCGGATATTTTTGCAGTAACAACGTAACCAGATGGTTATAATGGTGCTGCTCACTGCGTGTTTCTGCAAGCTTCAACTCCACCTCAGCTATCCGTTTAGCACTAATTTCTCGCTCCCTTCTTAATTCATTGTTCTCACACATCAACAATGCCCTTGAACTCTGGGATGATCTTCTGGAACAATTAGAAGTAGAAGTCGAGGAAGATGCATACGACACCATATCTGGAGTCACCCCATGTCCATATCCTCGTACTCTATTATGTCGCTCAGGACCCATCGTTTCCACATAAACACGGGCCCTAAGGTCGTCACTATCTTCTTGCCCGGACTCGATCAAGGTTTGAATATTTTCCTCCATAATTACCTTGCAACCAAAATTTTAAAAATAAGAATTTATCTATAGACAATGATATTTAATAACAATAATATACTACAAAGATAAAATTAATTACCCCAGTGCGCTCCGACGTTTCATCAATCCAAGAGCGATCCTTCCGAGTATGACAATGACGAAAAAATGTAACCGGATCTGCCTCTTTCCCAGTTTTTTTCCGCTATATTTATAAGTCAACAATAATAAATTTACAACCACCAGCAATAACCAATAATATATTAAAAACAAATCATAAGTCAACAAAAATAAAAAATCACCCCAACCAGAAATTAAAAATAAATTATAAGTCAACAAAAAAAAATTTCACCAAACAGAAATTAGAAACAAAATTATAACCAATAATATAAGTTTTGAAAATGTATATCACTTACAATATCCGACCGAACCCTTGCATATGATTTTGGACCGGTTGTGTGGTTCATCGTTTTTAACCGCCGATTATGCTTGTTCTTTGCAGCAATTTCCTAAATAAAAAAAAAATTAATTCATAAAACATATTTAAAGGTTTAATAACATAAATAATAAAAAGTTTACCTTCGTTTTTCCTTTATTCCAATAGGACACCAAATTAGCCCACTGTTCGGGATCCACATTAGGAGGTGTTTTCTTGTGCTCCTCGTCGTTTTTACCAGTATAATGCTCTCTTTTTAACTTATTTCGATGTTCCTTATGCGCATGCTCCGCAATATGAAGTGTCATTTTCCGGATTATTGGTAATTTCGGCATATCCTCTTCTTGAATAATAATAGTTTCCTGCACGAATAAATAAAATCAAGAAAACTAATTATTTCAATAAACATTGGCTCATTATTCTTTTCTAGTAACGAAAGATAATTTTACCTTGATTCTGTTCCAAAAAGCTTCCCTGCCATTTTCCTTGATATGGCGCCAAACACTCACCAACGGCATATGTCTCTTATCTCTCACCTCGGACGCTACATGCTTTGAAAATGCACTAGAGTTTTCACTGATGCATTTTCCTGATGCATCAAAACAACATACTTGTGTTTCCCAGCTGGGAATAGAGGGTCCCCGTCCCCTTTGAGTAGTTCCTTACAATAAAAAAGAAATTAACATTAAACACAACGACCAAAAATACCATTTCTAGTTAGGACAACATCCTAGATAGGCTACAAAATATAAAACTGAAATAAAAAAACGCACCGCCTTCGACTTCTTCCCCTCCGGATTGGGGCTCACCAACATGTTCATCTTCAAAATCCATACCAAAACAATTTGAAAGAAGTCAAATGGAGGAACTGAAATTGGGAGTAAAAGAAACAAAGGCAAGGCCGAAATGGGTGGGGGGAAGAAGGGACTGAGATTGGTAGGAAAAGAAAGCAAGAAAGGCACGGGGGAATTTTGGGTGGGGGGGGGTTTTAAATATGGAGCCAACTCAGCGTCGGTTTAAACCGACATTAAGACTACCTACTGGCGCTTTTAAAAAATAGCGTCGCTTTAAAAAAAGACTAGTGTCGGTTTAAACCGACACCACCCCCACCTACTTACTGACTCAAATTAAATGCATCTACTTTCTGACAAAATTTAATGACACATTGTAGCGTCGGTTATGAAGGACATTATGTCGGTTTAAACCGACACTACACCTCACACTTTAATTTTGAATCAACCACTTTCTGACATATTAAATGCAACCCCGTGGCGTCGCTTTAGCTGGGCCTTGCGGCGGTTTTATTTCACGTGGTGTCGGTTAAAACCGACACCAATTCTGACCAAATCTAACAAAATTTAAACTTACAGCTTTTTTGAATTTATTGCCTTTGCTGTCTTGAAACTTACACCAATTCTCACCCAAGGAACAGAAGGTCTTTTAGAAAAAAAAAAAAAAAAAGTAGTTTAACCCATAATAAAAAATAAATGCACGTGTTTTTTTTTTCTTATCTAATATAACATTTTAGGATTTTAATAATTAAATTGAACTTAAATAAAAAATACTTAATAAGAAAAAATATTGTCTGAATAATACTTAAAACACATAAAAATATTGTCTAAATAGTTAATCACTCAAATAAAATTTTAGGATTTTTAAATTAGATTTTTTAAAGTATAGTGTCGCTTTTAAGCGACACAATCTTGAATATTAAATTATAGCGTCGCTTATAAGCGACGTTAGATAAGTATTTTATTTATTTTGTAAATTAGTGTCGGTTTAAACCGACACCAATTCTGACCCTTTCTGACAAATTTTTTGCAACGGCTCTAGCAGTCTGACAATATTTAAAGTTGCTGTCGTCTAAAAGCGACAGTAGGTGCTTTAAAAAAAAAAAAAGTTGTTTAACCCATAAAAAATAAATGCACGTTTTTTTTTTCTTATCTAATATAACATTTTAGGATTTTAATAATTAAATGGAACTTAAATAAAAAATACTTAATAAGAAAAAATATTGTCTAAATAATACTTAAAACACATAAAATAATTAATAAACTTATTCCAGCTCACCATCTATTGTGTCGTCATTGGCATTACTAGCGAACTGGGTAGGCAACGGTAATAATTCAGGAAAAATAGTCTCTTCCACGCCAACCCTTGTATGGAAATTTTCACGGTCAAGTATCTGATCATCCAAATTTGGTACTGCATAATCTTCAATTGCATCACTATCCTCTAATACATCAAACAAATCTCTTGGCTGCGTTCGAACAACTACGTGCCAATCTTTTTCAATTGTGTCCTCCACGTAAAATGCTTGTAATGCTTGTGATGCTAATATGAAAGGATCTTCTTTAAATCCTAATCGATTGAAGTTCACCATAGTAAATCCATATTGATCAGTCTTCATTCCTCGCGGACTTTCACTATTAGCCCATTCGCACTTAAATAACATCACAGCTCGACCCCTATCTGCTGGCTCAGAATGACCACAATATTTAACCTCGAACATATCTACAACTCTGCCATAACAATTCACTTGCCCAATTGCACCAGGCACATTTGCAGGTACAAAGACGCCACAATTTTGATTCTTATGCTTGTCATCCACAGATTTTATACGAAATCTGAACCCATGAACAATGTGACTCTTATATCTACTCACAACCTTGTTAGGATAATTAGCTAACCAATGCAAGTCTTGAGATATCAACGTGTCATTAGGATGAGATCTTGAATTCATCTATAATAAGAATGAAGATAAAAGTTGATATGATAACTATAATCATGTTATAATTAAAATGTAAAAATATAAATAAATAATGTGATTGTTGTATCAACTCACATGTTGCTTGAACCATTCTGGAAATTCTTTCTTGCTTAGCTCTTGAATTTGTCGCATAGTTAACCTTTCTCGACGATGTTTCGTTTTCAAGAATTCCTCATGTTGCCTGGGCAATTATGTCCAAATTTAATTTAGTTCTTTTTCAAAGTTAAGAAAACTAATAAAACATTAAGACGTAAGATTAAACGTTCTTACCTTCTAAATGGGTTAACTTCATCACAATTATTTAGAATGTATCTATGGCATTGATCAAGAACATTTAGATCGAGCTCCACATTTTCTCCCGAGCCCATATAACGTCCTTTGGAGTCAAAAATTGATAACCCACCAGACACTCCACGTCCAACACCATCTACATTTCGGCCTTTACGGGTGCGACGAGACTCCACATCTCTAAGATACATGGAACAGAAGGACAAGCACTCATCCACCAAATATGCTTCAGCAATTGAACCTTCAGGACGACCCTTATTACGAACATAGCGCTTCAACGTTTGCAAATACCTACAATTATAAACAAATCACAAATTATTATAATTATAATTTAAAGCTATGACTACAATTGTATAAAATTAAAAAAAAATTATTAATTACCGTTCAATTGGATACATCCATCTATATTGAACAGGCCCTGCAAGAGCTGCTTCATCTGCTAAGTGAACTGGAAGGTGCACCATGATATCAAAAAATGCAGGAGGGAATATTTTTTCAAGTTGACATAATGTCAAGGCAATTCTTGAATTTAGTTGCTTGAATCCTTCCTCAGACTCCTTCTTACTACACAACTGTCTAAAAATTGCACTCAACTCTAACAATACCATAGTAACAGCTTTAGGCAAAACCGGGCGTATTGCAAGCGGAAGTAATTGCTGCATTAAAACATGGCAATCGTGACTTTTCAACCCATGTATTTTTCGTTCATTCACGTGCACACATCGCGATAAATTTGAAGAATATCCATCAGGGACCCGAATGGTAGACAACACTTTGCAAAATGCAGTTTTTTCTTCTCTTTTCAACGTGAACAATGCTGGAGGTAAAAAAGTTCTGTTTCCTTCTCTACGTGGGTGTTGACTACGTCTTATGTTGAAGACTTCAAGATCTGCACGTGCGGCCAATCCATCTTTACACTTTTCTATATCTAGCAATGTTCCCACCACGCTGTCACATATATTCTTCTCGATATGCATGACATCAAGATTGTGTCTAATCAACAGATGCCTCCAATAAGGTAGTTCATAAAAAATAGATTTCTTCTTCCACTGACTGTTACTACTTGTACTGCCCGAAGTTCTTTTTCTGCGTTGCCCAACTGAAGTATCTTTCTTTAGTTTTCCAAAAGTAAATCTCAATGTAGAAAGTTCTTCGAGACACTGTAAACCAGTCCACTGCCTCGGTGCACTACGATGCTCTCGACGACCATTAAAAGGTACGGTTTGCCTTCGAAACCTATGATTATCTTCAAGAAAACGTCGATGCCCCATATAACAAATCTTACGACTCGCCGGCAAGTAAATAGATTCTTTATCATGCATGCAATGTGGACAAGCTTTATATCCATGTGTACTCCATCCTGACAACATTCCATAAGCTGGAAAATCACTTATAGTCCATAAGACGGCAGCCTTCATCGTAAAACTTTGGTTGGAATATGCATCATAAGTAGGAGTGCCCACCTCCCACAACTCATTCAACTCGTCAATCAGTGGACGCATGTATACATCAATCTCTTTACCAGGACTGCGCGGTCCTGGTATTAATAGAGACAACAACAAATTTGGTTGCTTCATGCACATCCAGGGTGGCAAATTGTAAACAGAAAGCACCACAGGCCATGTGCTATGGTCATGCCTCATTTTCCCAAAAGGATTAAATCCATCACTAGCCAACCCTAATCTGACATTTCGAATTTCTGACGCAAAATCCGGATATAAATTATCCAAATGCTTCCATGCTGGAGAGTCTGAAGGATGCCTCATAAACTCATCCTTAGGACATTCGGTTGCGTGCCACCTCATATGTTCAGCTGTATGCTTCGACATAAAAAATCGTTGCAATCGTGGTTTTAAAGGAAAATACCACATAACCTTAGCTGCAATCTTTTTTCTCGAGCTATCATCTGCGTTGGTAATTTTATATCTTGATTCACCACAAACCGAGCACATGGTCAACTCTGAAGTATCTTTCCAATAGATCATGCAATCATTGGGACATGCATCAATTTTCACATACGTCAGACCCAAATCATTTATAAGTTTTTTTGCCTTATAACAGGATTCAGGTAGACAATCTCCTTCAGGCAACATTCTTTTAATTAACTCCAGTAAAGTGGTGAAGATCTCGTCCGGCATTCCCGCTAAGCACTTGATCTGATACAGTCTTACAACTGCTTCCAATTTCTTAAACTCTTTACATCCTGGCCACAAATCTTGATCTGCCTCTTCAAGCAACCTAAAAAAAGTCTCCACCTCTTCTGGACGCCCTTCCCTAATAGGGGGTTCAGTAGACGGCCCAACACCTTCTTCTGTTAATGGTTGGACAAATACATCATTAAGAAAATCATGCATACCAGCCACCTCATCTCCTGTTTCTTCTTCTCTAATTGCCACATTTTGCTCTCCAATGTTTTTCTCACCATGATGTCGCCACAAAGCGTTTTTATAATCTTTATCCATATCATATAATATGAGATGTTCAACAACAGTGTTCCTAACAAAAGTATATCGATTACAACATCTTTTGCAAGGACATTTAAACTTATCAGGGCCAACACCATTTGCAACTGCTTGGTCCAAAAATAAATTAATTCCAGCCGTATAAGCTTCCAAATTTCGAGCTATCGTCAACCAACTTCTGTCCATGTTTTACCACTTTATGAGGGCAAAATATTACGTTGAAACTAAGATCGATGCCTACAATCTTTCAATCCCTATCATGTAGGCATAACTATTAGAATTTTCACTTTCTATCTTTCAACCCTCGAACTCTATCACGATTGCAATCTTTTAATTTTCAACACCTATTATAGTAAAAACAAATTAAAATAACAACAAAAATTTATCAAATTTATGCTCATGTAATCCATTCTAGTAAATAACAACCAAAAGTTATCAAAGTTATCAAAATAAGAACAAAAACAAGTTAAAATAACAACAAATTAAAATAACAATTAGAGTGCAAAACAAATTAAGTTAACATAATATATTCTAATATTACTAAATATTATAAGTTAACATAATATATTCTAATATTACTAAATATTATAAGTTAACATAATATATTCTAATATTACTAAATATTATAAGTTAACATAAAATATTCTAATATTACTAAATATTATAAGTTTATGTTATATTTAATATGTCAATTTCACATAAATGCTAATAAATACTATTTATTTCCATTTTCTCATAACAATTCAAGTGACAAAATTAATTAATTTGACTAAATATTTATTAATTTAACAAAAATAGCAAAAAAATTTCTAAGTACTTAAATTAGAACTTTTAAATAAATAAACTCGTGTATTATAAAATTTAAAGATTTAATTGTAGCATAACTATTAGAATTTTCAATTTCTATATTTCTACCCTCCAACTTTATCATGATTGCAATCTTTTAATTTTCAACACCTATTACAGTAAAAACAAATTAAAATAACAACAAAAAATTATCAAAATTATGCTCATCTAATCCATTCTAGTAAATAACAACCAAAAGTTATCAAAATTATCAAAATAACAACAAAAACTAGTTAAAATAACAACAAATTAAAATAACAATTAGAGTGCATAATATATTATTATATTATTAAATATTTTAAGTTAACATAATATATTCTTATATTACTAAATATTATAGGTTTAGTACTTTTAAATAAATAAACTCGTTATTATACAATTTAAAGAATAAAGAATTTAGTGATATGAACCTGAATTATAGAAAAATTCCGTCGTCGATTAAATCTCTATGTACTCAACCACCTCAAATAAATTCCCTACAAAAACAAATTGTAAACAAAAATTAAAATTAAGTGGAGAAAATAAAAATATTAAAAGTAAGAAAAACTTACTGTTGTGAAGAAGGAACAAATAAAGTAGAGAGAACAAATAAGAAAGGTGTAAGAGAGAGGTGTAAGATAGAGGAGGGGGTTTGAAATTAGAAGAAGGGATAAGAAAAATGCAAGGAAGAGGAAAACGGGGAAGAAGGGAAGAGGAAAACGGGGGGAGTATATAAAGACTATCATTATGTCGCTTACAACCGACATTGGGATTTAAAATATTTTAAAAAAATAAGGAAAACATTGTGTAGTGTCGCTTTTAATATTTTTGAATATTACTGTCAGTTCACTTTATGTCGCTTAAAAGCGACACTAATATTCAAAAATATTAAAATGAATTCTTACGTCGGTTTAAAAGCGACACTAGGATTTAAAAATATTAAAAATTATTCTTACGTCGGTTTAAAAGCGACACTAGAATTTAAAAATATTAAAATTATTCTTACGTCGGTTTAAAAGCGACACTATGATTTAAAAACATTAAAAATTATTCTTACGTCGGTTTATAAGCGACACTAGGATTTAAAAACATTAAAATTATTATTACGTCGGTTTAAAAGCGACACTAGTATATTAGTGACGCTTATAAGCGACAGTAAAACCGACGTTATATTCAATTAGTGTCGCTACAGTCTAATCCGCCACTAAATGAGATTAAACCGACACTACCCACTGACACTATAAACTCCTTTTGTAGTAGTGATAGTCTAGAGTGGGTTGAACTCAAATTAATAAAATCATCTTCGAAAAAATGAATGAGAGTGAAATTGTGTCGGGTGAATTATTTGTTTACATATTGTTTACAATTTTTGCTCAACAGTGTGCATATCAATTGGATCATTCCACCAAAGGCATAAAGCTCCTGCCGCCCCAATAGGAGGAGCATCAGACCCTAGATTGTACCCCATTCTTCTTCTAATTCCAACTAATATGTGTCTTTTCATCTTAGTTTCCGATAGAAAAATCACAGAGGGTCTGTACTTTCTAATGAGCCCGTGTAGAGCTCGAACCACTGTCCCCGACCCTAGACAACGGCAGTTCCAAATGAGGTAGCTAATGGCGATTTTGCGGCTGTTTCAGGCCAGCCGCCACCACCCCGAGACTTCTTCCCCGCGCTTCGCGCCATAAATTTCTCATTTTCCACTTTTGTTATACCATCCAGATTATCCCGTAGGTTGCCATCCTCTGTGATCTGAACTTCTTGGAGATTGTCCTCAGCCAATAAACTTTTCTTCCCCTCAGACCACAGCTTCTTCAGAGACATATCAGCAAATCAGCTTCTCTTCCCTCATTTACTTCCTGGACTACTGGACCCCTTCTTGATTTTCTTTGCCGGGGATTAAGGTCCAGAGATCACCTTTTTCCACTCCTCTTCTTTAGGCCCAGCTCTTCCAAAATATTTTTTTGTCAGAGCCTCACCTACTAGTTTCACACCTTCCTCCATGTTGGATAGTTCCAAAGATTCCTCCAACTGTACCACCAGATCTTCTACCTCCACCTGAGCCATTGCAGGGATGTCGTAATTGCTTGAGATTTATAGAATATATCCCACGGACGGGCCCTGTTTAAGCCCCCACCTTGACTTCCACCAAATGACTGAAGCACTTAAACCCAAGTAGAACCCAGATCCAGACAAAAATTCTAGCAAGCCCGGCAGCTTCACAGGCTCGTTTCTGGATACGTGTATTCGATTTGGTTTATGTTTTGGGTACATAGCTACTTTCAGATCAATAACAACCTGAGTTAATGCATAACTGTTGGTAGGTGTTTATTTCATTTGTTAAGCCATCCTCTCAGGTAGCTGAGAGGCGTCCTTTGCATTAACTCCCATAAAAGCTCCAGGAACCAGGCGAACTGAAATTTGGGTTTTATAACTGAATAGTTGGGTTTTTAATGGGGTAAAATTCGATTGGGTTTTTGATGGGGTATGCTGTGAGGTAGGTTAAAGTGGGGAGGGGTGAGTTATGACATGGATTTTCTCACAAAAGGAGAGGAAGATCTCACAGCGGAGATACGGAGAGAAGACTCTCATGGCGATGAGATGGTTAACAAAAGGTGATGTATCTTCACGAGTTTGATAAAAGTAACTAGGCAGATTATCCGTGATTACGGAGTTTGCTCCAAAACTATTCGATCTTGGTTCATCCAAATTGCAAAATTCTAGGGTTTATAAAAGTCATCTCTTAATTGAAAAAGGAAATGATAGCCAATTCATGATGTTATATCATGTTACACATACAAACTCTGGTAATCGATTTTATTACAATTTAGTAGTTGTAAGCTTCAATACAAAACTAAAAAAAAGATTGAAATACAAAGCATTGGGAATTCATCTTCTGAACAAACAAACTACCTTGCCAAAGGACTAAGTTCCGTAGTCACATTCATAGAGTAAATAACTGAATCTGTTGATTCAGTCACACGGTTGAAGTTGGTTCGAGCCAACTCAGCCTCCAAACAATCCTTAAGCCCTCTCACCACCTCACTCATGTTTGGCCTTTTGTTGGATGTATCCGACACACAATTCATTGCTAGTTCAACAGCCTTCCAGGCAGAGTTGATTTCGTAATCTCCACGTAATCTCGGATCTAGAATAGTTTTGATATCCCCTCTAGCAAGCATGGAGCTAACCCATTGACTTACATGAATCTTCTCCTGTGTTCTTGATATCGCAGGGCGGCCAGTGATGATCTCCAGCAGAACAACTCCAAAGCTATAAACATCACTCTTCTCATTGAGCCGACCTGTTGTGTGGTACCTGCAAATCCAGACCAATGTTACTCAAGTGTACCATTTAGAAAAACAAAAGGAGGACTGCAATCAGAAAAAACTAGAGTATGAAAATCGATATTGACAAAATGAAATAGAGACTTACTCGGGATCAAGGTATCCCGGGGTTCCAGCTACAGCAGTAGACATATGAGTGCCTCCATCAGTTGGGAAACTTCTGGACAGACCAAAATCAGCTAATTTTGCTTGGAAATTTTCGGCTACCAAAATATTTGTTGTCTTCACATCTCTGTGGACTATGGGTGGCTTGCAACCATTGTGAAGGTACTCCAATCCTACATTTCAAATTCACTCTTTAATCTGTTACTGGAAACAAAATAAGAAAGCGTTGAATAAGTTTGGAATTTTGGATTTTGCCCAAGTTTACTGGCTAACCTTGTGCTGCATCTGTTGCTATTTGGAGTCTACCTTCCCAAGTCAAAACATTTGCAGTACTATTCTCACCTGTACAATAGTATTGAAAATAACCAATTTATGTTGGTTAAATGTTTCAATAAAACTAGGTAAAATTTCAAACTTTAATGTGTTTGCACTGTCAAGTTTCTACCATACCTATAAGATGCAAGTCCAAACTTCTGTTGGCCATAAATTCATAGATGAGCGCCATGTTAGTTCCTTCGTTGCAGTATCCCACAAGACTTGTCAAGTTTCTGTGATGAACTCTGAGTAGAAGTTTGACCTGCAATTTAAGCTTTAAACTCATATTTTGTTCGTAGAAATTAGTTCATTAAAGTTTCTGTATCGGTTCTTGGTACATGCCTCTGCTTGAAACTGTTGGTATCCTTGACCTGATGTTGGAGAAAGCAACTTCACAGCTACTTGAGTATCATCGACAAAACCATGGTAAACTTTTCCGAATCCACCTCTGCCAATAATTGTCTGAAAGTTGTTTGTAATCTGCCAGACGTCCGAGTATGTAAACTGTCGTTTTTTGGACTCGAATGAATCAACTTGATTGTTGGGTTGATGTGAAACTGCTGTTACAACTGTTTAAATAGATCATCAAAAGTTGCATAAGCATCAGAACATGTGTTCGCTCTATTTACTTCAGAACATGTATTCTGGATTATCGATTTTTCGATCTCTTAGTCTTAAACTTATACTTGATTTACCTTGTTGTTTCCTTCCTCTTTTTAGCCACATG
This sequence comes from Crataegus laevigata, assembly GCA_963580275.1. Taxonomy (NCBI): domain Eukaryota; kingdom Viridiplantae; phylum Streptophyta; class Magnoliopsida; order Rosales; family Rosaceae; genus Crataegus; species Crataegus laevigata. The sequence continues at coordinate 37,523,021 of OY756945.1, forward strand.
AATATAGCCACTACAAGTACCACAAGAATAAAAAATCCACCAATTGCTGCTACTATTGGAACAATAATGTTCTTCTTCTTCTTTTTCTCTGTCTCCTCCTTTTTGCATGAATTTTCTACACATAGGTCTGCATTTTCTCCAACACTAGCATTGACAAGGTTGATGAATATACAGTCAGTATCACCAGCGTTTATCGAAGCATTGAAAATTGTAATGAAAAGAAGAGGGAAAGGAAATATTAAGGCAATATACTAGAAAAATGGTTTTGGCCAGAAACAAACCTCAATGATAGCGAACCACTTTTCGATCTTTCAATGAGGTCGGCTGGAACTGAACCGTTGAGCTTGTTTCTTTCTAGGTTACTGCAAAGGAAGAGCAAAGTTATTGATCACCTAATTTTCTACTTAACCACGGAATTTGGAGTAACAATTCAAATCTAAGGTACATACAGGACTTTCAGTTTTGGCATTTTAGACAGAAATTCAGGTATTGATCCCTTTAAGCTGTTGTTTGATAAATCCCTGAGTTAAGAAAGATTCACACTTTTAGTACCCATTATGATAAATATATGAACCATTGAGCTTGTGATGATGTGATACTTACAAAGATTGTAACACGTCGAGGTCAGATATATATGAAGTTATCTCCCCGGTCAATCCACTCGAGGACAGGTCCCTAAATAAAAGTTCGATAATTTTGTTAACGAAGTTACGATAAAAAAACGATGGTTTCTAAAACAAGAAAGACCTGCTTAAACTTACAAGGATATAATTCTGGGGGAACCGTTGAAGGTACAATTTAGACCTTCCCACATGTAGCCTTCAGGAGTACATGGGTCTCCTTGCCAATCTTTGTCCACTCCATATGTTGACTTTATGTTTGTGATGGCAGACACTAGCATTTTCACAAGCATGTTCATGTAGCAGTCAATTTAATAAAGCAAATACAAGAATTTTAGTGAATGAAATTGAAAAGAAGGTGTTGAAATGATTGATGTACCATCATCTGTGTCGGTTTCAGGTTGTGTTAAATCTATCAATCTGTAGATCTCAATGGCATTGAGAACTGGTGGGAGAGTTGAATCCTCCGTTTGAACAAGTGAAAAATTATATTTGCCTCCGGTTAAGGATGAGCTGCTAAACACAGTGGTTGTGGACAAGTAATCCGGGGCATCAGGTCCATACAAATAATCTCCATTCAGCACGATATTGAATGATCTAGATTGGTCGGCTTCAAGCAGCTGGAGTTCAGCAAAGTGAATGAAGATATAGTATTGTGTACTTATATCCGGGGCATCCCAATAGAAGTTCATCGTATCATTCAGAGGCGTGCTGGCAGAACTCATTACGATAGATGGTACTTGGTAATCATTGTGACTTTCAGCATCAACGGTAAGCGAGGTAACTAACTGCGTACACTCATTGAAGTTGAAGGGTTCCCAAAACCGATCCAAAGCGTCATCGGGATACCTTGATTAAGAAAAAGTACTACCTATTATCAGTATCGTAGCAAATAGAATATAATTAAAATCAGTACTACTGAAATGACCATACCTGTATATTTGATTATCTGTTGAACCGACATCTAATCGAAAGGAAAGTGCTAAGGAACCCGTTGGAGTCACATAAGCAGTGCTTTTCAAGGGCCTTAATTCCAATGATGAAATGAATGGTGTTCCGGTTCTCTTGTTGAGTAAACACACATTTATGTAGTCTAACGTGGGAGTGTGAACAACTTCTTTGAAGATATTTGAAGATACATCAGTAATTGCCACTGAATCCCAGTAACTAGCTCCGATGACAAGATCAAACTTCGGCAGCTTATTTAGGCCGTCATAATTACCATACAGGAAACCTGCTCGGATTAAATACTTGGTGTTCTTTGTGATGTTTACATTGTAACAGTTCTTGACCCCCTGAGGAAAGCTCCTGACATAAGTATCCTGCTGCTGATAAGTAGTTTGGTATGTAGGTTCGACGCTTTTGCTGACACCGGTGCTTATGAAGGCTGCATCTGAATTGTAGGAAATGCCGGTTATTGAATCGGGGTAGCTAGAACTTGATGGCCGTCCACAGTCCAAGCTGATGAAACCTGAGTGATCGAAGACGGTAAGTTAGCAACAAGAAGACTGGTGGACAGTTATGAACAAAATGAATAATTTTCAAGTTTTAGATGATCAAATGTTTTACCAAATGGATTATCTTGTGCATGAACTAGAAGTATAAGAGAAAAACAACAAAGGAATACAAATCGAACGTATTTCAGCATTCCCATTTCTCTCTAAGTTGAGCTTCAAGCATGTTCTCCATGAATATAGTCTTGCAATATATATTGCCAAAGTAGTAGAATAATTGTAAAAAAAGGAAAAACAAAAAGAGATATTATTGGATATGTAGTCAAATTTGTTTGTGTTCGAAAAAAGAATCTTTTGCGCGTGAAGAATTTTCATGGAATCAAATATATACACACACAGCCAAAGCAGTGAAATGAGAAATATAATAAGAATTAGAGATTTGGTCTATTTTTTTTGTCTAACCGTAATTGGTACGTACACAGTACTAGAAAATTCAAAGCTTCTGCCGTGATCAGCACTTCATTTATGCAGACTTGCATGCAAGTCACCTATCTAGGTTTATCTTGACTTTGTCATTACATAACCATACAAATATGAACGAGGACAGTTAAATGTTCACTTGCTGTATATCACACTTAAAAGGGAATCCAAAAGTTCAAGTTGGGTAAGTAGTAATTCTCACTTTAAAAAGTACCTTGCACTATTCAAAGAGAAAATTTTCCTTCACTTTTTTGAAGTCATTAACAATTCATGTAAGTTTTTGTTCATTTTTTTTTTGTTATCCAGTCATAGCAAAACAACTAATAAAATTTATGTATCATGTGGTAGAGTATTTACCGGCACACCTTCGTGATGAGAATAACCTATATATGACATATGTATACTGTCACGGTTACTTTCCGTACCAATAAAATAAAAACATGTGTAAATTTTTTATCACATATTCTTGTTTTATTGAAAAAGAATGTCGCACAACGGTGTACCCTAGTACCATAATTTTTCCCCCTACTAAGTGTCCAACTCTTATTTTTTATATAAATAAACGCACACACCTTAACCTCATATGCGTATTTAGAGTACTCCAAACCACATTTACCTTCAGCTTGACTTAAGGTCAACACGTTAGAGTCTAAGTCAATGGCTAACCAATTGCTAGGAAATTAATTAGAAAAGTACAACTTCAGAAAAAGATATAAACAATAACGATCATATTATTAATTAGGATAGATAAGAACAAAGAAGAAGAATATTTTTGGTAAATCATTTAAAATTATATCGACTAATATAATTCAGAATAATATTTTGTGGACTTGGTCAGTTCCTTATAAAATGGTGCCTAATGCCTATGATTCAAGCAAGATTGATTAACCTTTTGAGATGGCCAATTGTCCAAATCATTTTTCGCACCTTTTTTTTTCTTTCCCAATATGTAATGGGAGATTATTCACACACCCCAAATTACTTCTCTCACACCCTTTTAATTTTTTAATATTTTTCTATCAAGTGTTTGTGGTGGGTAGAAAATATTAAAAAATTAAAAAGGTGTGGGAGAAGTAATTTGGGGTGTGTGAATATAATCTCTCATATGTAATTTCCCCCCCTAATTTTATGAGGTTTGTAATTTTAACCAATGAGGTGGTAGGTGGCCAATTTCATGTCTGCTATACACAACTGTATAAGCCAATGCAAAAAGTCTCAAATCAAAGAGTAATGATAGGGAGACCAAATTTTGTAAACTAAATGACATAAAAGTTATAATAACCGGTCCTGAAATTTACGGAATGAAAGGGGTATTTTGGTAATTTCACTTTGGTTGTAGGATATTTGTTTGAAATGTGACTTTATGGCCTTAAATGGTGTGCCCAAGGGGGCCCACCTCTGATTTTGTCACCGGCCTCATTTCCTTTTCTCTCTCTCTCTCTCTCTCTCTCTCTCTCTCTATCTCCCTCTCCTTGGTGTGAACTCTCAGACTTTCTCTCTCCATCTTCCACTCGATGCATTATTCCCTCCCTAAGAACCCACACACGCACACAAACACCACCACCCACCACCCACCACCATCACTCTTCTCTCCCCGTGAGCCCCACGAAACCTGGAGGAAAGGAAAAGCACACTAAAACCCCCATGTACCCTGTCGCACCGTGGCTGCGCCACTGTGCATCTCCTCCTTCGACTAACCATTGATGTAGGTGAGTCCCTTTAACCTTTTTGATGATGTTTTAAGGTCGATTTAAGGTTAGTGTTAAGTTGCGTACGATTGTTTGAACACAGAAACTCGTCGGGGAAGGATTTCCTAATTTTCGGCAAGGAAATGATAGCTTGCAGGGTGTCTTCCGGCCAACTCTGGCCATCACATGCCGTGAAAGTGGTATAATTCTCTTCCTCTCCCTCGCAACTTCATTTCCATAGTTTGAACGTTGAGTTTAGTGTAGTTTGGAGCTTGATCGGAGCTCTTTGAGCTCCAGCTTTCTTCTCCGTCGAGCTTGACCAAATCATTGAGCCATGGAACCAGCCCAACTATCAAGCCTAAACCCAGAACAAACCCAACCCAGGGCCAAACCCAGAAATCGCCCATCCCAGAACCTAGGCCGCGCTTGGGTCCTCGTGGGGGCCACATGAGCGCAGGTTTTAACCGGTACGTGGAGCATACGCACCTTCACCGGAGGTACTGTGCTCTGCCGCTGTCCACTGTGACACCGGCGACTTTTTCGGCCAACTTTTCGGTGACCCAAAATAGCTTATGGCCGTCGTGGCCGCAACCCCGTGGCGGCGCGTAAGGGTACCCGAGGTCCACCCTCACGTTTTTCGACGTCCTGAATTCATTTATGACGTCCGTTTTCCAAAATTCAATCGTTATGATAGAGTTTTATTAATTGGTACCTTTATGTGCTTATGTGTAATTGTTTATGGCATTTTCGTCTTTGCTAGTTTGCACGACTCTTCGACGGCGAAGTATCTATGAGTGGACCCCTTCTAAAATACATATTTTACTATTAGAAATGCATACATGAAAGCATGATTTAATGGCTACGTTTTATGAAACGTTTACTGAGTAAATTGGTTTCACACTTCATGAATTATCATGCTTTATCGACTTTACGTTCTTTGTGGTATATATGATTGATGACTATATACCTACTTATGAGTGTGGTTTACGATATGATGATTTAGTTACTGAGCTCCAATTTGAGATAGATATATGTGTGTGTATATATATATATATATTAGAAATATTATGTTAATGTTTTTATGTGCTTACTTAGTGGTTATTCATGCGAATAGTCCTACCTATGGGCGAATGATACTGCCTACAGGTGAGTGATACTTCTATATATGCCTTCGGGTAGGTGTGTAGTAGCCTACGGGCGATTGATACTTATATGCCTTCAGGTGGGTACTGTAGGAGCCTACAGGCGATTGACACTTTTATGCCTTTAGGTGGGTGTTGTAGGAACCTACGGCGATTGATATTTATATATGGCTTCGACTGGGTGTTGTAGGAGCCTACGGGCAAATGCAAGCCTTTGAGCAAATGAAGTGTTCTAAATGCCTTTGGGCGAATGAAGAGTTATATATGCCTTCGGACGATACTGATACTACTACTAAGCACACTATATGATATATATTTTATGAAAGGTTTTATGGTATGGTAGGGTTTTTGGAAAAACTTATTACTTATTATGCTATACGAGTTTTCTAAACCTGGGGGTTAGTATGTTAAAGATTAACTGTCTTATTACTAATTATATATCAACTTGGCTCACTCATGTTTTGTTTTGCGCCCCCTCATGACTTAGAATCGAGGCATACAATCTAGGCGTCAAGACATTCCCGCATCAGCATCTTCGAGTCTCCTCGGTGTAAGACCCATCTCTTTGTTCATTCAATTTTATATTATTCCTTTTAGTGTCTCGGATTAGTTGTATGCTCTGAACACGCTCCATAACTGCATATTCATTATAATTAAATTTACAAGTTTTAGTTATGTCGGTTAAATGTTTCTAGTTCTCATGCATTCTAATATGGCTTCATCACCTTCGGGTGTCGGCCAGCACTTGCCTACCTTGGGGTTTGGAGAATATCAGGGTTGGGCGTGTTAATTGGTATCAAAGTGTGGTTTGTTCAGAGCATACTTAAGACATTCTGTTACTGTAGTGGTGTGTCGGTCATGACATCATTTGGATGTCACGACTTTCAGATTTGTCGTCATTCGGCATAGTGGTGCAACCCTCATTCTGCATGAACAATCACATCCTATTGAAGAATAAAAATTTCGTGTCAGGATTGTGCCTCATCAATGACGTGATGAACTCTGCAACATGCGTTCCCTAGGAATTGCGGGTAGAGTCGGTTTTTACATTGAAGTGACGTGAACTAGAAATCTCAGTAAGAAGAAGTCTGGTTAAGACCAGCTGAAGTTCTGAGATGACGATGCCACTCTGCAACATGCGTTCCTTGGGAATTGCAGGCAGAGTCGGATCTACATATGAGTGTTTGGAAACAGAAATTTTTTAATGGTATGAGTTGGTTAAGACCAACCAAAGACCCGAAATGGTGATGCTACTCTGCAACATGCATTCCTTAGAAATTCCGGGCAGAGTCGTATCCTCACATGGTGTTGTGAAATACAAGATGTCTTTAGTCTCGTTAAATCCCATCAACAATTCTTAACTATTCCTTGTGCTTGGCCCTATTTCTTTTTTACTAAGAAACCAATCAATTGTGTTACGATGCTGACGATGAACAAAGTTTCTGACAACGGGGTATTGTCTCATCTAATAGTAGTTCTTACGTTTTTTGAATTCTGCGATGGTATATTATTATTAAATGTTTGGTTGCACATTGATGCAGCATGATCGAGTAACGCGTGTGCCTTTTGACGTTTGGAACTGCATGATGTGAACTATCCTATCTTTGACCTAGAGTTGATAATGATCTTCCTTGCTGAAAAATCTGGTGACGTTTTCTCTACAACGAGAAATGTTGCATCATTTTTTACTGAAGAAGTCGTAGTGTGTTTTCACACAAAATAGTTGAGTTGGAGACAGAAGAGGTGGATGGAACTCATAGGTGAGTTGAGTGCACCTTTAAGTACCTTCAGGGGTAGACAACTGTCGTAGTTGATACTCTTAGTCAAAAATCCGATGTACAGTTTACCTCTATCCGAGCTATCTATGTCCCACTATCTTTTCTCTTCGTGGAATTAGAACTCTCTTAATACGAAACAAGTTGTTGTGAAAGTTGGAATGGGAAAAAGTTTGAGTTCCTGTGTATCTGATTACTTTTGACTACCACCCGAGTCAAGTCCGTACTCAACCATCTTGACTTACCACCACATAATCAAGTTAGGTACTTACACGTATTCATGCATCTAGGCTACACATTTACCCCACTTATAATATACTTTACATTTATTGGATTTGTTTTGACCCTTACATTCGTGAGTGTTCACTTAGATTTCTTGGCATAGTTATTCACTAAATTCGAGAGAAATTTGCAATGAATTCACTTGCATAGGCGTTAGGAATCACATTGTTTTGGTTCTCGGTGTATCGTCAATTTTGTACCTCATCGTGTTGCACGTTGTACTTCTAAGTTTTGTGAAGTTTTCGTGAAGGTCTTGAGTACTAAGTTGTTTGTCCTGTATCACATTTTTATTCATATACTATTGGACAATCTAAATGAATTATCTATATCTTGAAAGACGTGTTGCATTATTTTGATTTATGGTTTCTAAATGATTAAATTTTGCACCGATCTCTTTTAGAGTAGTTACGACAATAGTTTTTATTTTCAGTTTGTGTATGGCACTATTTGATACTTGGTATGATAGATTCTATTAGTAGCACTGGTTGGACAATAGAGCTTTACGAATTGGTTTTCGGATGTTTGATTTTATGATTGAGAAACTGTGTGTTTGTGTTGTTGTTGACTTGGGATTGGACTTTTGTATGTTTGCACCCTTAGGAAGTTACTACTTGCTTATCGAGGCAACAATGTGTTGTCAATATCGGAGGCGGCCGACTGTAATATCGATGACTTATTCATTGGGTTCGTTTAGCAAGTGGGCAGGTAGACTCGTCTGTGATAGTTGTTACTATTTAGTTATTATTGGGGCTCGACCCAAAGACACATATCTTTTCGAAGTACATGACATTTTAAATGCTTGGGCGGGACCCACATCCATTTTTAGTTTTGATTTTCAGTACGAGTATTTTGTTTTACCTTATATTAGTTATATATAGTGTCTTTTTGACGTTACAAATGTTTGGTTGAGTCTTTGCCACTTTCAATTTTAAGTTCAGTACTAGTTTTTGACCTTTATGTTAGTACTTATCGATTTTGACACTATCTTACTGCGTTCATATATTTTTTACCATACGTTATTATACAATTTCAACCTTATATCTTTATAAAGTATGTTTTTACTTTTATATTGATGGGGAAGAAAGTAGGAGCTTAGAGGTATGAAAGAGGATCTGGCAAACCGCTCGCGACGGTGTGGCATATTCTCTTTGATGCAACTATTCTAACTTGATTTCTTCTTTATACATATATTCTTTCCTATCTTCGATTATTTATGTATAGTGAGTTATTTTCAAATTTCAGGACGAAATTTTCTTAACAGAGGTAGATTGTAACAACCCATCCCGAAATTTACGGAACAAAATGGGTATTTTGCTAATTTCTTTTTGGTTGTAGGATATTTGCTTGAAATGTGACTTTATGGCCTTAAATGGTGTGCCTAAGGGGGGCCACCTCTGATTTTGTCCCTGACCCCTTTTCCTTTTCTCTATCTCTCTCTTTCTCCCTCTCCCCGGTGTGAACTCTCAAACACTCTCTCTCTCCCTCTTCCTCTCACTGCACTCTTCCTTCCCCGAGAACCCACACACACACACACACAAATCACCTCCCACCACCATCACTCTTCCCTCCCCGTGAGCCCCATGAAACCTGGAGCAAAGGAAAATCACACTCAAGCCCCATTGTGCCCTGTCGCATCATGGCTGCGACACTATGCATCTTCTCATTCGACTAACCATTGATATAGATGAGTCCCCTTAACCTTTTGGATAATGTTTTAAGGTCGATTTAAGGTTAGTGTTAAGTTGTGTACGATTGTTTGAACAGAGAAACTCATCGGGGAAGGCTTTCCCAGTTTTTGGCAAGGAAACCGTAGCTTGCAGAGTGTCTTCAGGCTACCACACGCTGTGAAAGTGGTATGATTCTCTTCCTCTCCCTTGTGGCTTCATTTCTATAGTTTGAACTTCGAGTTTACGGTAGTTTAGAGCTTGATCGGAGCTCTTCAAGATTTAGTTTCCTTCAACGTCAAGCTCAGCCAACTCGCCCTGAAAACAGGTCAAAACCCGGTCCACAACCCTTGTTTGGCCCAAATCGTTAGGCCAGGAAACCGGCCTAATTGTCCAGCCCAGCCCATAAACAACCCAAGCCCAAAACGCAAGTTGAGTCTCAGGCCCAAACCCATAACAAACCTAACTCCAGGCCTAAACCCAGAACCGGCCCTCCTAGAACCAAGGCTGCATATAGGTGCGCGTGAGCATAGGTCTTGGCCAGTGTGTGGAGCATGATAGATGTTTTTCTACACGTGCAAATGGGTTAAAAACTCTAAATTACTTGCAAGAATGACAAGGATGTTGTAGTATAAATGAATCTCACAAGGTCGTTCTCCACAGGAATTACTAAATAAATCGAAACAAATCAAACTCCAATTAATTATTGTAAGATAGAAAGTTGTGATGATTGATTTTATGAATTAATTAACTTAAAACGAATTTAACTAATAAAATTAAACTAAACTGCAATATTAAAGATGACAGAAAAACAGTTTTGTAACAATCAAATTAAGGAAACACTAGGGATCCGCCGTCACCTTAACAATCATATGTAGTTCTTCCAATTACTTATGACCCATACATGCATATTTTGAAGGTTAGGTATTCCTAATATATGCCTACTTGGACCCCCAACATAAAGCGTATATCAAACATGCAATCCGTCTGTGGTATTCAGATTAAATCTAAACGTGCATGACTCATTAAATTCTGTGAAACCTTTTGAAAAACCATGCAACCCTTAAGACGTGGTATTCATCCTAAGTGAACTTGCACATATTAATCACAAGAAGCATTCGTCAATTTCAGGGACCGACCTCCGACCAAAATTGCATCAAATTACTTTTCTAAACATCCTAATGGTGATCAAACATCAAGACAGTTAGATAGTTTAACCCAGTGATTAATAATTCAAGAACCTGCATGCATATACTCATAAGCAAATTGGAGAAAAACTACATATTCTTGCTAAGGCTCGTGGCCTCACCCTAGCAAAAGAGATTTAGTTACTCATATTCATAATAAAAATCATAAAATTCTTCATTAAATTAATAAAAGATCGAAAACACCTTGAATGGAAAAAGTCTCCACGAACCCTAACACAGTTCTTTTCTCCAAAAGTTTTTTAATCAAAAAGCTGCCTCTCTTTTTCACGGCAGACCACCTTCTAAACCTAATCCCACGCCAAAAACCCTAGATTCCCTCCTAATCTAATTAGGAAACTAATTATACTAAATAAAATAATAAAATAAAGTCATAATTAAGCTAGGATAACGAAAGCCAAAAACTGTCCAGCCACGTTTTAGCCTTAAATCTCCTCCAAATCCGGCCCAATAAAGCTTGTTTTGAAGATCAGGACGTTCCGAACACATCTCCAGAAGGCCACGAACCCATCAGAAGTCATCTTGGGCTCCAAAAACGCAATTCAAGCCCGAAACGTCATTTTTTTAGCACTGCGCACCGCTTCTTTATTCCCTCGCCAGAAAATAACCGCTTGGTAGAAAAATCCGAAATTTTGACACGAACACGCCAAGGAACACACGAACGTCCTCCAATTTGAATCACTCCAAAATTTGTCCGTTTGACAATGTTTTGCTCCAAAAGAAGTCGAATGTCCTATATTTAAAATATAAATCAAAGTATCAAAATTCTACCAAAATAATTACCAAAACATACTAAGAATAGGGTAAAATATATAATATGAAATTGACTCATCAGAGCACATGCCCCTCCACCGAAGGTACTGTGGACGGCAATGCTAGCGACTTTTCTGACCAACTTTCCAGCGACCCAAAATGGCGTGTGGTGTCGCGTGGGGGTACTCAAGGTCCACCATTATGTTTTTCAACGTCCTGAATCCGTTTATGATGTCCGTTTCTCAAAATTCAATCATTATGATAGAGTTATATTAATTGGTATCTTTATGTGCTTAGGTGTAATTGTTTATGGCATTTTCGTCTTCGCTAGTTTGCACGGCTCTTCGACGGTGAAGTATCTGCGAGTGGACCCCTTCTAATATGCATATTTTACTATTAGAAATGCATACATGAAAGCATGATTTAATGGCTACGTTTTATGAAACGTTTATTGAGTAAATTGGTTTCACGCTTTATGAATTATCATGCTTTATAGACCTTACGTTCTTTGTTGTATATATGATTGATGACTATATACCTACTTATGAATGTGGTTTACGATATGACGATTTAGTTACTGAGCTCCGATTTAAGATAGATATATGTATGTGTATATATATATATATATATTAGAAATATTATGTTAATATTTTTATGTGCTTACTTAGTGGTTATTCATGTGAATGGTCCTGCCTTGGGGCGAATGATACTGCATACGGGTGAATGATACTTCTATATATGCCTTCGGGTGGGTGCTATAGGAGCCTACGGGCTATTGATACTTATATGCCTTCGGGTGGGTGTTGTAGGAGCCTATGGGAGATTGACACTTATATGCCTTCGGGTGGGTGCAGTAGGAGCCTACGAGCGATTGATATGTATATATGGCTTTGGTCAGGTGTTGTAAGAGCCTACAGGTGAATGAATGCCTTCGGGCAAATGAAGTGTTCTAAATGAAGTGTTTTGAACAAAGTTCTAAAAGTTGCTAGGCCCCAGCCTGCCGCCCGACTAGCGCCTAAGCAGACTAGGCGGATTTAAGTAAATCAATCATATTTCGTGTAAATAAGTGTCTGCTTATACTTGAAATATATATAATTTCATCATAAACTACAAAATAGAATGCATATATATTATGAAGTATTGAAACATAATGAAAACATGTGAAATAAGGATATGATGTGTGTTCATTTAAGTATGCAACAAGTCTCTTACAATTTATTGGAAAAAAAATAAAATGCAAAATGAAAGTTATTTATTTTCTGTTTAAGTGAGTTGCGACCTAGGCGAGTGTTTAGGCGGGTCTAGGAGGTCTAGGCGGGTGCCTCAGCAAGTCTAGGCGCCCTTAGCATTAATCGGGGCGGCGGGCTGGGGCCTAGCGCCTAGGCGGGGCTAGGCGGGGATTTTTAGAACAGTGGTTTTGAATGAAGTGTTCAAAATGAAGTGTTCTATATGCCTTCAGGCGAATGAAGAGTTCTATATGCCTTCGAGCGATACTGATACGACTATTAAGCACAATGTATGACATATGTTCTATGAAAGGTTTTATGGCATGCTCGGGTTTTCAAAAAAACCTATTACTTATTATGTTATACGAGTTTTCTAAACCTGAGGGTTAGTATGTTAAAGATTAACTGTCTTATTACTACTTATATATCAACTTGGTTCACTCATGTTTCGTTTTGTGCCCCCTCAAGACTTAGAATCAAGGCATACAATCTCGGCTTCAAGGCACTCCCATAAGGCATCTTCGAGTCCTCTTGGTGTAGGACCCATCTCTTTGTTCATTCAACTTTATAGTATTCCTTTTTGGTGTCTTAGTTAGTTGTATGCTCTAAACACGTTCCATAATTGCATATTCATTATAATTAAATTACAAGTTCTAGTTATGTCGGTTAATTGTTTCTAGTTCTTATGCATTCTAATATGGCTTCGTCACATTCGAGTGTCGGCCAGCACGTGCCTACCCTTGGGTTTGGAGAATATCAGGGTCAGGCGTGTCAGAAGTTTGTGATTGGATTATCACTTAATCGTTGATAAATGTGTACATTTTTATTGGTAATACCTCATTTGATTTGCTAATTTAATCTACAAACTTGATCTCTCTAACATTACTCCAATTCAAATTGCTGACTTATAAAATGTATGTTCTCAAGTCAATTGATGTGGTGTCGCCCACAGTTTGAGGCAACTACCTAATAATTTCACTCACAAAATTAGTAATGTAAGGTAACCAACTAGAACAAAAGAACATGCATTAACGTTGAACATTTGATTCCGCCAGCAAAAATGAGTGCATTTTTTTCTCAAAGTACTTCGTATAGCAAAGTTACTAGCAAATGATACTCGCGCGATGTCGTGGGATTAAAAACGTATAATTTTGTACAAAGTACTATTTTCATAGAAAAATAATAATAATTTTACGTACTATTTACATGCAAAAGATTTAGTAGATAGTTCAAATAGTCAGGTTAACACAAACTATAAGGAAGCTGCCTTGCAATATATGATTTGGGTAAATCTAAACAATTGAACTCATACAGAAAAATAGTAAAAACTTTTTCAATGAAAAATATAAGCAAACCTAGAAAAGGATTTCACTAAGAACCACTTGTTTCGCTGCAAACCAAATTCAATCCTAATTTCCTTCACCAATTGTCTCTTCTAATCCCACGTAACTATTATCAACTTAAGTTCGTATCCTATATGCCTTGAAATGCTAAACTTACTATTCACATACCTGCAAATTGCAATTCAAAAATCGAAATACAAACATGAATCAGAAAACTACCAAACATAAATCCAAATCTTAGGAAGTTTAAATATTATAAATAAATAAATAAAGAAAAATTCATGATCTATAGACAGCCACCAACAAACAAAATTTGGTAGGGGTCACTTCAAACGAAATATCTACAACCAACATTAATTCCACATCTTATTTGACCTCCGTAGAAACCCTAACAATTGCCACAAATTGTGATGAAAAAGTTAAAGCATATGGTCAATAGTTTATTAAAGCAAGGCCATATGATTCAGCCTTAGAGAAGGAAGAGAGCCAACTTGAATAGGCATAAGCAGTTCCATGGAAAATATACAATATGCATAGAATATTTACAGCTCTTTCTTTTGACTGCTTAATGCTTATTACCATATGCAGGACTTGAAAGCTACAAATCAATTATACATATGCCAATGTGCAATACATAAAAATGAAAGAGATCCCTCGTTTTCTAGTTTTCGGGTCTTCCTTTTATCTAACCAATGTACAACATATATTATTGAATTTAGCGGCTGAATATGCGGTCAAGAATCCATAAATATCTAGCAAGTGGAATATCTAAGCAACTTAAAATGCATTGATGTATAGTAGGACTCAAAGTGCAGACCACATATCTAAATATTTGGAAGAAATCCTTAAAAGACAGACATGAGTATTTCCTCTGCAAAGACCTGCTGATTCGAATGCAAAATCATAAATCAAAGAGAAATCTGATCTATGAACTTAACCCCAATCAATATATGCCCTACTTTTCACATACAACATTAATGCACTTAAAAACCACCGATAGCATCTCTTGAATCTTTCATTGTGCTCTCTGACTAATCAAACACAAAACCAATGAGAATAAAAAATTACATTGCATCTGAAAAGCAAGAGGGTCTGTACAACTTCCCAATCTCCATATTTGCATGCTTAAATCAATGCTGTCTTCAAACACAGAAATCAAACAACTTAATCAGCATTCACATCAAACATGAAACAACAATTCCGTTAAACATACCTAAAGGAAAATATCACAGTAGCATTTCCCCATCTATTTTTTCTAAAATGAAATCAGTGGCCTCAACAAACTTAAGCATGAAATTATTTCAATACCCTCACGAGCTTCAATTTTTTCAATAATAGGGTTTGATTTATGCAACAAAGCAAACCAATCACTAAACTTTCTAACCAGATCAATACCCAAATGCCAAAATTTACTCTAATGGGGATTCAGAAACACAAATTAAATTACTGTCTGTCAAACAATCATAATCTAGATGAGAAAAAGCACCAACTTTCGTACCTACCCGCAGTAATTCCTAGAATTGGCATCAGCTTCATTCTCCAGCAGCAAAGAAACAATCTAAATCAAACCTAGAAAAGAAAACCCACAACAAAAATCGAAAATCCGATCAAAACGAACAATCCCAAGCTAAAAAATTGAAAACAAAAACCAAGGGGGAGAAAGGACAGACAAAGCAACTTATGACAATTCCTTCAATTTAAGGGCATTCATATGTAGATTGTACAATTTCCTTCAATTCATCTTAAAGTGAACTAATATTGAACATGCAATACCTTAATGTATCTCCTGGAAGTGAGAGAAGTTGTTTCTAGGTAACAGAGAGGCCCGATTCGCCACCAATCGGCAGGAATTGGGCCGCTGGAAAATATGTCTGAAACCCTAACTATTAGTTACACGAAAACAATGACAAAATTAGCGAGAGCTTGACTAAGAAGAGTGAGAGGGATAGGTTGGTAGTGGTTCGTAGGATTGTAGTGGTTGTTTTACAGTAGTCCTGGTTGGGAGGCGTGGTGAGTTGCGCACAAAAGTGAAGAGAAAAGGCAAGAGGAAGAAGCAGTGAAACAAATATTTCGCATATATAAACAGTGGCAGACTTGAAGTAACATAAACTAAGAGAGCATAAAACCGGAAAAACACTGTGCTTATGAATATTGTTTCAAGGAAAAATGGGTTTTAGTATATATTGAATTGAATTTACATTGTGTTTTGAGTTCGTGAAATTGAGTTTAGAGACATCTTAAGAAAGAGGTAGCGTCAATTCCATTATACACACACACACATAAAATGAGGAATATAGAGAGGTATGCATGTGATATATATCTTATCATTACATGAATTTTGATATGATGATCGGGATGAATTTAATAAAGGATTTTTTAAAATATCATATGAAGATATGTACACTCGTTACAATTTGTCATATGAATTAAAATGTTAAGTGAATTATCATCTCAATTTTCTGAAATTTTAATTTATTGTCATACACTATACCTATATGTTAAACTTTCTTTCCAAAGTAATTTTGTGCCTTGCACATGACTTATGTGCGAGGTTATTTCGAACTTATCAACTGTTTTAGACAATATAGTTCATGTTGCAGTCCTAATTCCAGTAGAAGTGTTGTTGGGACCAAATTCGTGCACCGATGTGAAAAGTAGAGATGCACAAACTCGAGTAACCTATAAAAGAACAAACAACTATAATTAGCGAAGGACCCTAAGGATGGAACAAAGGTGTGTCAGTCAAAGGGTCTCTGATGGAAAGTAAGTAAGCAATATTATTAGATTCAAGTAGTAGGCAAAAGAATAAGTGTGTGATAATTACATTACCAGATATGAACCCTAAAACAGTGTATTTATACTAGTCGAGATAAAGACCTTTTAGGATATGGAATTTGTATTGAATCGGAAGAATCCTAGAAGATATCTAGAAAGTAGATATTGAATCATCGTAGGAGTATGATTACTTGCGACACACGCCAATAATTAGATTGTAAAGAATATAGGAACCCTATTGATTCCTTATGAATTAGATTTTTGTATCTTGTGGAACAAACATGGTATTTCTCAGCGAAGTCATCAAACTTTGCCCACTGCTCTGGGACAGATGGTGGCACCGCTGCTCCTTCTATGTAACTCATTTGGGGAAGCTGTTGAGTCCATAGTCAAAAGTCTGAGGTACAATTCAGAATTAAGGTTCTCTTAGTCAATCTGGCGGTGCTTGAGGGCAGCTCACCTCAAAGTAGTCGGAGGTCCCTTTTTTTGCTCGGATTTGCCAACTTTTCTTTCTTTGCGCATCCCCTATCATCCATAGATGCAATTGAGATGAAGGTGGGTTTTTTTGTTGGACATCAGTCAGCCTCATTATCACTGAGCTCGTGGTGATCGGATTAGCTTGGTCTTTTCCTCCAACGGATTCCTCCTTCCTGGTTTTGCTCCTGACGAACTCCCAACAATGAGTATGGTCGAGTAGCTCCTCAATGTGGTCTCTTAGTGTATAGCAGTTCAAGTGGTGTGACTAGTGGTTTGGTGGAAAAGCAATATTTGTTCAACCTTTTCTCGGCCATATGCTCAGGGAGGAGTTTTGGCTGCTTGAGGAAAAGTTTATCCTTAATGATATGGAGGAAGTTGTTAATTGAAGTGTTCAAGGTGGTGTATTGCCTTGGCTTGAGCGGAGATGATTTATCTTTGTGTCCTCTCCTATCATATGGACGATGACATGGAGGTGGAGTATCACGATCTTCCTTCTTTCGATCAGACCGTCTATTATGGGCCTAATCAGGAACATTCTTTCAAGTTTTGTCATCCCAATAAATGAGGTCGCCACCACATCAAAATACTCCACCAAAGTGGTGTAGTAATTTGAGTTTGTGTTTATTCATTATTTTAAGAGTACTCATGCGTATTAATGCTTATGTATTTCCCTAATTAGCTCTTCTTAGGAATAATAATAGTTATTAAAAAGTGATAGTTAGACACTTGTAGTTTGCATGCATTACATTATTATATTGATTGTTTTTCATATTATATATATTTCTATTTGGTATCCTATTCAAAAAATTTCATCATTTCTCAAAACATTTCTAAAGAACATCTCTTAAAAACACTGTTCTCTATGACTCAAAAACTTGTTTAGTATGAGATTTAAAATTGCTTTTAAATCTTAAAACTTAACTAGACAAAGGGATCCAAAGAGAAAGAGTCACAGGAAAAGGAGAAAGAGAGGACTGGAGGAGAGATGATCGAATGAGGTAGAGAGAATGAGGAGAGAGAAAGAAGAAAGAAAAGAGAAGGAAGAAAGCAGTATGGGGAGACACAGAAGGAGAGAGAAAGAATAAAAGGAAGAGAGAAGAAAAAAAAGAGAGATAGATTCGGAGTGAGACAAAATGAGAAAGAGAAAAGAAAAGGGTGAACTTTTAAGTTTAAAGACTTACTTTTGGTGTTTTTTAGAGAATAGACTATTTTTTCTTAGAGGATTTTGTCGGTTTGCCCCTGAACTTGTATAGAGGTGTTCACCCTGAACCTTAATTTTATCCGATTACCCCCTGAACTTTTATACTTAGGCAATTTCCCCACTAAACTTTAACTTTAGTCGATTATCCCCCAAAAAATTTATAAATAGCCAATTTCCCCTAGCGATAGGTTTTAAAATTTTCATCCATCCAATTTTCCATTCTTTTTGCCCCTGGATACAAAATTGGATGAATTTTTTTTAATTTAGCATCAAGGGGGAATTGGCTATTTATAAAAATTTAGGGGGTAATCAGCTAAAATTAAAGTTCAAGAAAAAAATTGGCTAATTATAATCAGGAAGGTAATCAGCTAAAATTAAAGCTCAAGGAGGAAATTGACAGCTCTATATAAGTTTAGGGGACAAATCGATGTGGTTCTTCCCTCAAAATTATGTTATGTGCTGATGTTGCACATAACTGGATCTCACAAGTCTAATTAAACACTAACATTTGAATTAAATATATTTAAATAATAAAAATATTGTTTAATTTTTATTTTAAAAATAAAAAAGGAAAAAAGAAGAAGATGAACTGTTCATCTTCTTCTCCCTCTCCCACTTGAGAAACGGGAGTTTATCAAATTTAGCAAAAAATCAACCCTTGATTTCAAAAATGTCAGTTTTTATAAAAACTTTCATACATATTCAAAATCTCACTTAAATTGACATAACTACTCTCAATTTATATGAATAACTAATTGCTAGACTTAAAACTTCTTGTGCTATAATCTCTAACTAAAACTTTCTCCTTTTTTTTCTTTTCTTTTCCAAACGAAGAGCAAAAGTTTTCTCTCAATTTTATTTCAATACAAGCAAAACAATAAGAAAAAAACAAGTGACATACAGACACAGCTAAGATCGATATATATGTGAAAATAAAAAGGGTGTTGTGAAAACTGGACTGAATCATGAGAAAGGCTGGGCATTAATATATACACAAAACATCATGCATTTGAGCAATGGAAGAAGGACCTTGTTGATTAAGGTGCTATTCTGGAAGTTAACTTCCAATTACTTTTACGCATTGAAAAAATTAAATTAATATTGCTTACCAAACCAACATAAGATGAATAAAAACACAGAAAGAAAAACTTTATTCTGTAAACCCTAATATTTCTAATATGCGCTAAAGAATTTCTATTTCATAAACTTTACAAAAATTGACAGTTCGTTCTTCAATAAAATTCAACCGAAGGAAGAAACTACAAAAGCAAAGAGAAAACATAGGCTAGGAAGAATGAAAAAATTAACCATCTACACTCACCTTCGTATGTTTACGGTTGCACAAAGTCTCCAAGTAGTCGATACCTTCACTATCTATGCACCATTTTTTAGGTTTTGCCGTCCAAAATATGAATGTAATAGGGTTTTGGTTTTTTAATTTATTTGGTTTTAAAGTTTAAGGGCATTTGTGTCTATTTCAGTGATATTTGGAATATGTTTGGAAGTTTTTATAAACGCTGACATTTTTAAAATTAAGGGCTAATATTTGGCTATATTTGATAAAATACTATTGAGAAACCACTACAGCCTCTACATGTCTATGTTTCTCAACGACGAGGTTCCAGTCACCACCACCATTGAGTCATTGACACCGTCGCCAACCAACCCAAAAAGATCTCGAATAAATCACCGTCCTCATTAGATCAGCCCTTCTTGTTAAAGTGTAACCTGCCACCATTACAACTATAGTCATCATTGCTATAAAGGAAAGACAGTAGCCTAAAACAGATGTGCAATCTGGAAAGGAATGCTGCATATGTGTGCAACCTGGAAAGAAAAGCTACATGTGTGTGCAACCTGGAAAGGAAAGACAACATGGATGTACAACCCGGAAATGAATGATGCATGTGTGTTGTTGATTCCAGTTGAAAGAGTGTAAAGTTTTCTTTGTATTGTATATAAGAATGCCTTCCCATAAGGCCTCCAATGTAATGA
This sequence comes from Crataegus laevigata, assembly GCA_963580275.1. Lineage (NCBI taxonomy): Eukaryota > Viridiplantae > Streptophyta > Magnoliopsida > Rosales > Rosaceae > Crataegus > Crataegus laevigata. The sequence continues at coordinate 37,543,101 of OY756945.1, forward strand.
AACATACTACAATTCAAAACCAGAAATTTAATATGGTATTAGAGCTCCGATCTTGGTGACTCTAGAAGTCTATTCCACTTCCACAACAAACGTAACCCAAATTTTCTCCATTAAACATAGCCAACACGAGTGACGAAAAACCAACAGAGGTGATGCCACATGCATCCGACCATCTCATTTTACACCACTGAGATTCACCAAGTCTTGTTTTAGTCTCACAGCTTATTGATGGACATAACTATGGACAGTGGAGCCACTCTATGCACATCGCCCTCAGCGCCAAAAACAAACTTAGGGTTTATTGATGGATCAATTAAGAGCCCTGCAATAACTAATGCCCATTATTTAATTTGGCAGAGATGCAATAACATGGTCTTGTCACAGATTTGGAAGTCCGTGCAAGGCAACATTGCTCGCAGTATACTTTACTGCAAATCCACATCAGCAGCATGGAAGGATCTTGAGGATTGATTATCACAAAAAAATGATTCAAGGATCTATCAAATTTGACAAGAAATCGTTGAACACCGATATGGACAATTATCCGTTTCAGATTATTACACAAAGTTGAAGGCTCTTTGGGATGAATTGGCATCATACCATGAGCCAATTGCTTGAATGTGAGGGATTCAAGATGCGTGCAGAAATGGAGGAAAAATAGAAGGTTATGCAATTTTTAATGGGGTTGAACGAGAGTTACTCAACCATACGAGGCTCTATCTTGATGATGAGTCCATTCCCAGATACATGGCGAGTCCATGGGTTAGTTCTACAACAGGAACGCCAAATAGATGTGGCAAATCGTCGTGAACCTACTACCCACGCAATGCAAACAAGTCGTTCGACAACGCCAATAGGAAGTTATGGTGCTAGCAGCTCCAATCCACACAAGACATTCAAATGCAGCTACTGTGAATGAGGACATCCAGTAAAACGTTGCTTTTCCTTATTGGATTTCCCGAAGGTCACAAATGGCATGGGAATAATGTGCAGCCCAGGATTAAACGCACAAATCCAGCATCCCACAATGTTGAAGTGCTTCAGTGACAAGCCATCAACATTGACACAACCAAGGCATCAACCTCCAACAACCCAACGTTCACAACCGAATAATCAACTATTGGCTTTACTTTGCAATACAAATGGTAAAGATCAACCATTTGCACATGCAACAGGTATATATACACCCAATTGCAACATTGAACAACATGATCCACATTCAACATTATATTGGATTGTGGATAGCGGGGCAACAGATCACATTTCTCATCTATCACCCAGTCATAATAAAACTACAACACAATATGATTTTGTTGGTTTACCAAATAGAGGACAAGCTACAATTGAAAGCATTGGGTTTATTAAATTGTCATCAGAGATATCTCTTGATGGAGTTTTATATGTGCCAAAATTTTGTGTGAACTTGTTGCCTGTGAGCAAATTATTTCAAGCGTTGAAATATATCGTGATATTTTATCTAGATTTTTGTGTTGTTCAAGACATTGATACAAAGAGGACAATGGGCCTGGGCAAGCATTTTAATGGGCTCTACTACCTCACACCAAGCCGAAGCCTTCACCTAGCTTATCATGTTAACCGCACCTCGGGACTTTGGCACCAATATCACTAAAATACTCCTAGAAAAGGATAGAGCTAAGCGGAGCGAAAAGGTTTTCCATGAGATGAGAAATGAAAATTATTAGCCCCACAGGAGGTTTGTGAATAAGTGATGGTCTGATAATGAGCAAGGAATATCCGTCTTTCTGCTAAACAAGATGTATTGAAGTCATAATTCATTAGATACTTTTTATGAATGTTAACTAAGTATCGTAAGTAAATTGCCACCGGTTGTTCAATCATTTGATAACCAGAATCATTCTTTGATAAATGATCACTATGAGTCACACTCAATAGAATTTGATCAATCCTTTAGACACCCATCATCAGCCCCTCTTCACTCTTTATCCCAAAACATTCCAGAACTCATATTTGATTATAAGCATGTTTGTGATGTTTGTCCTTTAGCAAAGCAAACTCGCTTATCTTTTATTTCAAGTTCCATAAAATTGGTTGCACCTTTTGATTTGATTCATTGTGATATTTGGGGACCACACAAAATTCATACACTCCGGAACACGTTATTTCCTAACTATTGTAGATGATTTTACTCGCTTCACATGGGTTCATCTCATGTGTTTTAAATCCGATATGCAAGCCTTGTTGAAATCATTTTTTTCTTGGGTCAAAACGCAATTTAATCGTGAAGTTAAAGCTCTATGTGATGATAATGGGGGTGAATTTGTATCGATGCGTGCGTTTTTAGACACTCATGGCACCATTTTTCAACATACTTGTGCTCACACTGTAACATCCCACATCGACCAACAGAGAATGTGTGATGTGTCTTACATGTACATGCCTACCTCCATATAGCATGAGGCCTTTTGGGAGCTCACTGGTTTCAGGTTTCATTGGAACTCCGAAATTAAGCGAGTTTGGGTTAGAGCAATCCAAGGATGGGTGACCCACTGGGAAGTTGCTCTTAAGTTCCTAGAAACAAAACCGTGAGGGAATGGTAAGCTAGAAGCGGACAATATCGAGCTACTGTGAAGTCGAGACTGGGATGTGACAGAATGGTATCAGAGCCACTCGGTCCGGATGTGACAAAATGGTATCAGAGCCACTATGTCGTGTGGTGTGAGTGTGCCGACGAGGACGTCGGGCCCCCAAGGGGGTAGATTGTAACATCCCACATCGACCAACGGAGAGGGGGTGATGTGCCTTATATGTACATGCCCACCTCCATATAGCACAAGGCCTTTTGGGGACTCACTAGCTTCGGGTTCCATCGAAACTTCGAAGTTAAGCGAGTTCGGGTGAAAGCAATCTCAGGATAGGTGACCCATTGGAAAGTTACTCCTAAGTTCCCAGAAACAAAACTGTGAAGGAATGGTAAGCCTAAAGCGGATAATATCGTGCTACTGCAGAGTTGAAACTGGGATGTGTCACACACTCCTCAACAAAACGGGGTGGTTGGCCGCAAGCATCGACATCTTTTGAATGTTGGTCGTGCAATACGTTTTCAAGCCAATTTACCTTTAAAATTTTGGGGGAAAAGCTTCCAAACAGCTTGTTATTTATCTAACCAATTGCCTACCTACACCCTTACTTTCACATAAATCTCCCTATAAACTCTTGCACGGCACATCACCCGAATATTCGTATCTCCGAGTTTTTGAGTGTTTATGTTATGCCACCAATCTTAATCTCTTACACAAGTAAACAATTGTTTGTTCGAAATTATTGTAATGCTCCCATGCTTTTCGTTTCTCACATGTTTTTTCAGTCATCCATTAAAGGTTATAATTGTAATTAAGGAGGGTGCTTTTGTGAATATTTGCAAAATGGAGGCTAAAGTGGTAGAGAAGAGAGAGACAAACGGAACCCCCAAAAGGCCGTAAAAGGTAATGACGTGGGTGAAGATCTTCTTTCTACTTCTACCTCTTTTTCTTCGTTTGTGCGACTGCTACAGAAGCGATTCCTCCCCCCTTCCCCCTTCCCCCTTCCCCCTCCCTCTCTCTGTCATCGTCTACCTTTCACTGTTTTCACAATCTCTCTCTCTCTCTCCCACTTCAGGTACTGTACCTTCAATCCATCTCTCTCTCCTCCCTTTTAGATCTCAGTTATGGCTTTTTCGGGTTGGATCCAACGTGGGTTCTTATTTTTTTCTTCAGATTGTCCTAAATTATAAATTCTCCCCCATCTGCTAGTGTTACATACAGTTACCTCATTTCATTGGATAATTTTAGGGTAAATTACAAAAAATACCTCAACTATTGGTGTCACGACACTTTCATACCTCATTTTTTAAAGTTGACAATGTCATACCTCATCTTACGAACTTGTGCCAATGTTATACCTTCCGTTAGTTTGGCGTTAATTTTTCAATTAAATAGCTGACGTGGCTTAATCTAGGACCCACTTTTTATTAAAAAATTAATAAAATATTATTAAAAACTAAAAAAAATTATATAATAATTTTAAATATTAAAATAATAATAAAAAGTAAAAAAAATAAAAAATTGTCCCTTTCCCCGCGCCCCCCCCACCCTCCTTTCTTTCTTCTCTCTTCTCTCTCTTCTTCCCCCCATTTCTTCTTCCTCTTCTGGAAACCCAGAAAAACAGAAAAATAAATAAAAAATTTCCCTTTCCCCGCGCCCCCCTTCTTTCTTCTCTCTCTTCTTCCCCCCATTTCTTCTTCCTCTTCTGGAAACCCAGAAAAACATAACCAAAAAAAAATAAAAAATTTCCCTTTCCCCGCGCCCCCCCTTCTTTCTTCTCTCTCTTCTTCCCCCAATTTCTTCTTCCTCTTCTGGAAACCCAAAAAAACAGAACCAAAAAAAAAAAAAAAAATTCCCTTTCCCTGCGCCCCCCTTCTTTCTTCTATCTCTTCTTCAGAAAAACAGAACAAAAAAAAATAAAAAATTTCCTTTTCCCCGCGCGCCCCCTTCTTTCTTCTCTCTCTTCTTCCCCCCATTTCTTCTTCCTCTTCTAGAAACCCAGAAAAACAGAACCAAAAAAAAAAAAAAACAAAGGCATCCCCCCGCCCCACCCACCCTTTCTTTCTTTCTCTCTCTTCTCCCCCATTTCTTCTTCCTTTTCCTGGAAACCCAGTTTTTCACCCTGATCTGGGTGTTTTTTTTTTTTTTTTAATTCTTTTGTCTCGGTTGTAGAAGGGGGAGGGGGGGAAGAAGAAGAGGTGAGAGGGGGAGAAGATGAAATGGGGGAGAAGAGGGGGTGGCGGACGAACTGGGTGTTCATTTTTTTTTTTTTTTTCTTCTTCTCTCTTCTTCTTCTTCTTCTTCTTCTTCTTCTTCTTCTTCTTCTTCTTCTTCTGCAGGTTGGGTGGGTGGGGGTGGGGGGTGGGGTGGGGTGGGGCGAACTGATCTAAGGGTTTTTTTTTATTTTTTTATTTTTATAATTTTTAAATTTACTTTTTTTATTATTTTAATATTTTAAAAATATTAAATTAAATATTTAATAATAATTTTTTAATAAAAAATGGGCCCTTAACAAGCCACGTCAGCATTTAACTGAAAAATTCACGGCCAATTAACGGAAGGTATAACATTGACACAAATTCATAAGATGAGGTATGACATTGTCAACTTTAAAAGATGGGATATGAAAGTGTCGTGACACCAATACTTGAGGTAGTTTTTTGTCATTTACCCATAATTTTATCTAATTTACTATTGAGTTAGTTGAGAAATGGGTCTTACTTGTACGTGTATGAATTTTTGTATGTTTGCACTTTGCCCATTTGTTGGGTTTCTGAGAATTGATCAAAGCAATGAACTTTACTAACACTTGCTTCATATGTACTGTTTTTGTTGTTGGGTATGCGTTCATAGATAGGATTAGCTGAGACGGAATCGAATTACTGCCGTGGAGTTTCATTATTGTTTCTCGGGTTGCAAAATGAGAGTTTTGACATGCTGAACTAAAGGCAATAAGGTTATTCCAAATTGGGATTTGGATTGGCATTGCAATCATTAAGTTTCTTTGCGAAGTCGTTATCACTTACTGATTTTGGGGCTCTAATCCGTTCAGTTAAGTTGGTGCCGTCTCTGCATCATGCCTTATTATATTCAGAGACTCTATAATGTATGCAAATCTTCATATACGCCGACTGGACCTTTGTCAGAAGAAGCCCTGGAAAGAGTTCGTGTCAAACTAGGTATGATCCTTTAATTTTATTCTATTTTTATATTAATCGAAACATTTTCAAATTGTGCTTGCCTTTTGTACTACGTCGTGTTGTGCTGTGCTAATTATATGACATGCCTAGTTGGAATGTTTGAGACAGAGATCAATGCTGTTTTAAAGCAAAGTGTTTATTTTCAGCAAGAAATATTGATTTGAAAACCTTAAAGAAACAAATATACTAGGTTTCCAAGAACAGTTTTGGAGTTTCTGTTCTACCCGCCAATTGAAGTGCTCCCCATTAAGTCATAAACTGGAAAGCAGTTATCGATTAGTTTAGTTAACTTGCTAATCTAGCTATGTAGGAAACCGAAGACTACAAGTCAGAAATGAACGTTAAAACACATGAATCGTTAGCTAAACATAGAGAAAATGTAGTTTGAGATTTAAAGTTCTTTCAAGTTTAAAGTAATCCCAAGTTCACACTCAGAAGCTAACGGGGAAAAAGATGAAAGCACTTTAGAACATATATAATAATAAGATTGATACTGATTTTGCTTTAACAATCCCTTGTCAATTTTACACCCTGCTGCTGTGAAATTCGTAATAGATTTGATCTATAAGTTGGTTGGATTCCTTATAGTAATATGTCAGATGCTACTGCTAATGCTTGCTGGGAGTTTAGTAGATTGGATCATCCGTCCGCAGACATCATACCCGTTCCTTGATGACTCCATGACTTGATTTGTATTTTATTGGTTTCTTGTTGCTTGCAGTTGATTGATTTTCTTGTGGATTAGAGTCTGAAATTGTTTTAACTTGTGTTGAATATATCTTAAAGAGGAAAGTCGGATAGGTCAAGTTATCTGGTATAAGGAATCCAAGTCTTTGATATAGCACATCCATAATTTACCGTAGAGAAAGGCCAAAGAGACTTTTAAAAGTGGGACGCTATCAGCAATTTGTCTTCTTGAGTGGTTAGATGTAATTGTAATTAGGTAATATGAACAAATTAAAGCTCTTTTGTTTAGGACTTTTGTTTAATTGTCTCATGCATAATTAATGGTTTAAATACTTAAATGCATATTACTCTACATTTCTATTAGAGGCTTGAGCTCATCTTTGTGAGTTTCATATGCTTTTCTTGAGTTGGCTTCATGCCTCGTTAACACGCTGAGTACACCATGTCAAATGTAAAAAGGATTATAACTCCATTTCTTTTATTGTTTTCAAATAGATGTGGGACTAGTGGTCCGGCTTGCAGAGGCCCTGGTCTGAAGGCCTGATCGGACCGGTTCGCCCTGATGTTGGGCTGGGTTGAGGCATGCCAGTGAGTTGGGCTTGGGCTGGGTGCTACAGTCCAACCTTACCCCATATATTTCTATTTTATTAGTCATATTATTATAAGTCAAGGATTGGGCTCAGCCTTGGCCCCCTACCACATGGGGTGGTCTTCCCCGACCCAAAAGGTGATCAGGCTTATTGGCCTGCTACCTTAACTCATTTAACCAGTCCACTGAGGCATTAAAAAAAGAAAACTTCAACAAAAAGCTCTCCGGTACTGTTTACTTTAACGAAAAACCACATTTTTATACTAAAAAGTCAATCTTGATACTATTTACTTTACCCTTTATTTTTTCTTTATCGTTAAAACTCAAAGTTTTCAAATCATTTTCATTAGTTTTCCTTTAAAAAAAAAAATTTGGTGCCAAAGGCATATGTGGAAATCTTGAGCCATTAGAACTACAAATCTCTTTATAAGTAACATGTCTCCCTTGTGATAAAGGGTTACCTTTTACTAGAAATAGATGCTTATGAATATTATAAGAGCTTAAGACATTTAAACTAGTTTTGGATATCTTTAGACACCTAAGTACACTGGTTATTGATTAAAACTTGTTTGGGTTCCATTTCGATTGTGAGATTTCAAATTTAGAGAATTTAGTTTATTCAGAGTTAAATTTCGTGGGAATAATTATTACCAATACATAAAAGTTTGTTTTTATGTGGGATGAAATAGATATGCATGGATTTCAAATGATTCATTGATTTCAAATTTATAATATTATGTTAAGTCTAGTTGTTTCAAATACGTTGCACTTAGTATCTGTACATTCCTAACAAAAATAAGCTTTTTATTTTTATTTTTATTTTTATTTTTATTTTTATTTTTATAGGAATAATAAACCTATTATTAACACAACTCATGCAAGATCCCTCCTCCCATTAATTCATTATCAACACGCCCTCTTACATGGGGCAAATTTTCAAGTCTGCGTGGACAACACAACTTGGGTGACATGGAGCATGTGTGAGCGTTGGACAATGTAGGACAACTTGCTCTAATATCATGAAGAAAGTTGAGGTTCCAACATAAAACTAATTGGCAATATAGGGAGTAGCACAATCTCTTATAACCCCTTGTATGGTTTCTCATCTCATTACTGTGAAACTCTTTTACCTTCACATTCTCACACAAAGTAACTATTAGAATTGCAACTCTGAAAATTACAAAATGGAGTAAACAACCACACCATAAAATAAACTTTTATACCCGATCCGAAAGAAACTAGAAGTCTTAATACTATACACATCGACAACCAAAATGTCATTACAAAAGGAAGAACACTAAGATTATCGAACCGACAATCACTATGAAAACCAATGCACATGGTGAGAATCATTCACACAAACAAATTAGAAAAGGATAATGCTATGAAGATTAAATTTAAAGATAATAAAATTTATAAATTTAATGATATGTCACTAATAAAAATGAGTAAGTTTATCAACACTTTAGTAATAAACTAATTATTAATTTTCATATTCTTTAATTTTTAAAATTCTATCTATCAATTTAGTTTTTCTAACATTAAAACCCTCATTGGCTACAAGGGAATATAAATCAAACAAGACAATGGAGCCGGAACAGTGAACCAACATCTACCCGAATGGAAAAAATTTGCTACCTTGTTTTCTATGCTTTTACAAGGTCATATATATATATAGGGGACGGATTTGTGACACTATTTTTTTTACACAAGTATCTAGCCATTAGATTAGTCCACTTTTAATGGTTGAGATGATAGGTTGACAATATGGCAATTAATTTTATTTCTATTTTCCAAAAAATACATATTAAATATGAATAAAACTTTACAATTATAATTTTCTCTCTCTCATCTATCTTAATAGACTTTCACCAAATTGGCATAGGATAAAAACCATCTTTGAATTCTTGATGTCATCTAATCCTATTTTTGGGGAAAATATTTTAATCAAATCTCCCTCTCTCATTTATTTCTAATAATCGGTGAAGAACAAGAACAAAAACCCTAATTACGTTTCTCCTTCTTCCTATGCAAACCTAAGAAGCTTTTCTTTTTCATCATCACTCAATTCATTTCTAATCTATTCTTGTTCAAAATGGCAGAGAGCGTGGCAGATTGTGCATCGAACTCTCCCTCCATCTCTCCAGTATGTACTCAATTTAATATCCCTTAGTATTTATTTTAATAAAAGTTTATAGTTGCTTTTTCTAATCAGCGTTTATGTCCGTAGTTCATTAAGCATATATTTATCATGTATTGTTTAACTTGGATCATTAAGCATGATTAATATACGTTAATAGGTACAAGACACAGTTCAAGTTGAGAATGATGAAACATGTATTCCAAATGAGAATTCAAAAGGTTTGAAAACTCCATATGTAGGGATGCTTTTTGACACAATGGAAGAGGCTAGAAACTAATATCAAGATTATGGCCGACGAGAGGGATTTTGGATTCGAACCCGATCTTCATCCAAGACAAGAAGCCGTTCAGACGATATAACAAGTAGACAATTTGTTTGTGCACATCAAGGAAACTTGTCTCGAGAAATACAGTACATGAGACTTTAGAAGAGAATGAAGATAGAAACATGTGAGATTGAGAATATGAAGAAAATGAATAAGAATTGTTCTATAGTGAAATGTGGGTGTAAAGCAAGTATGCGAATCGTACATGATAGATGGTCAAACAAATGGAAAATGTCAGTGTTCAAAGACGTTCACAACCACAAACCAATTACACCAAAAAGAAGAATGAAAATGGAGTCAAATAAAGTTATGCCCAAAGCTACTAGAGTTCTCACTGAAACATTTCATGAAGAAAATTTGCCAATTGCAAAAATTTCTTCAATTTTTTGTGGCACACATATTGGCTTTAACAAAAGAGATTGCTATAACCACTTGAAAAATGTCCGACATAGCCAACTAGATGGAGGTGATGCCCAGTCAGTGCTTACTTATTTCAGGAAAAAGCAAGCTAAAAATCCTCAATTTTTTTATGCAATCCAATGTGATGAAAACGGAAGAACAACTAATTTCTTTTGGGTGGATGCTCGGTCCCGCATGGCTTATCACTATTTTGGTGATGTTGTTACATTCGATACAACCTACAGGACAAACAAGTATGATATGCCTTTTGCACCATTCATTGGAGTAAACCACCACTGGCAGTCAATACTGTTTGGATGTGCACTTGTACAAGATGAGACAGAAGCTACCTTTTTATGGTTGTTTACGACATGGCTTGAAGCAATGGGAGGACGTCATCCGATTACAATTATTACTGACCAAGACTTGGCAATGAAAGGAGCAATTGCCAAGGTTTTTCCAAACACTTATCATTGATTATGCCTATGACATATCAAGAAGAAGTTTGCTGAAAAGTTATCACAGGTGTACTTCAAGAAGTCCAAGTTCAAGATTGAGATGAAAAAATGTACTCGTGGAAGGCCTTGATGAAAGAATATGGGTTGGAGAATGATGAGTGGCTAAAAAGTTTATATGAGATACGTTTTTCTTGGGTTCTTGTTTATAATCGTAGGATATTCTTTGCATGAATGAATACTACTGGACGTAGTAAGGATATTAATTCCTTTTTTGATGGATTTGTCACACCAACAACAAATCTTAGAGAGTTTGTCATCAAATATGAACAAGCACTGAAGAAGATTATGGAAAGAGAAAGTGATGAAGATTTTGAATTGGAACACAAGTATCGCATTGTCAATGAAGGAGTCTTTTGCAGCATGCAGCAAGTTTGTATACCAGAAATATATTCAATAAATTCGAGGATGAATGGAGTAAAGTCAATCGGTACAAAGTTGAAGAAATGCCACGTGACAACGAATATCACGCATACGTAGTGAAATCAAAACTCGAAGAGCAAGAAGAGTTTGTGGTGAAGCTAAATGTGCAAACGCACGAAGGTACGTGTGAATGCAAAAATTTTGAGTTTGTTGGAATACTTTGTAGACACTTGTTGAAAGTATTTGTCCTTGGATGTTGATACAATACCTGAACATTTTATTTTGCCAAGATGGAAGCAAGAAGCAAACAAATTTAGGATAATGGATTTTAAAATTTTGGTGACGGATGATGGTAAAGAAGAATCAGAAGCTTTGAGACTTAGTCATATGTGTCATCAAGCAACTAAGTTGGCTTGTACTGCAGCTTCTTCAAATGAGGCATACACAATTTTCATGGAAGCTATAGATGAACTATCCAAAAAGCTGTCGGAATATTCTTGTTAAGATGCAACAATTGCTTCTTCAACAAAAGGTGACACATGTACTAATATTGATTCTTCTGTATTGGTACTGTTGGACCCATATATCTCACAAACTAAGGGTAAAAAGAAGGATAATATTAGTAGTTTGAAAAGAAGGTTGGCGGAAAATTCTTGTCAAGATGCAAATGTTGCTTCCTCAACAAAAGTTGACTCTCTACTGCTACTTTTGAACCCCAATATCTCACAAACGGGTAAAAAGACGGACAATATTAGCAATTCGAAAATGATGAAAAGTGGTATTGAATTGGCTCAACAAAAGAAGAAAAGAAAATGTCGTTCATGCAATAAGTTAGTACGACATGACACAAGAAATTGCCCATCGAATCCGAAAAGAAGAAAGATCGAATCAACTAATGAATGTAAGTCGAATTAACTTTTTTTTATTGATATTTTCCAATATCTGGTTACCTATTTATGTATTTTTTTTCTTTTTTGTTATTTTGTAATCTATCAGGGAATGAGGAACAAGAAGACTTGGGCGAATATGTGGAGAGTGATGACCAAGAATATTTGGAGAGTGATGATGTTTAAATTTTGTAGGATAGATTAGTCACTTAATTGTGCTATTTTGTTGCAGTTTTCATAGTTTGGAAAATTGGGTGTAGTTTGTTAAAGTTTATGCCAATAATGTTTTGAAATTAGTTGTATTTTATTGACGTTATTGAGACTTCATAAATTCGATTTCCGTCAAGCTTTATGAGAAAAATTTGATTTTTTTTAATCAAAATGCAAAATAAGAATTTTCCGTGAGATACTAGGGTAGAAAGAAAGAGGATAGATTCACAAATTAGTTATGTTGTTACATTTTGAACGAGAGCGTGGCAGCAAGAAATAAATGAGAGAGGGAGATTTGATTAAAATACTTTCCCCAAAAATAGGATTAGATGACAGCAAGAATTCAAAGATGGTTATTAGGCTATGCCAATTCGGTGAAAGTCTATTAAGATAGATGAGAGAGAGAAAATGATAATTGTTAAGTTTTATTTATATTTAATATGTATTTTTTGGAAAATAGAAATAAAATTAATTACCATATTGTCAACCTATCATCTCAACCATTAAAAGTGGACTAATCTAATGGCTAGATACTTGTGTCAAAAATTGTGTAAAAAACATGGTGCCATGGATCCGCCCTCATATATATATATAAACGATAAGAGACATCAAAACCAATAAATATGTATCTTTGCTCACCTTCCTCAATTGGTGTAATGCTCAAGACCCTATTTTTTATTATTGAATAAGTTTAAATTTTATAATTTGTGTCTGTTTATTACACAGATCTCGAAATTTCAACTCATCAAATAGTGGTACATATATCAATCCAAAATACAAAAAACAAGAATTTTTCGTATTCAGTAATTGTGTACACATGAGACTTCTCATTGATGATCTGCAAATAACACCGAGATCGTCATCAGTAATTGTGTACACGTGTGTGTTTTTGGGGTGGGGGGGAGGAGAGAGATATATATATACTTGAGCAAGTTGAGCCTGGGCAAGCTTCTTATGAGTTCGAGCTTGCATGATAGCTTTCTTCAGCTCACTTGGCACACGTTCATCCATTTCAAAATCAGATAACATTAAAGCACGAAACCAAAGTAGACAAGAGCAAACAACATCGAGGCAAACAACAAATAAATAACTTTTCTGGATTGCTTCAATATATTCCAGCTGGAAAAGAATCGGAACGTAGATTCAAAGAATATATATTAAACCAGACAGAGGAGCCCAAGTGCTTGCTGGAATTGTGGAGGGGAGACATGTAAAGGTCTACAAACTTTTCTATTGCCACCAAAACAACTCATACCGTATATCTAAACCACACATGCTATGGTGAGGGCAAGAGTAACGGAAACTTCAGAGAAAGCAAACATACAACGAAGAGAATCTTGGAATACCACTAGTGCATATGAGAGAAACAAAAAAAAAAATACCACAGCAACATATACAACGATAAGCAAAAAGGTTCTGTGAAGCAAGGGACTTTAACTTTATTGGTTTAGTCTCTACGTTAGTCGATAGGCCGTTAGGTCCAATGAACCACTGAAAAGCATCCGGGCACCATGCCCTGCCATGAATTCTTCTCCCATCCCCATTCCTCAATGCAGTGCTCATGTCAAGATAGCAACATTATTGGGAAGAAAGAGGAGTTAAAGAAGAAGGTCCATCGGGAGTTCAACTCCAAAGTTCAAGTTCACATTGAAATAAAGAGGGTTCAAGGAGCAGTAAATAAACACATTATATGTATGAAGAACTGAACCATGCAACCAACTTGGCAAAAGAAACACTAGGCAAGATGGCTCATCCTAGTGCACCCACAATTGCAGGATCTTCGGAGTATAAACGGTATACAGCCTCAAACCCACTTGTAAAGAGGTTGTTTCCCATTCAAACCCGTGACCTCAGTTTGCAACGGAACAAACCATACAATTGCACCAAGGTTCACCTCTCAGAAGCAAACAACTGACTAATATGTAAAAGGATCTATTTACTTCCTTAAGCCAACCCAAACAGTTTCACAACAGTTGCAAACTAAGAAACAGTTATAACGATGTCAAGAAGAGACTATTTAGTTCATTCAAGAAAGACGTATCAATTCTAATACGAAAAACAAGAATTTCGTATATACATAGTACAAGAAAGAGAGAAACTCACGAGCAAGGTTCTCTGTTTCCTCGTCAAGCTTCCTCGTGTTCAAAGTAGTGCTGCTGGAGGCAGCTTTATTGGTCCCGGCAGTTGCTGCAAAGATTAACAACATAACTATTTAGAATTGCAACTTTGAAAGTTATAATATGCAGTAAGCAACCCACACAACAAACTAACTTTTATACCCAATCTTACGGCACACCAAGCTGGAAAGAAACTAAAAGTCTTACACTATACAAATCGACAACGAAAATGCCATTACAAATGGAAGAACATTAAGATTATCGAGCCCGAAAATGATTACTAAAACCAATGCACATGGTGCGAATCATTCGCACAAACAAATGGGAAAACCCCCATTAGCTACAAGGTAATATAAATCAAACAAGACAATCGAGCCGGAACAACATATCAGCAGCTACCAAAATGGCAAAAATTTGCCACCTTGTTTTCTATGCTTTTCCAATCAAAAACAGAAAATTACAACTTTAACGAGTGCAAAAATCCAACCCAAAAATTACGAGTAACGCATTCTACTTTCAAATTCTAAAATTTGATTTTCTCTCATTTTAAACCCCAAAGAGATTTTTGAAATCATTTCGTGGGTTCCATTTTGTTTTCCGCTTAATCCATAAGAAAAAAATGAAAAAGATTGAAGACGAAAGAATAAAAGAGACAGACAAGGGGAAAGTGAGGAAGAAGGAAGGACGACACAAAACCTTTCTTGAGGGTTTCGATCTCAGCTCCGGAGCGGCGTTGACGGCTTTCTCATCTCTTGGCGTAGCGTTGGGTGCCTTTTTCCCGATGACGACGGGCTCCCAGTCCTGCGTGATGGGTCCTCCTGACTTGGCTATCGGCTGAGTGAGGGGTATGGGGATTTCTGGGTTTTCTAGGGAGGATGTTGGTTTTGGTTGCTATTCTGCACGCCTGGTTTGTATTTACCGCTGGGCCTCTTTGCCCCTGCGTCAAAATCGTCGACGTCGGTTTTATTTCGTAAGATAAAATTCGACTGTAGAAACTTTTTTTTCAAAAAAAAAAAAAAAAAAACTCAAAAATAGCGAAATAATACATTTTTTTCTCATAATTAATTAAAATATTAAAGAAAAATATCTATATTATTAAGAGAGGCCTTGTCAACCTTTCTAAAAAATGACAACCATATTCCCATTTTTTCCTATTTTACCTTCATTTTTTATACACAATATCTACATAAAGGAAGACAAAACAGTAAGTATATACCTTTTGAGAAAATAACAATCATATCCCTATTCTCCTATTTTACCCTCATCTTTGATACGCAATATTTACATAAAGAGGACAAAATTATAATTATGTAATATTAAGAAAAATATGTGACAACCCGTCCCGATTATTTAAATTTATTAATTATGAAATGACAAAATTAACCCTTCGGGGTTATGTACGTGATGAATGTGTGTGTGAAATGGACCAATAATTGTATGCCCTCAATTATTGGCTATTCTCTCTCTTCACCCTCAGACTTCAGACTCTCTCTCTAGCTCTCACGTTTCACACTCTCTCTCTCCCGTCGAAAACCCACGGCATAAACACACCCATAATTGAAACCTTGTAGATCGACGAAACAAATTACATATTCATGATCGTGAAGTCCATACGAACTCAACCATACCATTTTCAGGTAAGATTTCATACGATTTCACGTCCAAAACTCAAGGTTTATATTTGGCACTATTCATCAACTTTTTATACGTTGCGTTTTAGGAGAATCGGAGATCACAGGAGTGTTTGTTGGGTCCTCTAGATGCTCGGAGACGTTCGTTTGACAAGCTTTGATGTCGGGATCACGTAGAACGGAGATGGCCGGATTCTTGGAGATTTCCCGACGAGTTTCTCGTTAGTTTTCGAAGTTTTTGAAGGTACAGACTTGTTCTACTCTCAATTTAGAACATTTTGGTGAAAATTTCATGAAGAATGGTTGAGAAACGAGTGAGAAATCACACACTGAAGTTTTTCGGTCACCGGAAAAACCAGTCCGGCGAGGACCAATGACAGGGGCGCGTGGGGCACACGCGCGGTGCGTGTGGGGGCGCGTAGCCCGTGCCTTGTCCTGGCGCGTGAGGGCGCGTGGGACCTCCAAAAAATTTTCTAAAAATACCACGACGTTCGTGACGTCGAGTAGATCGATTTCATATATTTAAACCCTATATTTGGACAATCTATGAAGATTTTATTTACGTTTCCGTTTAGGTGTTATTAAACTAAGTTAATTGGAAATTTCACGTATAGGGAAACGTATTCCGATGACGTATGTGATTGAGCCAAGCTAGGAGGCTTCGTCTCGACTACGTATCTGTGAGTGGGCAGTATTATTTTCCGTATAACCTATATATATTTAATGATTTCCCAGAATCACATTTTAAATGCAAAGTACGTTTTTAAGCTATGCATATGACTTGATTTTGATGCATGAGTATTTAATTATACATTTCATGCATATGTTGGTGCCGAGGACGCCAGGTAAGTACCAGGTAGGTACATGCATAGTTGAGAACGAATATGATGAGATATGATGTGAAATGATGAGATATCATGAATTATGATGAGATATCATGAATTATGATGAGATATCATGAATTGTTAGCTCATAGACCTGCACATACTGTTAGTGCTCACGCCCAGAGATAGGGGCACAGTCTTTCACGTGTCGTTCACCTCCCGCACCGCATGCTCGCCTTGGATCCAAGTAGGTGCACAGTCTTGTCGTATAGACCACTTTTGAGTGGGTACGTCATGTAGGTGACCCGCGTTCATTCGCACAGTCTTCACGTGATTGTAGCACTAGAGCATTTATTATGGATACAGCGCTGTTAATGATGATGATATGATGATGATGTTGATGTATGTGCAGTGTATATATATATGATGATGAGATAGAGAGATGCTATGAGCTATATTACAGCCGAGGGCTGAGATGAGATATGATTGATATATGATAAATGATATGCATGATATTGAGATGATATGCATTAAAATGAGATGTTATAGAGATTCATATTGATACAAGATGCATTGCATGGCATATTTGAAAAACGTTTGATAATGAATGCTTTTGAACAGGATAGTGAGAAAAATTGAGATACATATGTACGTATTATTTTCTGGGAATTATACAGATTTTACGGAGAGGGGCTAGAATTTTGAGAAAATAATGATTTTGAAAAGGATTTGTTTTTGCTGACCCACTCCCTTTGTTTTTCGCCCCTCCAGGTTCTAGATAGCGAGAATTCCGAGTTTGGCACTTCGAGGATCTTCCGACCTTTTTCTGACAGATTTATCATATGTATGGCACCGAGGGTGTATTTAAACATCTTTTATTTATGCTCGACTGCACTGACTTAGTACGCTCTGAATATGTATAAGTATTGTAATACTTCTAGCACACATTCATTTCTGGGTTGCTAGACTTCGGTTTTAATTCATTCGTACTTCGTCATCGATTTTCGCTTCCGCACAGCGCACATGGCTACGTCACACTCACGTGACGGCCAGCATGCCCTACTTTCGGGTACGGGTGTGTCAGTTTGGTATCAGACCTCTAGGTTGCAGTCTTGCATATTTTGTGGATTTTCTAATGACTTGATGTCTTCTATCAGAACTGTGTCGCCTCGTAGAGAGCCATATCGTTCATATGAACTTAGTTTCCCTATATAGCTCAGTTGGGGGGGAAACTATTGTTAGTATCGATCAGTCTGTAATTCGCTTTCCCAGCGAACTCTTTGGAGTCAGAGTATAATCTAAAGTTGCTTACCTTTAGGGGTAATGAAGGCCATGAAGGGTTTTGAGCGTTGGCTCAATTAGATTGAGAATACTTTAGGCTGAAGTAGAGCCAGGGGAATTTCCCCGTCGATAAGTGGATAGAGGCCACTGTTTGGTTTTGGACGCAGAATCGGCGTCCTAGTGGAAACCCGAGGAGAATGCAGACTGATAGAATTTTTAATGGTCATTCTATTAGAGATTAATTCCCCTAGCATGTCTAGATCGTAAGAACAGAGTTCACAGATTTGAAACGGGGGGAAGTTAATTGCTAACGAGTATTAAAGGGAGTTTATTGATTTGTTTCGTTACGATTTAGAAATTGTTGCTAATCCAGTTGAGATGCTTAGATGCTTTAAGCTTGGTATTAGGAAGAAATGACGTTTGATGGCGACCATTTACCCTTATAATGCTTATCGGGAAATTCTATGAGACTGTGTTGAAGATTGCGAACTCTGATAGCGTGTCTGGTAATAGTGAGAAAGAAGAAGGAAAAGATAGTAATCAGAATAAGCATGAGAATAAAAGTATTGGGAAATCGTCTCAGAGACTTCGCTAGACTCAGGATTTTAAGAGATACGAAACCATTTCTAGTTCTTCCAACGAGGGTTTAAACTCTACAGGTCAGAGAGGACTTGGTAGGTGTTATACTTATGGTCAGGACAGGGCGTAATTCTCAAGGACGAGAAGTTGACGCCAACAGAGTTAGAAGAAGACAGCAAGCCCAGGAATATGTTAACCACGTATCACTACATGAAGCTCAGGATCATTCGGACTTGATTTTGGGTACGCTAAACATTTTGGTCACTTGCTAGAGTTTCGATGGATTGTGATGCAGAAATTTTACATTATTGACGATGTTGCCAAAGAAAGTAGTGAATGAGCACGATCGAGGCGTGTATATGTATTTCTCAATGGGGGGCAAGATGGTAATATTGCACCCTCAAGAGTTGTTGCTTACTTACCTAGACGACAGTAAGTTATCAGTATTGCGGGCTGTAGACCGTAATATTAATAACTTATTCGTTGGATTCGTTAAGCAAGTAAACAGGTAAGTCATTCCATGATAGTATGGTGTTTTTCATGGTACCCAGTGATGGTAGAAGATATAGTTATGTCGGAGAATCTTATCCGTCTAATATAGTAGACTTCAATGTTATTCTAGACTCATATTGGTCGCAGTATGATCGTACCGATGTCGATTACTACGGGAATCAGTTACCTTCCATCGTCGTGGATTACCAGAGTTTACTTGGATTGGTGAGTATAGTGGAGTGAGGCATGGAATCATTTCAGTAGTGAGAACCAAAAAGTTATTAAAGAAAGGTTGTTATGCGTACTTGACTCACGTGGTTTTGAATGATGAGGCTCCTGTTAGCATGGAGAATGTTAGGGCGATCAGACTTTTCTGACGTTTTTACTAATGATTTACTTGGATTGTCGCCAGATCGCGACGTGGAGTTCACCCCTGATTGTTACCAAGTACTAATCCTAGTTCCTTAACTCCTTATCTTATAGCTTCGGCTGAATTAAGAGAATTGATGACTCAGTTGTAAGAATTGGTTGATAAGGGTTTCATTTAACCTAGTGCATCGTCTTGGAAAATCAGTTTTGTTGAAAGAAAGAAGTCGGGGTTGTAAGGTGATGCATTGATGATAAGAAGTCGAATCAGGCAACAATTAAGCACTATTATCCGTTGCCACGTGTGGATGAACGATTAATCGGCCTAGAGGTGCCTGTGTGTATTCCAAGATTGACTTGATGTGTGATTATTACCAATCGAAGATTAGCAGTGAAGATGTTCCTAAAACCGTTTTAGGACTTGTTATGGTCACTATGAGTTCTTGTGATACTATTTGGATTGACGAATACACCAATAACTTTTGTGGGGTTGATGAATAAGGTATTTCAGTAGTATTTGGACAGATTCGTCATTGTCTTCATTTATGAGATTCTGGTGTATTCTAAGTCAAAAGAAGATTATGTTCGACATCTTTCGTTGGTGTTGAAGAAATTAAGAGGGCATCGATTGTATGCCAAGTTCAGCAAGTGCCAGTCATGGTTGAGCGAAGTAGCATTTTTGAGTCAATTAGTTTCAGCTCAGGGTATTCAGGTTGACCCTCAGAAGATTGCGGCTGTGGAGAATTGGGAACAGCCACGAACCATCACCGAGGTTCGGAGTTTCCTTGGGTTGGCAGGTTACTATCGGCGGTTCGTTAAAGACTTTTCGATTATGGCGCTACCATTGACGAAGTTGACCAGGAAAGACGTTAAGTTCGAGTGGGATGATGATTGTGAGCAGAGCTTTCACCAGTTGAAGTATTGTCTCACTCATGCTCCTGTCTTGACGCTTCTTGGCGATGATGGTGACTTTGAGATTTACAGTGATGTTTCGTTGAATGGCCTGGGTTGTGTCTTGATGCAGCACGGTAGGGTGATTGCTTATGCTTCGCGCCAGTGGAAACTTCACGAGAAGAATTACCCTACACACGACCTGGAATTGGCTGCCATTATCTTTGCTTTGAAGATTTGGAGACACTACCTCTATGATGAGAAATGCAGGATCTTCTCAAATCATATGAGTCTCCAGTACCTCTTCACCCGGCAAGATTTAAACCTTCGCCTGCGTCGATGGATTGAATTAGTGAGCGACTACGATTGCACGATTGAGTACCACCCTGGTCGTGCAAATGTGGTAACTGATGCTCTTAGCAGGAAGTTCCAGGGCAGAATTAACACGTTCCATGCGAGCCGTATTCCACTTCTTACAGAGTTGAGATCGACAGAGTACAGCTAGAGTTGAGAAATTCGGTAATAGATGATCGAGGAAATGCTTTACTTGTTAGTTTTCAAGTTAGGCCAGTTTGATTGATCGTATACTAGAGGCCCAGTTTAATGATGAAGAAACCCAAGAACTTATTTAATTACGGAACGATGAGAAAATGAAAGACCTACGAATTTGAGAATCAAATGGTATTCTTATGTAAGGAAGTGTGATGTATCATACCATTCAATCATTTTACTTTTGGTAGGGTATGAAAAGAGAAATTGTAAAGTATGTCGGCAAGTCAAAGTCGAAAGGAAGAAACCATTTGGGTGGATGTAACCACTTTCCGTTCCACAGTGGGAATGGGAAAATGTTACCATGAATTTTGTGTACAAGCTCCCTCATACTCGGAACGGATATGATGGAATTTGGGTGATTGTCGACCGACTCACGAAGTCAGCGCATTTTATTCCAGTCAGGGAAAAGTTTTCGTTGAATCGGTTGGCCGAGTTATTCATATCGAAGATCGTGAAGTATCATGGTGTTCCAGTAAGTATTGTCTCTGATCGCGATCCTCGATTCACCTCTAAGTTCTGGATTGCTTTCCAGGAGGCGTTGGGTACAAAACTTTTGTACAGCATGGCTTAGCATCCTTAGACGGACGGTGAATATGAGAGAACTATTCAGACTTTGGAGGATATGCTGAGATCCTCAGTTTTGCAGTTTGGCGACTCATGGCATCAGCGGTTGGATTTGATGGAGTTCGCTTATAATAATAGTTTTCATTCTGGTATCGGAATGGCACCGTTCGAGGCACTTTATGGGAAACCATGTTGTACACCCTTGTGTTGGTCAGAGGTTGGCGAAAGAGTTTTAGTGGGCCCTGAGATAGTAGAGGAGACTACTTAGAATGTTCAGGTTATTAAGGCTAACCTGAAAACCGCCCAAGATCGCCAAAAGAGTTTAGCAGACAGATATGCCACTGACCGAGTGTATAATGTTGATGATTGGGTGTTTCTTAAGTTATCGCCTTGGAGAGGTGTGGTTCGATTCAGAAAGAAAGGTAAGTTGAGTCCTAGGTACATTGGACCTTATCGGATCACCGAGCGAGTCGGTGAAGTAGCTTACAGGCTTGAGCTACCGTCAGAGTTATCCAGAGTTCATAATATATTTCATGGTTCGATGCTTCGACATTACGTTTCAGACCCGTCGCATGTGATTCCTCTGCAACCTTTAGAGATTAACCCAGATTTGACCTATGATGAGGAACTAGTTACGAGACTTGATTGGAAAGATATGGTGCTCAGGAATAAGATAGTACGTTTAGTGAAGGTTTTGTGGAGGAACCACTCAGCTGAGGAAGCTACCTGGGAGACTGAGGACAGGATGAGAGAGATGTATCCGAGGTTGTTTTATGGATACTAGTTTATGTGTTGTATGAAATTTCGGGACGAAATTTTTATAAGGAGGGTAGATTGTGACAACCCGTCCCAATTATTTAAATTTATTAATTATGAAATGACAAAATTAACCCTTCGGGGTTATGTACGTGATGAATGTGTGTGTGAAATGGACCAATAATTGTATGCCCTCAATTATTGGCTATTCTCTCTCTTCACCCTCAGACTTCAGACTCTCTCTCTAGCTCTCACGTTTCACACTCTCTCTCCCGTCGAAAACCCACGGCATAAACACACCCATAATTGAAACCTTGTAGATCGACGAAACAAATTACATATTCATGATCGTGAAGTCCATACGAACTCAACCATACCATTTTCAGGTAAGATTTCATACGATTTCACGTCCAAAACTCAAGGTTTATATTTGGCACTATTCATCAACTTTTTATACGTTGCGTTTTAGGAGAATCGGAGATCACAGGAGTGTTTGTTGGGTCCTCTAGATGCTCGGAGACGTTCGTTTGACAAGCTTTGATGTCGGGATCACGTAGAACGGAGATGGCCGGATTCTTGGAGATTTCCCGACGAGTTTCTCGTTAGTTTTCGAAGTTTTTGAAGGTATAGACTTATTCTACTCTCAATTTAGAACATTTTGGTGAAAAATTTCATGAAGAATGGTTGAGAAACGAGTGAGAAATCACACACGGAAGTTTTCCGGTCACTGGAAAAACCAGTCCGGCGAGGACCAATGACAGGGGCGCGTGGGGCACACGCGCGGTGCGTGTGGGGGCGCGTAGCCCGTGCCTTGTCCTGGAGCGTGAGGGCGCGTGGGACCTCCAAAAAATTTTCTAAAAATACCACGACGTTCGTGACGTCGAGTAGATCGATTGCATATATTTAAACCCTATATTTGGACAATCTATGAAGATTTTATTTACGTTTCCGTTTAGGTGTTATTAAACTAAGTTAATTGGAAATTTCACGTATAGGGAAACGTATTCCGAGGACGTATGTGATTGAGCCAAGCTAGGAGGCTTCGTCTCGACTACGTATCTGTGAGTGGGCAGTATTATTTTTCGTATAACCTATATATATTTAATGATTTCCCAGAATCACATTTTAAATGCAAAGTACGTTTTTAAGCTATGCATATGACTTGATTTTGATGCATGAGTATTTAATTATACATTTCATGCATATGTTGGTGCCGAGGACGCCAGGTAAGTACCAGGTAGGTACATGCATAGTTGAGAACGAATATGATGAGATATGATGTGAAATGATGAGATATCATGAATTGTTAGCTCATAGACCTGCACATACTGTTAGTGCTCACGCCCAGAGATAGGGGCACAGTCTTTCACGTGTCGTTCACCTCCCGCACCGCATGCTCGCCTTGGATCCAAGTAGGTGCACAGTCTTGTCGTATAGACCACTTTTGAGTGGGTACGTCATGTAGGTGACCCGCGTTCATTCGCACAGTCTTCACGTGATTGTAGCACTAGAGCATTTATTATGGATACAGCGCTGTTAATGATGATGATATGATGATGATGTTGATGTATGTGCAGTGTATATATATATGATGATGAGATAGAGAGATGTTATGAGCTATATTACAGCCGAGGGCTGAGATGAGATATGATTGATATATGATAAATGATATGCATGATATTGAGATGATATGCATTAAAATGAGATGTTATAGAGATTCATATTGATACAAGATGCATTGCATGGCATATTTGAAAAACGTTTGATAATGAATGCTTTTGAACAGGATAGTGAGAAAAATTGAGATACATATGTACGTATTATTTTCTGGGAATTATACAGATTTTACGGAGAGGGGCTAGAATTTTGAGAAAAGAATGATTTTGAAAAGGATTTGTTTTTGCTGACCCACTCCCTTTGTTTTTCGCCCCTCCAGGTTCTAGATAGCGAGAATTCCGAGTTTGGCACTTCGAGGATCTTCCGACCTTTTTCTGACAGATTTATCATATGTATGGCACCGAGGGTGTATTTAAACATCTTTTATTTATGCTCGACTGCACTAACTTGGTACGCTCTGAATATGTATAAGTATTGTAATACTTCTAGCACACATTCATTTCTGGGTTGCTAGACTTCGGTTTTAATTCATTCGTACTTCGTCATCGATTTTCGCTTCCGCACAGCGCACATGGCTACGTCACACTCACGTGACGGCCAGCATGCCCTACTTTCGGGTACGGGTGTGTCAAAATATGCTCTTATTAAGAGAAACTGTTTTATTATCATTGTCTCATACTCTTTTTTTATAAGAGAAGAGGCCTTGTCAACCTTTCTCAAAAATGACAATCATATCTCCATTTTTCTTATTTTACCCTCAACCTTCTCTAAAATGACAATCATATCTCCATTTTTTCCTATTTTACTCTCATTTTTTTATACACAATATCTACATAAGGAGGACAAAACCGTAATTATGTACCTTTTGAGAAAATAACAATATATCCCTATTTTTTCTATTTTACCCTCACTTTTGATACACAATATTTACATAAAGAGGACAAAACAATAATTATGTAATATTAAGAAAAATATGCTCTTATTAAGAGAAACTATCACATCATCATTGTTCCATACTCTTTTTAAAAAATTTAAAACCTAATCACATTCCTTAATCAAAAACAAAAAATAAAATGAAATTGTTCACACACAAAGTGTGTGCTTATCTGCTAGTAAGAATTAAGGTAATTTTACATAACAAGAATTTTACTATTTCTTTTATTTCTTCACTTACATGTTATCAAAGCATGTTCCTAATTTTTTTTTAAACCCCACGTTTTTTCTCTTTTGCCTTCTCTCTCACATTTTTTTCTAACTTCTCCCTTTCATGTTATAATTTTTTTTCTTTTCAAAATTTTTTATATTACACGGAGAGTGCTTGGGCTCCATCTAGTATCAATAGTGAAAAGCAATTTTCTATTTTGCCACATAGTATTATTGTCTATTGATATTTGTATTAGAAGAACATTTAGGTTCGACTATCACATATGACAAATTTTATATTACAAGGGTGTATTGAATAAATCCATGAAGTTTCATACACGCCATGTAAATTTTAGGTGAAATCATTAGAAATCTTAGAAGGAGAGGCTTGATTTCCTATTAAAAAAAAACTATAAAATTAAATCCCTCCAAATCCATTAAAATTCTTCATCTTTTGAAATCATTTAAAATCAAATTCTAATTGAATAAATACGGAGTTTTATGAACCACTTTAAATACAGAATGAATACACTTGATTTCTTTAGAACTTTACCTTTTAAAGTATTAATTAAATAGATTCATACATTTTCATTTAAAATATTTTGTAAACTCTTTTAAGATCTTTAAAATTCTAATTGAATGCACTTGTAACATCCCGTCCCGAGTTTTATAAATTGGCTATGTGAAAGGACGATTTTACCCTCAGTTACGTGTGAACGGGGGTCTTATGATCCCATTTTGGACCTTGGGTGTCTTAAGTAGTAAGCCCAATAGTTTGGGCTGATGATTGGTGGGTTACAAATTATATAAACATACACACACGCACCATGCACGTACACGTGCATCCATTTCTGTTTTCTTCTCTCTCTCCCATTCTCTCGAAACCTCTCTATCTCTCCTTCCCTCACAACTTTGTACGGACACACACATACCACACCATCTTGATATGGATCGAAGCCCAGATAAGTTCATTTATGATCATTGAGACTAGTTAAGTTCATATATGATGGTTTTAGGACGGGAAACCATCGAAACCATACCAAACCCGTAAACTAAACTTGAGGTACTATTCATGTACTTCTATTTCAGGGCATTTTAGGTGAAAACAAGATCACCACTCGTCTTAGAATCTTCCCACGAGTCTCGGAGTACCTCGTTTGCACGTGTTGGACGTCAGGATCGTTGGTTTCGAACTCGGCCGGTTTTGGAAGAATTTCCAACGAATTTCCAGCCGTTTTTCAAGGTATTTGAAGCTATAGAAATGTTCTACTCTAAATTTATAGCATGTAGGAAGAAATATGGACGAAAAAGGATGAAAACGAGTGAGATATAGGAGTTTGAAAACCTGCCCAAATTCCGGCCGCCGGAAAAACCAGTCCGGCGAGCTAGAGGTTGAAGACGCGCGTAGGGGTCGCGTGACCCCGTGAGCTCCCTGGCGCGTGGGGGTGCGTGCCACAGCCTAAAATTTTTCTCAAAATACCACGACGTCACAGACGTCGTGTAGGTCGCGTTGGTATATTCATATACCAAAATTGACCTTTGGATGAGAAGTTATTTCCGTAGTTTGGTTATGTGCTTTAAATAACGATTTTACAGTTATTTCACATATAGGTGAGACGTATCCAGAGGACGAGCGCAGCCACGCTAGGCTCGGGGGATACGACCTGTCGACTTACCAGTGAGTGGGCTTTTGTTTTCAGTATATATATATATGACTGCCGTTTTTCCCAGAAACGTTAATTGAATGGTCTATGAATTAAATTGATTTCATAATTGAATTGCCATGTCGTATGCCAATTATATTTTATAATTATGAGTATGATTGCATTCATTATGCTCCGACACTGTGGACGGCCAGGTAAGTCAGGTGAGTATGATAGTTAGTAGTTGAGATGATGATGGATTGTGATATAGCTCTAGTACCTGCACCTCGGGTGTTTGTGCTCCGCCAGAGTAGGGCCTAGCCTTCACGTGATCGTTCACCTCCCGCACCGTACGCTCACCTTGGATCCAAGGCAGGTGCACAGCCTGTCGTACAGACCACTATAGGTGGTTCTGACTTGTAAGTGACCCGCGATTCGTCGCACAGCCTTCACGTGATCGTAGCACTGAGCGTAATCTTATACACCTAGCCTGTCGTACAGACCACTAAAGGTGGTTCCGACTCGTGCGCAGGATAGTGATGGATTGTGATTGATAAGCTATAGATTCAGCCGTACAGGTCACTAGAGGTGACTCCGGCTGACATGATAATATTGATGCATATTAATTTGTCTCACCTGTCTGATATTGTTTGCTTTTGAGTTGGTATATCGACATGGCTTATTTCTAAGATTTGATGATGAGTTTTGATTTCCGGACGATGTTTTCGTATATGAGTATATATACGTATTATTTTCTGGGAAATTATACTGGATTTACAGTGAGGGTTTATATACGGATTTTGTGAAATGGTTTTGGAAAGTATTTGTTTTTGCCCATTCACGTTTTCTGTTTTGCGCCCCTCCAGGTTCTAGGTAGCGACGACGTAGACGGCTATCGAGGCACTGAGGCAGTTCTGACAAACCACCACCTATGTAGGATTTCTTCTGTCATTATAGTGTTTTGTTTAATTCGGACTGCAATTAGGGTTGGCTTTGTGATACTTAACTACTTCACTTTCGTCCTACCTTACTCTTTATCGTATGTACATTATCGACTTTGACTCTCACTGCTGCACTTCATGCATAATTACTCTTCCGCTGATGTTTTGGCTACGTCACTCACACGTGACGGCCAGCACGCTTCGACCTCTAGGTCGGGGTGTGTCAGTTTGGTATTAGAGCCAGGTTTTGGCAATCCTGTGTAGTGTGAATATTCTAACTACTTTGGTGTTTTCTGTCAGAATTATGCCGCCTCGCCGAGAACCACGTCTACCTTCTGAGCCTATTTTCCCCGACTTTTCTCAGTTGGGGGATGTTATCGCTAATGCCATTCAGTCTACCCTGCGTCCTTCTCACAAGACCCCTCTTGAGAGTGTGCATAATCTGAGATTATCTAAATTTGAGGGTGATGAGGGGCACGAGGGTGCCGAACGTTGGATACTTCAGATAGAGCGGACTTTTAAGGTAATGCAAAGTCAGGGTAACCTAGCTGCAGGGACTTGGGTTGAGACTGCTGTTTGGTTTATGGGAAAAGAACCTGCGTCCTGGTGCGAACAGTTGTCTGAGAGGATGCCACCAGAGGAAGTCAAGAATTGGGAGGTATTCAAGCAGTTATTTTACAGGCGATTTATCCCTGACGTGTACCTTGATCGCAAGAACAAGAATTTACAAGCTTGAAGCAGAAAAAGATGTCGGCGAATGAGTATTACAGGAAGTTCACGGATTTTTCTCGCTACCATCCTGAGATTGCAAAGAATCAAGCTGAGATGCTTCGAAGATTCAAGTTGGGTACTCGAAAGAAGTGGCGTACGATGGCTACCACGGTTCACTGCGAGCCTTATCATGATTTCTACGAATTTCTGTTACAGATAGAAGATTCAGAAAATCTGCTTAGTGATAGCGATGAAGAAGAAAAAGAGGAACCGAAGAAAGATGATAAAGGCAAAGGGATAACATCACAGGGACCCCGGAAGACTAAGAGTTTCAAAAGAAGTGGAGTTAGTTCGAGTTCATCCAGTGGAGGTGTAAATTCTCCAGGCCAGATGAGAGGGGGTAGATTTGCTGGTGGTCAGCGCTTTCAGAGACAGCGAGACGCTGGTGGTTCGGTTCTTCTACACCATTCTGTCGGAGGTGTAACAGCCGGCATTTTGGCGAGTGCAGGCAGGGCACTCGTGGATGCTTTACGTGCGGGCAGATGGGTCATCGAGCAGCGAATTGTCCGCAGAATCAGCAGAGACCTCAATTACCTGCGTTACCACCCCCAGTCCCGATTCAGCAAGCTCCAGCTCCTAGTAGATATGGTCTGTCGAGCCGCGGTGGTACCTATCACTATCAGGGCGATGTTGCTCCTTATTCTGCTGCACCGTATCCATATCCTCCTGATCTGTATTATTCAGGTGGTTATCAGAGTGGCTATCCTCAATATCCTGGAGGGTATACCCCGTATCCTCCTTATCCTGCCAGCGGATGGCGAGGTTACTTCGAGCAGCGCAGGATCATCCAGACAGCCTAATCCTACGGGTCTGAGTCGTGGTGTACCTGGACGAGCTGGTCAGACGAGCAGAGGTCACGGTGGTCGACAGCAGCCTCAGGGCCGTGTTCATAACCTTACAGCGCATGACGCCCAGAACAACCCTGATCTGATAATGGGTAAGTTAAATGTTCTTGGTCATTTCGCTAGGGTGTTAATAGATTGTGGCGCTACTCATTCAGTCATTTCTCACTCATTTGCTCAATTGACTCAACCTGAGTCTGCGCCCCTCGGATTTGAGCTAGAGGTGTCGATGCCTAGGGGGAGACGTGTCTGGTCAGTTGGATGTACCCAGGTTGCCCCGTGTTGGTTAAGGATGTGGTTATGCCCGCTAATTTTATTCCGCTAGATATCGTTGAGTTTGATGTGATCTTGGGCACTGATTGGCTACATTATAATCGAGCCAACATTGATTGCTACGAGAAGAAAGTTACGTTCCATCGGCTGGGGCTACCTGTGGTCACATTTACTAGCAAACGTAGCAATGTTAGACACGACATTATTTCAGCTGTGAGAGCTAAGAAGTTGTTACAGAAGGGTTGTCAGGGGTATCTGGCACACGTGGTATTGAATGATAGTGCTTCTGTCAGTTTAGAAGATGTGAAGGTAGTCAGGCGATTCCCTGACGTGTTCCGTAACGATTTACCTGGCTTGCCGCCAAATCGAGACGTGGAGTTTTCTATTGATCTGCTGCCAGGTACATACCCCATATCTTTGACTCCCTATCGGATGGCTCCCGCCGAGTTGCGAGAGTTGAAAATCCAGTTACAGGAGCTGCTAGACAAAGGTTTTATACAGTCAAGTACTTCACCTTGGGGAGCTCCAATGTTGTTCGTGCGTAAGAAGGATGGTACTTTACAGCTGTGTATTGACTATCGGCAGCTGAATCGGGTGACAATTAAAAACTGTTACCCATTACCTCGTATTGACAATTTGTTCGATCAGCTGCGAGGAGCTTGCGTATTCTCGAAGATCGACCTACGGTCTGGCTACTATCAGCTGAGGATTAAGAGTGAAGATGTTCCGAAGACGGCGTTCCGAACCAGATATGGCCATTACGAGTTCTTGGTCATGCCATTCGGATTGACTAATGCCCCAGCTGCTTTTATGGATTTGATGAACCGGGTATTCCAGCAGCATTTAGATCGGTTCGTCATTGTCTTTATCGATGATATTCTGGTATACTCTAAATCAAAGTTAGATCACATGCGACATCTTTCATTAGTACTGAAGAAACTGAGGGAACATCAGTTATACGCCAAATTTAGTAAATGTCAGTTTTGGCTAGACCAAGTAGCATTTCTGGGGTATATTATTTCAGCTCAGGGTATTCAGGTGGATCCCTAGAAGATAACAGCGGTGGAGAACTGGGAACAACCACGAACTGTTTCTGAGGTACGGAGTTTCCTCGGATTAGCAGGCTACTATCGGCGGTTCGTGCAGGATTTTTCAGTGATTGCGTTACCTCTCACGAGGTTAACCAGGAAGAATGTCCGATTTGAGTGGGATGATAACTGTGAATGGAGCTTTCAGCAGCTAAAACATTGTCTTACTTATGCTCCAGTGCTAGCACTTCCGAACGACAGTGGTAACTTCGAGATCTACAGTGACGCATCGTTGAATGGCTTGGGTTGCGTATTGATGCAGCACGGTAGAGTGATCGCTTATGCGTCGAGGCAGTTGAAACCGCATGAAATGAATTATCCTACTCATGATCTTGAGTTGGCGGCGATTGTATTTGCGTTGAAGATCTGGAGACATTACCTCTACGGTGAGAGATGTAGGATCTTTACAGACCACAAGAGTCTCCAGTACTTGTTCACCCAAAAGATCTGAACCTTCGTCAGCGAAGGTGGATGCAGTTGTTGAGTGATTATGATTGCACGATCGAGTACCATCCGGGTCGTGCAAACGTAGTAGCTGACGCACTTAGCCGGAAGTCTCAGGGTAGAGTGGATGTTATATACGCGAGTCGTGTTCCTCTGTTAGCTGAGTTGAGGTCGACTGGAGTAGGATTAGAGATTGAGTACTCGGAGGCGGAGAATCGAGGGAAAGCTTTACTCGCTCAGTTCCAGGTCAGGCCGATTCTAGTTGACCGTATTCTCGAGGCCAGATGGATGACGAGGAGACTCAGGAGTTGATTCGACTGAGGGGTGAAGGAAAAAAGAAAGATCTACGGATTTGAGAAACTGACGGTATGCTCATGCAAGAAAACAGGATGTACGTACCAGATAACACAGAGCTAAAAAAGGCTATTCTAGATAAGGCACACATTTCAGCTTATGCGATGCACCCGGGCAGTACCAAGATGTATCATACCATTCAACCATTTTACTATTGGCCTGGTATGAAGAGGGAGATTGCCGAGTACGTGAGCAGATGCATTGTATGTCAGCAAGTGAAAGCCGAGAGAAAGAAACCGCTCGAAAGAATGCAACCGCTTCCCGTTCCTCAGTGGAAATGGGAGAATATCACCATGGATTTCGTCTATAAGTTACCCCGTACGCA
The DNA here is from genome assembly GCA_963580275.1 of Crataegus laevigata. Taxonomy (NCBI): domain Eukaryota; kingdom Viridiplantae; phylum Streptophyta; class Magnoliopsida; order Rosales; family Rosaceae; genus Crataegus; species Crataegus laevigata. The sequence goes on from OY756945.1 coordinate 37,574,474, forward strand.
GAGTGGTTACGACGGCGTTTGGGTAATAGTAGATTTGCTCACGAAATCTGCACATTTCATCCCAGTCCGAGAGAAGTTTTCTCTGCGACGACTAGCTGAGCTTTTCATATCGAAGATAGTTAAGTATCATGGCGTGCCAGTTAGCATTATTTCAGATCGAGATCCGAGATTTACGTCCCAAGTTTTGGACGGCATTCCAGGAAGCCCTTAGCACGAGATTAATGTACAGCACGGCATATCATCCACATACAGACGGGCAGTTTGAGAGGACCATCCAGACGCTTGAGGACATGTTATGATCTTCCGTACTACAGTTTGGTGATGCGTGGCATCTACACTTGGATCTGATGGAGTTCGCGTATAATAATAGTTATCAATCGAGCATTGGGATGTCACCGTTCGAAGCATTGTACGGCCGAGCTTGTCGCACACCATTGTGTTGGTCGGAGGTCAGCGAGGGAGTATTAGAGGGCCTAGAGATAGTGGATGAGACGACACAGAACATTCAGGTAATCAAGTCTAACTTGAAAGCGGCCCAGGATCGTCAGAAGAGCTTAGCCGACAGACATGCCACAGATCGAGTTTATGAGGTAGGTGATTGGGTATTCTTAAAGTTATCGCCGTGGAAAGGGGTTGTACGGTTCGGTAAAAAGGGGAAACTGAGTCCCAGATATATCGGACCATACCAGATCACCGAGCGGATAGGTGAAGTGGCGTACAGACTCGAGTTGCCTCCAGAGTTCATGACGTTTTTCCATAAACGTGAATTGAATGGTCTATGAATTAAATTGATTTCATAATTGAATTGCCATGTCGTATGCCAATTATATTTTATAATTATGAGTATGATTGCATTCATTATGCTCCGGCACTGTGGACGGCCAAGTAAGTCAGGTGAGTATGATAGTTAGTAGTTGAGATGATGATGGATTGTGATATAGCTCTATTACCTGCACCTCAGGTGTTTGTGCTCCGCCACAGTAGGGCCTAGCCTTCACGTGATCATTCACCTCCCGCACCGTACGCTCACCTTGGATCCAAGGCAGGTGCACAGCCTATCGTACAGACCACTATAGGTGGTTCCGACTCGTAGATGACCCACGATTCGTCGCACAGCCTTCACGTGATCGTAGCACTGAGCGTAATCTTATACACCTAGCCTGTCGTACAGACCACTAAGGGTGGTTCCGACTCGTGTGCAGGATAGTGATGGATTGTGATTGGTGAGCTATAGATTGAGCTGTACAGGTTACTAGAGGTGACTCCGGCTGACATGATAATATTGATGCATATTGATTTGTCTCACCTGTCTGATATTGTTTGCTTTTGAGTTGGTATATCGACATGGCTTATTTCTGAGATTTGATGATGAGTTTTGATTTCCGGACGATGTTTTCGTATATGAGTATATATACGTATTATTTTCTGGGAAATTATACTGGATTTACAGTGAGGGGTTATATACGGATTTTGTGAAATGGTTTTGGAAAGTATTTGTTTTTGCCCATTCACGTTTTCTGTTTTGCGCCCCTCCAGGTTCTAGGTAGCGACGACGTGGACGGCTATCGAGGCACTGAGGCAGTTCTGACAGACCACCACCTATGTAGGGTTTCTTCTGTTATTATAGCGTTTTGTTTAATTCGGACTGCACTTAGGGTTGGCTCTGTGATACTTAACTACTTCACTTTCGTCCTACCTTACTCTTTATCGTATGTACATTATCGACTTTGACTCTCACTGCTACACTTCATGCATAATTACTCTTCCGCTGACGTTTTGGCTACGTCACTCACACGTGACGGCCAGCACGCTTCGACCTCTGGGTCGGGGTGTGTCACACTCTTATGTTTTCTTTAAATGTTAGCAAAGGTCACACACTCCATGAGTGAGAAATATAATTTTTATTTTTATTTGTCTCCAATATTGTTTTTTTTTTTTTGGTAAGAGTTATGCAGGCATCAGGAAAAAAAAAGTGTTTCGCAGTTATGGAGAGAGAGAGAGGGTGAGTTTACAGGGTACTAATAAAATGACATGACTAGGTTCCACATGTAATGAGTTAAAATTTTTCTAAATTTCATCTTAAGAAACATGTGTCCACATAATAATAAGGGTAAATGACAAAAAACTACTTCAACTATTGATCTCACGACACTTTCATACCTCATCTTTTAAAAGTGACAATGTCATACCACATCTTTAAAATTTGGTCCAATATTATACCTTCCGTTACTTGACCGTTAATTTTTCAGTTAAATGCTGACGTGGCTTGATTCGGAGCCCACTCTCTATTAAAAATTAATAAAATAATATTAAAAACTAAAAAAAATTATTAAATATTTTTTAAATGTTAAAATAATAAAGAAAAGTAAAAAATAAAAATAAAAAAAACCTCACTTTGTATCTTCCCCACTCTCTCTCCCCATCTTCATCTTCTTCCCTGCTTTTCAACCAAAAAATTAAAAAAAAAAATTGAAAACCCATCAACCAAACCCAATTCCTCCCCCTCCCCCCACCCCAAAACAAAAAAAACCCAACGCCCTGCAAGGAAAATTGACCAATAAGGAATCAGGGGGGAAAAAATAAGAGAAGGAAAAAAAAGAAGAAAAGGAAAGCTTTCTTCCCGTCGATACTTGCACCCGCACACCCAACCCAACCAACTCCAAAAAATTTCGCCATTTTCTCCGTCAAATCACCACCATCCAACACCCACAACCTTTTCCACAACCTCCCCTCTACGATCTCCACCCAAATTTGGGGATTTGTAAGCCCAAAAATCGTGTAAAACCGTGCGGGTGGCCGGAGGTGTTCCAAGGCGATTCCCAATCTCTGCAACCTTCAACCCAAAATCATAGCAACCTTTGAACTTGCTTCGCGTGGGGGAAATGCAGAAGCTTTTCTTTTTTTTCTTTTTTCTTTTTTTTTTGAAATTGGCAAATTCAAATTTTAGGGTTAGGGTTTAGGTGGAATTGGGATATTTACATGGATTAATTTGGTGATGGGTGATGGGTGTGTAGGAGGAGGGGAGGAGCGCCAATGTGAGGGAGAGGGCGCCGGGGGGGGGGGGGGGGGGGGGCGACACGGGTCGATGAGAGAAAGGGAGAAAGGGAGCTGGGTTTTGGGGGAGGGGGGAACACGGGTATCTGGGTTTTTTGGGAGGGTGGCGGAGGAAGGTTGGGGGGGAGGATGGGTGGGAAGTGGTTTTGGGAATGCAGAGAAGAGAGAGAGGCGAGAGAGGTGGGAGAGAGAGAGAGAGAGAGATTTAATATATAAAAAATTATTATTTTTAATTATTAATTATTAAAAATATATTTAATAATTTTTTAATCTAGTTGAATTAGTGAGTGGGCCCCGTATGTAGCCATGTCAGCACTTAACAGAAAAATTAACAGAAAAACTGACAGAGGTATGATATTGGCACAAATTCATAAGATGTGGTATGACATTGTCAATTTTAAAAAATGAGGTATGAAAGTGTTGTGAGACCAATAGTTGAGGTAGTTTTTTGTAATTTACCCTAATAATAATTATCATTGTTCTAAAGATCTTAGTATAATGCCGCCTAGGCCACCGCAGCACCGTCTAGGTGCTAAGTAGCTGGCCACCGTTCTGATTAATCTCTACGCGTTTGAAAATTAAATGGCGCCTAAACTTGCCTAGGCGCCTGCCTAGGTTGCTGTAACTCTTATTTAGACAGGAAATAGATAATTTTCATTTCTTTTTAACTGGAAATATCATTACTAGTGCACAAGCCAACAAATACAAAGGAAAGCTTAATAGGGGACCAACATAACAAAACATAACACCAACAAAAAAAGTGTTGGGAAGATACAATGAGCAAGACACTACTAACCAACTAGCAATGATACTTCCCAACACCCCACCAATACCGACTTAAGGTGGACATGGTCTGCCATCCTTGTTCAGAATGTGGACCATCGAAGATGGAGCTCTGTCGACCCTCTTAGAAACTCTCATCCCTTTTTTTTTAAGGACGCTAACTAATCTTCAACCTTGTTTGCTGACCTGGGAACCCACGACCAGCAACAGAGCTAGAAAGCTTCTCCACATTTTAGAACTTTTTGAAGGACTGGGAAACCGTCCCATCCGCCAGAAAAAAAGGAGAATTTTTAAGACTAAGAATAGTCTCCATGGAATCCGACTCCACAATTATTTTGCAAAGCCCAACTTGAGTAGCAAGAATGCAGCCCTTGCGAACCGCCAGAGCCTTAGCCATCTCGACCCACAAGGGCGAAATCTTTGATCTTTAAGCACAGAGCCGACCCTGAGGTAGCCAGAGTAGGCGCCCGCCTAGGACCCCCACTTTGGAAAGGCCCCCAATTTTTAGGCGAAAACAGTAAGTTTGGAAGGCGATGGGCGGGAACTATACGGGCTTATATGTAAATGCCGAAATTTGGAAATCTTTTGTTGCAGGGTCGACCTCGCTCGAGGAAGAAGACAATCATATTCTCAACATCATTTTAATTGCACAATTTTACTTTAGATGGTCACATTATCTTTTTTTTATAGATGCACATCTTCTCCTTTTTAAATAGTCTCCACCATCTTATTTTTATTTTTTTTGCTTCTCTCTTAAATATCACCTTTATGTTTATTTTTATGGGGTTTTATTACCCTATTTTAAGATCACACCACATATATCTTTATTATGTACCTAAAAGGCTAAAACTTTCACCTTTTTGAAAAATGACATTACATGTTCAAATTAATTAGTTTATATAATATATAATAAATTATTCAAATCCGCCTCATTCTCCTAGGCGCGTATACGAAAATTACTATCTTCTTCACTCTAATATTTTCCTTAGCTATAAGATGTTGTCTCGGTAATCCAACCATTCATTCATTTATTGAATGTACTAAGCAACATTGTAACAATAGAAAAATGATTGGAATTTGACATACTGGGTAGGGACTTCTCTTTCAGTTTAATTTGGTTGAAAAATTAGATTATGTAAACTTAATAAGTGCATTTGCATCTAAAAACGCGAGACGGGTAATATTTGAGTAATGTTTGTATATCTTTCTCTTTTTTTTTATATTAATTTTTAATGATATTTGATGTAGAAATAGACTTTTCATGTATTTAATGAATTTTTTTTACACATGTTAATGTACAAAAGGTTGGGAGTCAGAGAACTCTAGGGCCCCACTTTGAAGACTTGCCTAGAGCTCTCAAATTCTCAGGGCCTGTAAGATCCCACATTGCCCGGGGGAGGGGATGTGATGTGCCTTATATGTATATGCCCACCTCCTTTAGTAAGACGCATTTTGGGTGGAAGCCCAAGAATAAATTCGTGAGTATGTGGCCCAAAGCGGACAATATCTTACTTTGCGAACTAGGTCTGGGATGTGATAATTGGGCATCAGAGTCACTCCATGGCCGGAAGTGTGCCGACGAGGTCGTCGAGCCCCTAAGGGGGTGGATTGTAAGATCCCACATCGCCCAGGGGAGGGGAATGATGTGCCGTATAAGTACACGCCCACCTCCCTTAGTAAGACGCATTTTGGGTGGAAGCCCAAGAACAAATCCGTGAGGACATGGCCCAAAGCGGACAATATCTTATTTTGCAGACTGGGTCTGGGATGTGTCAGGGCTGGCCTTGTATGAGCATCAACGACTGACCCATTCGCATCCCTAATGACCACGCCAACGAAACCATGATGCGCATTAGGAGGGGTCCATGTAGATATCTGCCTAGGGGTAGCCTGACGCACTTAGGGATCACGAATATTATCCCAATATGTTATATAATGAATTTAATTAAAATAAAATAAAAACTTAGACACTTAGGTGCTAGATCTCAGTCCGCTACCTGATTAAAGTCTAGTGCCTCTAGAACCTTGATAATTATCAATAAAACCTTCAACACCTATGCCTAAAAGCCACTATTAAACTAAAACACCTATGCCCAAACTCCAGAACAGCCACTGCCTAATACCCAATCTTTTTTAGGTGAGGGCATGGCCTTATTACCACCAAAATCTTCCCCTTCAACAATAAATCAGACTAATCAGCCTTGAATCTCAATTAAAATACCTATATTATCCTTGTTCTCAAAGATGAAGCACCTATATTATGTTGCCACCGAAGCAAAGGTAATGCCTATTACAGAGTCTAATTACGGTAGAACAAAAGTTGAGTTCTAAGAGTTAAGGGATGAATTTTAGTTTCTAACGAGGAATTAAGATTAAAGTCAAGTTAAAGAGGCATCGAAACAAAAAAGCCTTAAGTTATCATTTAATACTCACTTAGTATTATGATCTAATGAAATGTCTTAGATCTAAATTTCAGAAATATGGAGTCCGATATCAATTTATTCTTCTCATCCCTTAGCTAGCCAGAGCTCTGCGAATTTAAATTAGTTAAAGCAGAAGTTTTCAATATTTACTTTGGTGCTTGAGCAAGTCCACATGAGCTGGATCTGCATGCTTATGTTTGCTAAAGTATCTCATGGTTGCAACCTTTTCCGGTTGGATTGGACATGCAGTACTTCCAGATTGATGGTGTTCTGTTGTGTCTTTGCTCCTTAATATGTTTTTGCCTTCTTCATGGCTTCTGTTTACGGAATCAAGCTGAGCTATTTTTTATGCTTGGATTTGTTTTCTTCATCATTTCGCTTAGGACATCTACATGGTCATTTTCTATAAATTCTCAACAGAGTTTTAGGTACAAGTTGTTGACTGCTCAATGTAGATTTTGGATTGTAGATTGCCTTACCATTTTCTCTTCATAATTATCGGTCAACGTATCTTCACGAGTTTTTGAGAACTGGAAATATTATTGCCAGGGCTGAAGCCAGGACAACAAAGAAAGCCACTTAGGGCAACCAACAAGGAAACATAAATGGAAATAAGGGAAGTAGGAAAGGCATTGAAATAGACAACACCAACCCCTTACAACCACAAAAAAAAACTAACTAGGGGGACAAGGGAGACCGTCCTTGTTCAAAATTTTTACGAACGAAGATAGGGGTCGATCGACCCAGACCAAGTCGCACATTTCCGCACTAAAGTGTGACACTATGTAATCCGCCGCTTCATTTGCCGATCTTGGGACCCAAGACCAGACACATGCATGGAAGACTCCCCCAACTGCCGAATCTTGCACAGAGAAAGGAAAGCCTCCCAACAACCATTCTCGATACACCCGTCCAACCACGAGATTACCTCATTCGAATCAGATTCCACAAACCGTGTTGTTGGGCAAGGAGGCACCCCTCCAACACGTAGAGAGCTTCCCCCGCTACATAACTTATCTGCCACCACCACTCCAATATACCTCAGATTACCATTAACCTTCCAACTTGCGTCCACGTTTATCTTTACCATGTCACCAGGTAGAGGGGACCACGTATTATCAAGAGCATGATCAGTAATAACCCCACGGTTTCCCCCAAGTCTCGGAACTTGTGCACTCAAAAAAAAAAGCAAGAGAACAAAAGGTAGCGTGTAAGGTTTGGTGAGGAGATGGAAGCTTATGATTAAAGATAGCATTGCACCGAGACTTCCAAATATTCCAGCACGTGAACACAACGTGGACCAAAGATTGCATTCGTTCATCACTGCTTCCAGCAGTCCCATTCAGCAAATGCTCAAACCAAACATGGACTGTGGTTATGGAATTTCTCTGAACTCAGTAACCCAACAAACCACCAAACCAAACACCCTCCACCTATGGGCATAATAACAATACATGTTCAATTGATTCATCCTGGAGATTACAAAAAGGGCATAGCGGAGAAGAGCCACAGCGTTTTCAAAATAATTCGAGTTTGGCGGCAGTTGCATTATTGAGAACCCTCTAAAGGAAATTTTTGATTTTCGGTGGGACGTCCAACCTCCAGATGGCTTTCACATAGAGGTGTTAATAGACATTGACAAAGATGGCCGATGAGACTGGTTGCGACGTGCTTGATTATGTACCCAGTGGTACCCCGATTTTACCGTATACCTTCATTGTCGATCCGCGCGGGCTAGATGAGCCTATCTTGCCTCTCCTTGTCACCGATAACAGTGTGAAGGATTATTGCTTGGTCACCCACCGAAATGTCATCACTAATTTCATTGATCTGCCAACAACGGGACACTTTGCAGATTATGGAGGAAACCAATTGATTAGAATCAAAGGTTGCGCCATGGAGGTGGGTTGGGTATCCCCGAATTAACGACGGAATCCAACGATCCCTCCACAACATAGTCTGACCCCCCACCCATGATTTGCCAATGTGAGCCCGCTGCAATCACTTCTCTTCCAGCCAAGAGGCTCGACCAAGCCCAAGAGGCCCTACTCTCACGCTTCACCTCCGTGAACGAGCAGTTAGGGAAATACCACCCTTTGATAACATGAGCCTAAGAAGAGTTGGGTTTTTTATTAGTAGCTAGCACTGCTTCATTAGAATAGCCAAGTTAAATTCATTGAGATTCTGAAACACATTCCACCGTCGCATTTTGCCACCCATAAAGTCTCCCAGTTCACCCAATGAATTTTCCGTTCCTCCTCCTTTTGGCCCTACCAGAAATTAATTTCCCGACAAAGTGTATCCGGGAACCGGAACAAGTTCGTTGGATAAGCTGGAATAACTTGGACTACCACTTTAATCAACACTTCCCGACATGCTTGAGATAGAAATGACTGTTTCTACCCTTGTATTTTAGCCAAGACCATTTCTTTAATGAAAGCAAGTGCAGCTTTTTTAGATCTTCCCCAAACTGTAGGGATACCCAAATATACACCAGGATCAGATACCTGCGGCATACCGAGGATCGTGCATAGCTCGTGGTGAACAAAATGTGGGGTATTAGCACCGAAGAAAATTGAGGAATTTTTAGCGATAATCTCTGGCCCCTACATACTGCAGTAAGGTTTCAGAAGCTGATCAATATTATGGCAGTTTTGAACCGCGGCTTGGAGGAAAGTCAACGTGTCATCACCAAAGAGGAGATGAGAGAGAGAAGGCCCATTAGTATTGAGCGTAATCCCCTCTAAGAAGCCCCGATCAGCCGCCTCTTTCAAAAGTCTAGTAAGCACCTCACTAACAAGAAGGAATAAATAAGGCAATAAAGGGTCCCCTTGTCTCAATCCCTGGGACGGTTTGAACTTCCTCCATGGCTGGCCATTGATTAGGACTAAAAAATCAATTGTAGTAAAACATCTCATCACCATATTTATCCACCATTGACTGAATCCCATTTGAACCATTACCGCCTCTAAGAAATCCCACTCAATGCGATCGTAAGCTTTATTCATGTCAATCTTCATGGCAAATTCAAAAAAAATTACACCTTTCTAAGCTCAAGAAGTGGAAAACCTCGTGAGCAATGACAATGTAATCTTGGATTTGTCTACCACCCACAAAGCATTTTGTGTCGGGGAAATAATATTTGGTAGCCAAGGTTTTAAGCGATTCGCCAGAATCTTCAAGAAAACTCAATGGCAGCGGTGGTACCATGGTTATTGTGGTTTGCATCGTGTCTTGGCAAACACCCAGAGAAGACACGGGGTCTGAAACACTCGAAATTTGCTTGCCCAATCTATCACGGTGAAGAAAAGGTGTGAGCGCTAATGTTGTGAACTCCCAAACAGCGGGTGTGGACGTCGTCGTCCCCATCAAGTCCGGAATACATAACAGGTGGTGCGGGGTGAAATGGGTCGAGTAGGGTTGGGTGAAATGGGGGCCATGGGTTGGTGGAGGGGGCGGGTAGTGATGGGAGAAATGTGGGTTCTCAGAATCGAAAACCCACAAATCCTGTTCGTATGACGATCAAGGGTAAATTTGGGGGTCGTCTATGGAGTCCGAATACGTAACAGGTGGTGCGGGGTGCGGGAGGAAAATGGGACTGGTATATGATGTAGTTACGGGAAGCTCAGGCATATACGAGGCTAGGTAATCTGGTGGTCGATAGGTAAGGTCAGAGGAGGGAATGGTGGGTTTATACTCAAATGGAAACTGGTAGTGATCGGGGGGAGGATGAGGTGGTGGAGGCGGAGGCAGAGGCTGATTTGGATGTTCATACTGAGAAACATTGGTTTCTGGATTCCAATAGAACGCTAGTCCACCATAATCATCCATCACACTTCTTCACGGTGCTGGAAATGTGGGATCAACGGAGGCAAACCACATATCCACGTTGGATCTCTGGCTATGGTACCAATTGATAGGATCAGACATGGTAAAAGGGAAATTGCATGCATGAAATTAAAAGGAATTCATATCTTCATTCATACAATCTTTACATCATAAAAGGGGTTTAAATACACCCAATAATAGCTAGGGTTTGGGGTATGGATGGGTCTAATAGTATTACCTAAGTAATGGGCTAATGGATAGTAATGACAATAAGTGGTCTAACTAGTCATAACCGAAGCCCAATAACTTAGAGTCGCATTATATCTTCATGAGTTTGATAAAAGTAACTACGCAGATTATCCGTGATTACGGAGTTTGCTCCAAAACTATTCGATCTTTGTTCATTCAAATTGCAAAATTCTTTTGACCAAAAAAATATATAAAAAATTGCAAAATTCTAGGGTTTATAAAAGTCATCTCTTAATTGAAAAAGGAAATGATAGCCAATTCATGATGTTATATCATGTCACACATACAAACTCTGGTAATCGATTTTTTTACAATTTAGTAGTCGTAAGCTTCAATACAAAACTAAAAAAGATTGAAATACAAAGCATTGGGAAATTCATCTTCTGAACAAAGAACTACCTTGCCAAAGGACTAAGTTCCGTAGTCACATTCATAGAGTAAATAACTGAATCTGTTGATTCAGTCACACGGTTGAAGTTGGTTCGAGCCAACTCAGCCTCCAAACAATCCTTAAGCCCTCTCACCACCTCACTCATGTTTGGCCTTTTGTTGGATGTATCCGACACACAATTCATTGCTAGTTCAACAGCCTTCCAGGCAGAGTTGATTTCGTAATCTCCACGTAATCTCGGATCTAGAATAGTTTTGATATCCCCTCTAGCAAGCATGGAGCTAACCCATTGACTTACATGAATCTTCTCCTGTGTTCTTGATATCGCAGGGCGGCCAGTGATGATCTCCAGCAGAACAACTCCAAAGCTATAAACATCACTCTTCTCATTGAGCCGACCTGTTGTGTGGTACCTGCAAATCCAGACCAATGTTACTCAAGTGTACCATTTAGAAAAACAAAAGGAGGACTGCAATCAGAAAAAACTAGAGTATGAAAATCGATATTGACAAAATGAAATAGAGACTTACTCGGGATCAAGGTATCCCGGGGTTCCAGCTACAGCAGTAGACATATGAGTGCCTCCATCAGTTGGGAAACTTCTGGACAGACCAAAATCAGCTAATTTTGCTTGGAAATTTTCGGCTACCAAAATATTTGTTGTCTTCACATCTCTGTGGACTATGGGTGGCTTGCAACCATTGTGAAGGTACTCCAATCCTACATTTCAAATTCACTCTTTAATTTGTTACTGGAAACAAAATAGGAAAGCGTTGAATAAGTTCGGAATTTTGGATTTTGCCCCAAGTTTACTGGCTAACCTTGTGCTGCATCTGTTGCTATTTGGAGTCTACCTTCCCAAGTCAAAACATTTGCATTACTATTCTCACCTGTACAATAGTATTGAAAATAACCAATTTATATTGGTTAAATGTTTCAATAAAACTAGGTAAAATTTCAAACTTCAATGTGTTTGCATTGTCAAGTTTCTACGATACCTAGAAGATGCAAGTCCAAACTTCTGTTGGCCATAAATTCATAGATGAGCGCCAAGTTGGTTCCTTCGTTGCAGTATCCCACAAGACTTGTCAAGTTTCTGTGATGAACTCTGAGTAGAAGTTTGACCTGCAATTTAAGCTTTAAAGTCATATTTTGTTCGTAGAAATTAGTTCATTAAAGTTTCTGTATCGGTTCTTGGTACATGCCTCTGCTTGAAACTGTTGGTATCCTTGACCTGATGTTGGAGAAAGCACCTTCACAGCTACTTGAGTATCATCGACAAAACCATGGTAAACTTTTCCGAATCCACCTCTGCCAATAATTGTCTGAAAGTTGTTTGTAATCTGCCGGACGTCCGAGTATGTAAACTGTCGTTTTTTGGACTCGAATGAATCAACTTGATTGTTGGGTTGATGTGAAACTGCTGTTACAACTGTTTAAATAGATCATCAAAAGTTTAATAAGCATCAGAACATGTATTCTGGATTATCGATTTTTCATTCTCTTAGTCTTAAACTTATACTTGATTTACCTTGTTTCCTTCCTCTTTTTAGCCACATGAATATAGCCGCTACAAGCACCACAAGAATAAAAAATCCGCCAATTGCTGCTACTATTGGAACAATTATGTTCTTCTTTTTCTCTGTCTCCGCCTCTTTGCATGAATTTTCTACGCATAGGTCTGCATTTTCTCCAACACTAGCATTGACAAGGTTGATGAATATACAGTCAGTATCACCAACGTTTATCGAAGCATTGAAAATTGTAATGAAAAGAAGAGGAAAAGGAAATATTAAGGCAATATACTAGAAAAATGGTTTGGCCAGAAACAAACCTCAATGATAGAGAACCACTTTTCGATCTTTCAATGAGGTCGGCTGGAACTGAACCGTTGAGCTTGTTTCTTTCTAGGTTACTGCAAAGGAAGAGCAAAGTTATTGATCACCTGATTTTCTACTTAACCACGGAATTTGGAGTAACAATTCAAATCTAAGGTACATACAGGACTTTCAGGTTTGGCATTTTAGACAGAAATTCAGGTATTGATCCCTTTAAGCTGTTGTTTGATAAATCCCTGAGTTAAGAAAGATTCACACTTTTAGTACCCATTATGATAAATATATGAACCATTGAGCTTGTGATGATGTGATACTTACAAAGATTGTAACACGGCGAGGTCAGATATATGTGAAGTTATCTCCCCGGTCAATCCACTCGAGGACAGGTTCCTAAATAAAAGTTCGATAATTTTGTTAACGAAGTTACGATAAAAAAACGATGGTTTCTAAAACAAAAAAGACCTGCTTAAACTTACAAGGATATAATTCTGGGGGAACCGTTGAAGGTACATTTTAGACCCTCCCACATGTACCCTTCAGGAGTACATGGGTCTCCTTGCCAATCTTTGTCCACTCCATATGTTGACTTTATGTTTGTGATGGCAGACACTAGCATTTTCACAAGCATGTTCATGTAGCAGTCAATTTAATAAAGCAAATACAAGAATTTTAGTGAACGAAATTGAGAAGAAGGTGTTGAAATGATTGATGTACCATCATCTGTGTCAGTTTCAGGTTGTGATAAATCTATCAATGTGTAGACCTCAATGGCATTGAGAATTGGTGGGAGAGTTGAATTCTCCGTTTGAACAAGTGCGAAACTATAATTGCCTCCGGTTAAGGCTGAGCGGCTAAACACAGTGGTTGTGGACAAGTAAGCCGGGACAACTGGTCCATACCAATGAGCTCCCTTCAGCGTGATATTGAATGATCTAGATTCGTTGGCTTTAAGCCGCTGGAGTTCAGCAAAGTGAATGAAGATATAGTAATCTGTACTTGTATCCGTGGCATTCCAATAGAAGTCCATCGTATCATCTAGAGGCGTGCTGGCAGATCTCATTACGATAGATGGTACTTGGTAATCATTTTGACTTTGAGCATCAAAGGTAAGCGAGGTAGCTAACTGCCTCCCCTTATTGAAGTTGAAGGGTTGCCAAGACCGATCCAAAGCATCATAGGGATACCTTAAATAAGTAAAATTAAGTACTACTTATTATCAGTATCGGAGCAAATAGAATATAATTAAAACCAGTACTACTGAAATGACCTTACCTGTATGTTTGATTAACTGTTGAACCGACATCTAATCGAAAGGAGAGTGCCAAGGAACCCGTTGGAGTCACATAAGTAGTGCTTTTCAAAGGCCTTAATTCCAATGATGAAATGAATGGTGTTCCGGTTCCGTTGTTGAGTAAACACACACTTATGTACTCTAACGTGGGAATGTGAACAACTTCTTTGAAGATATCTAAAGATGCATCAGTAAATGCCACTGAATCCCAGTAACTAGCTCCGATGGCAAGATCAAACTTCGGCAGCTTATTTAGGCCGTCATAATTACCATACAGGAAAGCTGCTCGGATTAAATACGTGGTGTTCTTTGTGATGCTTACTTTGTAACAGTTCTTGACACCCTGAGGAAAGCTCCTGACATCAGCATACTGCAGCTGATAAGTAGCTTTGTATGCAGGTTCGACGCTTTTGCTGACACCGGTGCTTATGAAGGCTGCATCTGAAATGTAGTCAATGCCGGTTGTTGACTCGGAGTAGCTAGAATTTGATGGCCGTCCACAGTCCAAGCTGATGAAACCTGAGTGATCGGAGACGGTAAGTTAGCAACAACAAGACTGGTGGACAGTTGTGAACAAAATTAATAATTTTCAAGTTTTTGATGATCAAATGTTTTACCTGATTGATCATCTTGTGCATGAACTACAAGTATAAGAGAAAAACAACAAAGGAATACAAATCGAAGGTTTTTCAGCATTCCCATTTCTCTCTAAGTTGATCTTCAAGCATGTTCTCCATGAAAATCAACTTGCAGTGTATATATATACAGCCAAAGCAGTGAAATGAGAAATATAATAAGAATTAGAGACTTAGTCTATTTTCTCTGTTTAACCGTAATTGGTACGTCCACAGAACTAGTAAATTCAAAGCTTCTGCCTTGATCAGCACTTCATTTATGCATACTTGCATGCAAGTCACCTATATGGGTTTACCTTGCCTTTGACATTACATAACCATGCAAATGAACGAGGACACTTAAATGTTCACTTGCTGTATATCACACTTAAAAGGGAATCCAAAAGTTCAAGTTTGCGTAAATCCTAAGTAGTAATTCTCACTCTAAAAAGTTACCTTGCACTATTCAAAGAGCAAATTTTCCCAGACCTTTTTGAAGTCATTAACAATTCATATAAGTTTTTGTTCTTTTTTTTCTTTTCGTTATCCCATCATAGCAAAACTCATAAAATTTATGTATCATGTGGTACAGTATTTACCGGCACACCTTCATGATGAGAATAACCTCTATATGACAGAGGGATACTGTCACGGTGACTTTTCATACTAATGAAATAAAAACATATGTAAGTTTTTGATCACATATTCTTGTTTTATTGAGAAAGAATGTCGCGCGACGGTGTACCTTAGTACCATATAATTTTTCCCCATACTAAGTGTCCAACTCTTATTCTTTATATAAATAAACGCATGCACCTTAACCTCATATATACGTATTTAGAGTACTCCAAACCACATTAGAGAATAAGTCTAAAGTCAATGGCTAACCAACTGCTAGGAAATTCATTAGAAAAGTACAACTTCAGAAAAAAGATATAAACAATGACGAGCATATTATTAATTAGGATAGATAAGAACAAAGAAGAAGAATATTTGTGGTAAATCATTTAAAATTATATCGATTAATATAAATTCAGAATAATATTTTGTGGACTTGGTCAGTTCCTTATAAAATGGTGCCTAATGCCTATGATTCAAGCAAGATTGATTAACCTTTTGAGATGGCCAATTGTCCAAATCATTTTCACGCCCTTTTTTTTTTTCCAACATGTAATTTTTCCCCCTAATTTTATGAGGTTTGTAATTTCAACAACTGAGGTGGTTAGGTGGTCAATTTCATGTCTGCTATTAAAATTATATACACAACTGTATAAGCCAATGCAAAAAGTCTCAAATCAAAGAGTAATGTTAGGAAGACCAAATTTTGTAAACTAAATAACATAGAAGTTGGTGATTAGATTATCACTTAATCGTTGATAAACGTGTACATTTTTTATTGGTGACACCTCATTTGGTTTGCTAATTTAATTTACAAATTTGGTCTCTCTAACATTACTCCAATTCAAATTGTTGACTTATAAAATGTATGTTCTCGAGTCAATTGATGCTGTGTCACCCGCACTTTGAGGCAGGTACCTAATAATTTCATTCACAAAATTAGTAATGTAAAGTAACCAACCAGAACAAAGGAACATGCATTAACATTGAACATTTGATTCAGCCAGCAAAAATGAGCCCATTTTTTCTCAAAGTACTTCGTATAGCAAAGTTATTTACATTGTGTTTTGAGTTCGTGAAATTGAGTTTAGAGACATCTTAAGAAAGAGGTAGTATCAATTCAATTATACACACACATAAAATGAGGAATATAGAGAGAGGTATGCATGTGATATATATCTTATCATTACACGAATTTTGATATGATGATCGGGATGAATTTAATAAAGGATTTTTTTTTAAATATCATATGAACATACGTACACTTGTTACAATTTGTCATATGAATTAAAATGTTAAGTGAATTATCATCTCAATTTTTTGAAATTTTAATTTATTGTCATACAATGTACATATATGTTAAACTTTGGGGTGTGATATCCACACACCCATTTTACTTCTCACACACCTTTTTAATTTTCGGTCGTCGGATCGGATGAATTAAAGAAGATCAATGGACAAAAATTATCAAGGATATGTGAGAAGTAAAATGGAGTGTGTTATCCACACACCCCTAAACTTTCCCTCCAAAGTAATTTTGTGCCTTGCACATGACTTATGTGTAGGGTTATTTCGAACTTATCAACTGTTTTAGACAATATAGTTCATGCTGCAGTCCTAATTCCAGTAGAAATGTTGTTGGAACCAAATTCGTGCACCGATGTAAAAGGTAGAGATGCACAAACTCGAGTAACCTGTAAAAGAACAAACAACTATAATTAGCCAAGGACCCTGAGGATGGAACAAAGGTGTGTCGGTCAAATGCTCTCTGGTGGCAAGTAAGTAAGCAAGCAATATTATTAGACTCAAGCAGTAGGCAAAAGAATAAGTGTGTGGTAATTGCATTACCAAGATGAACCCTAAAATAGTGTGTTTATACTAATCGAGATAGAGACCTTTCAGGATATGAAATTTGTATTGAAACGGAAGAATCCTAGAGGATATCTAGCAAGTATATATTGAATCGTCGTAAGAGTATGACTACTTGCGGCACACGCCAATCCTTAGATTATAAAGAATACAGGAAACCTATTTATTCCTTCTGAATTAGGTTTTCGTGTCTTGTGGACTTGGCCCACTGCTCTGGGACAGATGGTGGCACCGCTGCTCCGTCTGTGCAGCTCATTTGGGGAAGCTGTTGAGTCATGGTCAAAAGGTACGATTCAGAATTAAGGGTCTCTTAATCAGTTCGGCGGTGCTTAAGGGTAGTTCACCTTAAAGTAGTCGGAGTTCCCTTTTTTTGCTCGGATTTGCTAGCTTTTCTTTCCTTGCGCATCCCCTATCATCCATAGATGCAATTGAGCTGAAGGTGGGTTTCTTTGTTTGACACTAGTCAGCCTCATTATCACTAAGCTCGTGGCAATCGAACTTACCTTGGTCTTTTCCTCCAGCAGATTCTTCCTTCCTAGTTTTGCTCTTGACAAACTCCCAACAATGCGTATGGTCGAGTAGCTCCTCAATGTGGTCTCTCAATGTATAGCAGTTCGAGTGGTGTGACTAGTTGTTTGGTGGAAAAGCAGTATTTGTTCAACCTTTTCTTGGCCATATGCTCAAGGAGGGGTTTTGGCCACTTGAGGAAAGGTTTATCCTTGATGCTATGGAGGAAGTTGTTAATTGAAGTGTTCAAGGCGGTGTATTGCCTTGGCTTGAGCGGAGCTAATTTATCTTTGTGTCATCTCCTGTCATATGGACAATGACATAGAGGTGGAGTATCGTGATCTTCCCTCTTTCGATCAGACCGTCTATTATGGTCCTGATCAGGAACATTCTTTCGAGTTTTGTTGTCCCAATAAATAAAGTCATCTGCCACTTCCAAATACTCCACCAAAGTGGCGTAGTAATTTGAGTTTGTGTTTATTCATCATTTTAAGAGTACTCATGCATATTGATGCTTATGTATTTCCCTAATTTGCTGCTCTTAGGAATAATAATAGTTCTTAAAAAGTGATAGTTAGACACTTGCAGTTTGCATGCATTACATTATTATACTGATTGCTTTTCATATTATATATATTTCTGTTTGATATCCTATTCAAAAAATTTCATCATTTCTCAAAACATTTCTAAAGAACATCTCTTAAAAACACTTTTCTTTATGAATCAAAAACTTGTTTAGTATGAGATTTAAAATTGCTTTTAAATCTTAAAACTTAATCTAGACAAAGGGATCCGAAGAGAGAGAGTCACAGGAGAGGGAGAAAGAGGAAAGAAAGAAAGAGAGGATCGGAGGAGAGAAAGAGGAGAGAGGATCGAATGAGGTAGAGAGAAGGAGGAGAAAGAAAGAAGAAAGAAGAGTGAAGGAAGAGAGTGGAATGGGGAGAGATAGAATGAGAGAGAGAGAGAAGAAAAAGAAGAGAGATAGATTCGGAGTGAGACAGAATGAGAGAGAGAAAAAGGAGTGAACTTTTAAGTTTAAAGACTCACTTTTGGTGGTTTTTAGATGATATACTATTTTTTCTTAGAGATATTTGTCGGTTTGCCCCTGAACTTGTATAAAGGTGTTCCCCCTAAACTTTAATTTTATCTGATTACCCCCTGAACTTTTATACTTAGGCAATCTCCCCACTGAACTTTAACTTAAGTCGATTATCCCCCAAAAAAATTATAAATAGCCAATTTCTCCCCTAGCGTTAGGTTTTAAAATTTTGCATCCAATTTTCATCCATCGAATTTTTCATTCTTTTTGCCCCATAGATACAAAATTGGATGAAATGTTTTAAATCTAGCGTTGGGGGGGGGGGGAATTGGCTATTTATAAAAGTTTAGGGGGTAATCGGCTAAAATTAAAGTTCAAGGGGAAAATTGGCTAATTATTAATCAGGAAGGTAATCAGCTAAAATTAAAGTTCAATGAGGAAATTGACAGCTCTATACAAGTTTAGGTGGCAAATCGATGTGGTTCTTCGTCTTCTCCCCCTCCCACCTGAGAAATGGGAATTTATCAAATATAGCAAAAAATAAACCCTTGATTTCCAATTTTTATAAAAACTTTCATATATATTCAAAATCTCACTTAAATAGACATAACTACTCTCAATTTATATGAATAACTAATTGTTAGACTTAAAACTTCTTGTGCTATAATCTCTAACTAAAACTTTCTCTTTTTTTTTCTCTTTTCTTTTCTAAATGAAGAGCAAAAGTTTTCTCTCAATTTTATTTTAATATAAGCAAAACAATAAGAAAAAAACAAGTGACATACAAACACAGCTAAGATCGATATATATGTGAAAATAAAAAGGGTGTTGTGAAAACTGGGCTAAATCATGAGAAAGATTGGGCTTTAATATATACACAAAACATCATGCATTTGAGCAATGGAAGAAGGACCTTGTGAAAACCCGAACCCAGAAAAAAAACAACCGAACCCAGAAAAGAAGAGGAAGAAGAAGAAGAAGAAGAAGAAGAAGAAGAAGAAGAAGAAGAAAGAAAGAAAAGAAAAGAAAAGAAAAACAACCGAACCCAGAAAAGAAGAGGAAGAAGAAGAAGACAGAAAAGAAAAAAAAAGAAAAAAAAAACAACCGAACCCAGAAAAGAAGAGGAAGAAGAAGGAAGAAGAAGAAAAAGAAAAAGAAAGAATCTGGGTTGGGGGTGCCTGGGGGGGGGGGTGGGGGAAGCTGCAATTGAAAGCATTGGGTCTGTTAAATTGTCATCAGAGATATCTCTTGATGGAGTTTTACATGTCCCAAAATTTTGTGTGAACTTGTTGTCTGTGAGCAAATTATCTCGGGCATTGAAATATATCATGATATTTTATCCGAAGTGCAAGACATGGATACGAAGAGGACGATTGGCTTGGGCAAGCATTTTAATGGGCTCTACTACCCCACACCAAGTCAAAACCCTCACCTAGCTAATCATGTTAACCGCACCTTGGACACCAACGCCTTGGACACCCATCATCAGCCCCTCTTCACTCTTTATCCCAAAACATTCCAGAAATCATATTTGATTCTAAGCATGTTTGTGATGTTTGTCCTTTAGCAAAGCAAACTTATCTTTTGTTTCAAGTTCCATAAAATATGTTGCACCTTTTGATTTGATTCATTGTGATATTTGGGGACCACACAAAATTCATACACTCTGGAGCACGTTTTTTTCTAACTATTGTAGATGATTTTACTCACTTCACATGGGCTCATCTCATGCGTTTTAAATCTAATACACAAGCCTTGTTGAATTCATTTTTATATTAGTATTTTTATATATTAGTATTTTTGCATCTCCACCCCTGCACTTGAATAGCCCTGGCAATAGCCTTTTTGCATCTCCACCACTGCACTTGAATAGCCCTGGCAATTGGCAATAATATATTAGTATTTTTATATTTATAAAAGAATACATAATAATTTTATTTGTAATTTCAAATAATATTTTTAAAACTCCCCACAGAAAAAAATTTAAAACTCCCCACACGCCAGCATGACGTCATGCTTTGTCATCTTCACCCAGTGGGTCGGGCAGTCAATTTTTGACAGGCCTCTTGCTCGGGCCTCCACCTTCACACGGGGGCCTTTCCCGCTGGACCAAATTCACAGGGCCTCGGGCCCTTGTTTCTCCCCAGTCCCCCGAGCAAACTCCCCCAGTGGAGTTGCTCTTATGGCTTTTCCGGGTTGGATCCAACGTGGGTTCTTTTTTTTTATCTTCTCAGATTGTCCTAAATTATAAATTATCCCCCATCTGCTGGTGTTACATACAGTTACCTGATTTCATTGGATAATTTCATCTAATTTACTTTTGAATTAGTTGAGAAATGGGTCTTACTTGTACGTGTATGAATTTTTGTATGTCTGCACTTTGCCCATTTGTTGGGTTTCTGAGAATTGATCAAAGCAATGACCTTTACAAACACTGGCTTCATATGTGCTGTTTTTGTTGTCGGGTAGGTGTTCATAGATAGGATTAGCCGAGACAGAATCGAATTACTGCCATGGAGTTTCATTATTGTTTCTTGGGTTGCAAAATGAGAGTTTTGATATGCTGAACTAAAGGCAATAAGATTTTGCCTTTTCTGCTACTTCGTGTTGTGCTGTGCTAATTATATGCCATCCCTAATGTGACAAGGCGAGCGAGTACCAAATGTGATGAGGCGGATGAGGGGCAGCAATACCCAAGGCCTATGGTAACGGTATGAGCATGTAGATACTTTGCTGGAATTGTTTGCAAACTCGTCATTTGAAGAAATATTATTTGAAAATACAACGGTACTTTCTACATCAAACACACGACCTTTGAAAGATGACCATATAATGAGGTGCAGCGCATTAATTCAGACTTTAACTACAGATCGCAGTGCGACAGATCAGTTCAAACTTAAATTCATACCGCAGCTCAGCTTCTTTTCCTTTCCAGGCTTCCTTACTTCTTTCCACGCAGCTTCGCTCCAAGAGCTCTCTCCAACTTGGTAATCACCTGCTGATTTGGAATCGCCTTCCCAGATTCATACTCTTGGATCACTTGAGGCTTCTCATTGATGATCTGCAAATAACCCCAAGATCGTCATCAGTAATTGTGTACACGTGTGTGTGAAAGAGAGAGGAGGGGCGGGGAAGAAAGCTTGGGGGAGGGAGGGAGAGAGATACTTGAGCAAGTTGAGCCTGGGTAAGCTTCTTATCAGTTCGAGCTTGCATGATAGCTTTCTTCAGCTCACTTGGCACACGTTCATCTATTTCAAAATCAGATGACATTAAAATACGAAAACAAAGTAGACGAGCTAAAAACATCCAGGCAAACAACAAATAAAAAACTTTTCTGCATTGCTTCAATATACTTCAGCGGGAAAATAACGGGAGCGTAGATTCAAAGAATATATATTAAACCAAATTGAGGAGCCCAAGTGCTCACTGGAATTGTGGAGGGGAGAATATGCAAGGGCAAGAACACATGTACGTTACTATAACTATATTACACATTTATAATTAAAATAGAGACATGTAAAGGTCTACAAACTTTTCTATTGCCACCAAAACAACTCATACCATATGTCTAAACCACACATGTTATGGTGAGCAAGGGCAAGAGTAATGAAAACTTCAGAGAAAGCAAACATACAACAAAGAGAATCTTGGGATACCACTAGTGCATATGAGAGAAACAAAGAAAAATATCACAGCAACATATACAACGATAAGCAAAAAGGATCTGTAAAGCAAAGGACTTTGACTTTATTGTTTTAGTCTCTACGTCTGTCTATAGCTAGGTCCAATGAACCACTGAAAAGCATCCTGGCACCATGCCGTGCCATGAACTCTCCTCCTCCCATCCTCATTCCTCAATGCAACGCTCATGTCAAGATAGCAATATTATTGGGAAGAAAGAGGAGATAAAGGAGGAGGTCCCTGGGGCGTTCAACTCCAAAGTTCGAGTTCACATTGAAATAAAGAGGATTCAAGGAGCAGTACATAAACACATTATATGTGTGAAGAACTGAACCATGCAACCAACTTGGCAAAAGAAACACTAGGCCAGATGGCGCAGCCTAGTGCACCCACATTTGCAGGATCTTCGGAGTACAAATGGTACACAGCCTCAAACCCACTTGTAAAGAGGTCGTTTCCCATTTCAAACCCGTGACCTCAGTTTGCAACGGAACAAACAATACAATTGCACCAAGGTTCACCTCTCAGAAGCAAACAAGTGGCAAATATGTAAGAGAATCTATTTACTTCCTTAAGCCAACCCAAACAGTTTCACAACAGTTGCAAACTAAGAAACAATTATAACGATGTCAAGAAGAGATTATTTAGCTCATTCAAGAAAGATATATCAATCCTAAAAACGAAAAACAAGAATTTTGTATATACATAGTACAAGAAAGAGAGAAACTCACGAGCAAGGTTCTCTGTTTCATCATCAAGCTTCCTCGTGTTCAAAGTAGTGCTGCTGGAGGCAGCTTTATTGGTCCCAGCAGTTGCTGCAAAGATTAACAACGCAACTATTTAGAGTTGCAACTTCGCAAGTTATAATATGCAGCATGCAAACCCACACAATAAACTAACTTTTATACCCAATCTTATGGCACACCAAGCTGGAAAGAAACTAAAAGTCTAACACTATACAAATCGGCAACGAAAATGCCATTAGAAATGGAAGAACATTAAGATTATCGAGCCCGAAAATGATTACTAAACCAATGCACATGGTGCGAATCATTCGCACAAACAAATGGGAAAACCCCCATTAGCTACAAGGTTATATAAATCAAATCATACAATCGAGCCAGAACAACGTATCAGCAGCTACCCAAATGGCAAAAATTTGCTACCTTGTTTTCTATGCTTTTCCAATCAAAAACAGCAAATTACAACTTTAACGAGTGCAAAAATCCAACCCAAAAATTACGAGTAAAGCATTCTACTTTCCTAAAATTTGATTTTCTCTAATTTTAACCCCTATGAGATTTTTGAAATCATTTCGTGGATTCCATTTTGTTTTCCGCTTAATCAATACAAAAAAATATTGAAGGCCAAAGAATAAAAGAGAGAGAAGGGGAAAGTGAGGAAGAAGGAAGGACGACACAAAACCTTTCTTGAGGGTTTCGATCTCAGCTCCGGAGCGGCGAGCGGCGTTGACGGCTTTCTCATCCTTCTTGGCGGCGGCGTTGGGTGCCTTCTTCCTGATGACGACGGGCTCCCAGTCCTGCGTGATGGGTCCTCCTGACATGGCGATCGGCTGTGGGAGGGGTGTGCGGGGTGTCGGACACTTCGGGGCTTTCTATTCTAGGGAGGATGTTGGTTTTGGTTGCTATTCTGAGCCGGTCTAAAAATGGCTAAGGCTGCACGCCTGGCTTGTATTTATAATTGGGGAAAGGTTCAAGATCCCTTCCACCTCGTCCTTTTTATTAAGATTCTAAAAGACGTTAGGTGTTAATTGGACAGTGAGTTAGGGTTTATATGGATGCCTAGATGGATTTAATTAAATTTATTATATTTCATATAAATAAGTGTCTGCTTATACTTAAAATATATATAATTTCATCATAAACTACAAAATAAAATTATATAGATTATGAGTTATTGGAACACAATGAAAACATAGAGAACAAGTATATAATGTGTGTTCCTTTAAGTATTCAACAAGTCTCTTACAATTTATTGTAAAACTAAAATACAAAATGAAAGTTATCTATTTTATGTCTAAGTGAGTCACAACCTAGGCGGGCTTAGGCAAGTTAGGCGAGTGCCTAGGCGATCTAGGCGGGTAGCTCAATAGGTCTAGGTGCCCTTTCTTAAATTTCAAATGTCTAGGTATTAATCGGGGCAGTGGTCAACCGCCTAACGCCTAGGTAGGGCCTAGACGACGCTGGGCAGGAGCCTACAAGGCGCTGGGCAAGGATTTTTAGAACACAACTCTATATCAAACAATTCGGGCTTTTAAAATTTGATCAAACGGCTAAAAATAGAGGCTTGTTGTAAAATCGACGATGTGTGCAGTGGAATAAATAAGCAAGACACAACATTTACGAGGTTCCTCTACAGTCAGTGTGACTGGAGTACATCCTCGGGGCAGCAGTAGTGCTTTCATTTATAATCTGGAATAATAGGAGTACAAAGATAACTCTCTCTTATTCTCTCCTTCCTCTTCCTTTCTTTTCTTCCTCTTCCTCTTCCTTTCTTCCCTCTCTCCCGTATTACTTGTGTGTGAGTAACCTTGCTTTCTTCCATCATCTTCTTTTTATAAGAAAACTAGGGGTAGTGGTAGCTCTTAGTGGGAAGGCATCTTCTTAGTGAAGCAACCTAACATTCCATTACATTTGGTAGCCATCCATATTCAATGTTTTATAACACTCCCCCTTGGATGGCCACAAGTCTTCGATTGACTTGTTAAAATCTTGATCTGTTTTTGGATGCTCCCCCTGATGAGTATCTCCCCCTGATTTCGAATCATTTAGGCTGATCATTGATCGCTCAGTTTCAGCCTCTTAGCGAAAAGAGTTGCCAACAGATGTGCTTTACTGGTAGTTAACTTTCCACAGGCTTATTCTTGAACTGGGCTAGAGGGCCTTCTACTAGACTTCCTCCAAAGGTCTGAATTTACTCATTTAATCTAGAACTGAATTTGATTCAAGAATGGTGGACACTTGATCTTGAATCAGACTTGTCGATGATGAATTGGCATGTGTTTTGCCGTGCTTGTCTCCACATGCTTCAATGTATCATTTTCACTTGCCTTATTTGCTCCCTTTGCAGAAGTGGTATTTTCCCTAGTTTTTCCCCATGCAGGTTTGGCATCTTCTTTTGCAGTATTTTCCCTCTGATGCAGGAGTTGAATGCAAACCTTGCATTTGGATGGTCCTTCAGAACATCACTTCTCAGCGACTCATCATGCTTGGCAGCTTCCAACATCAATTGAAGATGACTACTCGAGAGCAATGCTAGGTAAGCAATCAGGAAAAGGTTCCAGATAATCAGTCCCAAATCGGAAGCTTGATTCTATGTGGCGAATGATTGCTCTCTTTCTCCTTGCCCTGTAGGTGAGAACAAGGACAAAGAAAAGGACAGGGAGAAAGCATGATATGAGATACTCTTGCTTTCGACCCTGATGATATGAGATACTCTTGCTCTGGTGTGGCTTGTTTGGGGAGGTATTCTCAGAGAGAAAGAAAACTGAGTAACTCGAGAGTTTTCTTTGGGAATACATTTTCGGAAATGAAGATGTGCTGAGGGAGTTTGCCTTTGCTAATGGAAGGCGAAGGTAGACGTTTATAGGAATAATTCTTCACAACCGGAACTATTCCCTTACCCCTGTCGGCAGCCGGTGGATGGATGAACAATACAAGTTACGCGCTTTCTGACAAAGCTGTCCGTAATTTCCACAAAGCTGACAGTGCATGTGATGAGTGACAACAATTCTGGAAAAGTTGATCGCCTCGTGATTTCTGAGCAGACCCGGCTTTTGAGAGAGGCGTCCGACTTTTAAGAACGGAGTCCGGCTTTTTAGAAAGGAACCCGGCTCTTCGATTTGTGAGATTTGCCTCTTCGATTGCTGAGTGATGCCTCATCGATTTCTTTTTTTTTTTTTTATTTATTTATTTTATAGAGGCACTCATTTGGTTCCACAGCACCCTGAATTTCCAAAACACTCTCTTCTTGCACTTATGAAATCTTCATCTCTCCGATCTCTTCTTTCTCAACACCTTCGAAAAATGTCTTGCCCTTCTGACCATTGCCTTAACTTGAATGTCGGAGAAGATGATGACTCGTCTTCTCCAAACAATATTTGGAATCCGTCCTCCATATCCCCCAATGGTCCTCTTACAGTCGGGGACACAATGATGAGGAATGAAATAACCGCTACGGTGATTACCAGAAATCTTCTTACTCCTAGAGACAATAGGATGCTATCCAGGCGGTCAGACGAGTTGGCTGTTCAGGAATCTCTAGCTCTTAGCGTCCAAAGTGCAGGCTCAGTTTCAAACATGGGCCAACGCCTTCTTGCACGCTCTCGTCAGGTTGAGTCACTGATGGCAGAGGTGGCTAGTCTTCGGCAAGAGGTCAGAGGACTCAGACACGAGAACAAGGAGTTGCACATGCTCGCAACTAGCTACTCGACCAGCATGAAGAGGAAGCTGGACCAGCTGCAGGAGTCGGACGGTCGGATCCAGAGTGATCATGAAAGGTTCATGGCGTTACTCCCGAGGTTTATGTTGCCTTCGTCCTCTGGAATTGCACCAAGTGCTCCGGCTCCGGAGATTCCAACTCTGGCGCTTCGTCTTCCTGGAGCTCCGTCGACTTCTGAGGCTCCTCACGAGTAGCCTTGTGAAGACTCCCTCCTCTGTGTTTGTTTGATTTTCATGTTTGTCCACATATGTAGTTTATCGGAGTTTCAATAAACAAACTTTATTTCGTTTAGCATATTGTGCCAAATACAATAAAACATATTCTTCACTAAGATATGGTACTTCTGGACCAAATATTAATTTATCTTTACCCTCTCGAAAATAAATGATCATTCTTAGTGTCTAAATCATTTGAGTATTCAAGTCATAATCTTCAATCCATATGATTCTGTAATATCATAAATATCACGGATAAGATTCGTGTTGGCATATTGTTCGATTCTGCAGTTCAAGACAATATTTATCTCAACACTTTATAATCTTTCTTAACTCTTCAGGAGTCCCAATTTAATATCATAAACTCTTCAGGAGTTCTAATTTAATGTCATCGACTCTTCAGAAGTTCTAATTTAATGTCATTGACTCTTCAGAAGTTCTAATTTAATGTCATTGACTCTTGCAAGAGATTTTAGTATGTTGCAACAATATCATAATGATAATACTCATTCAGGCAATTTATACCATCCATTGGTACTGATTACATAATTTATGCTTTATCCTTTTAGGACTTACTTCAAGCAATCTGAATCCTTCAGGGATTTTCTACACTTCATGACACATTTTCTTTCGAAATTTATACAGAGCAATTTGCTCCCATGTATACTTGAGGGATTTACTTATGGAGATATGATGTGGGCAACTCACAACCATTCGTATATAATTCTCCATTCATATGAACTCGTTTACAGGAGTATAATGGTTTCAATTAGTAACCTTGTGTCATATCATGTGAGTGTAATTCACTGTATTACAAATGCCCATATGTAACCTCTTTGGTTCAACATCTTTTGGCTATTTGTATTATATTCAAATATATAGATCCATTTTTCTTTTCACGTTCTTACAAAATTGTAATGGAATTGCCTTTCTCCATTTTTGCCAATAATTTTTCCATTCGTCGACGAACAAACGAACGTGACTCATTATCAACACAGCTTATTGATGAAATTTAGTAGCTACTTATAAAAACCAAATTTACCATTGGTTATCATCAATTCGTGATCCCATATTCTCATGTGCATGCGCATGCATAAAAAAGCTTTTCATTTCTTTGGATATCCATTGCCTCTTCAAGGGCATTACACTATCTCTTCCAGGATAGCCATAATTTAGAGAATGCGGATCATAACCTCTTCTTGAGCGTTATAAAGCTTGGATTTTAATTTCCACTTCGGGAGTTGAGTCATTGGAACCTATACGTCTATCATGCTTCATGCATGAGACATCAAAATTCCCATGTCCGCGGATTGTCCTTTCTGAGACGTGTATCCATGCGACAACTGTCATGCTTCCGGCATGCAACAGTTATGCTTCGGGAATGCAATAGTTCAGTAGTGCCATATTCTTCTTCTTTCGAAGGACTGAACCTTTTGAGTCTGAGGGTCTGCCACGCTTCAGGCGTGTAACAGATAAATCATTTGCTGCCACATTATTTTGTCCAATAGGGACATCAATTCTTGTAGGCACATTTGTAGCAAATATATGTGATTTCATCACTTTCGTTACATCATTCAATTATTCTTACTTCATTTTCTCATTAATTACTTCGTGAATCAAAATAAGACAAATTCTCTTCGTTCTTCTGGAACGGTATTTTCTCATCATTCTTCTACAACAATGTTATTTTATCCCCCTAATGATGGGAAAACTGTATTATTAAATTATAGTCCGCAAACCATGCGGTAAATATATCCCCAGTTAAGGGTTCAAAATATTGAATGATGGATGATAAATCAAATCCAACATAAATTCTTAATTTGCAATGATGCCTCATTTTAATACGTTTGTGGCATTGCAATAGGCACATAGATAACATAACCAAAAACTCGTAAACGTGTAATGTTTAATTAGTGCCCAAACACGAGTTATACTGAGAAGTATTAGTTGGCAACATGTCTCAACCAAGCTAATAATGTATCATGTAACATGGCATGTCCCCATGTAGAAAACTTGGCAATTTCGTTTTCATGAGCAGAGCACGGGTAATCAATTGCATCCGTTTAATAAATGCTTCTGCTAAACCATTTTGAGTACGGACATGAGGAACATGGTGTTCAACATCAATGCCCAATGTCATGCAATAATCATCAAAACTTCGAGATGTAAGCTCTCCAGCAAACATGTATTATATTATCATTTACATACATCAAGGAACTTCTAGTCCTTATTTAATTGCCTATAGAATGGTACTCTCATGGCTCTTATTACAATTAAGTTGTGGCACTTTGGCTCTTCAAACTTAAAGTACTCATCAAGGAACTTCATGTCTGATCTCTGAGGATCAAGGGTCTTCATGCCCAATCTTTTTGCATGATGGAACTTCTGGTCCAATCATTTTTATATGATGAGGATCAAGAAACTGCAGGTTCTAATCTGATCAAGGAACTTCGGGTCCTTGTTATACTCATCGTAACAAAAGAAGTACAATAAATAAATTAAAGCAATAAGCGGTAATTCCAACTATGGTAAATAAATTGCTTTTAAGTAAATAAAGCTTGTGATAAGGGCTTTGATTCAGCACCATTCACATAAATCAAAACTTAAAGCAGTAGGCGGTAAAACCGTCCATGGTAAGTAAATTGCTTTAAAGTAAATAAAACTTGTGAATGGATTTTAAACCAACACCATTCACATAAATCAAAACTTAAAGCAGTAGGCGGTAAAACCGTCCATGGTAAGTAAATTGCTTTAAAGTAAATAAAACTTGTGAATGGATTTTAAACCAACACCATTCACATAAATAAAGCAATAATAGAAAAGGGTGATGATTAAGTTTCCATCAATTTTCTTTTCTTTTCAAATGGTGCAACTCACCATTCCAAAACCTTTTCTTTGTCTGCCACTTATAAGAAGATCAAACCGTTAGATTTAGCTCAAATTTTAGTATGATATGGATAAGAGGATACCAAACAACTTTCGTGAAGAAACAGTTTCAATCTGAGCTATTGAAAATGGCGTTTTGGTACTCATAAGATGGCTGTCCAGTTTTCTGCGGAAATTGGAAACTGGTTTGGTATTTCAGACATCTGCGACGATCGAACCGTTGAAAAATTCTGAAATTTTGATATGTTGTAGGTACTGAGCGGACGGACAACTTTCAAGAAGAAATTTTTTCAATCCGAGGTCTGCAAGTTGGAGTTCCGAGGCTGTTTCCATGGCTATTAGATTTTCTACGGATTTTGAGTCCGTACCATTTTGCTTCTGCAAATGATGATATACAGTTATACAACAACATATACATATTTGCTTCAAGAAAATCAATAGTACAAATATTTTAAGATGAAATGAAAAGATTTTCTTATCTGTGAGATTCCAGGAGACATAGGTGAACAAGATTTGTGGCGTTGTGCTTTCCACTGACACGAGAGCTTCTCGTGCTGATAACGTGTTGTAAAATCGACGATGTGTGCAGTGGAATAAATAAGCAAGACACAACATTTACGAGGTTCCTCTACAGTTAGAGTGACTGGAGTACATCCTCGGGGCAGCAGTAGTGCTTTCATTTATAATCTGGAATAATAGGAGTACAAAGATAACTCTCTCTTATTCTCTCCTTCCTCTTCCTTTCTTTTCTTCCTCTTCCTCTTCCTTTCTTCCCTCTCTCCCGTATTACTTGTGTGTGAGTAACCTTGCTTTCTTCCATCATCTTCTTTTTATAAGAAAACTAGGGGTAGTGGTAGCTCTTAGTGGGAAGGCATCTTCTTAGTGAAGCAACCTAACATTCCATTACATTTGGTAGCCATCCATATTCAATGTTTTATAACAAGGCTTACTTTAAAAGATATAATAACTTTAATCGTTGTATTAAATTTTAAAGGTCCGAATGATTTAATGCGAAATATTAGATGGAAGAGATCTAGAAAGGATCCCATTCCATCATTGGGCCTCTTTGCCCGCCGGGTCAAAATTGTCGATGTAGGTTTTTAGCATTTCGTAAGAAAAAAATCGACTAGAGAAAATTTTTTCTCACCTAAAAAATAGTGAAATGATAATTTTTTTTTCTCTAATTTATTAAATATTGGAGAAAATATAAGAATTAAGATAATTTTACATTAAAAGAATTTTACTATTTCTGTTATTTCTTACCTGCATGTAATCAAGCATGTCCCTAATTTAAAAAAATAAAAATCCTGACGTTTTTTCTCTGTTGCCTTATCTCTCACAATTTTCTCTAACTTCTCTCTTTCATATTATACTTTTTTTCCTTTTAAATTTTTTTATATTACAGACACAATGTGACATCCTACATCGCCTACATCCTGAAAGCCTTATATGTATATTCTCATCTCTACCTAGCACGAGGCCTTTTGGGAGCTCACTGGCTTTGGGTTCCATCGAAACTCCGAAGTTAAGCGAGTTTGGGCTAAAGCAATCCCAGGATGGGTGACCTCCTGGAAGTTGCTCGTGAGTTCCCAAAAACAAAACCGTGATGGCGTGGTTGGGGCCCAAAGAGGACAATATCGTGCTACGGTGGAGTCGAGCCCAAGATGTGGTGGTAGCCCGGGCCGGGATGTGACAATTTGGTATCAGAGTCAATTCATGGTCGGAAGTGTGCCGACAAGGACGTCGGGCCCCTAAAGGGGTGGATTGTGACATCCCACATCGCCCAGGGGAATGGATCATGAAAGCCTTATATGTATATTCTCATATTTACCTAGCACGAGGCCTTTTGGGAGTTCACTGGCTTTGGGTTCCATTGGAACTCCAAAGTTAAGCGAGTATGAGTTAGAGCAATCCCAGGATGGGTAACCTCCTAGGAAGGTTTTAGTGAGTTCCCAAAAACAAAACCATGAGGGCGTAGTTGGGGCCCAAAGCAGACAATATCGTGCTACGGTAGAGTCGAGCCCGGGATGTGGTGACGGCCCGGGCTGAAATGTGACACACAAAGTGTGTGGGTTCCATCTAGTATCAATAGTGAAGCAATTCTCTATTTTGACACACGATATTATCGTCTAATGATATTTTTATTACAGGAACATTTAGGTTCGACTATCATAGATGACAAATTCTATATTATGATGGTGTATTGAACTAGGAGTTTAATTTTTTTTTAAGCATTAGAAATATATGGAGTTTCCTACATGCTATGTAAATTTTTGGTGAAATCATTAGAAATCTTTAAAGGAGACCTAATTTCTTCAAAACTAAAGGAAAAAACTATAAAATTATAATCCCTCCAAATCCATTAAATATAGAGTTTTATGAAAGAATTTAAAATCAAATTCTAATTGAATAAATATAGATTTTTATGAACTACTTTAAATACATAATGGATACACTCGATTTCTATAGAGCTTTACTTTTTAAAATATTAAATGAATAGATTTGTTTGTATTCATTTAAAATCTTTTCTAAACTCTTTTAAGATCCTTTAAAATTCTAATTGAATACGCCCTTTTGTTTTCCTTAAATGTTATTAGCAAAGGTCACACGCTCCATATGTGAGAAATATAATTTTTATTATTTTCTCAAATATTGTTTTTATTTTTTTATTTTTTTTGTAGGACTTATGCCGGCATTAGGAAAAAAAAGTGTTTGCAATTAGATCATTTCCAACCCATGAGATAAAGCTTAAAATATAAGTTTTAAAACCCACATAAACCATCTTCAACCATTGGGCTAAAATAAGCCATAGGGAGAAAATATATCTATGGGCTAGATTCCCTAAAGGATTAAAGGTTGGCTTAAATTATTTGGACTCACCAAACTATCATATTTTAAACATTTTTCTATTTTTTACATTTAATTTAACAGTTGTGATAAAATGAGATCAAATCTAACGGTAAAAAAAAGGATTTGACGGCTCAAAATTAAATCTAATGTCTAAAATAATTAAGAAAATTGTTTAAATCAATTTTAACTTAAAACTTTATAATACCTATGTATTTGTATGATTTTTAATTACTTATTGGAATTTAAATATTTATATTAAAATGTTCATAAAAATAAATTAGGATAATCTACATAATTTTTTTTTAAATTACAGAGAGAAAAAAAAAAGGCTAAAATCATTATTTAATAGTTTCGGTCTAAAATTTTAAGCTATAAGTATTGGACGAGAATTTTTTTTTTTTTTATGAAGAAGAAATTTATTAAAGCTTAAAACCTTTAATACAACCACTTTCCATTCAATCAAAATTAAATGCCTCCATAGCCAAAATCGAAAGACGAAAATCCCAAAAATGTGGGTTGGTAACAGTGAAGCCTACATGAGCTAATGCATCCGCCACGAAATTAGCCTCCCTATAAATATGTTTCCAACTGATATGCTGAAATTCATAAGCCAACCATTTGATGTCCTCTATGATAGGTTTAAGATGCCAATGGGACATCCACACATCTTGCACCACCTGGATGACAAGCTTAGAATCCCCTTCCACCATCAACTTCTTTACACCTTTGCGCCTAGCGAACAAAAGCCATTTCTTTAAAGCAACTGCCTCCGCAATCGAAATGGTGGCGTCATCAAGGTTCAATGCCTCAACACCAACAAGTTTAACACACCCCGACCGGAGTCAAGGCATGTTGGCTGTCACCCAAAGGTGACGTAACCAAAAGTGTAAGTCATGTAAAATGTGAATAAATTAAAACTGAAACTAGAACTTATTTAAACTAATCAAGTGAGTGCGCAGTAATGGGTATAACCCATAGAATACAAATATTCATAGCATAGATAACATAAAAGTGCAGTCAAAACTAATTAAGTGCTTAATACACAACCGGGAAAAGTTCCTACATTAATTTAGGGATATGTTAGAATTGCCAGATATTCTTCGTACAACACATAATAATTCAGCTATCTAGGACCTGTAAGGGCTAAAAATAGAAGGGTAAGTGGGCAAAAACAAAGGTTTATAAAACTCATTTATTTTCTAAACATACTAACCCCTCGCCGTAAAACATGCATAGTTTCCAGAAAATCATACTATATATAAGTATGAAGTCAAATGCAAATCAACAATAATTCCATAAATATGCCAAATTGCAATTTCTCAACAGCAGCATAATAAAATTAGATGTTCATCAATCCATGCTAGCACACAAGTCAGAGTTGCTTAATGCAACCTATACGACTCAACTAATGCTTATCAATCTATGCTAGCACACAAGTCAGAGTTGCCTAATGCAACTTGTATGATAGGACTGGGTGTAATCATAATATACGCTCTAGTGCTACAATCACGTGAAGATTGGCGATATTCGCTGTCACATACGAGTCAAAATTGCCTATTGCAACATGTGTGACATGAATGGCACTTACTTGGATCCAAGGTGAGCGTGCTGTGCAGTGGTGAATAACATGTGAAAGACTGGCCCTAGTCTCGGGCGAGCACTAACACCGGGGTGCAACAATGATGAGCAAACTACATAAATATAAGCACGCCATAACGATTCAATAATTCTAATCAACATAATAAACTTACTTGTGCATCTCGTAATATTATTTTAGCATTTCACAACAGTACAACATTTCTTATAACATTATTTAATCATGGCATAATAGGCATGAATCAATTCAAAAGCATTTGTGGAAACTATAAAACTTTATATATCATATATATAAAAAACAAATGCCCACTCACTAATACATCGATGGATCGTAGCCTCCTATGACACACCCTAACCTAGGAAGGTCGAATCATGCTGGGCATCACCGTGAGATGACGTAACCATAGGGGTAAGTGATGTAAAACGTGAATAAATTTAAACTAAACTAGAACTAATTAAAATTAAACAGTGAAAAAGTGCGCAATCGGGGGAGTAACCCACTACAATTATTCAGAGCTTAAAAGACAATACGACTATTAAAGAGTAGCCAAACAGCTAAAGTACACTTATTACACGACAATGATAAATTTGTACGTCTAAACCGAAGATAATGTCAGACTGCCAAAGGTTCCTCGAGTGCCACGAAGAAATCAGCTATCTAGGTTCTGAATGGGCGAAAAACAAAGTTAAGTGGGTTAGCAAAACAATGCTTATACGAAAACCTTTATTTTTTAATATACTAACCTTTCGTCATAAAATAAGTATAGTTTCCTTAAAGGAAAACATACAACGTAAGTAAGTATGTATCCACAATACTATAGCCAATATATATATATATATATATATATATATATATATATATCTATGAGAATATGCCAAGTCATGATATAACCAATGCCACAGTAATATAATCATGTGATAATCAAATATAAATAGTTTGCTCATCTTCTAAGCTAGCATACGAGTCGAAATTGCCTAATGCAATCTGTATGACAAGACTGTGTGTAATAATGCGCTCTAGTACTACAATCAAGTGAAGACTGGTGCCAAAGCACGGTCACATACGAGTCGAAACTGCCTAATGCAATCTGTACGACAAGACTAGCACCTAAACTTGGTTCCAAGGTGAGCGAACGGTGTAAATGTGAACATACACGTGAAAGACTGGCCCTGGCCCTAGGCGGAATACCAACACCAGGGTGCAGCAAGATGAGAATATACAATATGTATGAATGTCATGATAGTAATATCCCAACCATATAGCAGCATTTATCACATTTCATATCACAATATCAAAAACTTGGCAATATAAGCGTAAAGTGAAGTAAATACGCATTTATGGAAACTATAAATATGTATAGATTATAAAATAAGCTGCCCATTCACAAGTACGTTGTCGGGTTGTAGTCCCTAGCGTAGCCTGGCCTCGTACGTCCTCAGGATACGTTTCCCCTATATGTGAAATAACTATTTTTGAATTAATTAAAGCACATATACGGAAACCTAAATAAAACTCCCATAGTTTGCTCAAACCTAGGGTTTAAATATATGAACGTGAGCTACTCAACGTCACAAACATCCCCCCAATTTTTTTTAATTAATTTTGGACCCCACACGCGCCCACACACGCCAACCAAGGTACTGCCATATGCACCCCCATGCACGGCCAGTTGCCTGACGAAATATTCCGTCTCCTTCTCCGATGAGCCTTGCTGGTAGCCGTTGTTCGCCCCCGTCAGTGCCGCCATCTGCAACTTGAATCTCGCTAGTTTTCCGAAAAAAATTCAAACTTGCATAACTTTTTCATTTCTCAACCATGTTCGACCTACTTTATATGGATTTGAAGCTTATGAATACTAGAATTGCGTTATACTTGTTTGGAGTCCAAAAAGTAGATGAAGGTGGTCAGAAAACACCTTGAAATCTCCAGTCAAAGGTGAACTCCTCGAAACTCGGTTGTTTCACGTCAACGTTCTTCCAATTTAATCTAAGACCCTTAGAAAGTTGAGTAGAAGCCTTCCCAAGTCCTAGAAACTTGTAACTCGGTCAAAAACACGTCGATCTAAAACTCGGCCGAGTCAGACCTTCCGAGTTTGACGTTGAAAACTTGTCCAAAATGGGTTTGAAAGGTATGGTTATGCTCGTGGAAGTGAGATGAACACAATGAGGGTATTTTTAAGCTCGATCTATGAGCTTTGGTGCTCGTTCATAGTGATTGTAGAGAAGATAGAGTATACGGGAGAGAGAGGATGATGGCTTTTTTAATTGTGATTGGCTGCTATAGTGTAGGAGTGAAAAGGATTGGTAGGTAACATAAAAGGGGGGCACAGGTTGGCTTTAAAGAACATAAGGATAGGGTTTTTAGATTTTGTTCGGTAAAAGAAATCTAAACCTATCTGAAACAGTGTTTCTACACTGATAAAATTACGTACTCTCGTAATAACGTGTACAATTAAATTACGGAAATGAGAAAATAAATAAAGAGGGAAATAAACACGTCCACGTCACTTGCCAATAAGGGCATAATAGTCATTTCACATACTCGAGGAGAAATTACATAAAAAATTAGGGACGGGTCGTTATATCTTAGCCTTGCTTAACTACATACGTCTTCGGGATAATTTTCTCCTATATGTGAAATAACTAAATTAATTAGTTAATTAACACATACACTAAGAGGCTAGGAAAACCCCTCATAGTTTGCTCAAATGAAGGGTTTAAATATATGAAAATGTTTTACGCGAAGTCACGGACCAGTACACTTCAAGCACACGCCGGCCGAAGGCCGGACTGGCCCATGCCCAGGCCAGTGATTAACTGACGGAATATTCTGTTAAACAGTTAACAGAACCTACCGATGTTAGAATATTCCGTCAACTTTGACAAAATATTCTTTGTTTTCTTTAGTGAACCTCTGTAGTCAGCCACCGCCGTATGGTTTTGCCAAAAACTGGAAAAAAATTCAAAATCGCATAGCTTTTTCATTTCTCAACCATTTTCGATGCAATTTATATGGAATGAAGCCCAGGAAGAGGAGAACAAGTTTATACATCTTAAAAGTCCAAAAGGTGGACGAAAATGGCCTGAAAATAGCTCGAAAGGTTCGAAGCTAAACTCATCGTCTCGAAACCGTGCGTTCTCGCGTTAACTCCACTCCAAACTTAGTCTAGGGTCTCTAGGGAGTTGTGTGGAAGCTTCCACAACCTTCAAAACTTTACAACACGGCCAAGAACTCGTCGGAGCAAAACTTACTGAGTCGAAGCTTCTGAGTTGACAGGTCAAAACTCATCCATTTAAGAATCGATTTGTACGGTTGGGTTCGTGGGTTCGAGAAGAACACAATGGTGAGGTTTTTAAGTACAATTTGTGAATTATGGTGGTGTGTAAGTGTGTTGCTGAGAAGAGAGAGCTTCGGCAAAGGAGAGAGAAACAGAAGATGAGAGAGAAGGAGAAAGCTTTCTGATTGGCTAAGAAGAAGAAAAAAAAATCTGTTTGGGTGCAATAGTGTAGGAAAATAGATGATTGGTAGTGGAGGATTTGAGGGCACGGGTCCAATTTGAAAAGTAGAAGGGATAAGATTTTTAGATTTTCCACAGTAAAAGTACATAAGAAAATCCGTCTCCCTATCAAAAACAGTGTTTCTAATAAATTAGCACACACGCGTGTACAATTCTAACCGCTGTTAACGCACTTTAACTATGTGTACTTTTTCGTTACAGATTCAATTCGGGTTTAACTCGCACTCATGCGATCGTAACAACGAGTGATGTTTAATTACGATACTAGGAAAAATAAAATAAAGAGCTGAATAACTACGTTCACTTTGCCAGTAAGGGTATAATCTTCAAATTACATAATTGGGGAGGAAATTACATAAAAAATTAAGAACAGGTGGTCACAAGGTTGCCCCTCCTCATTTCTAAGAACAAAAGCAATTGCAAAACAATCCAAACTAACCGAGCCACCAAAGTTTAATTTCACATAACCATGAGATGGTCTTATAAAGATAGAAAGAGAAAGATAAAGAAAGTGTGAGTTTACAGGGTAGTAATATGATGACACGATTGTGATAGAGTGTGAGTTTACATGGTAGTAATAGAATGACACGGGTGTGAGACTTTAAAAAACAGTAAAAGTTGTTTGTTTGAAATTACTTTAATGCCCCATATTTTTCATTTCTCACATATGTTTCAGTTATGTATTAAAGGTTATAATTGTAATTAACGAGGGTGCTTTTGTGAATATTTGCAAAACGGAGGCTAAAGCGGTAGGGGCCCAAAAGGGCCGTAAAAGGTAAGGTAATGACGTGGGCGAAGATCTTCTTTCGACTTCTTCCTCTTTTTCTTCGTTATGCGACTGCTACAGAGGCGATCCCTCCCCCCTCCCCCTACTCTCTCTCTGTCATCGTCTACCTTTCACTCTTTTAATAATTTCTCTGTCCCACTTCAGGTACCGTACCTTCAATTCATCTCTCTCTCCTCCCCTTTAGATCTCAGTTATGGCTTTTCCGGGTTGGATCCAACGTGGGTTCTTATTTATTTTTTCAGATTGTCCTAAATTATAAATTGTCTCCCATCTGCTAGTGTTACGTTCAGTTGCCTGATTTCATTGGATAATTTCATCTAATTTACTTCTGAATTAGTTGAGAAATGGGTCTTACTTGTACGTGTATGAATTTTTGTATGTTTGCACTTTGCCCATTTGTTGAGTTGCTGAGAATTGATCAAAGCAATGAACTTTACTAACACTTGCTTCGTCTGTGTTGTTTTTGTTGTTGGGTAGGAGTTCATAGATATGATTAGCTGAGACGGAATCGAATTACTGCCATGGAGTTTCATTATTGTTTCTTGGGTTGCAAAATGAGAATTTTGATATGCTGACCTGAAGGCAATAAGATTTTTCCAAACTGGGATTTGGATTGGCATTGCAATCAATAAGTTTCTTTGCGAAGACGTTATCAGCTTACTGATTTTGAGGCTCTAATCCGTTCAGTTAAGTTGGTACCGTCTTTGCATCATGCCATATTATATTCAGAGACTCTATAATGTATGCAAATCTTCATTTACGCCGACTGGTCCTTTGTCAGAAGAAGCCCTGGAAAGAGTTCGTGTCAAACTAGGTATGATCCTTTAATTTTTTTTTTTTAAATTTTATATTAATCCAAACATTTTCAAATTGTGCTTGCCTTTTCTGCTACTTCGTGTTGTGCTGTGCTAATTATATGCCATGCCTAGTTGGAATGTTTGAGACAGAGATCAATGCCTTTTTAAAACAAATTGTTTATTTTCAGCAAGAAATATTGATTTGAAAACCTTAAAGAAACAAATATACTAGGTTTCCAAGGACAGTTTTGGAGTTTGTTCTACCCGCCAATTGAAGTGTTCCCCACTAAGTCATAAACTGGAGAGCAGTTATCGATTAGTTTAGTTAACTTGCTAATCTAGCTATTTAGGAAACCGAGGACTACAAGTCAGAAATGAACGTTAAAACACATGAATCATTAACTAAACATAGAGAAAATGTAATTTGAGATTTAAAGTTCTTTCAAGTTTCAAGTAATCCTAAGTTCACACTCAGAAGCTAATGGGGCAAAAGATGAAAGCACTTTAGAACATATATAATAATAAGATTGATACTTATTTTGCTTTAACAATCCCTTGTCAATTTTACACCCTGCTGCTGTGAAATTCGTAATAGATTTGATCTATAAGTTGGTTGGATTCCTTATATACTATGTCAGATGCTACTGATAATGCTTTCTGGGAGTTTAGTAGATTGGATCATCCATTCGCAGGCATCATACCAGTTCCTTGATGACTTCATGACTTGATTTGTATTTTATTGGTTTCTTGTTGCTTGCTGTTGATTGATTTTCTTGTGGATTAGAGTCTGAATATGTTTTAACTTGTGTTGAATATATCTTAAAGAGGAAAGTCGGATAGGTCATTTATGGTTAAGTTATCTTGTATAAGGAATCCAAGTCTCTGATATAGCACATCCATAATTTAACATAGAGAAAGGCCAAAGAGAGACTTTTAAAAGTGGGACACTATCAGCAATTTGTCTTCTTGAGTGGTTAGATGTAATTGTAATTAGGTAATATTAACAACTTAAAGCTCTTTTGTTTAGGACTTTTGTCCAATTGTCTCATGCATAAGTAATGGTTTAAATACTTAAATGCATATTACTCTACATTTCTATTAGAGGCTTGAGCTCATCTTTGTGAGTTTCACATGCTTTTCTTGAGTTGGCTTCATGCCTCGTTAACACACTAAGTACACCGTATCAAATGTAAAAAAGATTATAACTCTTTTCTTTTATTGTTTTCTAATTGATGTGGGACTAGGGGTCAGGCTTGTAAAGGCCCTGGTCTGAAGGCTTGTTCGGACCTGTTCGCCCTGATGTTGGGCTGGGTTCAGGCTTGCCAATGAGTTGGGCTTGGGCTGGGTGCTACAGTCCAACCTTACCCCATATATTTCTATTTTATTAGTCATATTATTATAAGTCAAGGGTTGGGCTCAGCCTCTGCCCTCTACAACATGGGTTGGTCTTCCCCAACCCAAAAGGTGATCAGGCTTATTGGCCATCAGCTGCCTTAACCCATTTAACCAGTCCACTGAGGCATTAAAAAAAAAATTATTTGGTGCCAAGGGCCTACGTGGAAATCTTGAGCCATTAGAACTACAAATGTCTTTATAATTAACATGTTTCCCTTGTGATGAAGGGTTACCTTTTACTAGAAATAGCTGCTTATGAATATTATAAGAGCTTAAGACATTTAAACTAGTATTGGATATCTTTAGACACCTATTTACACTAGTTTAATCCTTACGTTCATCTTTGATATTGTCTCAAGCTTCTTCACTAGCTGGAAAGCTTTTTGCACGAGCCTTAATGGTTCTAGTTTTACCATTTCTCAGGCACCTCATTTGGCAAGCTTTTCATGAAGGGGTCACCCTTTTTGTTTTGTTATACAACAGTATTTCTGAGGCACTCATTTGTCTTTCTATCCACAGAGTATTGTGAAATCTTATTGTGAACCCCTCTTTGGTTCTGTTTTACAAATTTTAACCCTGCTATGTTTTTTATTTCAGAGAAAATTAAGCCTGCAGATGTAGGTCTCGAACAGGAGGCACAAGTGGTGCGTAATTGGCCAGGTGCTATGCCTGAGCGTAATGGGAATCAGCAGTCACTTCCACCAATCAAATACTTGCATTTACATGAGTGTGATAACTTTTCTGTGAGTACAGGACTACAAATGATCAGTTATTGATTAAAACTTGTTTGGGTTCCATTTCGATTGTGAGATTTCAATTATAGAGATTTTAGTTTATTCAGAGTTAAATTTCGTGAGAATAATTATTACCAATTCATAAAAGTTTGTTTTTATGTGGGATGAAATAGATATGCATGGATTTCAAATTTATAATATTATGTTAAGTCTAGTTGTTTCAAATACATTGCACTTAGTATTTGTATATTTTCCTAACAAAAATAAGCTTTTTTTTATTTTATTTTTATTTTATAGGAATAATAAACCTATTATTAACTGCTAGACCATATTTATAAATCTCCTCAACCAACGTGAGTTTTAACTATTAAGATAATCTCATAAGTCCGCACAATCAATGCTCACTTAGAATTAGAAATCTAAGTATCAGAAGAAAATAGACTACAAAACTGATTTACTGGTATTGAGCAATTGCTTTTACTTTTGGCAGATAGGAATCTTTTGCATGCCGCCTTCCTCTATTATACCTCTTCATAATCATCCTGGAATGACTGTGTTGAGCAAGCTTCTATATGGTACATTACATGTTAATTCATATGACTGGGTTGATTTTCCTGGCCCTGCTGATCCATCAGAAGGTGTGATTTTCATTGTCTCTCATCTACTTTACAATGTTGGTTAATGTACTGTTTCCTTTACCTAATACATCATTTGTATGATTTCAAAAATTAAACAGCATCCTGTTTGTGAGTGTTCATATCTCGCTTGTTCTATTCTTTCACATTTTTTGGTATTATTCTCTAAACTGTTTTTTGCTGGTTGATTGTGCGGGAGTGGCAAAGAGTCTTTCTTCTGGTTAGGTCTTCAATATTTCACTCTTATTAGCCTTTAGGTAGTAAAGAGGGCTTCATTTTGCAAGTTGAGGAAATTACGCATCCCCCAGCTTGATATTGACCTGGTCTCAGCATGCAGATAAGTATAAACTTATCATGGTGTATGCTGTCTGTAACCTACTTGAGACATGTCACGGTTTGCATTAAGGGTGGTTGGTGAACATGTGCAGTCAATTTTTTTGTTATGATGAAATGAGTCCAAAATTTCGATTTTTGCTATACTGTTGTTGGTTGCAAGTTTAGAAGGCTAAGGATTTGGTAAGGGGTGGTATCCTAAGGATTGGTTGACTTGACTGCTGCTGCTATGCTGCTTTCCAGCAACAGGGCCATGCAATCTCCAACCTGATTTGTGGTTATATTAACTGCCCTCATCCATTTGGGAAGGGGTGTGCATTGTAGCCCCAGATAGACCAGTTAACTTGAGAGTCTTGTCTTGATGGCCACCTGGGCGCCAATGGTGGGGATGAAAATCTTCTTCCAATGTGTTTTTTGCTGTGGAAGAAATTTAGAGTGAGGTTTAAGGATTCTATTTGAGCTCTTTTTGGCATTCAGTAATATATCATTATATTTTATTTGGATTTCCGTTGGTTAGCTTTGACTGTTCCGAATGCAATTATGGAAAGATGGGAATGAGCTTGCTGATTTACTTTGTCTCTCTTACCTAATTCAACATCCGTATTTCAAAAGTTGGGAATGTTTCTCTTGTGATTGTGAGTGAGGCGGATACATCATATTGTTAACTGGGGAGATGTGAGTTGTTAGTTTGGAAGCTTGGTGTTGGATATACTGTGTTTTAAATTTTTTATAATTTTATGTTTTAATTGTTTAGAGGAGAGATCTCACCTAAGAAATGTCGATCTATTCATATTTTGGAAATCTGGGTTTTTGCAGCGAGACCTGCAAAGCTGGTCAAAGACAGAGACATGACCGCTCCTTGTCCACCAACAGTTCTTTACCCAACAACTGGAGGCAATATCCATAGCTTTAGAGCTATAACTCCGTGCGCCATCTTTGACATCCTAGCTCCGCCTTACTCTTCTGAAGAAGGACGACACTGCAGTTATTACCGGAAGTCATCAAGAAGAGATATGCCTGGTAATGAAATTCCGTCTACTTTTCTGATTATTAGAGTTGCAAACATTCCAATTGGTCCCAAAGTCAAGGATAACTGATTACCAGCAAGTAAATTTCATCTATGTTGCTGATATTGATATGTTTTTTTGTTCGTTTGTTTGTTTGTTGTTTGGAATGAAGCTGACCTTGAGCTCGATGGAGTTATAGGGTCTCAAGCGACTTGGTTAGAAGAGTTTCAACCTCCCGAAAACTTTGTGATTCGCAGAGGGCTATACAAGGGCCCCGTTATTAAAACTTGAGAATTCTTGTATACTTGTTTATACGTTTCTAGCTAAATTTGCTTTTTTTTCGAGATAGGAAACATTGAGGGGAACAACAGTGGCAATAATTTTGGGTTATGTAAGTTGCGCATTTGACTTGTACATAATAACTACGCTGTTGTAGTCCGATTTACCGACTTCGCATTGGGCTAGGAGAAGTAGTCGATGAAAGTTGTCAAAAATTAAAATCATGGACATTCACATTCCCGTTTGCAGTTTGACGAACGGTCGTATGTGCCTCGGTTGTATTCTTCATTAAAAGGTACTTCTTGCAATCAACCTTTCTAAGTGTTTTTTCACGAAACTGCAGTCTGCAGTGTTTAAGTTCCTCAGAATTCTGACCTCAATTGCCGTGGGCTTCTAATGCAAATCTGGGGTCCAGAGGGTCTATAAGATTTGGGCTTCAAGCAGGGACGGCCGATTAGTATGCGTGTCCAAGCCCATTACACAAGTAATTCATGGTTATAATGCTACACTCGTGAGAACTCAAAGGTGGCCTAATATCAAATTTTTACTTATTTATTAAACATTTTTGTTTACCTTTTCAAAAGTAACAGAGTTGTAAGTTATTAAAGTATTTTTGTTTAAATTTTTTATAAAGAAATAGTTCCAAGGGTGTAGAGTGGAGCGAATATTAAGTTCTAGGGTGTAAAGTGCCGAAATTTTAGTTTTAGTATAAAAATGAAATTGATGTGGAATTCAAAAGGGCATTGCAAGGAATAAGCCTTATTTTTATTTTTAGTACAATGATGTGTAAACATTGCGAACTTTCTTTTATTTATTCTTTTCTATGACCTTGAAGGGGTAAATATAAACTCTAAATTGAGAAGAGAAATATACGACAGTTAGTGCTTGGCGCCATCAGCACAC
Organism: Crataegus laevigata; assembly: GCA_963580275.1. Taxonomy (NCBI): domain Eukaryota; kingdom Viridiplantae; phylum Streptophyta; class Magnoliopsida; order Rosales; family Rosaceae; genus Crataegus; species Crataegus laevigata. Next base: position 37,619,055 of record OY756945.1, read on the forward strand.
TACACTAAGTGATGCATATTTAATTATCATATCACCTAGGGTTGGAAAAAAAAATCCCGAAAAATCTCTAACCGTACCAAAATAATCTTGAAACCGAATTGAAAATTCCAAACAGTTTGATACTCGATTTCGAAAAGTTTGGGAAGGGATTGGGATCTCATATGGCCTCGTTCGGTATTTCTGAACCGAATCGATTAATATTTTAATTTAATTATATATATATTTGAATTAATAATGGCCATTGGATTTAGTTGAGGTTCAATCTCAACCGTTCTTTACTCTGTTAGCTCACTTTACTCAGAGACTTCAAACTCTCCGATCTATCATCTCACTTCCATAATGACTTCTACCTCTTTGCTATCACCTAGACTTTAGGCATATTGACTTCTAAGCACAAAGCAGAGACAACTTAGAAAACCAACGTGGTTTGTGGTTTTCATACATATTACATAACCCTGATTCTCTCTCTCTCTCTCTCATATCTGAGTTATCTCTGATTTCTCCTCTCTCTCATCTGAGTTCTCGCTGATTTCTCCGTCGCGCAGCCAATGCAACCACCACGCGCCTCCACCAAATGACTTCGTGGCGCAACCACCACATGTTCACCACCACGTCGCACAGCCACCATGCTGCACAGCCACCACAACTCGCTGCTTGTTTCTCTGTCTCTCAATCTCTCATCCTCCCTTATTCTCCACCTCTGTCGGCGTCATGGGAAATCTTTGCACTGAAAATGGCCAATCCAGAACCGTACCGAAATCCCAAAAAAAATTCCGGAATCCCAATCTTTCGATTCAATTTCGGTTTTTGAAATCTCGTTCCGAAATAGATAAGTTCGGGATTTGGGTTATGAGTTTCAGTTCGGGATCCCATCCCGAACCACCCTATCACCTAATATACTTGAATTTCTTGAAACCTTGTTTTATTAATACCTTTGAATTCACACAACAAATGACAGAAGTGTTATAAATGTAAAAAGAAAGGGAAATTATAAGGCAAACACGACTGTACTCCCCTCTCCCTCCCTCCCTATATCCCTTGACGTCATCATTGATGACCAGTAATTACTCATATAGCACTAGAGCCACAACCTCCACCCCCTCCACCGCCACCACAACCTCCACCCCCTCCACCGCCGCCACAACCTCCACCCCCACCACAACCTCCACCCCCTCCACCGCCACCACAACCTCCACCCCCGCCCCCATGGTCGCCTCCACCATGCCCCCCATGGCCATGTCCTCCGCCGCCTGTTCCATCTCCAGCAGCAGCAACAGTAGGATAATAAGACGCACCAGTATTCTTCTTCTTGGTTGAAGACTTACCGCAAGAAAATATGACAACTGCTATTACAGAGAAGGACATTAAGATCATGCAGAAAAGGAGTCCACCAGCATTTGGAAGCAGTAAATCTGCATGACTAGCAACTACAGAAACAATGTTCTTGCTGCTCCTTGCCATTTTATTTATTTATTTGGCGATCCAAACTTTAGGGAGAGGAATTTGTACACAGCTCCTGGCTAGCTACAGCTTTGGTATAAATAGAATTTTTGAATATAGGTATCTCCACCATTGCAATACCAAAATGGATAGAGCCATCTTGGACCCATGGGAGCAGATAGCCCCACTCAAATTTGTTTTTCAATGTAAAATGTATGTTTGTGACATCAATAAGGTGTATGACTAGTTTACTTACATAAGCCTTAACTCTTCTAGTGGTTACTGACAACGTTGAAAGAGCATTTTTTTATCATGAAATTTTTTAAGAATCAATTGAGAAATTAGATGAGAGATCAGTGGATGAATGATAACGTGTTATTTTTATAGAGAGAGATATTTGATGGTAGTGAAGTTGTCTTGCAACGTCAAGAGATATTTTAATATGTTCATAATTGGCTTTTGGCTATGTCTTGTGAAAGTGGTCCACTAGGCAATGCACTTGGTTCATGATTTGATGCAAATATATGAATCACGATCTAAGGAATTTTTACTTTATGAAAAATGTAAAACAATTAAATGTCTGTTTGATTAGTTCTTTTTATTTTCTTTACAAAATGCAAACTTCATTTTCGATTGTACGAGAATTTTTATAAATGTTTTTCATTTGCTACTTGTTTGATTGAGATCTGGAGAATGTATAACAGTATAAGAGCAACTCCACCTCTCCGAATTTTATTGGAATTGTGTGATTTAATTTCCTTACCCCGACAAAAAAGTGCTCCAGCCCACCCAAACCCACTTGCCATTCAGTGGGCCCAACTCACCCCTCCCTAACCAAGCAATTAGAGACCATCATCTCCTGCCTACCCTCCTAAGTGGATCAACCACGTTTTAATTTTTTTTTTGTTCAAGGGCCCTTGAATTTTTTAAATTCGATGATTCACATTAATTAGTATTTTTTAAATTAAAAACTGGTAAGAAAAACATTTTGAAAATAAAAACAACTTGAAAAAGTTTTTTTGTTTTCAATTTTTTGATACCTTTTCATTTTATATTTACTCTATCTCACCGTTCATCGTTCACTCTTATTAATTTCTCATTTTCGATCATATATATACTTTTCTTGCATTTTAACCCGAGCATAGTAAACCATCTGCGATCTCTAGTGGCGTCGTCCAACTGTAGTGGTCTACCCACTCCACGTGCAGTTTCCACGAGATTTCTAGGGTGCCAATATTAAACTTCGAGGGGTAATCATTTCTTCTTGTTGTTGTCGTGGCTCATACGTGATGAAGGTTTGATTTCCCTTTTTTCTCTTGTTTTTCTTGTTTCTCATACATAACTCACCACAAGCAATAACCGAACAATATAATCAAACATGATATATAATTCGAACAACATAAATAAAGTTAATGCATCATGGTGAATGTTCATGCAATCAGGACTAAGAACTTTTGAAATTGAAATCATGTGTTAGAAGTACTTGATTGACGTGACCAAACTCTTATCTTGAAAGAACCTCTCCAAATTCCTAGCCCACGTAATGAGCGTGTGAATAACGTATTGTGGGCTAAATTTTAGAGAGGAAGAGAGGGGTGACAAAGAGAGAAAAGAAACTGAGCAATTTTTGTATATAATTCCTCAATTAATACAAATACAAGGATAGAACTTTTATATCCTTTAGGAATCCAACTTGATCTCTACTTAGGCTTTACATAATTAAAGTGCTAATATCAATTACAACAAGTTTATTAATTTTTACAGTGGAATTTCAGATGGATTGTTTTAAGGAGGTTGTTAGTTTAATACCATTTCAAGAAGAAGAAGAAAATTAGGAAAAATACCATAAGTGTGGCTTAATCCAAATAAAGTATGCAAGTGTATTGTCCATTTTTCTTAAAATTGATATTTATTTTCTTAAAACTTATGTCTTACTTGGTCTTTAATCCTAATTTAATCAATAAGATGTTTTATTCAAAATACACACACAATTTGACCACCATAAATCAATATTAGTACCAATGAGAACAACAATAAGAATGATAAATTTTGCTTAAATTCTTACTTTTTCATTTTTGTAAAAAACATAAATTTGACCTCCACCGCCTCCTCTCCCTTTAACAACCTACAGCTCCTGCACCTCCTCCACAACCGCTGCTTCCACCGCCGACACCACCACCAACACAACTGCTGCCGCCGCCACAACCACCACCTCCATTTGCAGCATAAACTCCAACTCCAGCGCCACCTCCACGTCTTTTCTTGTTTGATCCTTGGTCATCACCACAACCTAATATGACTGTGAACACGGAAAATTCAAAATTTCGATGTCTACAATGACCATTAAGAAAATGAGAAGGACATAAGAATCATGCAGAGTAAAAACAGCCCGCTGGAGTTGTGATTTGGCATCATGATACCCACTTCGCTTGCATGGCCACCACCTAGACCAATGTATGTTCTAGCCATTTTTTCTCACTGTGTTGCAGACTAATACAAGATTATATATACGTACAGCTTAACTACATATATATATATATATATATATATATATATATATAGACACACACACGTGTGTGTGTGCTATTGAAAATTCACGCATAACGCTAGTGCCGTATTGACACTGTCAGAATTCTAATGTTTTACATAAGCCTCGGACACCACACATGGAAGCAGCGTACTAAGTTCTACGCTAGGGCTGTATTGACACATGAGCCGAAAACCATGTTCTACGCCAAGCACATCACTTCTGTTGTATATTAAGTCAATTCATGGACAAACCTCGAACACTGCACATAGATGCAGCATACCATGTTCTACGATATCTTAAAAAAAGCTCCAGGACAAGGCTTATTTCTTCTTGCAAATAGCTCCATTCAATTTTAAGTCGGTTCATGGACAAGCCTCGAACACCGCACATGGAAGCAGTGTACCATGTTCTATGCTATCTTAAACAAGCTCCAGGACAAGGCTTATTTCGTCCTGCAAATAGCTCCATTCAATTGAAAGCTTTTTGTGATGTAGATTGGGCTAGGTGCCGGGACACTCAACGTTCTGTCGTTGGGTATTGCATATTCCTCGGGCACTCATTAGTCTCTTGGAAAACCAAAAAGCAAGCTAATGTATAAGCTCAATTCCAGGATCAGGAATTACTCCCTTCAGTGTATAAAATCCTTGTAACAGTTTGATGTTGAATATATACAATTTTTACCTTTCTCTATAATCAAAATTCTAATGTTTACGTAAGTTTATAATAATTAAAAGTTGACAATGTCATTTTGAACGAACCCTGTGACATCTCACATCGTCCAGGGGAGAGGATCTTGTAAGCCTTATATGTATATTCTCATCTCTACCTAGCACAATGCCTTTTGGAAGCTCATTGGCTTCGGGTTCCATCGGAACTCCAAAGTTAAGCAAGTTCGTGTGAGAGCAATCCCAGGATGGGTAACCACCCTAGGAAGTTGCTCGTGAGTTTCCAGAAATAAAATCGTGAAGGCGTGGTCGGGGCCCAAAGCGGACAATATCGTGCTACAGTGAAGTCGAGCCCTGGTTGTGGTGGGGGCCTGGATCGGGATGTGACACCTGATCCTCGCCGGATCCTCTTTGTGAGGATCCCGGGAATCCGTTAATCCTGAGAGGATCCTGAGTGATTTTGAACCTATCATACATTGACACTGTCAGGTTGTGTGATTAACAAAAGTAATTTTGTGAAACAAAATAAGAAAGCTACTAAATTCAGACACAAGTAACAAAATGGAAATGAGCAGACCAATATGATCTTTAAAAACTCAAAACTACTTTTCTTTAACTCGATGGAAATTATGTAACGTGAGGAAGGTTTGAAAGAAAAATATAAATATTGATTAAATTTGGGACAGGTGAAGTTCTGATGCTCACCAGTCACTACTTTATTTATTATTGTTATATGAGTTTAAATTTTGAAATTAATATAGCGGATAGACATAAAATTTAAAATTCATTTAATGATAATAAATAAAATGATGAACATTACCATAACTGGAAAATGACTAGCATTACTCAATGGCACCTTCTAAATATGTTATCCTAGTTGGCCAGCACTCCAATAATGCATGGCTCAAATTAATTTGAAATTGATTAGTTGTGTGCTTTTCTGTATATAAATTTTTATTTTTTGCAACTTAGATTAATTTAAGGAGGATTCTACTTTAAGGTGTCATAATTATCGTAACGTGATATTTAATTACACCAAATGACGCTGGTATTGCTATACCAAGGTTTCCATTAAGATGTGGGTGTGAGGTTACAGTGGAATCGTTCAAAGTTACAATCCTAGGTTACATAATTATCTTAACGATTCCTTGAATCACACAAAATGACATTAGTATTACTATACTAAGGTAGCCTTGCCTTTTACAGTGTGGACATTAGATTACGTACTATTGAGGTAGTATATTATGAAAAGTTCTATCCACACATTCATTTTTATCTCTCACACACCTTGTTAACTTTTTATCATTGATCTTTTTCAATTCGTTCGATTCGACAAGCGAAAGTTAAGAGTGATGTGTAAAAAGTAGAAATAGGTGTGTGAATAGGATATCACTACATGTATATCATAGTTTTTTTTTAGTACATCAATATTTTTACACTAAGGGGAGAGGGTTTGGCTAAGCCATACAATGGGCAGCCTAATTTAGTTTCGAATTCGCCATCCACGAGATTCAAACTTAAGATTTCTCACTTCTAGGTGAAGAAGAATACCAACAAATAGTAGTAGTAGGTGAAGAACTTGCCACCTGTCTAATCTCCTAAGACCATCTCCAACCCTTGGGCTAAAAGCCAAATTTTTTAGCCCGAAAAATTTGGCTTTTAGCCCAGAAACAGCTTTTCTGCTTCAACCATACTGGCCTAAAATTTTAGTCCGGGATTATTAAAGAATGAACTTAGGCTAATTTTTTTTCTTAAATCAATTTGTTTTAAAAAAAAAATATGTAGACTATCGTAAATTAATTTTATGAACATTTTAATCTAAAAAAAATTAAATTCTGATAAATATTGAAAAATCATTAAATTTTTCACAAAGCAAGCCTTCAACTTTCACCAACCGTTCATCTTTCACCAACCATTCAACACCAAACTTTCAACTTTCACCAACCTTTCAACACCAAACTTTCAACTTTCACCAACCGTTCATCAATCATCCTCTATATAAACACATGTCCAATATTAGTTGATCACACAATCTTTCAACCTTCAATCATCCTCTATATTCACCAATCTTTCAACTTTCAAAGAGTTTTTGTTTCTTAAAAATCCTCAATATATCATCAATGGGTGATAGAAGAAGGCGTAGCAGAGTAATGGAGATGGCACAATACCAAGCAAGAAGATGCAGAACTGATCAACGCCAACTGCACCATCTTCACTAACAGAAACTCATGCCAAGCATAAAGCAACATCTTCCTCACAGGTCCAATTACGACCTCTAACATGCTCTCTTGTCATGTTGAACAATTTGGAAATGGAAAGAAATGGTAGAAAGATAAATTGGAAGAATTGTAGGAGAAATTTGAGTTTTGTGTGGATGTTTGAACAAATACATAGGTATTTATAGAGTTTTTGGGTGAATTTTGAGTTAAATAATTTTTTTTTAATTATTTTAGTCGTTAGATTTAAATTTGGGCCGTTAGATCTTTTTTTTACCGTTGGATTTGATTATATTCAATCTCAACCGTTAGATTCAATGTATTTTAAATTAACATATTTTTAAAAAATGAAATTTGAATGTGGACCGTTGGATCAACCTAGGGTCTTTAAACTCAAACCGTCGGATTGCATAAAAGAGCCGTTGGGCTCTGGGTTGGTGGCCGACAAACCCCTGCACTGGGGTCCCATCCTGTCGGGTTTCGGAGGCAGGCAGCCCGCGTGGGGCGCGTGCGCGGGTGAGTGGGCTGCGTCTGGGCCAAAACCAGGCGAGTCCACGCGAGCTGGGGGGAATTTGGGGGGGAATTTGGCCCAACTTTGGCCTTCCCTTTTTAGCCCAATAATTTAGCTTGGGTTGGAGGGTGTTTGGGGGGAATTTTGGGCTAAATATTTGGCATTTAGCTCAGGGTTGGAGTAGGTCTAACTATAGTTAATTCTATTATTAAATATTCTTTTTCTAATTTAATACACTGAGATTAAACAAAAATAAATACAATCCCATTGCACTTCAAATTACACACCTAACTCCTCAAACACCTAGCACGCCGCCGTCGTGACCACCTCTCCGTTTGGCAGCCGGATAAACCATCTGTTCACTGTCTCCCTTTCTCTTCTTCACCCTTCTCCTTCTCTTTCATCTCTCTTTCTATTTCTCTTGCCTTTTTAGGTTCTGCTCCTTCTCTCCGTCTCTCTTCTTATATAGCTTTCTTGTGCTACTTGCAGGTTGACTAAGGGAATTGAGAATTAGATCTCATCACCCTTAGGGAAATAAAAGAGAAAGGGTTTTCCATTGATGCTCGTGGAGTGGAGTGGCTTTAAGTGATGGGTAAATAAGGAATTGGGGTTGAAAGGTAGTCGCCGGCGACAACGGCGTGAGCCAGTGGACTTGTACATAATAACTACGCTGTTGTAGTCCGATTTACTGGCTTCGCATTGAGCTAGGAGAAGTAGTCGATGAAAGTTGTCAAAAATTGAAATCAAATTGAAATCATGGACATTCACATTCCCGTTTGCAGTTTGACGAACGATCGTATGTGCCTCGGTTGTATTCTTCATTAAAAGGTCGTTCTTGCAATCAACCTTTCTAAGTGTTTTTCACGAAACTGCAGTCTGCAGTGTCAAGTTCCTCAGAATTCTGACCTCAATTGCCGTGGCCTTCTAATGCAAATCTGGGGTCCCGAGGGTCTATAAGATTTGGGCTTCAAGCAGGGAGGGCTTAAATTTTTGATGAAGAAATAGTTCCAAGGGTGTAGAGTGGAGCGAATATTAAGTTCTAGGGTGTAAAGTGCCGAAATTTTAGTTTTAGTATAAAAATGAGATTGACGTGGAATTCAAAAGGACATTGCAAAGAATAAGCCTTATTTTTATTTTTGGGTACAATGATGTGTAAACATTGCGAACTTTCTTTTATTTTTCTTTTCTATGACCATGAAAGGGGAAATATAAACTCAAATATTAAGAAGAGAAATATACGATAGCTAGTGCTCGGTGCCATTAGCGCACTATACTAATTAATGCATATTTAATTATAACACCACCTAATATGCTTGAATTTCTTGAAACCTTGTTTTATTAATACCTTCGAATTACAAACAACAAATTACAGAAGTGTTATACATATAAAAATAAAGAGAAATTATAAGGCACACGCTACTGTACTCTCCTCTCCCTCCCTCCCTATAGCCCTTGACGTCTTCATTGATGACCAGTAATTACTCATGTAGTAATAGAGCCACAACCTCCACCCCCCAAAACCCCCTACATCATGCCCCCATGGTGGTGGCCTACACCATGCCCCACATGGTGGTGGCCTCCATCATGCCCCACATGGTGGCCTCCGCCATGCCCCACATGGTGGTGGCCTCCATCATGCCCCAGGTGGTGGCCTCCATCATGCCCCCCATGGTGGTGGCCTCCACCATGCCCCCCATTGTCGCCTCCACCATGCCCTCTGTGGTCGCCTCCACCATGCCCCCCATGGCCATCTCCTCCGCCGCCATGGTCACCTCCACCATCATCCCCATCGCCATCTCCTCCGCCATCATCCCCATCGCCATCTCCTCCGCCCCCATCGTCGCCTCCACCACGACGCTTCTTCTTCTTCTTCTTGCTAGACGACTTACCGCAAGAAAATATGACAACTGATATTACAGAGAAGGACATTAAGATCATGCAGAAAAGGAAAAGACCACCAGCATCTGGAAGCAGTAAATCTGCATGACTAGTAGATACAGAAACAATGTTCCTGCTGCCCCTTGCCATTTTATTTATTTATTTGGCGATCCAAACTTTGGGAAGAGTAATTTGTACACAGCTCCTAGCTAATGGATTTATATTGGAACATGAAAGAATGAAGAGAACATTCACACTGTTCTGATGTGGATAGAATGTATTTAGTCCACATAACTCTCAAACCATATTGACTTTAATTAGCCCACGTGCTAATTTAGACCATTTAAGTATCAAAATTAACTGGTCCCATATGGTCACAGCAGGATTTACATATTGACTAATCTCTAATGCAGCAGCTAAAGTGAAGTATATACAAATTTGCAATAAGGCTATAATAAGATTGTTTTTAGATTTTAACCTGAATGATTTTCTAAATTTAATAAAAGCTTCTATTTTTAAAACTTATCATATTTAAGTAATTATAGAACATTTATTATTTATAAACTTATACCATTCGAAATTCTTTACCCATCCATAATTAATGTTTTCTTTTGTGCTCCAATCATATTAATACATAAAACAATTTTCAAAGTTCAAATTCTTATTATTATAAAATTCTACAATAAAACAAAAACAATTTATACATAATTTTCGGTACCTTTTTTTATTCATAGGTACGAGTACAAATGTATCGGTACATAATTTTAGATACCTAAGTTTACTCATAGGTATAAAAATATCGGTTCGTAAGTTTCGATACAAATGTATTGGTACATAATTTTCAGTGTGAATGTATCAGTACAAATGCCCCACATGGTGGTGGCCTCCACCATGCCCCACATGATGGTGGCCTCCGCCATGCTTCCCATGGTCGTCGCCTCCTTTGCCCCTATAGTTGCCTCCACCATCATCCCCATCGTCATATCCTCCGCCCCCATTACCGCAAGAAAATATGACAACTGATATTACAGAAAATGACATTAAGATCTTGTAGAAAAGGAAAAGACCACCAGCATTTGGAAGCAGTAAATCTGCATGACTAGCAGTTACAGAAACAATGTTCCTGATGCTCCTTGCCATTTTATTTATTTATTTGGCGATCCAAACTTTAGAAAGAGGAATTGTGCACAGCTCCTAGCTAATGGATTTATATTGGAACATGAGAGAATGAATAGAACATTCACTGTTTCTGATGTGGAAAGAATGTATTTAGTCCACATAAAGGCAAGATATACTTATTACTTACACGGCTCTCATAACCATTTTGACCGTAATTAGCACGCCTGCCAATTTAGAGTCTAGACCATTTAAGTATCAAAATTAACTGGTCCCATATGGTCACATCGGTATTTACATATTGACTAATCTCTAATGCAGCAGCTAAAGTGAAGGATTTACATATTTACAATAGGGCTTTAATAAGGCTGTTTTTAAATTTTAACCTGAATAATTTTTTAAATTTAATAAAAGTTCCTATTTTTAAAACTTATCATATTTAAGTAATTATAGAACATTTATTATTTATAAACTTACCATTTGAAATTCTTTACCCATCCATAATTAATGTTTTTTTTGGTGCTCCAATCATATTAATACATCAAACAATTTTAAAAGTTCAAATTCGTATTATTATAAAATTCTACAACAAAACAAAAACAATTTATACATAACTTTTGGTACCTTTTTTTATTCATATGTATGAAAGTATCAGTACGAATGTATCGGTACATAACTTTAAATACCTTATTTTACTTATAGGTACAAAAGTATCGGTTCGTAAGTTTCGGTACAAATGTATTGGTACATAATTTTCATTGTGAATGTATCGGTACAAATATATCATTACATAACTATAGTATCTAAACATACGCTGCCTCTTTTTTTTTTTAAGTACACCTCCGCCGCCTCTTTTTATTGAAGGACAAGACTCCACCTCCACCTCAACAGCCGCCACCTCCACCTCCACCTCCACATCCTCCACCTCCACCTCCCAATGCGGGGCCGCCACCTCCACCCCCGCATGCAGCGCCACCACCACAATCACGTCCACGTCCAAATGCAGCGTCACCTCCACCTCCTTCCTTTTTTGATCCTTCGTAATCACCACAGGCAAATATGACCATTGAGATAAGTGAGAGGGACATAAGAATCATGCAGAGCAAAAGCAGGCGTTGTGATCTGGCATCACGATACCTACTTTGCCTGCATGGCCACCACCTACGCCGACGTATGTTCTGCCCATTTTTCTCTGTGTTGCAAACTAATAACAAGATTATACAGCTTCACTGTATATATCTGTGTGTGTATATATACCTATAATGTTAGTGCCGTATTGAATTGAAAGCATACTGTTCAAAGTATTTGGTTGACAATTCTGGCTGCAGAAACTTCATGAAACTTCTTTGAAGTTTTACTATTCAGAACTGGGCTTGACTTTTGGATGATGAGGCTGCAAATAAATCAATAGACCTTCCCAGAATTCTAATGTTGTACGTGAGTTTATAAATGAGCGAGACTCCAATCAATTTAACAACAACAAAGCCTTATCCTATTAATTAAGCATAGTTAGCTATACAAATTTAGAACACCACTGCGCTCGTTTTTGCTCCAAATTTTTGTTTAGCTCTAAGTACTCAATGTCTTTTCTTAGAGTCTCTTTCCAAGTATTCTTAGGTCTTCCTCTACTTCTTTTGCCATCAGCCTATGTCTCATAAACACGTCTTCTAACCAAAGCATTTGTAGGTTTTTGGTTGACATGTCCAAACCATCTTAATCAATTTTCTCTCATCTTATTTGCTATTCCGGCGCCAATCAGTTTATATATTTAAACAAATGGGACGAGATTAATTCATCAGCTGTTTTGAATAAAGATTGAAGCATATTAATCTAGTTCAATGCTATAATCCCCCAAGTTTCAAACTATTAGAAAGGTCTACGCATCCCAGGCAGAATAGCAAACCATTAAACCACGAACACTACATAGTTGACCAAAGCTGAAACTCAGGAGCACAAGAATTAAAAGGTTAATAGTAGAGATTTATACATACATGAGACTTGGCTACGACTACATGCATTTACTTAACACATGCAACATATAATCAACAACTAGACGTGAAAAATTGATAATATATTTAAAAGAATTAGCTGCAAAATTGCAAAATATAATCAACAGCTGAAAGATTAATCTACGGCCGGGCCTTGTTTGGTCATAATAGATGATTGGATTGAAATTGATCATAAATTTAATATAATTAGCTGCAAATTACAAGAAATCGTGTAACTCGAGATATCTACCAAGTTTACAAGAACAATCGTTGTAATTAGTTTTAGGGTGGTGCTATCCGCACCCCTTTGCATAACTTAACAAACGGCTGCCAAGATAAAATCCAGACGACTTCGACCATCTACAACACCCCTGCAAATACAAGGAAAAGATTTGTATATATACTAGCCCACTCTACCAAAACTACATACCAACAAGCTTAATGTATGCAACGCGCCCCATGTGTCCTAGGGAGATATGGCTTACAGCGTCCTCAACCACCAGATGGAAGCAGCTTCATCTTCTACATCAGCAATCACATTCAACCAGACTGCCGTTTTGATCTTCTACCTTTCCCGACGAGTTTTAGCATCTTGTCAGTGCCATCAGGCGCGGAGTTGTCTTTTTCATCATGATTGTTGTCTGATGTGTGAGTCAACCAAGCCAGTGCTTCGATAGTAGCATCCCTTTCTGCAAGCTGCTTATTTTTCTTAGGTTTCCCAACAAATTGCATGCCCTTGCACTCCACCAATCCTCTCAACTCGTTCGTCTCAAGGTGCTTTGTTTTGTATTTTGGAGCAGTGTCCTGAGCTGCTTATCAAGATCCAGCTGATGAATACAGATTTATAGGACATAGCAGATTAGATATATAGGACATAGATATGAAACAGTGCACAAAATTCATTGAGCAGCAACACGTACAGCTAGTGGCTCCGGTAGCTGCAAGGCAGCTGACAAGAACTCCCCTATAATAGCAACCTGCAAACTTTCAATTTGCAAGCAAAGAGAGTTCAAAGTAGTTCTTCTGAGCAGTTCAGGAAGTCGATATTCAGCAAAAGCGTGATAAACCCATTTGGGGTAAAGATGGTAACGTTTGCCTGGCAGCACAAATTAATATTAACAGCAGTTACGCCACACACAACTTAACAATAACTAATGAGATGTGCCACAATGTTTTTCCAGTAAGGAGTTAACTTGGGACAGTTGCCTGTGTACGGCTTCCAGCCGTTGGTGCTTTATGAGCCGCCCATTCGTGTGTGGCCGACTCACCCAAAACCATCACTATTCCCTTTTGAATATCAGAGACATCACATATAGCAACTGCAACTCCACTGGTAATAATGGTTCACTTTTGCAACAGTTTCTTAGGAACGCTGCAAAAGAATCCTAGGCTTTTAAAGCAAAACATATACAAATACTTCTCTCTCAAACTAGCCATAATATACATAAAAATGTGATCAATAATCGATCCGAAGATATTAAGCCTCCAAATTCATGTAACCAAACCCATATGTTTAATCTAAAACTTCATCAACTCAACAGAAATATCGAATTGGTAAAGATTTATCAGCTTAATATGCACAGAAGATAATGCGAGTGGCTCAAAGAACATCACTTTTCTTTTATTAAGGAAATGAAGAAACAAATACATCTTTTGATTCCCTTTACACAAGAATCCTACTAAAGGAAAGTTCAGTTCAAAAAATGATATGATGAGATTTACAAGAAAATTACATGATACGAGATGGGCTTATTGATATATAGTTTTCATTAGGTACCGACGTCTGTGTATAAAGCTTACGAGGGCAACACATTCGAGAGAAACTTTTAGAAAAGTGAAAGGAATAAAACTATATTCAGCACCTTTACACCCATAGAAAGAGTGGATATTCACATAAGCTGGTGAGCTTCAGATAAACATCCGACTTCTAAGCTTCCGGTATAGGTGTCAGAAGCTCCTGACAAAATATAAATTGAGTATCATTAACAAATCCAATCACTAAACAGGTAAACTGAAGCAGTTAAGGTGAAGAGTTAAGGAATTACCTCTGAAAACCGCAGATGTCCATGGTGCTTGTTAGAAGTTTTAACAATTGTCTCCCATTTGGGACCAAGAGAGGACGTCTTCGAAGGCTGGCTGCTAGCATAAATCTGTGAACCAGAAGAACACTGTGAAGATGAGCTCCTCGAGGAAATACTAGGTAAGGTACGCTTTAGCCAAGACTCTGATGGAGATTTGGGTAAAGGTGGTCCAAGAGGCAGTCGTGAATTGTGGCCCTGAGAACTTTCTTGATTACCAAATTTCACAAGTTGTTGACTTTCTAAATCAATCTTTCCTCCGTTGGCCACTTTTGAGCTGGTCAATGTAATAGACTTCTGAACATGGCTACGAGAACTTTCTTCTGTTCCTGATTTTCTAGACAGTTGGCTTTTTAAATCACTCTTTTTCTCATCATTCAGTTTCGCCCTTGTCGATGTAATACAATCCTGAGTAAGGCCATTAAAATTCTCCCAATGAACCGATTTCTCTAAATGTTGGCTTTTCAACTTAAACTTTTCTTGTTCAGCCACTTTCGAGCTTGTAAATTTGCTAGAATCCTGACCTGATAAAAAACCATTTCTCATGTCTGTTTGATCATCCTTATTGGATCTGCCAGACCAAGTTAGAAGGCTGGAGTCAAGAAACTCCACACTTTTAAATGGCACCATTGCCTTTTCATTTCCATCACCCAAGTGCTCAATATCTTGGAATGAAAACTCTGTCGAAGGGGTTTCTTTCACTTCATTACTTTTCTCAGGAATTTCAACATCATTACCTCTGTACTGAATAATATGGCCCTTTGTATCTGATGAATGTGAATTCGACTTCGGAGATTTTACAGTATGCACAAAATCAATATACAGATTCTTCTCAACCACAGTACTTCCTGGGCCCATTTCCCATTGAGCAATATTCTCAGTAGCCAAGAATTCCCTATAATTGTTGTAGCCTTTTCGATACTTTCCAGACCTACTAGTATCTCTGGAATTCTTTGCTTTTTCAGGAATACCAAGAAAACCTTTTTCTTCATGATGAAAACATTCCTTTCGATAGGGTGATATGTTACTACCCTGCTGAAGCCTATATACAGGTGACCCTTCTAATTTCTGACATTCACTTATTTTGGTGATCTGGTTGGATTCACATTTCAAATCATTCCTATCTTCAGGCATCCCAGCTTCCTGATGTCCATTCGTTAATCTTTGTTCACAAGCATCACCCCCAGAATGCTAGAGAAAATATAGAAACTGTTCAATAAAGATTCTTGATGTGATAATAAGTTAATAACACATGGAAAACTGGGGAAACGTAACTAAACAAGGCAAAATACCTCGTTTTTAGCTTCTCTGTAAGCACTGGCATAGGAAGAATTAGCTCGCAGTCTCCTAACTGAAGAGATGGGTAATCGAGCTTGCCCTCTCATACCTGGAACAAGGTTCAAGAAGGCAAAAGAAATTTGTTTAAAACAATTAAGGAAATGACTCACAACCTTTACCTAATAAACTTTCAGATCTTTATATAATCACCTTCATTCTCACTTTTGTCCCCAGCTATATCTTGAACATGATGTGGCAAATCATTTGGCCTATATTGATTAAGTGGATGTTGCTTATCCCCGCTTACGACCTTATTCATCCCTCTTGGTTGCTCCTGAGAAATTGCTTGCTCTCGTGTAACTGGTTGCTTCCTGGTAGCATATTGAGGTGTGTCTGAAACCATTGCTTTTGCTGCAGGCAAGAACCGACCCATCATGAAATCGCGAGTCTGTGGATCTGTTGAGAAGGTTCCAGATGGTTTGGTATTTGGACCGTCCAGTCCACTCAAGCCACTTACACTACAGTTATAATAGAATGATTCACTTCTCGAAAGTGAGTCAAGTGCATCTAAATAGGTCTCATCACCATTCTCTGAATCAACAATATCCTTATCATCCACCCCCTCTTTGGAGCTGTAACATTTAGTAACTTCTTTTGTATCAAAGGTTGAAACATTGTTAGAATTGGAAAGTACATTTCCACTTGGGGATTGAGCAGCTGTAGTGCGTTTTGAACACTTCTCCAATGCTTGCTTCTTAGCATTCAAAACCCTTCCAGGCGGAAGCCTCGGTGTAGTGGGAGGCCGTTCAAGACCCTGAGTTTGTGACTTTCTTTCATCCTTGGGTCTTCCCGGGACTTTCTCCCATACAAAAGGAACAGTACCTGGGTGCCTCACTGGACCTGATTTCAGTTCTGATTTGTAAAAAGGAAGAGGAGGTAGTTTGGGTATTGACTTATCAGTCTTCCTTCTGTCATCAGCTTCTAAGGTGACTGCTGTAGGTGAAAATCGTCTCACAGACAGAAATGGCTGATTAAGATCTAACTGCTTCTCTTCCATCATATTCTTAAGCGTCGTGTATTATAGTTTTCTTTCCTGCAAAGCACCCTGTTCTCATCAAATTACATTCCAAAGAAGAAAAGAAACTAAGGAACGTGAGTAGCTACATATTGGAGATGTATATAAACCAATCTAGTGTGTGGCAGTGTCGGATATAAAGGTCCAATATAAAGGCAAGTAAGAAAACTAAATCTACCAAAACACATGTCTATGAACCAACAACTGATAAATACGCCGCACAATCCTTGCGAAAACAAAGATTGTAAATACCAACTGAAAGTTGTTTTGAGTTCAATAAAACATTCTAACTTGGAAACTTCAGACTCTCTTTCCACAGTTTTTTCGGCTTGATACCAAAGATGTCAACGAGCGGTAAACACTTTCGACACTTCAGGAAAACAGACTTATTTAATTTCAAAGGATTCGAGATGAATCTACCGTCTTCTAAATAACCCTTACATGATTATTTTGCATGTGTTGCATCACAAGAATTTAGACAAACAAAAATTAGAGGTGCAGGTTCTAAACAAACAGTATCTACTTCAATGTACTGCCAAATTGAGCATTGCTTTTCCTCCCAAGCTACCAAGTTTTTGAATTAAAACTCACTTAACTCATGCCGACGTGCTAATTAACCGACTTAATATCTAACAAAATGAAGTTAAAATCATACATTGTTTGAGATCCACTATTTTCGATGTGGCTTTACGCTCACCCGAAAGCCCAAAAGCAAATAAACCAATTGGACTTTAACTTTCACTACTGGTCGCCAAAGATTTATAAAGTCAATGTAACATCAACCAACAAAACTCTGGAGTAATTAAGGCAACACTCTCATCATTTTCTTTCCTTTTCTTCTTTCTCAGCAGCCAAACAGAAGGTTAGGTACACTTTGTGGAGGTGACTGGTCCTATTCTTTCTTTCTGGTCAAATAGTAAATACCCAAAGACCTAAGACTACTTTAATGGGTAAATTAAATGCCTAATATTCTGATAAATCAACAATAATTACAGCACCCATTAAAAAATTCAAAACTTGGTTCCTATCAGCATTTCATTACCAACATCAAAATCTTTAATCCTCAAACAAATTCTTCCGTATTAATCCAAGCTAATAAATAAAAAATAGTAAATTTTGAATCTTTATTGAAGCAATTAAAAAAGCCTAAAAACCCATTTAATCACAAACAAGGAACGTGTCAACCATCAAATCCACGCTCAGATTTTTCACATAAACATATTTGTTCAAAAAAAAAATTGGAAAAAAAAAAGAAGAAGAAGAAGAAGGAGAAATAAGAACAGCAACAAAATTGCAGTGAAGAGTAAGAGAAACACTGACCCTGGTGAGAGAGAGAGAGAGAGAGAGAGAAACCAGGTCGTCGGTGTGGTTCTTGGAAAGACTAGCAAATGAGAACTCCTCCTCCTCCAAAAGCCACAGAAAGAGAGGGCATGGAACGGAAGAGAGAGTCGAGAGACAGAGAAATTATGTGAGAATCAATACCAAATCGTACTAGGAATTCAGAGAAATGTGACAGACGGAGTCGAGTAGGGAAAGAATAGAATAAAGTGGAGGAGAGAGAGACAGGGGGGAGAGAGAGAGAGACTGGTTTGTACGCTTGTGTTATTAATACTTGGCTGCAGAGAAGAGCTTACCGGCCGATGATAAATGCCAAATTTGAACACAGATATAAATATATATAAATAAAATAATTATGCTGTTCCATAAACGAATAATGGATTTTTTGTCCTACTACTTTATTATGCTGTTCCATAATCTAAAAAATCTCTATTTATTATTTAAGGACCATCTAAATGGCTAGAGAGACTATAACTACTATTACGATCTAATGACATTGTTATCTTACATAGAAAAGAGTAGTTTTTTTTCTTTGAGTATATTTGTATTATTACGATCTAATGACATTGTTATCTTACATAGAAAAGAGTAGTTTTTTTTTCTTTGAGTATATTTATATTTTTAGACTAGAGAAAGGGAACAGTTAAGTTACACAATGAACAATTTAATTTTGTATCGAATTCGCCATCTACGAGATTCGAACTTAAGACTTCTCACTTCTAAGTAAAGAGGAATATCACTAAACCGTAGTATTGATTGGCTAGAAAATAGTAGTTTGACGTTCAATTTTAATAAAAGACGAGTTAAATACTACATTATTATAGCATATATATTGTATGGATTCACTTTAATTGAAAATAAATCCCTAATTTTGGTATAAAATCAATGTGGAGAAATTAAAATCAAAGTTTTTTTTTCAACCAAAAAAAGTGTTTCTTTTTTAGAAACTAAAATAAATTTAACTCATATGAATATCGAGTTAAATAATCGTAGTTTTGAAGTTATAAAGTTTAAGATAATAGCTTTTCTCTTTTGCCAACTGATTCTAAAGTTCAAATTCTCATTTTTCTCTTACCATTAACGTTCTAAAAGGCACTAGCCGCTAATTGGACAATGGGTAGGGTCTTAGCGCCTAGGTGTCTAAGTGAGGTCATAGGCTGTTTTTCTAATTTTAATTAAACTTATTATATAACATATAAATAAATGTCTCATTGTACTAAAAATTTTACATAATTGTGATGGGATATATAAATTACAAAATAGAATGACTTGTAAATTATGATGTATTAAAACATATTGAAAACAAGCATATAAGTTATAACTAGTGTTCATGTAGTGATTCAACAAATCTCTTACAATTTATTGAAAAAATAAATGCAAATGAAAGTTATCTATTTTATGTCCAGGTGAAAGTGGGCGACCTAGGCAGATAATAATTAGGTCTAGCGTCATTTCTTAATTTTCAATCAATCAGAACAGTGATATGCTACCTAGCGCCTAAACGGGGCCTAGACAACAATAGATGAAATTTTTTAGAACATTAGTTATAATAAAATAAACATCAATTAACTTCTATTAAGTTTGATAATCAAATAATTAAGAAAATACATTCATGCAACCAACAGCTTAAATTTGATTCTACGTTTCCTCAAATATTGTATTAGAGTTATAAACATATCACTTGTTACACCATTTGGTGCATAAACTTTATAAAGACTTTTAATTTGACCTTAAAATAGTTCATAAGAAATTAATAAGTGTTAATTTAAACTTGTAAAGTAGTAAAAGTGAACTAAAGATTGTAGGTTGCTTTTTATTTGTTGGATTTGTTTATGGGTCACTTGGCCTAGGATCATGTGACGACAACCAATATCAAATAAAATAAGGACAATAAAGTCATCTTTATACGAATGGACCTACTCAACTAAAAACTCACACAAACAAGCAATTTGTACTAAATAAGTTCACCGTAACATAGCATTCCGATCTAACAACGTTATATAAATAAATTGACACAGAACATGAATTATACTCTAATCTCCTATTGTTCTTCAGTCGGTGAGTGGTAGGGAGGTCAGTTGTTAATTGACTGGTCGTAAGTTTGAATTCTACTTGGAGATTGGTTCATTTTAAATTGAAGAATTTGATATGAAAGAGTTCGCCTTGACCACTAAAAATAAATAATTTGTTTAATGTGTTTTTATTTCTATTAGATTATATCTCATCGTGTTCTATTATATTTTTTTATTATTAAAAATAAATGTACAATATCGTGAACACATTTCGTATGAGGTGCTTTATATAAGATATTTTTCTCATTCAATTATTTATGATGTTGATGGGATCGAGGATTTGTGTGTGGAAACTCAGAAAAAGTTGAAGGGAGGTCCCGAGGCCATCCTCTTCCCCATTTTCTTGAGTTAAATTATTTTCTCTTTTGAGTCCTCATGTGGTCATTGCTTTTATCAATTATTGATGATATGATACTATGACATATGAAAATAATAATTTTTTTCCTTTTTGTTGGGATATGAAATATGAAATATGAAATATCAACTTGGCAATTAGCATTGTCATCCAAACATATGATTCAGTGCCACTGACATATACGGGAGGGTTTGTGTTTTAGCATGTGACGCTCAAAATTTACAGATTAACAAATTAGAATAATTAGTTTTGATGTGCTTAGAATTGAAACTTAAACGAAATGGATTTAGAATTTCAATGGTTCTCACTTCCAAGCTGGGTTACATTCATAGGTCATTGTGCAGATTATGATGATTTCAAAGGTTACAAATGATGATCGGCTAAAGACTAGAATTATAGTCGCTGAATCCATTATAAAAGGTTTCCACTCCTTTATATAGGCCTTCTATGAACTCAAAAAGCTTTGGGCTCTCATGATCTTACTTTTTTTTTAGGAAAACTAACGAAAAGGGCCTGAATAGTGACAGTTTTAATGAAAAGTCCTTTTTGAAGGTATAATGAATAGTGACAGTTAAAGGTAAAAAAGGACTTTTCGTTAAAAGTAAACAGTACCGGGGGTGTTTTATTAAACCTCCCTACTTTTTTAGCATTTAATGTGCCACTTACATCGACTAGCGTGTTGACAACATTTTTAATCCTCACTCGATATTCTGCGGCAGAGTGACGTTTGCTCATTAGGATTGCATGCCATTCTAGATCGGTGTGTGCCGAGCAACATGTTCAACGTCGATGAGTCAACGATGCCACTTCGAGCATCGACTGACCACCTTTACGTCTCATCTTAAACTTCTACTTTTGATTGGTGATTGACACGTGACATTATTGGTGCCTAAGTATGTTTGCTCCAAACCTTGTGTCATAAAGTTGTCAATCTTTCTACGTGTCCTTGGCGGTTGGAAAGTATTTTATGTTACTCAGTTGAATCAAGCTAATGAGCGACCGGCTCTAGCGGTCGAGTCACCCTTTTAATTCCCATGGGCATTGGGCTTCTTATTCTTCTTTGAGCTTTAACTTTTATTGGGCATGTTTTTTTTCCTCCTCAACCTGCCCTATTTTGAGAGTCGAAAAGGATCATGCATTAAACGTCGATGAAATTAACAAGATTTCCATCTAAATATCCGAAAAATCAAGAATCGATAGGGAAAGCGGTTGTGAAACGCAAATTTCACCCCATATCGGTGAGTATTAGAAAACATAAATATCAATGATATTTACTAAATCACTATGAAAATTTTGTCGGAATCCATCACAAATTTTGAACTTTTAAAAAAAAAAATTATAGATTTTTTTTCTATAATTTTGACTAAATTTGAAGGAATTGATATATCCACACCAAATTAAAGCTTTCCATCTTCAATTGGCAATTGATCTTTCCATTTTCAAGTCTCTGCGCAAGTATCCTTTGTCCATTACCCTCCATCTTAGAAGTTTAAGCAAAAATCCTTTACCCTGCAATCGTAGATCTACGAAATGAGCCAAAGATTTCCGATCCATAGCATGTTATTGACTCAACCACAAATTTGTTGAATGAAGGTACTTGAAAATTCGTGTAAAAGTTGGTAATTCTACTTTCCCGTTCGTGATCACCCCGGTTTTTTCGGGACCGGCAGAATCGTCGGTGCGGAAGGAAAGAAAAAAAGTTATCATGAATATCCTTCGCCCGCCATAGTCGCGAGTCTATTTATTGTCACGAATGTTGTCAGGGGACCATTCTTTTGTTGCGGCATGCTCCTCAGATTTACGGATTCGCAGGGGGCCTCATGCCCCACTTAATCTGTATTAGCGCCACATAATTTCAAATATTTTAATGTTTTTATTTATTTATTTAATATCTTAATTGTTATATTCTATTATATTTTTTTTTTTTTAATCACCTAATAAAGTGTGTGGATTGGATTTTTTTATTGTTCTCGCTTAATATAAGTTATGTATTTGAAGGTCGTTTGAATTGTAAATTAATGGTATAAGATTCAACAAAAGAAAAATGATTAGTGGGATAATGACTCTGCGAGTCTCTTATCTACTACGTAAAAGATGGACATGTTATGTAGTGTTTAATAAATTAGGCCTTACTCTCTCATAAATAAATAAATAAGGACATATCTCATTTTTTTACTCTAATATTTAGTGGTTTTCAACATTTAGTACATCAATTTTTTTTCATCCCATAGTCATACCAAAAGTGTAAATTTTGAGACAGTCTCTAGTTAAACTATTAGTTCCCGTTAAGTGATGACGTGGCGCCCTGATTGGGTGCCACGTGTCATTAAAAATATTTTAAAAATTATTTAAATAAAAATAATATTTAAATAAAAAATATTTAAAAAATAATTATTAAAATATTTTTTTTCTTCTTCTTCTTCTTTTTCTTCTTCTTCTTCTTCTTCTTCTTCTTCTTCTTTCTTATGGGTTTGGTTTCTCTCTTTTTTTTTTCTTTTTTTTCTTCCTCCTCCTCCTTCTCCTTCTTCTTCCCCCCTGCGCGCCCCACCCAGATCCCATCTTTTTTTTTCTTCTTCCTCCTCCTTCTTCCTTCTTTTTCCTCCTCCTTCTTCTCCTTCTTCTTCCTCCTTCCTTCTCCTTCTTCTTCCCCCCCTCCGCACGCCCCACCCAAAACCCAGATCCCAGATTTTTTTTTTCTTCTTCCTTCTTCTTCCTCCTCCTTCTTCTTCTCCTCCTCCTCCTCCTTCTTTCTTCTTCCTTTCCTTTTTGGGTTCGGTTTTTTTTTAATTTTTTTTATTATAATACTTTTTTAATGACACGTGGCGCCCCAATCAGGGCGTCACGTCATCACTTAACGAGAGAACTAACAGTTTGACTAACAGATGTATGAGACTGTCCCCAAATTTACACTTTAGGTATGACTCTGGGATGAAAAAAATTTGATATACTAAATGTTGAAAACCTCCAAACATAAGGGTAGTAAACTGTCCTTTACCCAATAAATAAATAAAAAAGTGTTATTTCTTACTTTAGAAAATTTGCGTTACCCTAAGTACGTAGTCTGAAATTGCAAATTTGCGTTACTGTCTCGTTCGTTGTCACATCTCCGCCCGGGCGCAGCCACCTCTCGGGCGCTCCACCACCGTAGCATGATATTGTCCGTTTTGGGCTCCGATCACGCCCTCACGGTTTTGTTTCTGGGAACTCACGAGCAACTTCCCAGTGGGTCACCTATCATGGGAGTTTAGCCCATTTCTCGCTTAACTTCGAAGTTCCAACGGAACCCGAAGCCAGTGAGCTCCCAAAAGGCCTCGTGCTAGGTAGGGATGAGATTATACATTTAAGGATCACTCCCCTGGGTGATGTGGGATGTCACAATCCACCCCCCTTAGGGGCCCGACGTCCTCGTCGGCACACTTCCGACCAGGGATTGGCTCTGATACCAATTGTCACATCCCGGCCCGGGCGCAGCCACCACCGTAGCACGATATTGTCCACTTTGGGCCCCGACCACGCCCTCACGGTTTTGTTTCTGGAAACTCACGAGCAACTTCCCAGTGGGTCACCCATCATGGGAGTGCTCTAGCCCTTTCTTGCTTAACTTCGAAGTTCCATAAGAACCCGAAGCCAGTGAGCTCCCAAAAGGCCTCGTGCTAGGTAGGGATGGGATTATACATTTAAGGATCACTCCCCTGGGTGATGTGGGATGTCACATTTGTTCTCTGCAACTGTGCATCGCTTGTCCTATCATATGGTCTCAAGCAAAGGATTTGGTGTCAAGGCATTAGACTTCCTTCTTTCTTTTTTCCTTTGCAATTGCAGATTTTCAGTACTCTCTCTTTTCGTTAGATCATAGCGAATTGAAGAATCGTCATGGTTCTGACAAGACCGCTTAGACCGCCAACAACCAATGCCTAGACTGCCTAAATAGCGTTTGGCGGCTAACTAACTCCTACTTAATTTTAATGAACGATTTGTCCTAAAGTCTGGGACATTACCGCCTAGGCCAAATTTTAGAATTGTGTTTTTAATGCCCTTAAGCGCATAAGAGGCTGATTTTGTCTGAAAGCGACTAAATGAAATCAGTCTTTGAAGAGCCAAAATTTTAGTTATGTTATGTGTAACATATTCACTCACTTGACACGTCTTAATAATATTGAAAACCCTAACAAATTTGAGTTACCACAGAACAACCGACTAAATTAATATTTTTCTTATTTTTGTATACAAACGAGATATACACTAGGCTATGTTTGGTATGCGGGTAATTAGGCTTTGGAATGACAAATCACTCCTTTTTTCGCGTTTGGTAAATGAGGCTTGAAAAAAATTGTAATTAATGGTGGGGAAATGAAAGCGTTGCCCGTAATTTATTGCGCACTTATAACATTAATTACATTTTAAGACAAAATTATCATAGTACATATTGAAAAACCACTTATGCTAACAATAACATTATGTTTGGACGAAAAAATAAATTTGAAATTTGGGTAAAAATCAAAATTTTTAAATTGACATGCACCAATTTTTTAGTTTGGATTCATAAACATAGAATTTAGAATTTGCAAATGGAAAAAAACTTGAAATTTGGGACCTCCAATTATCAAATTTAAATTTCATATAAATAAGTGTCATTTCTCAATTTATATGATTAAGAGTTTAAAAATAACAAAGTCTGTATTCAATTCTATTGTTCTTTTACGTTACCAAATAAAAAAAATCACAAATTCTAGAAAATAAAGTCTCATCATTTAAATTTCCGTCATTTTAAAATTCCTTAATAATATTAATTTACATCATCCAAACATATTGTAACTCTTCATACTTATATCTTCTTTTTAATATTTTATGCTAACAATAATCCTTAAGAAATAAAAATACAATTTTATCTCTAAATTTCATATTTTCTTTCCGACCTTTATAATAGGAAAACGTGTTTCCTCTCCTAAAAGACATGAAAAATTCTAAGGGAGTGAGGAATAAATTAATTAACCCTAAGTTCCTAACAAACCACTAAAAATTTTAAACCTGATTTAATATAGCAATAGATATCCAATTAATGTGAAAAGAACGCATTAAAACCAAAAATCATCATCATATCCACACCATAATTACTAAAACTTAGACTAATTCAGGTACGAAATTCTTAATCTACAGTTAGGAGCTCCATTACAAAATATTTTTCTATAAGTGTTTATGAC